>CM027121.1:60102044-60417411 GCA_015476505.1 Urochloa ruziziensis | reverse complement strand
ACCCCTAAGTGATACATACCCCTCAGGGGCAAATATGACATTTTGATCTTAGATATTTTCCGGCTCGGGCACCTTCCACTGCAAGCTAGCTTCCCTCCGACGCAAGCCTTGCAGTCACGCCGCGTGTCCTCCGGATCGAAGCTCCTCGACGCCGTTCTTGGGCCAGCCCAGTCGGGTGCATGTACTCGGCACTGCCGAGTTGTCCAACTCGGCACTGCCGGGTACATACAGCCCAGCAGCCCAACGGCCCATCTTCGCCACGTCGAGTCCTCGGTCCTTGGTTTTGAGGCCCAAACCAAGGGAAACCGTCCACCGATGATTTTGTGGCCAAATCACCAAACCCCGCGCGCAAACTTCGGTTGTTAGCCGCCACCTTGCGCCGGCTCCTCGTCCGCGTACGAGCTTCGGTTGTGAGCCGCTACCCTCGCACCGGAACCACGTCCCCTTGCTCGTTCTTGCCAGCATGTGAACCGCACTTGATCCACCGGCCATCGGGTCCCTCGAACCAAGCCTACTTGTCTCTCCGCTCCTCGGAGGCCGCCATGGCTAAGACCTTTCGCGCCTGTTCTTCACCTGCACCAATGCAACCAAGCCGCATTCTACACCTGCAATACTTGAGCCAAGGGAAACGTCAATCCACACCACGTTGTCAATCACTCATCACACCAGGAAGCGACCATCCACCGGTCCTCGGACACACCGGGTCCTCAATGGCGAAATAATCAAGGCGCTCAGGGCCCGGATATTCAAGCAGCTGAAACAGTACGATGGACGATGGATCAAGAAGTTACCGGCTGTAGTCTGGGGGCTGCGGACCCAGCCGAGTCGTGCCACGAAGCAAACCCCGTTCTTTCTGGTTTACGGCTCGGAAGCCATCCTACCAACGGACATCGCATACGGCTCACCCCGAGTGGAGTTCTATGATGAGTACGACGCGCAAGTAGCACGCATTGAAGACCTCGATAGCATCGAGGAGAAGAGATTGGCTGCCCACATCCAAGCCGCGCGTTACGCTCAAGTCCTTCGACGGTATCATGATCGAACCGTCAAGCAGAGGTCTTTTGAAGCAGGCGACTTGGTTCTGAGGAGGAAGCAAGACACTAAGGGCGCGCACAAGCTTGCGTCCCGTTGGGAGGGGCCATACATCATCAAATCAGTGAGTCGCCCAGGCTCATATCGCCTCATGACGGAAGACGGCATAGACATTCCAAATCCATGGAACATCGAGCACCTACAGCGTTTCTACGCCTGATTCAGTTATGTATTCATCTTTTTTGTTCATTAAGATATGTTTTCCCGAGTGATTTTGGAGGATAACCATCCCCAGTCACGACTCGGCAGAATTATAATATGAGTTATCAATAAAGTTGATTTCATCTCCCATCTATATCTACTACTCGAATTTCCTCTTTCGCGTCAAGCACATAAAGTATGAGTGGAACAAACTTTAAATCGTGGGGGAAAGTACTCGCCAAGTCAAAGCTCTACACGCACGACAAAGACTCTACGGCATGAGACTGAGACCAATGAGGCTAATCTACTCTGTAACAGGTCAACCACTCAGAAATTAAGGCCAGCGCAGAAAGAAAGGGAGTAGTAGTCACATAAAAACTTATATACAATAACAAAGGCCTGAAACATTGTTCAAAAGTATTACTTCTGTCATATACTACAGAGATTCTATTACATTTAAACTGCAGGGTCGCCAACACCAGAGGGGGCCGCATCATCAGAGTCATCAACAACGTCCTTGGACAGGACATTGGCGATCGGCTCGACTTCCAGCAGTAGTCTGCTCACGTCATCTTCGGAGGTGCCAGCAGCGTACCCGCTGCCGAGTGGCTCCAAATCCGACGCTGGGAACAGAGACTTGAGGACCGCCAGGACATGCCCGCAGCTGGCTTGGCTGATGGAGCAAAGCTGGCGCCGAAAGAAGCGTGGAAGCGCCCGAGCCCGGTCGAGGATAGAAGCTGAAGATGATGATGCCTCCGGCTCGATCTCCTCCGCCACCACTCGGACTGCATCTTCCAGCGCGCTCTTCTCGGCACGCAGTGCTTCCGCCTCGCCCTCTAGCCGAGCCACCTTGGCAGTGAGCTCTGCAAATTGGGCCATAATCCGGTACCGGTAATCTACAGAAAGTTAGATCTGGATAGTATATTCACGTCTGACATAAAAACAAAAAGAGAATAACATACCTCTAAGCTCCTGTGCGGCCTGGGCTTCGTTGAGCTTAGCCTGCTCCACCTCTCCGCGAAGATCGCGATTGTTGCGCCGGGCTTCCTCCAACTCGGCCTGGTGTTGGGACACAGCGGCTTCGAGTTCAGCCACTCGGGCCACCAAGGAGTCGACCTTAGCGGCTGCAGAAGAAAGCTCTTGAATCGCCAAGGTTTTTGCCTCGGCATCAGCAGCCAAGTCCTGCAAAAGATAGTCAGATGACACAACAAATAAGTGTACCACTCGGTACTCAACCTAAACAAGAAAAGTGGCTCAGGAAATACCTCGGCTATTTGGCCCATACGACGATGGAGCGACATGAACTCCGCCAGAGGAGTCATAGGAGCACCACCACCTGGAGCGATGACCGCCGCAGGAGCGACTTCGACCTCTGCAGCCTGGGGCTCCTCCATCGCAGCAGTCTGCTCAATCACAGGAGCAGGCTGGGGGCTGCCCAGGGGAGCTGGCAGTATGGTCGGCGACGCTGGAGCAGGACTCGGCGGAGCTGGGGTTGGTGCTCGCAGTGACTCCGGCGGCGGCTCCACAGGCTGATCACTAAGAGGATCAGCCGAGTGGGAGGATACCTCTGGCACTTGGATTGTCGGGATCTCTGTCTCGCCGACTGTCTGCGGCGCAGAACCCGCAAAGGGGATCTCAGACGGCGTGCTGCAGGATAAAACAAGTAAGGAGCAATTACAAGAAAACATAAAAGTCAATTAAAGGTTGACAATATTTCTTACAGAGTAGATACGCGCATTCTCTGGCGCTTTCCTCTCCGAGTGGGGGAAGGAAGGTCCCTCGGACTTGCAGTACTCAAAGGTACTATGGCAAGGGGCGACTGCTCCGAGCTGATAATTGGGGGCGGGATTGAAGACCTGGCACCACCAGCTTCGTCATCATCCGAGTCAGATGACTCGGTGAGGATGAGTTGGCGACGGCTCGGCGCATCCCCAATCACGATCCCCGTTGAAACAGACATCTTTCGCTTCTTCGGGACGCCGGCAGCCTTCCCACCACTCGGCGACAGCACGTCCGGAGAAGGCGAGGATGACAGACTGATATCCGAGTCATGCAAGTCACTCTCACTTCCTCCGAGTGCTTCTTCAGCAGCACCGGCTCTGCGCGGCGCCGGCTGATCCACTCCCTTCGGCATCTCAGGCAGAGGAGGGATAGAAACAAAAGCAGCTCGACCCTGCAAAAGTTGGGTTCAGTTCTTTACTGAGATTACACCCAATGGGTGGAATTGAAAACATAAAACAGCAACAGATTGGTTCAGTACCTCAGGGCGTGGATTCGACAAGTTGTACGCCGGAGGACCATCAGAAGTCCGCAGGGAAGTCCCTGACGCAAAAAATTTGCCAAGACGAGCAGCAGCTTGGCCCTTATCAACACGCTCGGGGGCTTCGCGCGTGTTGTCCCCCTCGGCGTAGTACTCATACGCCGGATGAGCCTGTTGCTTGAGGGGCTGGATCCGGCGCAACACGAAGTTGGCTGCCACTCCTACGGTAGTCAACCCTGTGTCCTTCAACTGGGCTATGAAGCCCAGCAACTCCCGAACCTCGTCCATCTCGCTCTCTTTGGGAAGAGAAGTCCAGGACTTGGAGGGAACAGGACGCAAATCGATTTCAGGAGAGATGGCAGCGAGTGGTTTCCTATGTAAAACCACTCGGACTGCCACCCTTTGTTGGAAGTAGGAAAAGGAATATCAAAGTACTCCTGGGTTCGACCCTCACGGAGCTGGAGCCCGGCGCCTCCGACTACTCGCGGGCACTCGGTTCCAGGATAAGGTTTCAACAGGAAAAGATGAAGAAAAAGATTGAAGTGAGGCTCTATCCCAAGATAGGCCTCACAGAGATTGATGAAGATAGCGATGTGGAGAATGGAATTGGGATTCAGTGCGCAAAGACTGATAACATAAAAATGAAGAAGGCCGCGGAGAAAAGGGTGCACAGGAACACCCAATCCGCGCAGAAGAAAAGACTCGAACACCCACAAATCAGAGGAGTTTGGGGTGGGGAAAGACTCACCGGAGGCTGCGCGCCACTCGGCGGTTTGCTGGTCTGGGAGGATGCCGTCGATGACGTGCTGCTCGAGGCGCCTGGTGGTGGTGATGGATTCCCTCCACTCGGTGGCGCGGTCCACGGCGACATCGATGGCGGCCTTGGCCCTGACTGACCGAGCCCTTCCTGGCGATCTCTCCTTCCGCTTCGGGGCTTCCTTCCTCTTCGGCGCCATGGCTACGAGCAGGGGCTGAGGATTGAAGATTGGAGGTTATGAAAGTGGATCTAGGGTTTGAGCTCGAGCAGGGAGGAGAACTTGGGCGCTGAGAAGGCGAATGGCGAGGAAAGGAAGAAGGTTGCCGCGGGGATGGCTTATAATGGAATGAATCGTCCCTCCCGCGCGCGGCGCGATGCGTGTCTCGGGAACTCAACCGACACTAGCACGTCCCGTCGCTTTGAATTCAAAGATGCGGTATGGAGTCACGATATCTCGCGATATTCTGGCTTCAAGAAGGCAACCGTTAGTTTTCCTAGGAAACAACGGACTTTACAGGATTGATGGGCCTAAATGGGCTGAAGTATGGCACGACCTTTTGGTTCTGTTAAATTAACAAATATGTGGGTTCCTGAGCTAGTGTTCAGGGGCAGAAACCACTCGGTCGTGAGGGTAAAATTAGTTGACGGCCAGGCTTATTTTTGCAATTAATATTGCAACCTTGCAATTGATATTTACGTAAGGCATGCGATACTATCGCTAAATTCGCTCAGAAATCTGGGTCAAGTGCTGACAAGTATAAATCTTGTGAGAAGGTGGCTTACCATATGGTCAAGCTGGGTCGTGGGACACGACTCAGGAGTCACGCCGAGTTCAAAGAACTTGAGAACAGAATCCTTAAGAAGCGGAACCAAAAAAGCCCCAGAAGGAGAAAATTATCCGAAATCCATGTCCAGAGGCATGGGGGCTGAAAAATTTAGTTAGGATCCACGACTTTCAGAGTCTTGACACGATCGTGCCGAGTCGAATCAAGACTCGGGGGCTACACCCAATGGGTGCACCTGGAGGTGCACACCATTGATGGACTAAGTTCAAAAAGATATTTACAATATTTTATTTTGGACCCTCGACCAGAATATTCTATTCTACTCAAGGCTCGGGGGCTACACCCAATGGGTGCACCTGGAGGTGCACACCATTGAAGATCAAGATTTCGATGGAGAAAAGTTGAAGACCCTTGGCCAAATTCATACTAAAATTGCCCAAGGCTCGGGGGCTAAGTGTATTCACTTCGCTGTCGCGTCGTGAAAAAGAGCACTTCTTCCCCTCACTACGGCTACAATTGAAGAATCGTTTTCAGGAACGTTCGAGCAAGCACTCGGATCTTCCTCGAAACCACTCGGATCTTCTTCGAAACCACTCGGATGAGGTCCTAGACAACCTGAGAGCACTCGGATCATGCAAGAAAAAGACAGATCAATTACAGCCAACGATCGGCCAAGAAGTGCTCGGGGGCTACTGTGGGGGATGTAGTACCCGGGTACCTCATGAGCAAGCCTGGCAGCCCACCAAAAGGGGACAAGTCGGCGCACGAAGGAAGGATCTGGAAGGAGAAGTTCAAGTTGGAATAGGAGTTATTGTAAAGAAGGAAAGGATCCTTAGAGATAGAATCGGCTACAAACCGACTTGTAACCCTGCCCCCCCCCCCGATATATAAGGCGGGCAGGGACCCCCTCCAAAGGACACGAAATCTCTCAACACAATCCACGCAATACAACACCCCAAAACAGGACGTAGGGTATTACGTCGAGTCGACGGCCCAAACCTGTATAAACCCTTGTGTCTGTCCATCCTAACCATCTCGCTTCCGATCTTTGTGATCTTCCCTGCATACAAATCACTTCCGTGGGCTATCCCGTGGAAGACTGCCGGAGATAATATCACCGACAATGTTCTAGTTATTCCATTTAATTACCTAAGGCATGTTAGGTTTAGGTTGGCACATCATACATGTGTCGCACGTGCCCCTGCCACTTGTGTTGTTTGAAGGTGAATGGCGCAAGCACGTTGCATTAAATATACCATAGTCGTATGTATGTAACATTGCTACATGCACCATGACCTTCTTTGTCATGTATTTCACATTCATTTTAATTTAATGAAGTCATGTACCTTCGTATCCCAAGACTGAACTGTTTATCAGACTTCTTTTATGAACCCTATCATCCCAGGCTAGGACATCCAATGTGGGGAATCCAATACCGCTTTTCAGACTACTCTGATGAACCATAGCATCCAATGCCGCTTTTCAGACAACTCTCATAAACCATAGCATCCAAGGCCAAGGCATCCAATGTGGGGAAGCAAGGCATCCAATGCCGCTTTTCAGTGATACAATGTTTCGCGCAGAGTAGGCACTGAAGACGGCATGGCGAACTTATCCGCTTGCATTGGATTCGATCCCTTTCTATGTACAACACAGCCAAAACATCATGGAGCCGGTCTATGGACCAACCCAATCATTCATTATATATGGCATGCCATTGCTATTGAACTTGTGCAATGTCTCAGTTAGAAACCATGGCTTGTTCAGATCCAGAGCTCCTCAAGTGGAGAAAGGTGAGAGTTGTCGTTCCAGAAGGGTGCATGTGCCTATGTGCTTCTGTGGTGACCTTTGCAAGCTTGTGCAGTCCAAAATCTTGGGTGACTACTATGGCATGAGGTTTTTCATGTGTGACAACTTCGAGTACGATCCACCCAAGGTATCTAGCAGCATGAGAGCCAAGGTATTCACTAACCCTGCCATGTTTTTCTACCCATTTCTTGTTTCGTATTCTTACTTTGGGGAGTTAAAGACTCCCCCATCTCTCTATGATTTCTTGCAGTGCCATGTTTGAGGAGGTCGAGCGTCAAGCGGCACAGGAGCATGAAACTGAACGGGAGAGAAAGAGAGAGAGGGCACGTCGTGCAAAAGCAGCTAGCCCTGAAGCCATTAGGAAGGGAAAATATCCCCGTTGTACCCAGTGAAGCATAGGCTTCACACCCGGCGATTTAAATTACCCAAAGGCATGTTAGGATTAGCAGTAGCACATGGTCACGTTTATCAATGTGCTACACATGCCATTGCACCTAGTAGTAGATTGTTTAGATCACAGGTGGTGCCTCGACACCTTTACCTCCTCATCATTTCATTTCGCTAAAATGCATCTATGCGTTCAAGCCGAGTTATGCAATTCCAATGTTTCAAAAAATGTTCTTTGTTCTACTAGTTAAGTCATTTTCCTTACATATAAAAAAATTCCATTAAACACATAAACTCCACAACTGCATTCCGTGAAACAAAAAATCCACAATTGCATTCCGGCCTAAAGGATCACCCACAAACCGTCTAAAATTATAAACATATAATATTAAAACAAATATAGGCGACCCAAATAGTAAACCGTAAAAATCTAAATCAGTTCATAATATCAGACCAAATAAAGCAGAATAATTTCTCAACATAAATTTGAAAAAAATGGCAGATTAATTTCTCAATATAAAGTACAAAAAAAATTGACAAATATAGCCGTTTCAAATGGCTATATCCGTATCGCCGTTTCAACCGGTGACATAAGACCAAAACTGCAAATTTTTGACCCAAGCATTTATTTTTGATAAATCGTAAAAAAATATAAAAATAAAAAAATTCCTCGGACGAGCTCCTGCACACAACATCCTCCTCCGTAAGAGTTCGGTTTATATTCTCAATACTGAGATTAGCATAAGCTGGCAAATTAATTTCTGGGAGGCAAATGCATTTTTTGAAATGATATTTTGATTGTTGCCGGTGCTTTCAAATCGTAAAATCATCTCTAGCCACTTGGGCACTGGTTAGTTGACTAGTCGTGATTGATTCTGTGCCAATCGACAGTTGGACTGTCTAGTGCACTAAACGGTACCTAGTCGGCTGTCTATCCTTGAGGCCCTGTCTATAAATCTTATACAGAACTATAGAGTAGAACAGAAAATCAGGAGTTGGTCATTTAATAGATTTGAGTCCAACATGAACTTGTATGTGAGCTACTGTTTAGTTCCTTGAAAAAATTTTGCAAAAACTTTTTGCGAAGACAATCTTACCATTTAGAAGCAGTAAACATAGACAATAATAAAACTAATTACAGATCTCGCTTAGAAATAATGAGACGAATCTAATGAGGATAATTAGAGGGTATTTAATCCATGATTAACATATGATTATTGTAGCATAACTGTTGCAAATCATGGATTAAGTAGCCTCATTAGATTCGTCTCACAATTTACAGGCCATCCGCGTAATGGGTTATTTTTTCGTGTACATTTAATATTCTATGCATGTAAGATTCTCTTTGATGTGATAGGTGAAAACTTTTTAGGATGAAACTAAACAGCGTCATGCTTGAAATTTGGAACCAACAGCCTGCTACTGTCGTGTATATAGCTGGCTTCTGTAAGCTGCCCTTGAATACTAGTGGTAAAACAAAATACACTGAAAGGATATATCTAGCGGAGCATCCAGGTCTAGCACGGAGCATCCAGGTCGAAGCGATTGTCTTCATAATACTCCAACTTGTGAGCAGTAGCAAGTTGGTACATTGCAAGGGTTGAAAGGGAAACAATGAGTACATCGAAATAATGGCTTCGACCTCACTTTGAGGTCATTTTGTATTAAAGCTTATTGCTTATGTATGACATTGTCATGATAACCTGATAATGTCGCCGCATGTATGAATAAACTGATCCAAACATACATGTAGTTTGCATGCAGTTTTAGCTAGCCTTACAAAACTGGATGTGACAAGTGGGCTGAGGCCCAAATTAATGGCGCTAGGAGTGTAAACAATTAGAGGAACGTGGTTGCCTATCTTGGCTCACCACGGTTGCGTGTTTATATAGGGGCCAAGGCCAACAGATTACAAGAGAGATAAACATCGTTACAATTGGTTTAACCTTCTCTATCTCTAACTCTATCTGTAACCGACCTATCTCTTATAGTCCTAGATGTACAAGACTCCCTATATCTCTAACACCCTCCCTCAATCTAAACTTCCTTGCTTACAAGATTTATATTGCTTCGAAACTCTTCAAACTTGTGCACCGGTAATGCTTTAGTAAAGCCATCAGCAAGCTGATCATGTGTTGATATCAACCGTACTTGCAATTGCTTATTAGTTACTCTTTCTCTCACAAAGTGAAAGTCAATCTCAATATGTTTAGCACGAGCATGAAAAACTGGATTGGCTGATAAGTATGTTGCTCCCAAATTATCACACCATAGACAAGGAATTTGCCGTGTCAACACTCCAAGTTTAGAGAGCAATGACTCGAGCCAAATAATTTCAGCAGTAGCATTAGCCATTGATTTGTACTCAGCTTCAGTACTTGATCTAGCAACTGTTGCTTGTTTTCTAGCACTCCAAGAAATAAGATTATGAGGACCCGGTGTGTCCGAGGACCGTTGGATGGTCGCTTCCTGGTGTGATGAGTGATTGACAACATGGTGTGGATTGACGTTTCCCTTGGCTCAAGTATTGCAGGTGTAGAATGCGGCTTGGTTGCATTGGTGCAGGTGAAGAACAGGCGTGAAAGGTCTTAGCCATGGCGGCCTCCGAGGAGCGGAGAGACAAGTAGGCTTGGTTCGAGGGACCCGGTGGACAGATGGATCAAGTGCGGTTCACATGCTGGCAAGAACGAGCAAGGGGACGTGGTTCCGGTGCGAGGTAGCGGCTCACAACCGAAGCTCGTACGCGGACGTGAAGCCGGTGCAAGGTGGCGGTTAACGACCGAAGCTTGTACGCGGGGTTTGGTGATTTGGCCACAAAATAATCGGTGGACGGTTTTCCTTGGTTTGGGCCTCAAAACCAAGGCCGAGGACTCGACGAGGCGAGATTGGGCAGCTGGGCTGAGGTGACCAGCCAGGGGCGGTTTAACCGCCTCCACCTGGGCCGGCCCAAAATCGGCGTCGAGGAGCTTCGATCCGGAGGACACGCGGCAGTGACTGCAAGGCTTGCGTTGGAGGGAAGCTAGCTTGCGGTGGAAGGTGTCCCAGCCGGAAAATATCTGAAACCAAATGTCAAATTTGCCCCTGAGGGGTATGTATCACTTAGGGGTAGTTTAGTCTTTAGAGCACCACCACTTGGACTACTAATAGGCCCCCTAGGGCATGATGGCTGCCATCTCTTCTAGTTATCTCTTTAGTTCTCTTTGGTTTTCTCCTTTGAACTAGTTTTCCCCTTCATCCCCTCCACCTAGAACTATTTCGAATCATTCGTAGTTTGTATAGGTGAATTCATGGTTTGTTGATCGAGCTTGTTCTGTTCATCTTTGTGCCATGATTTGAATCCATGAGCTCCCTTTTCTTTTCCTATTTTCGAAGGTATTTTCGGAGCTATTTTTGGCGGATTTTCGTTCTTCACTTCCTAGGGCGTTTTCTCTCGGATTTCTTTGGGGGATTCACATATGAGTGCCTTGTGCCTCTTTTGCTGGTGATATCTTGCCCCCAAACGCCGGGAATCGCTTTGATTTGAAGTTTTCGGGATGAACTCGGGGTGGATGTGTTCTTCACGAGATCTGAGATTCCGGGAGTTCTAGTGTGTTTGAGGCCGAGATTTTTGGGGAATATACTCCACTGAAGGTATACATCATCTCCCCAAAGTTTCATCTCAAGAGCTCAAGCCGTTTGGGAGATCGATTCACGAGTTGACTTTTTCCCGAGAGCTCCCAGGCCAGGCCGGTTAAACCGCCCCCTAGGCGGTTAAACCGCCGCTAGGGAGGTTAAACCGCCCCTGGCTGGGTAGAGAAGGTTTTGCTTCGTTTCGGTTCGTTTTGTGTTCGTTTAGATCGATTCGAGTTCCGCTGCGTCTTTCTTGTTCCTAGGGTCAGTAGCTTGACAGTTGCTACGTGATCTTGGCAAGATCATTTTCGGAGGCGTTGGAGTTGATTTGGGAGAATAGCCGGATTGGTTGGAAAGAATTTTTATCGGCTCCCATTCACTCCCCCCCTTTCTGGTCGCCGTTTCGGTCCTTCAGTTGGTATCAGAGCCGGTTACGTGTCTTTGCGACTCTAACCAGTCTAAGATCCAAAGATGGCGTACCAAGATCGGGGTTCCGGGCCTCCGCACTTCGATGGGAAAAATTATCCGAACTGGGTTGCGCGTATGGGCGCTTTCTTGCAAGGCAAAGGAAAGTTGTTGTGGGATGTGACCAAAGATGAACACTATGTCAATCCCACCAACTTAGATGCCCAGGATGCGAAAGATAAGTTTGAGGCAAACGCTAGAGCTGTCGATTACTTGTTCCGTGCTTTGTCTGCCGAGGAGTTTGAGCGAGTTTTGGGCGAGGACCTAGCTAGCCAGATCTGGCAGAAGCTCAAGGTAGCCCACGGTGGTGATAGCCATGTGAAGGCTAGGCTTTTCTCGATGTATCGGATAGAGTATGAAAATTTCGCTCATTTGCCTAGAGAGTCTGTTGATGCTTTGATTCAGCGTTTCACTTCCATGGTCAACAACATGAAAGCCAACATTACCGTACTCCCATACTCGGATCATGACAGAGCTATCAAGCTCTTGCAAGCACTTGATAGATCCGTGTGGGGTGCCAAGGTTGAGGCAATCATGGAGTCGGCTAACTATGAAACCTTGTCTGTTGATGAGCTTTTCTCGAAGTTGATGTCTTCCGAGGTTGATAGACAGCTGCTTGCCAAGGCTAAGAGTCCGACTGATCCCCATAGTCTGGCTCTAGTCGGTGGCTCTGGTTATGGACATGCTAACACTCCCAGACACTTTGCTTTGTCCTCTCTTGTGTCTCTTCCAGATGAGGAATATGAGGTGCTGAGCGAGGAGGATCTCACGTTGCTCACGAGGAGGTTCGAGCGGATGTACTAGAACCGGAAGGGTTCGAGGCGTGCCGGGAGTATGTGCTACAGATGCGGGAAGATGGGCCACTTCATCGCTGAGTGCCCCGAGGAGATCAAGAACGACTACAACCGCAAGCACCGTCCGCGAGATGACCACAAGCACCGTCCCAAGGACGAGTACTGCTCCAAGCACAAGAACAAGGAAGAGAGAAGGTCGAAGAACAAGCACGGTGGACACAAGAAGAACCGATCTCGAGCGATGGTGGCAGATGCGAGCGACATCGACACAAGCTCCACCAACACGTCGTCGAGCTCGAGCAGCGAGGATGAAGACCGCGGCCACCGCAAGGAGAAGAAGAACGTGAATCGCAACTTCAACGGCATCTCCTTCGCCGCCGTCGACTACTGCACCATGGCGCACGACTCCGTGAAGAGCAAGGACGACTCCGACTCCGACTCCGACTCTGAGGATGAGGTATTGACCGATCCCACCTCTCTGCGTAAGGAAATTGGTAGACTAGAGGAGTTGATCGATAACCGTGATGACGTGCTTAGGAAGACCAACAAGGAGAAGAGAGAGTTTAGGTCGTTGCTAGGAGAGTCGAAGGAGAGAGTAGCTGAGCTTGAGACCTTGCTTTCTGAGACTGGAAAGAAGGCGATGGAGTTTGAGTCTTTGCTTTGCGAGTCTAGGGAGAGAGCAGCTAAGCTTGAGTCGGAGATTGCTGTGTTGAAAGATGCTCCTCTTGTGTCTGATGAAATTGAATGCTCGTTCTGTGATGTGCATCTTGCTGATCTGGTTGTTCTTAAGGAGAAACACATGACATGCTTAGATGACCTAGAAGGTGCTAGGGTTGAGCTTGCTGAGTTGAAGTCTAGATCATCTTTGCTAGGTGCTTGTACTTCTTGTCCTGCTTTGCATGCTCAGTTGCTTGAATCTCGTACCATGATTAGTTCGCTTGAAGCTCAATTGAAATCTCCTATTGCAAATTCTTGTTCCGCTTGTGATGTTGTCGCTTTGAAGAATGTTGAGCTAGAACAATGTGTTGATCGCTTGCAAGATGAGAATGATGAGTTGCGACAGTGTTTGGGTTGGTTGTCGGGTCACGAGCCTCAGCTTAAGATGTTGATTGCTGGTTTTAAGAGAGCTGATGGTCGTGGTCTGGGTTCTGAGAAAGTTGGTGAGAGTAGTGGTGAGAAAGAGAGAGAACCTAAAACTCCACCACAAACATTCCACAAACCCACCGAAAGCCATTCTCAAGAACACCTTCACACCCAAACCCAACCACCTGCTAAACAAGCTTGACACCACTCCAGATCCTCCCAAGTTTCCACCAAAGACAAACAACTTCCAGTGGAGAGTGACCTTTGTGAGGAGTGGGGTTTACCAGCCAAGAGAGAGGCCACAGCCGAGAGAAACCCCAAAGCCAAAATCAGTCCGCTTCCATTGTGAACATTGTGGAAGGGATGGTCACCTAGAAGAGTTTTGCTGGAGGAAGAAGAGGGAGGGAGACAAGAGATGGAGATAGGTAACAGGGACAGGTACTACTCTTCTCGTAGTGTGCCTGTGTCTCGTTCACCCTTGCCTAGGAGAGAGGCTTTTGTGCGTACAGTCCCTTCGTTTGGTAGTCGTGGTGTTCCAGCTAGTCGTGAGTTTGCTAGGCGGCCTTCGGTTCGTGGTCAGTTTGGTTCGTGGTCAGTTTGGTTCAGGGAAGAAGATATACTATCAGATTTTGAATAGGGAAGTTGATGGCGCTTGGCCATTTGACATGCATCATAAACTGAATGAGTATCTTCTTTAGCCTCAAAGGGCAATTTATTGTTCCTAATCACACGCTCGACTATGGTAAAAGCTGGATGACCTAATCTACTATGCCATCTAGATTGAGAAGGCTTATTGACTCCAAAAACTTGCTTTTTGAGACTCCCTTCTGAACACTCTGTAGCAAGAGGACAAAGACCGCCCTTGCATCTACCTCGGTTTGACCGTAGCTTTGAGGCTAGGTGAGAGTCTAGGCCATGTTTTCCCCCGCTTGGTGCTAGAGGTCCGATGGTGAGAGACGAGAGGGTTCCACGTAGTGACGTTGATTTTGCTAACCCCTCTTTTGAGCAGATGGCTCGACACTGGTTTGACTCTTTCTGTGCTAACCCCAGTGTTGAGTCATTCGCTCGTTCTCTTTCTCGCTTTTGATTGTGCAGGTGTGAGGTATGGAGAACATGAGCTTGGTGACTCTTGGTCTTTTGCATGATCAAGGTTTGATGGTTCTCCACACCTTTTTGGATGGCCCCGATGTGGCCCTTGTACACTATGTATTGTGAGTATATGCCTTGTACACTCTTGTGTTATCTGTGTATATTTAGCTTGCTTTGTGCCTGTATCATGATTTTTATGTTTTGTGTAGCATATTGTACATTTGTTTATCTGGTATCCTTTTAGTTGGTATCTTTTGTTGCATTTTGCTCATTTGAGATTTCTCTTCCTTTTTGTGATGGAGCTTTCCATTTGCTTTTATACACCTTTTCTAGTTTTTCTAGGTGTCTTTGATTGAGGGGGAGCTCGGCTTTATTTAATGGGGAGTATTTGCTCGACTTGATTTGGAAAGGAGAGGATCTTGCTTGGAGCTTTTGGATAGCATGAGTTTGTGAGGTTGCTGAGTTGGCACTTTGGTTGTGCACTTCATGGGTGTTTGAAATTTGAACCTGAAACTTGGATTTGCATTTTGGTTGCACATTCCAGGGGGAGCTTGGTATTTGTGCTTTGATCGCGCTTGTGTTTTGAGTTTGAGCTTGCCCATGTTTCTACCCAAAACCAGCTTGCAGACATTTTCACTAAGCCTCTTGACCAAGTTACCTTCACCCGCTTGCGAGGAGAACTTGGTGTGTGTGCATTTTTCTGAGCTGAGTTTTGGAGGCTTCTCTTGTAGCTTATGTATACTATTGTACCATCTTTGTATCTTGATGTATGCTTTCTGCTTTTGTATCTTGATGTATAGTTTTCATCTCTGCATCTTGTGATATATCATGCTGCATTTGTATCATATTTTAGGATGAGCTTCTCCTATATGCAGTGATTGCTACAGCTTGCTACATTTTAGAGTTTAGGCAGGCTGGCTAGGGATTGATTGTATGGATGGCTATGCTCTTGATGGTTTTGATATATATTCTATTGAGATAGTCTCCTTTTTGAATTAAAATGACAAACTGAACTTAAATTCTTTCACCCATGAGTAAATGCCTTTGCATGTCTTGTTTGAGCCGAAATGGCTATATCTTGCTTAAGATCATGCTAGGATGTGATATTCTTTTCAATTGGGTCAAAGACCTTTGTCATTGTAAATGTTTAGCCCATGCTTTATCTTGTGGAGGAGCATAAGCTTCTTTTTGTCGCAAAGACATTTCATGTACCATGCTTAATTTGAAAAACTTGAAACATGAGATGTCTATGCATGAAAGAAGAAAGATGAGAAAAAGTATATTTGCAGAAAATTATGCTCATGTCCCCTCTATGCTTTCACCATTGCACACACTTGCACACATGGGTGCTAAGCGGTTGCATGTTGTTTGCCGGAGAAGTCTCCCATGAGAAGTGAACACATGGCTCCGTGCTTTGACATGACATGAGGTAGAACTTGGGCGTTTATGATGATCTTTTGTCAAGAATGCTTGTCCTTTCATGTTTTTGGTAAGATGAGGTTCATTTTTGCGTGAACAATCCATGATTAGGACTTTGCTCATGTGGTGACATTTTTGATAAAACTACACAACTTGCTCATGGCTTTGTCAATTGGATATATGTCTTTACCTTCTTGATGGCAATGCCCGTGTCACATGATGAACTATCTTGTTTGCCTCTTCTCTAACTTGTAGCATTTTGTATTGCTCATTGTATATTTGAGAAGCTTGTATTTGCATTTTGTACATTTTTCCTTGATTTGTGCATTGTCAACAAGGGGGAGAATTTCTGGAGCATTTTGCAAGGGGGAGAAGTTGCTGAACTTGTGAGAAAGGTTTTGAGCTTGATTTTGTTGGATTTATGTGAGACTTGATGAGAGCTTTGCCAAAAAGGAAGTTTTTGAAAATCTGTGAAGTTTCTGAGGGTTTGAGTATTGGAAAACATTGCTGGGCATATTTGGAAAGTTTTTGAGTTGAAACGGCATCGTTGTGAGTTCATTTGTGCAAAAACTGCATTTTCGGAGTGCTTTGAGTGTTCTAAAAAGTGAATTGGAGATTTGTGATTTGTGCTTTGTGCTTTTGCTCTTTTCCGATGGTGTTGAGCCCTTTCGCTTCTTCTTGAAGGGTCGGCGTTTCTGGAGTTTTTTCTTGCGAAGTGACTTTGTTCTCGGCTTGTTCTTGCTTTTAGTCACTTGCTTGAGTCTTGTTTCCGATTTCTTTTCTTTTTCTTTTAATCTCATTGGTTACTATGTGTGTGTTGTCAATGCACTCATCAAGGGGGAGATTGAGGACCCGGTGTGTCCGAGGACCGTTGGATAGTTGCTTCCTGGTGTGATGAGTGATTGACAACGTGGTGTGGAATGACGTTTCCCTTGGCTCAAGTATTGCAGGTGTAGAATGCGGCTTGGTTGCATTGGTGCAGGTGAAGAACAGGCGCGAAAGGTCTTAGCCATGGCGGCCTTCGAGGAGCGGAGAGACAAGTAGGCTTGGTTCGAGGGACCCTGTGGCCAGATGGATCAAGTGCGGTTCACATGCTGGCAAGAACGAGCAAGGGGACGTGGTTCCGGTGCGACGTAGCGGCTCACAACCGAAGCTCGTACGCGGACGTGAAGCCGGTGCAAGGTGGCGGCTAACGACCGAAGCTTGTACGCGGGGTTTGGTGATTTGGCCACAAAATCATCGGTGGACGGTTTCCCTTGGTTTGGGCCTCAAAACCAAGGCCGAGGACTTGACGAGGCGAGATTGGGCAGCTGGGCTGAGGTGACCAGCCAGGGGCGGTTTAACCGCCTCCCCCTGGGCCGGCCCAAAATCGGCGTCGAGGAGCTTCGATCCGGAGGACACGCGACGTGACTGCAAGGCTTGCGTCGGAGGGAAGCTAGCTTGCGGTGGAAGGTGTCCCAGCCGGAAAATATCTGAAACCAAATGTCAAATTTGCCCCTGAGGGGTATGTATCACTTAGGGGTAGTTTAGTCTTTAGAGCACCACCACTTGGACTACTAATAGGCCCCCTAGGGAATGGTGGCTGCCATCTCTTCTAGTTATCTCTTTAGTTCTCTTTGGTTTTCTCCTTTGAACTAGTTTTCCCCTTCATCCCCTCCACCTAGAACTATTTCGAATCATTCGTAGTTTGTATAGGTGAATTCATAGTTTGTTGATCGAGCTTGTTCTGTTCATCTTTGTGCCATGATTTGAATCCACGAGCTCCCTTTTCTTTTCCTATTTTCGAAGGTATTTTCGGAGCTATTTTTGGGGGAGTTTCGTTCTTCACTTCCTAGGGCGTTTTCTCTCGGATTTCTTTGGGGGATTCACATATGAGTGCCTTGTGCCTCTTTTGATGGTGATATCTTGCCCCAAACGCCGGGAATCGCTTTGGATTTGAAGTTTTCGGGATGAACTCGGGGTGGATGTGTTCTTCACGAGATCTGAGATTCCGGGAGTTCTAGTGTGTTTGAGGCCGAGATTTTTGGGGAATATACTCCACTGAAGGTATACATCATCTCCCAAAGTTTCATCTCAAGAGCCCAAGCCATTTGGGAGATCGATTCACGAGTTGACTTTTTCCCGAGAGCTCCCAGGCCAGGCCGGTTAAACCGCCCCTAGGGAGGTTAAACCGCCCCTGGCTGGGTAGAGAAGGTTTTGCCTTGTTTCGGTTCGTTTTGTGTTCGTTTCGATCGATTCGAGTTCCGCTGCGTCTTTCTTGTTCCTAGGGTCAGTAGCTTGACAGTGGCTACGTGATCTTGGCAAGATCGCTTTCGGAGGCGTTGTAGTTGATTTGGGAGAATAGCCGGATTGGTTGGAAAGAATTTTTATCGGCTCCCATTCACTCCCCCCCTCTCTGGTCACCGTTTTGGTCCTTCAGATTACTTCCACTTGTAGATCTCCTATCATCAACGCTCCTATCCCAATCAGCATATGAGAAAGCACTGACCAGTTGAGAGCTGGACTTGCAAATTTTGAAACCAATATCAACCGAATACTTGAGATATCTAAGTATCCTTTTAACAGCTGACCAATGTATATCAGTAGGTGAATGCAAAAACTGGCAAACCTTATTGACTGAATATGCAATATCAGGCCTTGTAAGATTCAAGTACTGAAGTGCTCCAACAATACTTCTATAGCGCTTTAAGCAATTCTCCTTCATGCTTGGACAACTTCTCGGATGTTGAGAGTGGAGTATAAGAAGGTTTGCAATTTTTCATGCCAACTCGTGCTAATATTTCCCGAGTATATTTTCCCTGAGAAAGATGTATACCATCTTTATCCTTGCTTACTTCAATTCCAAGGAAGTAATGTAAATCACCAAGGTCTTTAAGAGAAAAATCTTGTCTTAGATCTTGAAGCAATGCCTTAATAGCTTCCATAGAAGAACCGGTGACAATGATATCATCAACATAAATCAACATATAGATTGTAACATGAGCTTTCTTATAAATAAAGAGAGAGGTGTCTGACTTTGACGCAACAAAACCTAGTTTGCAAAGCTTTGAACTTAATCTTGCATACCAGGCATGCGGAGCTTGCTTTAAACCATATATTGCTTTATCCAATCTACACACATGATTAGGCATAGCAGGATCTTCAAAACCAGGTGGCTGGCTCATATAAACTTCTTATTCCAGAACACCATGAAGAAACACATTCTGAACATCTAATTGCCTCAAACACCATCCTTTAGAAATTGCAAGAGATAGTACAAGCCTTATCGTAGCAATTTTAACAACAGGACTAAATGTTTCTTCATAATCAACACGATAACGTTGTTTAAAACCTTTTGCTACTAACCGAGCTTTGTATCTATCTATAGTCCCATCAGATTTTCTTTTGATCTTATACACCCATTTGCAATCAATAATATTGTTACCTTGCTTATGGGGTACCAAATGCCAAGTATGATTATGAAGCAATGCTTTGTATTCATCTTCCATAGCTTGCTTCCACTTAGAATCCTCCAAAGCTTCGCTCATAGTTTGTGGCTCTCCTGTAGAGGTTAACAAGCCAAAACGAGACATACTGTATCGAATAATACCATCATGAAACTTCTTAGGTTTAGTAATAACACTCTGCAAACGAGTCTTAGGTCTTGGAGGAGACGGCGAAACATCACTGTTGGAAGCTGCAAGTTCATCAGCCTCGGTGCTTTGTTCCTGCATCTGCATAGCCACATTGGATCCGCTACTGGGCGTAGACGATCCGAACAAATCGGTCAGGTCGTTGCGGTCGGCAGGCGGCGTCGACGTGGGATCCATTCTGCCCCTGCCATGCGTCGATGCAGGAGGGCTCTCAGGCGGACTGGAGTGCGCAGGAGAATCCGCTTGGGATCTTGCTCCAGATCCTGTCGGCAAATCAACATGGGATCGCGAGCCAGGATCATCTGTGATTGCTGGTGCTGTAGTTTGGCGAGGAGGACTTCTATCAACACTGTTTTCCATAGAATTTTCTTCTGCTTCCTGCACATCATCCCTAGATAGCTCATTAGTAGTATTAGGATCAATACAATTTACATCCCCAAGCAAATCAGACGGAAGCAAAAGAACTTCTCGTGGAAGAAGAGCACCAGCGTTTGGATGAAGGCTAGCAAAAGGAAAAAATATTTTCATCGAAGATGACATCCCTAGAGATGTAGACCCGGCCAGACGAAATCTCAAGACACTTATACCCCTTATATTGTGGACTGTATCCAAGAAAAGCACATCGAGTAGATCAAAAGGATAGTTTTCTGGTATTATAAGGGCGAAGGTTAGGCCAGCAAGCGCATCCAAACACACGAAGAGACTGATAGCTTGGTGTTTCTTTGAGTAGAACTTTGGCTGGAGTTTGAAAGTTTAGAATTTTGCTAGGCAAAAGATTTATAAGATGTGTGGCCGTAAGGAATGCTTCGTCCCAAAATTTAAGAGGCATTGATGCATGAGCAAGAAGAGACAAACCCACTTCTACGATATGTCTATGTTTTCTTTCTGCTGCACCGTTTTGTTGATGAGCATGAGGACATGAGACTCTATGGAAGACACCAATCTGATGAAAGAAGGAATTTAGTTTCTCATATTCCCCTCCCCAATCGGATTGGACAGCTATGATCTTCTTGTCAAACTTACGCTCAACCAAGCCTTGAAAACTTTTGAAAGCTTGAAACACATCAGATTTTTTTTTGAGCAAATAAATCCAAGTATATTTGCTAAAGTCATCAATAAAGCTCACATAATAGGAAAAACGCCCAACCAAGCTAGGTGTTGGTCCCCAAACATAAGTAAAGATTAAGTCAAGTGGGGAAGAAGATATACTATCAGATTTTGAATAGGGAAGTTGATGGCGCTTGGCCATTTGACATGCATCATAAACTGAATGAGTATCTTCTTTAGCCTCAAAGGGCAATTTATTGTTCCTAATCACACGCTCGACTATGGGAAAAGCTGGATGACCTAATCTACTATGCCATCTAGATTGAGAAGGCTTATTGACTCCAAAAACTTGCTTTTTGAGACTCCCTTCTGAACACTCTGCAGCAAGAGGACAAAGACCGCCCTTGCATCTACCTCGGTGGATAACTTCATCCGTTTGTAGATCCTTAATAAGAAAGAATTTTGGGTGAAACTCAACGTAAGCATTATTATCTGATGTGAGACGATGGACAGAAACAAGACTTTCGCTAGCACTTGGTACATGAAGGATATTGTTCAGATGAAAATTTTTACTAGGGGTATGCAAAATTGTATGACCAATACCACTAATTTTCATACCTAAGCCATTGGCAGCTTGAACTTGATCTCGGCCATTATACTTGTCACGTACAGTCACCTTCTCAAGCTCTCCTGTGATGTTATCAGTAGCGCCACTGTCGAGATACCAATTTGTATCTACACCATACCCTCCTGTAGCTGCGCCGGCTGTCTTGGGGTTCTGCTCATCGTCTTCATCTTCGTCATATCTATACCAGCAAATCGCAGCCTCATGGCCCATCTTCTTGCAGATCTGACACTAGATCTTCTTGGTTTTGCCTCCTTGTTTGTTTGGGCCATCAGTGTTGCCACGGCTGCCCCCTTGTTTTCCTCGGCCACGGCCTCTGTTGCCGCCACTGCGACCACGATAGCTACCACCACCGCGTCCTCCAGACACGGCGCTGGTCGAGGATTGGAATTGATTACCCTGTCCTTCACGTAGCATCTCAAGACGAGCATCATAGGACATTAGTTGAGAGAACAGATCACTCAATGTGACCTCATCAGTTCGCCCCATAATAGATGAAACAGCAGGGTTGTAATCATGATATAAACCAGTAAGGATATGCGAAATCATCTCATCATCATCAATTCTTTTACCAGCCGTGGCGAGCTCATCTCTAAGGCCCGTCATCTTGTTGAAGAACGCCGTCATGGAGGAGCTTCCCTTCTTGAGCGTGGATAACTGCATGCGCAGATTTGTAGCCCTTGCGCGAGAACGAGCAGAGAACATGGTGTTCAATGCCGCCCATACCTCTGCCGCTGTGGGCAAAGTTGCCACCTGAGCCAACGCATCTTTGGTGAGGCTGTTGATCAGGTAGCTAAGGAGTTGTTGGTCTTTTATCAACCAACTTGTGTACTCCGTGTTGGGGACGATCATCTTCTTGCCGTCCTTCTCGACCTCCAGGGTTGTTGGCGGCCCATAAGCTGGGCTCCCCGTTCCATCCAGGTAGCCCATAAGCTGGGCTACCCGGATACCGGGAAGGATCTGTGCCTTCCATAGCACAAAGTTGTCTCTGGTCAGTTTCTCAGAAACCGCCGGACCAAGTGCTAGCTGCGCCGAGCTTGAAGACGTCGACATGGATGATTGGGCTAAGATGTTTGTGGAAGAAGGGCTCTGATTACCATGTAAACAATTAGAGGAACGTGGTTGCCTATCTTGGCTCACCACGGTTGCGTGTTTATATAGGGGCCAAGGCCAACAGATTACAAGAGAGATAAACATCGTTACAATTGGTTTAACCTCCTCTATCTCTAACTCTATCTGTAACCGACCTATCTCTTATAGTCCGAGATGTACAAGACTCCCTATATCTCTAACAAGGAGGAGCTACTCGACTAGACAACAATTATTCATGAAGAGTTGATTGATTGGTGGACAAGCCAATGTAATGCCTGATCAATGTGCAGCTACTGATTTCTTGAATAATTGTGATTAATCAAGTGATATGAAAACATTGGTTGCGTATGGAATGGCTTATGGAGCATCCGATAAATCAATCTGTATCGGACATGTTATTCCAAAAAAATGAAAAAGAACAGGTCCCTAACCTATTAGCACATCATCAGTACTGATCGTATGATTAAATTATGACCTTGTTAGACAGTATAATCGTTGCTTACAACCAATTGCATTTGTCAAATTCATCTTTATGTGTTGTAGTATTTCCCTTTTTGTGTTGACTCATGTATCATTTGGTGTGAGCAGGGAACTGAAGGATACCAAAGCTCCTAAAGGACACAGACAAGGTTCCTATATGTGAAACCTTGTGGAGTATCATGCATGGATCATCATGCTTTTGCATCAACCATGATGCATCTCCTTGGGAAATGGAGATGTATAAGGAAGCTGAAATTATATTCTGATCCACAACCTACCTCCATGGTAATTTATAAGTTTTTTAAATTTTATTTCAAACTTTAATTTACTACTTCAAAAATATATTTTTTATCACGTGATTACTGTACAAATAGCATCTGCAATAAACTTTATCAAGACTACCTTAACAGTACCTGCATACCAATTTTCACTCCTTTCTAATTAAGGATGAATCCATGGATCTTGGCTTTCTCTAAAATAGTTCTTGCTGCTCAAGTTTTGTTTGAACCGTGGACATGTCATATAGCTCAACAAACCAGACTCTTAATATGGAAGTTCTTACACATGCTTGATATGTCACAACTTGATGCATGGATGTCAACAGGGATCCTCAAGGGCTAACTTAACATAGACTTTATATATTTTTTTGAACGAAAGACACACATGCATTTCATTGATATAGCAGAAAATACAAGACTATGTCCCTGGAAGACCATAATTGGGCCAAACAAAAAGGAAGCTAAAACAACAACTAACAACCAGCGGATCGGATTGGGACATCGACACCGCAAACTCTGTCAGGTCAGATTGGGACATCGACTCGGTCCTCAACAACCGCCCCGTCAGGCACGGCTACCACCAGCACTTACCCACATAATCGTCGAAACCTGCAAACGTGACCCAACATCGATAAGTAAAGGAGCAGACCACATCGCACCGATAAGGCGACTATGAAGGACCGAATCGGCGACCAGAGAGGGGGGGGGGGGGAGTGAATGGGAGCCGATAAAATTCTTTCCAACCAATCCGGCTATTCTCCCAAATCAACTCCAACGCCTCCGAAAGCGATCTTGCCAAGATCACGTAGCCACTGTCAAGCTACTGACCCTAGGAGCAAGAAACACGCAGCGGAACTCGAATCGATCGAAACGAACACAAAACGAACCGAAACGAGGCAAAACCTTCTCTTCCCAGCCAGGGGCGGTTTAACCTCCCTAGGGGCGGTTTAACCGCCTAGGGGGGGCGGTTTAACCTCCTGGGGGCGGTCAAACTGGGAGCTCTTGGGAAAAAGTCAACTCGTGAGTCGATCTCCCAAACGGCTTGAGCTCTTGAGACGAAACTTTGGGGAGATGATGTACACCTTCAGTGGAGTATATTCCCCAAAAATCTCGGCCTCAAACACACTAGAACTCCCGGAATCTCAGATCTCATGAAGAACACTTCCAACCCGAGTTCATCAAAAAATCCCCAAATTCGAAGTGATTCTTTGCGTTTTGAGGGGGCAAATCACCAGGAAAAGAGTGTCCACGACCTCATGTGTGAATCCCCCAAACAAACACGCAAGGAAACGACCTCAAACACAAGGAATCGAAAATCTCCCAAAGGGGCCAAAAAGAGCCACGGGATGAACAACGAAATCACACAAAGAGGGATACAAGAAAGCCAAATCTTCCATACATCACGAGGTCAACTTCTTTACAAAGAGGCTAGCTATCCTCCCTTCATCCAACCCTCTCAAAGATTTCTCCGGTGAAGCACTTGGCTAGCCTATGGAAAACTAGAAAGAAAAACTAAAAGAAAATAGTTCAAGTGCAAGGGAAATAAAACTAGACTACTTAGATGACAGCCACCAGCCCCTAGGGGGTCTATTATATAGTCCAAGTGGTGCTGCTCTAAAGACTAAACTACCCCTAAGTGATACATACCCCTCAGGGGCAGATTTGACATTTTCCGCGAAGATTTTTCCGGCTGGGACACCTTCCACTGCAAGCTAGCTTTCCTCCGACGCAAGCCTTGCAGTCACGCCGCGTGTCCTCCGGATCGAAGCTCCTCGACGCCGATTTTGGGCCGGCCTAGGGGGAGGCGGTTAAACCGCCCCTGGGGGGCGGTTAAACCGCCCCTGGCAGCCACTCTGGCCCAGCCGCCCAAATTCGCCTCGTCGAGTCCTCGGTCCTTGGTTTTGAGGCCCAAACCAAGGGAAACCATCCACCGATGATTTTGTGGCCAAATCACCAAACCCCGCGCGCAAACTTCGGTTGTTAGCCGCCACCTTGCGCCGGCTTCTCGTCCGCGTACGAGCTTTGGTTGTGAGCCGCTACCTCGCACCAGAACCACGTCCCCTTGCTCGTTCTTGCCAGCATGTGAACCGCACTTGATCCACCGGCCACCGGGTCCCTCGAACCAAGCCTACTTGTCTCTTTGCGTTTTGAGGGGGCAAATCACCAGGAAGCGACCATCCACCGGTCCTCGGACACACCGGGTCCTCACACTACAATGCAGAACCCTTTGCCATAGTACCGCTGCAACACCACACAACACTTGATAGGATGAAACCACCAAATCCGGGCCTCTCACAGGCTGCCTCAAATTCTCCACCGTCAAACACAAGGTGCGAGGGCCTCGCGACATCTGCCATTGGACTCCACCTCTCTCTCGTTGCCTCGGAGAACACCGCATGCGGGGACCTCGCCACACCTACCTCAGTCTCCACATCGTGGACCCGTTTTTTAAGTTGTCGTCAAAGTGGTGAGTGAAGTTGCCCCGCCTCCCAAGATCTCCATCAACCCGCTAAGCCGTTGCCGCAAGCCGACCTCACTTCCTTGCTTCACCCATGCACATAACATAACCTCTGATGCCATGCTAGCGAGCCAAAGAACTCACTTGCAACATCTTTCGATGATGTACCACACCGAATATCCCAGCCAAGCTGGACAACCCGTCGCAGTCCGCTGCAAGCCAAGTCGTCCCACGATGCCGATGCCGAAAGCGACGTCCTCCGACACAGTCCTACACCACACTGACAGTTGCCAAGCAACGTCAGCCGCCGCGGTCCGTTGCAAGCAGATACAATTGACAACCAGCATGCAATGACCTCTGACCGCCACCATAACCGCAAATACCTCCATGTGAACTCAAGCAACACCCGTGCAGCTTGCCACCACCGGCTGCGGCCACCATGACTTATGAACCAAAAATTCCAATAGCTTGAGATGGGTCTCTAAAGATGATGCTTTCAAGGAGGGCACGAAGCCAATGGTGCCGCTGTCACTCGTCCTGAACCTGGAAAGGGCTTTCGCCTAGAGAACCCCGTGCGGCAGCATTGAAACTCCAACGTGACGCCCCCAGCTGGGGGAACGACGCCCTGGGGGCACCGCCGTCATGTCCACCGGCAGCAAGGCCTGTGAGGGCTTATGCCCAGAGTATCTCGTCGCCATGTCGCACGCTCACGCCTCGGCACTTTGGGATCGCAACCAGGACAGTTTAGCCAGGGCAGCGGCGGCACCGCTCCTCCATTCGCTCAACCGCATCTCGAATAATATTATTAATTATAACCATTTAATATTGAGTAGCTAGCCTTTTTATGCTAAAATTTGGGTACTATATTTTAAAATAAATAAAAATAAAATAGTTATATTGATTGGTGTCATTATAACCTACCAAGTTATTGTAACATTTTTGGAAGATGAATTCAGGAGAAAAGAAATATAGGAACATATTTTTTTATTTATATTACCGGCTTGGTGGCTGTCGGCTCTACCTGACCAAGAGTATCGTGAGCAAGTAGCGACATAACCTAATTGCATTCAATGAAGAGAGAGGCATCATAGTATTGTTTTCCTACTCAATTTTCTCAATTGACACGATTGCTAGTACCACGGTCGTATCTTCGACGACATCATCATGGAGCTTATTGGTCTCAAGATGAAATAGTTTTATTTTTCATTTTGTGGACAATTATTTCAACCCAAATATTATCTGTTTGCCATTAGGTTCATGTCATAACATGTAAATTATTTCGTTTAAATTTAATATTAATAAGTCTACCACTTTGTAGGAAACAGGCCACTGCTAGGTTTGCCTCCATGTTGCCGTCACCTTGGTCCTCCTTGCTCTCCCTTCTAGCAATCTCACCGAAATCTAGAGTGGGGACACGTCCCCTTTATAATTTAGTTTTAGTTACATCCTAATTTCTTCTAGGGTTTATATTATCTCTAGCGCCAGCACAAAGTGGTGGTGATAATTGCACATTGGAATAAGGTCTCTCTGAACTCTTCTTACCACAACGACATCTGATCAAGCACCAACGATGGGCTAGTGAGGGAACATTCTATGAGTTAGTGTGTCAATCAGAGGGATGCAACTGGTAGTCAGTGTTCTTTTAGTGGATACATCCTCATTGCTAGCAGTAGTTGGTTAAAGGTCATTTTGTACCAAATTAATTAATAAATATATAAAATATAGAATTTTCAAAAATAAGAAAATAACATATTCTTTCCAAATCAAATATAATTAATAAACACCTAAATTTAAAACAAAATAATGAAATTTTTTTCATTTTCCATTTGTAATGGGAAGCAAACTCCATATATAAAGATCCCTTTTATTGTATTTATTTAGTAATTAAATTTTAAAAATATGGAGTTTTGCACACATAAAACTGAACCAAAACATAGAAGGAAGAGATGGGAGTGCAATTGGATGATGAATTTGCACGGTCATGAGCAATAAAATTGCCCACCCGTACAGTGTGGATAGGAAGAGTTGTATCATAAAAATTCTCGACAGATATGAGCAGTTGGGCAATGCATGCAAAAGGTGATGATTTTGTTTTATGCAATCGGAGGGGTTTAGTCTCTATCTGTTATATACTGAAATAAAAAGAAGTTAATATAAAACAAACCAAGAAGAAGATTCCACAAAGTTGTCTATCTATCTTACTATACTAAGCCTAAGTAGGTATTTCTTCTTTTTTGTCTATGGATAACCATGACAAACTAATACATGAAAGGGTTCTTTGTAACTTATGTGGAAAAAGGTTGCAATAGATGTGAAAGGACCAACACTAGGCCTAGAGGGGGAGGGGGGTGAATAGGGCCTGTTAAAAATCCTGAAAAATTCTTCACGAAAATGTCAGATGGTCGGATGATCCGACGCAGTCTCGGATCTTCCGGCTCCCGGACGATCCGACACTGTGTAGGATCTTCCGACACAGAGAGGAGACTAACTTCGAGATTCAAAAACTAACAAGCTATTCAAGAATCTATTTAAATACAAAGCTGCTAGATGAAGTAACTGAGCACCTAAGTATGATCTCTAAGGTCGAACAACACCTAGCACATAGATCGGGCACAAATAAGGTGAAGAACAACAAGAACAATAGCAAGAACAAAGAGACATAAGATTTGTTCCCGAGGTTCACTCCACAAAGGAGCTACGTCCCCGTTGAGGGGTTCACAAAGAACCGGGTTGTCACTAACCCCTTGCCTCCCTCAATCAACCACAAAGGAAGATTGAGTCACTTACTATTGCTCTCACAAAGAGAGGGGAAATACAAACTTTCCGGTGCTCAAACCATAAAGGAATGGGAGCTACCGGTGACGCCTAACCGTCTAGGAGCAAAGCTCCAAGAGTAACAAACGTGGATCGACGAATGAAGCTTGCTTCAAGTGCTTCTTGAGATGAACGAATCAAACTTCACAAGTGCTCAAAGCTCTCACACTCAATCTTTTCCTCTCACTCAAACCCTAGATGAATCAATGCAAGAATCAAGCTTTGGGTAGAGTAGAGGAGTGCAATCAATGCTCTTGGAGTGTGTTTGGTCGTGGAGGCAGCAAGCATTGAATGAGGGGGTGAGGGGGTATAAATACCCAACCCCCAAAAACTAGTCGTTATGTGTTCTGCGAAGGGGTACCGGATCTTCCGGCGTAGGGCCGGATCTTCCGAGATTTGAATTTCATAAGGCTGAAACACTGAAATATGGCTAAGCCATGAAAGTTCCAACACAAGGGCCGGATGATCCGGTGGAAGTTCCGATGTAAGTTCCGACGCAAGGTCCGGATCATCCGATGGAAATATATTAGAGACAGAGCCGCACGGAACTTTGGGTCGGATCTTCCGGTGGAAGTTCCGACGCCAGAGGGAGAGACGCAGAAACATGAAATTTGGCTAAGTGTTGGAAGTTCCGAAGCAAGGGTCGGATCTTCCGACGGAAAATTAATTCCAGACAGAGCTGCCCGGAACTTTGGGTCGGATCTTCCGGCCTAAGTTCCGGCGCCTGAAGAGAAGACACAAAAATCTGTCTAAGTGTTGAAAGATCTAGTGCAAGGGTCAGATCTTCCGATGGAAAATTAACCAGGCAGAGCCGCCCGGAACTTTGGGTCGGATCTTCCGGCCTAAGTTCCGACGCACAGAAAACTTGTGAATGGAGAGTTTTTGTGTGTTTGTGTCTCTCGTGTGTATATGTCATCTCAAGTATAAGCATTTTAACAACCTAAACTCATCAAGCACGTCCCCCTTGATAGTACGGCGATCCTATACTCAAATTCAAACTATAAAATAAATTTAAATCGTCCGATAGACTTCGTCACCATACGAATAAGAATTGGGGACCTTCCTTTCACCTTTCTTTTCTTTTCTTTTGATTTTATTCCTGCACAACTCATGCAAAGCATTATATCCAAATTTACATTGTCATTAATTACCAAAACTAGATTAAGTGCCTAGATGCACTTTCAATCTCCCCCTTTTTGGTAATTGATGACAACACAAATTTGGCTCACAAGATAGAAATAAAATTCATGTTTTTCATCCAAATAGAATTGGCGAACCTCCCCCTAAACATGTGCATTTTCAACTCAAATGGCCTCAAATGCCTATGCTCATGTTTATGTAAGAACTCCCCATTAATCATTGCATACATGTGCATAAGTGTGATAAAAACAACGTGATGCATATGACAAGATATCCACAATAATTAACAAGTGAGAAATAGCAAGCCATCACACATAAACATCACAATCATGAATTTAACAAATAGTTCAACATCACACTAACATCACAACCATGATTAAGTCTTACAAATAAAGGTTTTCGCTTGGCACACATCGAACATAACACAAATCACAAATTAAGTTCTTACATGTCCATGAGAATTAAAACATGAATAAAAAGATAAAGATAGTGGTGAGGGTCTCCAAAGCCCAAATTCACTCCACCTTTGTCATCAAAGACCAAAAAGAGAGCTACTCATCGTCTTCATCACCATCTTCCTCCTCATCATCGTCCTCCTCATCGTCCTCTTCCTCTCCTTCTTCCTCGGCTTCTTCTTCCTCATCTTCCTCTTCCTCATCTTGCTCTTCTTCTTCTTCAACTTGAGAAGCACCAAATGTATAGCCTTGAGAAGTTCCCTCCCAAGGATTATAGAAGGATGGTGGTGGAGGAAATTCCCTAGGCTCACGAACAGGATAATGTGGAAGATCAACCTTGGTCATGATTTCCTTTTGCCAACGCTCAAACTTAACCATTTCTTCATCCAAATATTGGTGAGTGTCACGAATGTCTTGAGCGTTTTGCTTGCACATGTTAAAGCAAGCAAAGACTCCCTGAAGGATAGAGTCAAGCTTCCCTTTCTTCCCGGTGCTACTCGAAGGTGGAGGAGTATAGGAAGAAGGTGGAGCAGGTGGTGCACGTGAAGAGGAAGCTCCACGAGATGGAGAAGCTAGGGCTTGAACTGGCACATAAGCTTTGTTCTTGAGTTTGAGAAGTTGAGCAATCTTGCTTGGAGAGGAGTGATATGGGGTATGCACCCGATCGGCCAAGATATTGACACCACTGACATTCTTGATCATGTGGAAAATGTATGGTGCATAGTGGCATCCGCTAGTGGCATCATGAGAGCAATAGATGATTTCATTCCAAATGAAATTGAAAACTTTGAACTTGGGCTTGCCGGGAGCCATTTGGAATAGCAAGTTCTTGGCTCTCTTAGATATGTTGTCCGCATCTCCGGCTCTAGGATACAATGTGCCTCTAAAGAGTTGATTTAGCAATTTGTAAAAAGGTGAGAGACCATGATATTTACCAAGTTGCACATCTCCATAATCTCCATCATACATAAACATCATCTTGGTCTCCTCAAGCTCCAAGCCACGGTGAAGATCCACTTTGCTACGATCATTCCTAGTATGAGCATAAGCGGTCTCCTCCGCTAGTCCAAACATCCTGGCAAACTCAAACAATGTCACTGAGAAACGTTTGCCGTTTGTGGTCCAATGCATCTCATCTCTAGCTTGGTCAATCCAAAGAGTGGCATAGAATTGAGCCACTATTTCCTCATTGAATGGACACTGAAAACCCCATGATATTTGCCACATCCATCTCCACACATCTCTTATGCACATCCCGTATCACCGGTTCAAGGGGACCGGTGATGCCATCCATGTAGTGCCAGTCAACCCACTTCAATTCATGGGTGTGCAAATGTGACCAATGTGCAAAATGACTGATTCATACCAATCTGCCTGATGCGGAAGCCAAAAGCGAGGATCCCCCTTGAGCTGCTTGTGAGGGATGGATCTGGGGTCCTCATGCTCACTGAATCTCAAAGGCTTCATGCTGTTGACTGCTAGCCGGAAGTTCACCAAAGGTGGATATCATCAGGAGCACGGCTAGGAATCCCAACACTGATGATGTTCTGAACAAGAAAGGATAGATCAATGTTGTCATTGTAGAGAGACCCTGTCGCACCCTGAAATTCTCCAATTTCAGGATGTGAATTTTAAGAAAAATTAAACAACGATTTTCTCTCATTTTTAAATTTTTTCCAACATTTATTTATTTTACAGGGAATTTAGCATAGAAATAAAATTAATTGTGTGTGTTTCAAAAAAAATTATTGCTCTCTGCGTGTTGCATTCATGCCGAGTTGCATCTTGGTGTTTCATGAGTGCTAAGGTTTCAAAAATGCGTTCCTTAAATGTTTAGGTTCCTCCAAGAATTTTTCAGACTTTTCTGGAATTTATTCTCCTCTTTTTAGAGCTAATTCTATTTATTAGAAGGCTCTTAAATCCTTTTCACGAGCTCTAAATATTTTATTTGGACTCCTCGTGTCTCAATCTATCTCTAGGATTTTTCCTAGAATTTTTGGGCCTTTCTGAGTATTTTCGGGCTTTAAAACATTTCCTAAATTTTTCTCAGATTTGTTTTGCGCAGGAAATATTATTCGGAAAAAAAAAAGAGAAACCCTAACGGGCCGAGCCGCCCGGCCTGACCCGCCAGGGCCCTTCCGGCCTGGCGCGGCCCATCGCACCGCCGCCGCCGGCCTTTCCTTGGCGTGCGCGCCAAGCGGGGCCACGCCCGCGCGCCTATAAGGGCCGCCGCCCCGCGCTGTAGCCCCCCTGCTGCTCGACCGCCGCCTTCGCCTCGCGCAGCGCCGCCATCCGCCGCCGCCCGCACCGAGCCCCGCCACCGCCGGCTTCCGCCGTCTCGGACGGTCGCCGGAGCAAGCCGCCCCCGTCACGGTCATCACCCTGCCACGCCGAAGCCCCTCTGCCGAACCACGTCGACTTCCGGCCGCTGAAGAGCCGCCACCACGAAGAACCCGACCCGGCCGCCGCCGTCCACCGTCTTCTCCAAATTCCGGCAGCCTCCGTCCCTCTCCATCTGAGGACCCGGTGTGTCCGAGGACCGGTGGATGGTCGCTTCCTGGTGTGATGAGTGATTGACAACGTGGTGTGGATTGACGTTTCCCTTGGCTTAAGTATTGCAGGTGTAGAATGCGGCTTGGTTGCATTGGTGCAGGTGAAGAACAGGCGCGAAAGGTCTTAGCCATGGCGGCCTCCGAGGAGCGGAGAGACAAGTAGGCTTGGTTCGAGGGACCCGATGGCCGTGGATCAAGTGCGGTTCACATGCTGGCAAGAACGAGCAAGGGGACGTGGTTCCGGTGCGAGGTAGCGGCTCACAACCGAAGCTCGTACGCGGACGAGAAGCCGGCGCAAGGTGGCGGCTAACAACCGAAGTTTGCGCGCGGGGTTTGGTGATTTGGCCACAAAATCATCGGTGGACGGTTTCCCTTGGTTTGGGCCTCAAAACCAAGGACCGAGGACTCGACGAGGCGGATTTGGGCAGCTGGGCCTGGCTGGGCTGTCAGGGGCGGTTTAACCGCCCCCCAGGGCCGGTTTAACCGCCCCCCCCCTGGGCTGGCCCAAAACCGGCGTCGAGGAGCTTCGATCCGGAGGACACGCGGCGTGACTGCAAGGCTTGCGTCGGAGGGAAGCTAGCTTGCAGTGGAAGGTGCCCGAGCCGGAAAATATCTGAAGACCAAATGTCAAATTTGCCCCTGAGGGGTATGTATCACTTAGGGGTAGTTTAGTCTTTAGGACACCACCACTTGGACTACTAATATGCCCCTTCAGGGCTGGTGGCTGTCATCTCTCTAGTTATCTCTTTAGGTTTTACTTTGAACTTGTTTTCCCCTTCATCCCCTCCACCTAGAACTACTTCGAATCATTCCTAGTTTGTATAGGTGAATTCATGGTTATGTGATTGAGTTTGTGCTGCTCATCTTTGTGCCATGATTTGATTTCCCGAGCTCCCTTTTCTTTTTCTATTTTCGTGGGTATTTTCGGAGCTATTTTTGGGGGATTTCGTTCTTCTTGTTCCCGAGCGTTTTCTCTCGGATTTCTTTGGGGGATTCACGTATGAGTGCCTTGTGCCTCTTTTGCTGGTGATCCTTTGCCCCCAAACGCCGAGAATCGCTCAGGATTTGAGATTTTCGGGATGAACTCGAGGTGATGGTGTTCTTCGCGAGATCTGCGATTCCGGGAGTTGTACTGAGTTAGAGGCCGAGATCTTTTGGGAAAACACTCCACTGGGGTCTAGATCATCTGACCAAAATCTCGCCTCAAGAGCTCAAGCGGTTTGGGAGATCCACTTTTGTTTTGACTTTTACCCGAGGCTCCCAGGCCCGGGCGGTTTAACCGCCCCCCCTGGCCGGTTTAACCGCCCCCCCTGGGTGTGTTAGATCGAGCCGAGTTTCGGGTCGTTTTGTTGTTCGATTCGATTGGTTCGAGTTCCGCTGCTCGTTTCTTGTTCCTAGGTCAGTAGCTTGACAGTGGCTACGTGATCTTGGCAAGATTGTTCTAGGAGGTTTCGGAGTTGTTGTGGGAGAATAGCCGGATTGTTTAGAAAGATTTTTTATCGGCTCCCATTCACTCCCCCCCTCTCTGGTCGCCGTTTCGGTCCTTCAATTGGTATCAGAGCCGGTTACGGGTCTTTGCGACTCTAACCAGTCTAAGATCCAAAGATGGCGTATCAAGACCGGGGTTCCGGGCCTCCGCACTTCGATGGGAAGAACTACCCGAACTGGGTTGCGCGTATGGGCGCTTTCTTGCGAGGCAAAGGAAAGTTGCTGTGGGATGTGACGAAAGATGAAAACTATGTCAATCCCACCAACTTAGATGCCCAGGATGCAAAAGAGAGATTTGAGGCGAATGCCCGAGCTGTCGACTACTTGTTCCGTTCTTTGTCTGCCGAGGAGTTCGAGCGTGTTTTGGGCGAGGACCTAGCTTGCCAGATCTGGCAGAAGCTCAAGGTAGCCCACGGTGGTGATAGCCATGTCAAGGCTAGGCTTTTCTCGATGTATAGGAGGGAGTATGAGAACTTTGCTCATTTGCCTGGAGAGTCGGTTGATGCTTTGTTTCAGCGTTTCACTTCTATTGTCAACAACATGAAAGCCAACATTACCGTGCTCCCATACTCGGATCATGACCGAGCTATCAAGCTCCTGCAAGCACTTGATAGATCCGTGTGGGGTGCCAAGGTTGAGGCGATCATGGAGTCGGCAAACTATGAGACTCTTTCTGTTGATGAGCTTTTCTCGAAGTTGAAGTCTTCTGAGGTTGACAGGCAGTTGCTAGCCAAGGCTAAGAGTCCGACTGATCCCCATAGTCTGGCTCTAGTCGGTGGCTCTGGATATGGACATGCTAACACTCCTAGACACTTTGCTTTGTCTTCTCTTGTGTCCCTTCCAGATGAAGAGTATGAGGTGCTGAGCGAGGAGGATCTCGCGTTGCTCACGAGGAGGTTCGAGAGGATGTACCAGAACCGCAAGGGTTCGAGGCGCGCCAGGAGTACGTGCTACAGATGCGGGAAGATGGGCCACTTCATCGCCGAGTGCCCCGAGGAGATCAAGAACGACTACAACCGCAAGCACCGCCCGCGAGACGACCACAAGCACCGGCCCAAGGACGAGTACCGCGCCAAGAACAAGAACAAGGACGAGAGAAGATCCAAGAACAAGCACGGTGGACACAAGAAGAACAGATCTCGAGCGATGGTGGCTGATGCGAGCGACATCGACACAAGCTCCACCAACACCTCGTCAAGCTCAAGCAGTGAAGATGAAGACCGCGGCCGCCGCAAGGAGAAGAAGAGCTTGAACCGCAACTTCAACGGCATCTCCTTCGCCGCCGTCGACTACTGCACCATGGCGCACGACTCCGTGAAGGGCAAGGACGACTCCGACTCCGACTCCGAGGATGAGGTATTGACAGATCCCACCTCTTTGCGTCAGGAGATTGCTAGGCTAGAGCAGTTGGTCGATAACCGCGATGATGTGCTTAGGAAGACCAACAAAGAGAAGAGGGAGTTTAGGTCTTTGCTAGGAGAGTCCAAGGATAGAGTGGCTGAGCTTGAGACCTTGCTTTCTGAGACTGGAAAGAAGGCCATGGAGTTTGAGTCTTTGCTTTGCGAGTCTAGGGAGAGAGCAGCTTCGCTTGAGTCTGAGATTGCTGTTTTGAAAGATGCTCCTCTTGTGTCTGATGAGGTAGAGTGCTCGTTCTGTGATGTGCATATTGCTGATCTTGTTGTGCTTAAGGAAAAACACATGAACTGCTTGGATGAACTAGAGAGTGCTAGAGTTGAGCTTGCTGAGTTGAAGTCTAGGTCATCTTTGCTAGGTGCTTGTACTTCTTGTCCTGCGTTGCATGCTCAGTTGCTTGAATCACGCACCATGATTAGTTCACTTGAAGCACAACTTAAATCACCCATTGCGAATTCCTGTTCTGCTTGTGATGTTGTTGCTTTAAAGAATGTTGAGCTAGAACAGTGTGTGAATAGATTGGAGGGTGAGAACGATGAGTTGAGACAGTGTTTGGGTTGGTTGTCTGGTCGTGAGCCTCAGCTCAAGATGTTGATTGCGAGTTTCAAGAGAGCTGATGGTTGTGGGCTTGGTTCTGAGAAGGTTGGTGAGAGTAGTGGTGAGAGAGAGAGAGATCCAGAGAGCTCCACCGCAAACATTCCCACAAACCCACCAAAAACCATTCTCAAGAACACCTTTACACCCAAACCAAACCACCTGCTGAACAAGCTTGACACCACTCCAGATCCTCCCAAGTTTCCACCCAAGTCAGAGAACTTTCAGAGGAGAGTGACTTTTGTGAGGAGTGGGGTTTACCAGCCGAGAGAGAGGGCACAGCCGAGAGAAACCCCAAAGCCAAAGCCAGTCCGCTTCCATTGTGAGCATTGTGGAAGGGATGGTCACCTTGAGGAGTTTTGTTGGAGGAAGAAGAGGGAGGTGAGAAGAGAGAAGGAGGTGGGGAACAGGGACAGGTACTACTCTTCTCGTAGTGTGCCTGTGTCTCGTTCACCCTGGCCGAGAGGCGACGCGTTTGTGCGTACAGTTCCTACAGTTGCTAGTCGTGGTGTTCCTGTTGTTCGTGAGTTTGCTAGGCGGCCTCCGTTTCGCGGTCAGTTTGGTTCAGGGAGGTTCGACCGTAGCTTTGAGGCTAGAAGAGAGTCTAGGCCACGTTTTCCCCCGCGTGGTGCTAGAGGTCCGATGGTGAGAGACGAGAGGGTGTCACGCGGTAGAGCTGATTTTGCTAACCCTTCTTTGAGCAGATGGCCCGACACTGGTTTGACTCGTTCTGTGCTAACCCCAGTGTCGAGTCATTTGCTCATTCTCGTTCTCGATTCTGATTGTGCAGGTGGGAGGCTTGGAGAACTTTTGGTTGATGGATTCTGGCTGCTCGAGACACATGACAGGAATGGTAAGTGGTTCTCCAGTCTCACCCCGGTGGTGTCCAGGCAGTACATCACTTTCGGGGATAAGGGTAGAGGTAGAGTTTTGTCAGAGGGTGCTATTCAGGTGAGCGACACTTTCATGTTGAAGCGAGTTGCTCTTGTCAAGAATCTTGGTTTCAATTTGCTCTCAGTTTCTCAGCTTCTTGATGAGGGTTATGAGGTTCGCTTTAAACGTGGTGATTCGAAAATTCTTGATTCTCGAGGTGACCTTGTGTGTATGATCATTCCTGAGGGACAGATTTTTCGTGCTGATTTTTCTCGATCTTTTGGTCCTTCACGTTGTTTGATTGCTGGTACTTCTTCTGAGCTTTGGAAGTGGCATAGGAGATTGGGTCATGTGAGCTTTGATTTACTCACACGCTTGAGTGCTCTTGACCTTATCCGAGGATTGCCAAAGCTCAAGTTCGAGAAAGATTTGGTTTGTGCACCGTGTAGGCATGGAAAAATGGTTGCTGCTTCTCACCCACCTTTGACAGATGTTATGACTGAGCGTCCAGGAGAGCTTTTGCACATGGATTTGGTTGGCCCCGCTCGAGTTCGTTCAGTTGGTGGGAAGTGGTATGTTCTTGTGGTTGTTGATGATTTTTCTCGGTATGCGTGGGTGTTCTTCTGGCGTCGAAGGATGAGACTTTTGATTTTGTTCGAGATCTGATTTTGAGGTTGAAAAACGAGAGTAATGGTGGTGCCATGAGAGCTATTCGTAGCGACAATGGTACGGAATTTAAGAACACTCGTTTTGATGCCTTCTGTCGTGATCTTGGTCTTGAACATCAATACTCTTCGCCATATGTTGCTTGTCAGAATGGTGTTGTTGAAAGAAAGAATAGAACACTTTGTGAGATGGCTAGGACGATGCTAGATGAGCATAGGACTCCTAGGAAGTATTGGGCAGAAGCGGTGAACACAGCTTGCTATGTTTCAAATCGGATTTTCCTTCGTGCTTTCAAGAAGAAGACTTGCTATGAGCTTTTCCATGGTCGTTCCCCCCGTGTGAGTCACTTTCGGGTTTTTGGTTGCAAGTGCTTCATCCTGAAGAAAGGAAATTTGGACAAGTTTGAGTCTCGTTCGATGGATGGAATTTTTCTTGGTTATGCTAATCATTCTCGAGCATATCGTGTGCTCAATCTTGAAACTAACCAAATCATGGAGACTTGCGAAGTCACCTTCGACGAGACCATTCCGTGTAGCTCTTCTGCGTTTGAGTGTGCAGGTGATGATGACTTGGGACAGCCCATCTTGAGGAAGAACAGCTTGATGATGAAGACGATGAGGAGATCCAGGCACCGTGTGGAGATCGTGTACCTTCTACTTCCACTACTACCACGACGTTCGACGACGGCCCCTCTGCTACACCTTCGTCGAGTCGCGCACCAGATCGAGATCAAGTGGAAGCTGATGTTGAGGGGGAGGCAATCTCGAGGCGAGAAGCTCCCCGGCTGGTACAGAGGGATCATCCACCTTCGAAGATCATCGGGAACTTGGATGAACGCACTACACGGTCGAGGTCACAAAACATCTCTCATTATGCTCATTCTGCTTTTGTCGCGTCTTTTGAGCCCAAAAATGTTGGACACGCTTTATCTGATTCTGATTGGGTCAATGCCATGCATGAAGAGCTTGAAAACTTTGAGAGAAATCAGGTGTGGAAGTTAGTAGAACCACCTCCAAATTGCCATCCCATAGGAACCAAGTGGGTGTTTAAGAACAAGAGGGATGAGAGTGGTGAGATTGTGAGAAACAAAGCGAGGTTGGTTGCTCAGGGGTTTTCGCAGCAGGAGGGGATAGATTATGAGGAGACATTTGCTCCTGTTGCCCGTTTGGAGGCAATTCGGATCCTTCTAGCATTTGCAGTTGCTAAAGGGTTCAAATTGTACCAAATGGATGTGAAGAGTGCCTTCTTGAATGGGGTGATCGAGGAAGAAGTGTATGTGAGGCAGCCCCCGGGTTTTGAGAGTGAGAGATACCCACACCGAGTGTACAAACTCCACCGAGCGTTATATGGCCTAAAGCAAGCACCCAGAGCGTGGTATGGTAGATTGAGAGGGTTCTTGCTTAGCAAGGGGTTTGTGATGGGGAAGGTCGATAAGACGCTCTTCTTGCTGAGAAATGGCAAAGATCTTTTAATCGTTCAGATTTACGTGGATGATATCATTTTTGGTGGCTCTTCTCATGATCTTGTTGCCAAGTTTGCAGATGATATGAGCAGGGAATTTGAGATGTCGATGATGGGAGAGTTGCAGTTCTTTCTCGGGCTGCAGATCAAGCAAACCAAGGATGGGACATTTGTGCACCAAAGCAAGTACACCAAGGACATTCTCAAGAAATTCGACATGAGCGATTCCAAGCCGATGACTACGCCGATGAGTACGACTACAGCTTTGGATGCGGATGAGGACGGAGAACCAGTGGACCAGAAGGAGTACCGGAGCATGATCGGCTCCCTCCTCTACTTGACGGCGACGAGGCCGGACATACAGTTCAGCGTGTGTCTGTGCGCTCGTTTTCAGGCTTCACCGAGGACTTCACATCGTCAGGCCGTCAAGAGGATTTTCAGGTATCTCAAGTTTACTCCTGAGTTGGGTCTTTGGTATTCTGCCGATTCCACTCTTGCACTTCATGGATTTTCTGATGCTGATTTTGCTGGATGTCGTGTTGATCGCAAGTCTACTTCTGGTCAGTGTCAGTTTCTTGGTTCGTCTCTTGTGTCTTGGTCTTCTCGCAAGCAGTCTAGCGTAGCCCAATCCACCACTGAAGCCGAGTATGTTGCTGCTGCTAGCTGTTGTTCTCAGTTGCTTTGGATCACATACACTTTGAGAGACTTTGGCTTAGACATGTCCCATGTTCCACTTCTTTGTGATAGCACCAGTGCCATAAGCGTAGCCAAAAATCCCGTGCTTCATTCCAAAACCAAACACATAGAAGTGAGGTACCACTTTCTGAGAGATCATGTAGAGAAAGGTGATATTGAGCTTGCCCACGTTTCTACCCAAAACCAGCTTGCAGACATTTTCACTAAGCCACTTGACCAAGTCACCTTCACCCGCTTGCGAGGCGAACTTGGTGTGTGTGCGGTTTTCTGAGCTGAGTTTTGGAGGCTTCTCTTGTAGCATATGTATATTTGTGTACCATCTTTGTATCTTGATGTATAATTTTTCTTGCTTTTGTATCTTGATTTCATCTTTTGTATCATATCTTAGGATGAGCTTCTCCTATATGCAGTGATTGGTACAACTTGCTACATTTTAGAGTTTAGGCAGGCTGGCTAGGGATTGATTGGATGGATGGCTATGCTCTTGATGGTCTTGATATATATTCTGTTGAGATAGCTTCTTTTCGAATTAAAATGACAAACTGAACTTAATTCCTACACCCATGAGTAAATGCCTTTGCATGTCTTGTTTGAGCCGAAATGGCTATATCTTGCTTAAGATCATGCTAGGGTGTGATATTCTTTTCAATTGGGTCAAAGACCTTTGTCATTGTAAATGTTTAGCCCATGCTTTATCTTGTGGAGGAGCATAAGCTTCTTTCTGTCGCAAAGACATTTCATGTACCATGCTTAACTTGAAAAATTGAGATGTCTATGCATGAAAGAAGAAAGATGAGAAAAAGAAATATTTGCTGAATATGCTCATGTCTCTATGCTTTCACCATTGCACACACTTGCACACATGGGTGCTAAGCGGTTGCATGTTGTTTGCCGGAGAAGTCTCCCATGAGAAGTGAACACATGGCTCCGTGCTTTGACATGACATGAGGTAGAACTTGGGCGTTTATGATGATCTTTTGTCAAGAATGCTTGTCCTTTCATGATTTTGGTGAGATGAAGTTTATTTTTGCTTAAACAATCCATGGTTAGGACTTTGCTCATGCGGTGACCTTTTTGATAAAAATCCACAATTTGCTCATGGCTTTGTCAACTGGATATATGTCTTCACCTTCTTGATGGCAATGCCCGTGTGACATGATGAACTAGCTTGTATGCCTCTTCTCTAACTTGTAGCATTTTGTATTGCTCATTGTATATTTGAGAAGCTTGTAGTTGCATTTTGTACATTTTGCCTTGATGTGTGCATTGTCAACAAGGGGGAGAATTTCTGGAGCATTTGGCAAGGGGGAGTCGCTGCTAAATTTAGAAGAAAGATTTTGCTCTAGATTTTGTCGAAATTGTGTGAGAGGTTGAAGTTTTTGCCCAAATGAGGTTTTCTGAAAATTTGCAAAGTTTCTGAGAGTTTGATCATTGGAATATCTTACTGGGCATATTTGGAAGGTTTTCGAGTTGGAACGACATCGTTGTGAGTTGGTTTGTGCAATTTTGGGATTTTGCACTTTGGTCATCTGCCAGGGGCGGTTTAACCGCCCCCCCCTGGGCGGTTTAACCGCCCCTGTGCTGAGAGCACAATGTTTGTGTTGGTTTGAGCCATTTTCGAGTGATTTTCGCACGCACAAGTTCACTTGTTCAGGGGGAGTTGCATCTTTGCAGGGGGAGTGCTTTGAGAGTCCTGAAAAGTGAATTGGAGGATTTGAACTTTGAAATTTGTGCTTTGTGCTTTTGCTCTTTTGCCGATGGTGTTGAGCCCTTTCGCTTCTTCTTGAAGGGTCGGCGTTTCTGGAGCTTTCTCTTGCTAAGTGACCTTTGATTTGGCTTGTTCTTGCTTTTAGTCACTTGCTTGAGTCTTGTTTTCGATTTCTTTTATATTTTCTTCATATCAAATGGTTACTATGTGTGTGTTGTCAATGCACTCATCAAGGGGGAGATTGAGGACCCGGTGTGTCCGAGGACCGGTGGATGGTCGCTTCCTGGTGTGATGAGTGATTGACAACGTGGTGTGGATTGACGTTTCCCTTGGCTTAAGTATTGCAGGTGTAGAATGCGGCTTGGTTGCATTGGTGCAGGTGAAGAACAGGCGCGAAAGGTCTTAGCCATGGCGGCCTCCGAGGAGCGGAGAGACAAGTAGGCTTGGTTCGAGGGACCCGATGGCCGGTGGATCAAGTGCGGTTCACATGCTAGCAAGAACGAGCAAGGGGACGTGGTTCCGGTGCGAGGTAGCGGCTCACAACCGAAGCTCGTACGCGGACGAGAAGCCGGCGCAAGGTGGCGGCTAACAACCGAAGTTTGCGCGCGGGGTTTGGTGATTTGGCCACAAAATCATCGGTGGACGGTTTCCCTTGGTTTGGGCCTCAAAACCAAGGACCGAGGACTCGACGAGGCGGATTTGGGCAGCTGGGCCTGGCTGGGCTGTCAGGGGCGGTTTAACCGCCCCCCAGGGCCGGTTTAACCGCCCCCCCTGGGCTGGCCCAAAACCGGCGTCGAGGAGCTTCGATCCGGAGGACACGCGGCGTGACTGCAAGGCTTGCGTCGGAGGGAAGCTAGCTTGCAGTAGAAGGTGCCCGAGCCGGAAAATATCTGAAGACCAAATGTCAAATTTGCCCCTGAGGGGTATGTATCACTTAGGGGTAGTTTAGTCTTTAGGACACCACCACTTGGACTACTAATATGCCCCTTCAGGGCTGGTGGCTGTCATCTCTCTAGTTATCTCTTTAGGTTTTACTTTGAACTTGTTTTCCCCTTCATCCCCTCCACCTAGAACTACTTCGAATCATTCCTAGTTTGTATAGGTGAATTCATGGTTATGTGATTGAGTTTGTGCTGCTCATCTTTGTGCCATGATTTGATTTCCCGAGCTCCCTTTTCTTTTTCTATTTTCGTGGGTATTTTCGGAGCTATTTTTGGGGGATTTTCGTTCTTCTTGTTCCCGAGCGTTTTCTCTCGGATTTCTTTGGGGGATTCACGTATGAGTGCCTTGTGCCTCTTTTGCTGGTGATCCTTTGCCCCCAAACGCCGAGAATCGCTCAGGATTTGAGATTTTCGGGATGAACTCGAGGTGATGGTGTTCTTCGCGAGATCTGCGATTCCGGGAGTTGTACTGAGTTAGAGGCCGAGATCTTTTGGGAAAACACTCCACTGGGGTCTAGATCATCTGACCAAAATCTCGCCTCAAGAGCTCAAGCGGTTTGGGAGATCCACTTTTGTTTTGACTTTTACCCGAGGCTCCCAGGCCCGGGCGGTTTAACCGCCCCCCCTGGCCGGTTTAACCGCCCCCCCTGGGTGTGTTAGATCGAGCCGAGTTTCGGGTCGTTTTGTTGTTCGATTCGATTGGTTCGAGTTCCGCTGCTCGTTTCTTGTTCCTAGGGTCAGTAGCTTGACAGTGGCTACGTGATCTTGGCAAGATTGTTCTAGGAGGTTTCGGAGTTGTTGTGGGAGAATAGCCGGATTGTTTAGAAAGATTTTTTATCGGCTCCCATTCACTCCCCCCCTCTCTGGTCGCCGTTTCGGTCCTTCACCATCGCTGATGAGCACATCTACGTGGTCCCCTCGATCTCCTCTCCAGTTCCCCCACCTCGGCCCAGCCTCTCCCCGCACGAATCGCCGGGAATTTCACCCACCAGTGCTGCCGGCCGTTCTCTACCAGGAGGAAGAAGGCCTGGCGGTTTTGCAGATTGGACCCCGAGAACCCCTGTAATTTCTCGAAAATTCTTTGTGTCTTGGTAATCTTATACAAAACCCCCTGCAAACATTCAATCCTTTCAATCTAACCCTAGCCGTGCCTTTTTGCAGATCTAACCCTGATCTTTGATCTATTCTCGGCGACTATTTACTGAGTCTTGCCATTCTTCTCTGCTAGTCCCTGGAGGCTACAGTTAATTACATCAAGGTCCCTGCAGCCCTGTTTTAGGTATAACTTCCACGTTTTAAATCCGTTTTGATCCGTTCTTGTTTCGTTAGACTTGTAATCACTTAAATTACGTGTTAGTGATGTTTTTCATGATAGTTATGTTTTTTCTAAATTAATTTTAAATATTAATTTGATTAATTGCTTATAGGCATATTTTGCAATTAAAATCTATATAGCTCTACAATGCGTGTTTCATAATAAAGTTTAATTTGAATAATGTTTATGGAATTATCTTTTCTGAATAAAATTTAATTAGGCAATATATCGGTTTTACAAATTAAATGTTAATGTGATTAATGCTTACTTTACATGTCTTTTCTAAATAAAATATGATTAGGCTTATACTTCATTTCCTTAAATAAAGTTAATATGATTAATATCTACGTGAATGTGTTTCTAAATGTAATTTGCTTAGATGAACATGTGTAATAAAATTATTCGTTAGATGTTTCATATACCCTTCTTTTCTAAAGTTAACTGTTAATTGGTATAATCTATACCTAAACAATTGCAAATAAAATATGGCTAAGTACTACGGCTTTTTCATTACAAATGTAATTGGAGTTAATGCGGATATAAGTATGTTTTGGTAATTAAAATACATGAAGCATTTAGTCTTGTTTTGATAATTAAAATCTTTCGATAGTTTATTTATAATCACAGTTCCGTTTTCAGCGTTCCTTGCATCCTTGTGTTTGTAGCAACGAACTCCTTCATTTAGTACGCTCTTTAAAAAGTTTTTATTTTGATTGATGTATTGTTCTTAGTTGCTCTTGTTTATTTGCTAATATGCTTGTATCGATGTTTGCTTCGAGTAGAAGTGTTGCTGTTCGGAAGCTTGAAGAGTAAGAGTCCAAGTGAGCAAGAGCAGAAGACATTAAGAGTAACTTTTCTCTGGAGAAAGGCAAGTGACCCTAACCATCCTTCTACCTATGCTTTTATAAGAATATTATACTTTAATCGAAACATGGGAAACCACCCAGGACTTACAGTACAACCGTGAGACTAATGGGCTCTGGTCTTGGCTAATTAATTAGAAACTCTAGCTTGGGATAGTCTTACCTGTACTGGGCAAGAGGGGAAGCGTTGACGGTGTATAGTCCATCCCTTTTTGGGAGGAAGCCTTTGCTAAGGTGTGCCCATTAGAGAGGGTTATGCCTGCTTCGTCTTGAAACCTTAGCGGACTATCACTTGTTAGGGAATCTTTGTAAAGGCCTTGTTGCGTCCCAATGCAGTCACACCTCGGTAGTGTGATACGTGCCTAGCTAGCACAGCGTGGTTGGGTTTAGGCGACTCATGGTGAAAGTGTAAAACCTCTACAGAGTGTAAAACTGTTATAACAGCCGTGCTCACGGTCACGAGTGGCCTGGACCTCCACATGAGTAATTTACTTGAAGATTGTAATAAATCACCTCTGGTTAATCTTTGTGGCCTTGCTGAGTACCAACCATAAGTGTACTCACCCTTGCTAAATTGCTGCTCAGAAGAAAAATGTGTGAAGCTGTTGAAGATGATGCTAGGCGTACGCACCCCCCGGTCGACTGCTTGTGGAGTTGGAGCCTCCATTTCCAGGATAAAGCTGTGTAATACTCTGATAGTCCTTTTAGTTTATATTGTTTTATTCGTGATACTATCTCTAATACTCATTTTTATTTGCCGTATGTGTGAAACTTGATCCTGGCACACATACGGTGCGCACTCGGTTTTGTTTTTCAGAACCGGGTGTGACAGACCCCTCTTGTCTTCGTTGAGTGTTCGATTTTGATCTACTATAGGTACGGAGCTCCTTGCTCTTTCCCTTAGCGGCACCCCTGCCACGTACACTCCTAGAGGACGATCCTTGAGAGGTTCTCTTGCTCTTCCCAACCTCCCTAATCTCCTCATCGGACTCGGTCTCCGACTCTTGAGTGTTGTGCCTCTTCAAAGGTGCGGGAGGTGGTGGTTTCTTCCCGAAAACCTTGGTACGACCCATCTGGATAGATATAAGAATCGAGGATCAATAGATGAATCAAAGTTGAAAGACTAGAAAGAATTGTCATGCTCTCAGCCCTGTCGGATCTTCCGGCTATGCGTCGGATGATCCGACGGGCGGATCTTCTGACGCACAGTCGGATGATCCAACAGGCCCCGAGCAAAACCTAAAGTTCATGGAATCGAAGTTCTAGCCCACCAACTGAGATAAGGAGCGAAACAGTCGGGAGTGCCTTCTCGAGTGTTCCTAGGTGAACAGTAGAGAGTGGCGATTTTCCTCCAACTCCGGTTCTTCTTCCCTGGGAGATCGATCCAGGAGCTTGGTGGGAGTTCTTGCAGGCGTCCTGCAGGACAGTGCTGCCAGTGGGTAAAGCTGTTTGCTGCATTCCAGCTGCAATTTGTTTTCTCTTCCCCACTTCCCCTCTGTCTGCTCTCCTACCGGGCCTGGATTTGATTCGGGACGAACAAGGGGTGATCCTAGCATTACTGCCCGTCCTTGGTCGGAGGCCAGTGTCCTGGTAGCGAGTGGGTGGCCGATGGATAGGAAACAAGGGAAGGAGAAGGGGATTACTGTAACGACCCGGGTTTCCGTTTTAAGAAAACCCGACTCCCTGTACCATTGTGATACTCCCTGGATCAAGTAGATATCACGTACAGAACTCATCACAGCAAATATCACATCCATACCACGAATAGAGTACAAATATCTTAATTATTACATGATTCTCATGATAATACGTCTGATACAAGCCCTCAGGGCTGAACGTCAAACAAAAGAACATCCAACGCAGCGGAACTAGACGTAGAAGCCTCCATCTTCTTGATCTCCTCCACAGGCAACTTGCGCGTCAGGACGAGGCCTCAATCGTACCACCCGTCGTGATTAAACTCATGCTCATCCTCAGATCCTGCATACTCAAAGGCTATCCCCAAGGAATGGGATAGGTTCACGTCACCAACTGTATATGCAAGCTTTAAGTGGACTACCATCTAAAGGAATAAAAGTATATCAAGGATAGGCTATGGGTTTCCTATGCAGCAGCAAACATAAAATAATCATCTCCATATCCATCCATCCCACACTTCACCACATCGGGCTATTCCGGCACGCCGGACTCCCATCTCCATCTCCACACTCCTCTAAGTCGATGCGAGAGCTCCCTCCCCTCGCACCTCACCAACTACGACCGGATCCTGAAAGAAAAGGGAGCAACTTCCCTTCTCCCCGTCCGTAGTTGCGAACCTTAATCACTCTCAAAACTGGCTAGTAAAGGGGAAGGTAGAATATCCCAAAATATGAGAGGTAACAGTGCAATGGGCAATGTCCATACCGAGGACGCGGCTATACGTATAGGTTTTAGACTCTCGAGAGCTTGTACAACTGGACCCACTCGGGCTGCGAGTTGGTGGCCGCCATCTCGAGACGCAACCCACAGCTCAGACCCTAACCGCGACGATGCCCGCCTGCTCTTCCGGTCTCGGTCCATCGGCTCGCAATCCAATGCTTCGGAAGCTGTGTCGAACTCTCCCTCGTAGGGCCAGACGGGGCCATAGTCCTTCGGGGAGACGGTCTCTCCTGTTACCGTACACCATCCACCTGACTTCTCGCAATCCGGGCATCGCGCTAGCTAGGAAGGCTGGAACCCGTTCATATGGGTAAGCGGTAAGTACGTGGGGCCCAAAGAGTGGTTACCCCACTCGGTTTCAGACCGGGGTGAGCGTCATCGTCCCAAAGGCGTATCCTCCGAAGAAGAACGCAAGTCGTAGTACCCATCATAGGTACCACCGCCAACTCCTATGCTCCTATCCATCCGTGTACCCGCCACAAGTACAGTGTGGGACCCCCTCGAGAGCAGGGGTCTCCCGGCACCTCGGTTATAGACCGAGTTGTTATAATATGCTCACCCCCGCCAAGTTTCCCAAAATCACCATTCACCTGCCGGTTTTATCCCCACACACGCCAAGAATCCTAATCCACAATATCCCATACACATGCAAGCAGCATAGCATTCATATATCATAGTGTATTAGGTAGCAAGGAATTCATGGAATAAATTATGGCTATGCAAGGCTCAAGCATCATCCATTGTAATAAGTAAAGCGCTAGCACATCTAATTGCAATGTCTAATAGGCATTCAAAGGATGGGCTGGGCGTGAACCTGTAGGCTGGATCTCTTCCTCCACGAAGTCTTCTGGGTAGAACTCCTCTCCGGTCAGCTCCTGGCCATCGGTGGATCCTATTTACGTAATTAAAGTAAATACCAGGACCTAATAGTAAATAATTCCAATAAAACCAGCTCAAGAAAGATCCAAATAGACTTATACTTCACACCAACGGCTAGATCATATTTTTAGAAAAATATAGAAATTGGTTTCATATTTTTCTGAGTTAAAATGAATTAGTTATGAATTTTCTAAGTTTAAATCCTTTTCTGGATTTTAAAATAATTACGAATAAGAAAAGAAAAAGGGCCAGGGACCTATTTGTAAATAGTCAGGGGCTTATTAGTAAATAGTCAGGGGCCTATTTGTAATTTTTGAAAAGTTCAGGGGTGTTTTTATAAAAAATCCAGGGTCGGCCGAAATGCTGACGTCAGCAGTGGGCCCTGCTGACGTCAGCGTTGACTGGTCAACGGTCAAAGCTGACAGGTGGGTCCCGTGGTGACGTCAGAAGTGGGCCCTGATGACGTCATCACGAGTGCTTAGGTGCTAAAACTAAAAAGGCCAGGGGGCTTAGAGAAAGAGTAGCAACTCAGGGACTAGATTGTAAAGGTTTTGAAATAGCAGGGGCTAAAGTGAAAGATTCCAGGGGCTTCTTTGGAAAAAGGATAGTCTCCGCCGTGGTGGACGCGGTTCACCGTGGGCCGTGAGGTTGGTCTACGTGAGCCGCGTCCACGGGATCTCATGCGGCCAGGGCCGGATCCGCTGCGGCTGTACCCGCGTGGCCGTGCGTGAGGGCGCTCGAAGGCGCGACGCGTGGCGGCGACAGGAGCAACGCCCACGAGGTGTTCGACGCGCGGTCGGCAGCGGAGCGCACGCGCGCGGCGGCGATGGCACGCCGGCGGCGACTCACCCTCGACCAATCCCGGCGACAAGGGTCGGGATCGGCGCCAAATGGCCTTGCACACGCGTTCACGGAGGAACAAGTCTAGGGTTTGGCTCCTAGGGTTAACTACGGTGAGGGCAAGACGGCGGGTCTGGCGCTCGGCGAGCGTTCGACGGATTGCCCCAAAGGATTCTAGGCTTGGATGGGGTTCGACAACGCGGGGATCCTGCACAAGATCATCCCTGGCTCGAAGGCCAGGGCACAGGCAGAAGAAAAGGGGGCAACTTGGGTGGCTAAGCCTAGCTACAGAGGGTTCCTCGGCGTTCACGCCAGACAGCAGGAAGAGGGGAAGAGCGGCGGTGCTGGCTGGCTCACCTGGCTCAAGGATTGGCGTGGAGAAGAGGTGGGCGTCGGCGTGGCGTAGCGGATCGAGTCTTGGCGTGCTCCTCTTCTTGCTCCGGGTGATTGGCGCGGCGGTGGCGTCCCTGCGGCAGCGACGTGCTCCCACGGGCGGCTCTGGCCTTGGCATCCTCCTCCTCCTTCCGCTCCTTCTTCCCTTGCTCTCCTCCTTCTCCTCGTGCGGCGGCGGCGGCTGGTGGCTAGGGCAGCGCCCTAAGTGGCTGGGGAAGAGGATGAGGAGCGGGCGCCTCTCTGCTTTATAGCGGCGGCGCCCGGGGCGAAAGGTTGCGGCTAGGGTTGAGGGGGCGTGAGTGGAAGCCTCGAGAGGGGACACGCGGCACAGGGTAGTTGGCTGGGGGCATTGGGTAGTGCACTTGGGGTTTTGGCGTGCGGGCCGCGGCGCGGCACGGCGAGAGGAGAGGGGGCGCGGCTGCTCGCGAGATAGCGCGGGCGGCCTCCCCATCTGGGATTTAGGGGTGGAGCAGTGTGGCGGAGCAGGGGATTAGGGTTTAGGGCCCGCGAGATGATCTCTCGCGGTCGGAGCGGCGCGAGTCGGAGGCCGGGCTGGGTGCGCGCGGCGGCGTCCGGTGCGTGCGCGCGGTGGTGGTGAGGGAGATAAAGCTGACAGGTGGGCTCCACCTGTCAGCGGGTGAGGAAGAGGGGGTGCGCGCGCGTTGGATGGAATGGGCCGCGGTTAGTTGGGCCGCGACGCGGGCTGAGGGAAAGGAAAGGGGCCGGGGTTTAGCTCGGACCGGGCTGAGAGTAGGGGGGTGGTTTCCGGACTTAGTTAGCGGGCTGGTTAGTGAGGTTAGGGCCCAAGTTGTTTTTAGTTTTAAACTTTTTCTTTTTGATTTGGATTTGAATCATTTCAAATCCAAATCCCACTCAATTAAATCCAAATAAATTCCAAATAAAATCCAAATGTTCACACTAACATTTAAACACCTTGACAATAATATTTTATCTATATATTTTTTTTATGCCTAAGAATTTTAGGAGAGATTCAATGAAGACAACCTTATATTTTTCCTAGTTAGCATCATATCCACGAAAAATTTTTAAAATCCACATTTTTATTAACTTAAACATTCCAGAAAAATCTGGGATGTTACAATTACTGTCTTGGGAAAGGGAGACAGTTCTCTCCCAACCCTGAGAGCTGATAAAAGGAGTGCAAGGGATAAGGATGAGAAATTGCATGAGTTGGAAGAGCAAGTATCAGATCTATTCGGTAAGCTTAAACTAACCGTAAAAGAGAAGGAAACTTTAGTTCTAGAGGATACCGAAGACTCTGATTTAGCAGTGGTAAATCATGCGGTGATTGGAAAAGTTCTTGCGCCAAATCCCTTACAATTACAAACCATTATGTCTGCTATGCGACCGGCTTGGGGTAATCCAAAGGGACTGCAGGCGAGAATGGTGGGAGATAATCTATTCATTGCTGAATTTGAATCTGAGGTGGACAAGATTAAAGCTCTTGAGGGATCACCGTGGTATATAGGTCGGCAAGCTGTAGGGCGGCAGACCGTGATTCTTCAGGAATTTAATTATGATCTGCGCCCAAGCGATGTACCTTTTAATGAATTGGCGATTTGGGCGAACATCTTAGATCTCCCATTGGGGCTAAGGAATGAAAAATGGGGTTTTGAGCTGGCACGCAAAATTGGAAAAAAGGTGCTGAAAGTTGATGTGGATGGACAGAAAAGGGTAGTAGGGAAGGATATGAGAGTAAGGGTGGTTATTCCAATGAATGAACCGTTGCCTCGAGGAGTGTCTGTGTATTCTTCCAGGAGACAAAGGAAGGAATGGTATGATGTGGTATATGAGAAAGTTCCATATTTTTGTTTCTCGTGTGGAATTATTGGCCATTCAGATATTGAATGCCCTACGCCTGCCATCCGTGATGAAAAAGGGTGCCTGCCATACAGCGAAAAATTGCGAGCACATGAGGATAGAAGAGTGAAGAATCAAGGAGAATGGCATGCTCAAGGAGAATCCTCGTCTAGGAAAAGTAGCTCTGCAGGAGCACAGGGAAGCTATGATAGTAAACAATCTGTTTCTAAGAATAATGAAGATGATGAAAAAGTTAGTGGAAAGGGAAAAGGAGATGATAATGGTTTTGCAGTATCTTCGTCAGCCCAAAATCAAGGGCCCAAAATTTTTAACAAATTGCCAGATGAAGGTTTCAATGATCCCCCAGTATATACAAAAGAAATGTGTGCCCACTCTAAAAAACGCAAGCCAGATGAGAGCTTGTCCAAGATTAACTCAGAAGAGGAGGAAGGAAATAATATGCAAGTTGAGGATTCTTCCATGGCCCTAGTGCCATTTGCGCAAAAAGGAAATACCCCAAGCATGCAGGCTGGAAAGGAGGTTGTTGATGGCTCAAAGAAGATGAAAAAAGAGAACGCGGGGCTGCAGCAGCAGCCTCGCGGGCCCCAATGAGAATAACGGCTTGGAACTGCCGAGGGCTGGGGAATATCTCGGCAGTTCGAGGGCTTCTGGATCTCCAGAGGCGTGAGTCCCCAGATATTCTTTTCCTGTCTGAAACAAAAATGGACTGGAGGAGAATAGAAAGGTTTCGTTGGTTTTTACAAATGCCAAACGTAGTGGTCAAAGATTGTATGGGCTGTAGTGGTGGACTTGCTTTGTTCTGGAAGAGGGATGTGGATTTGACGGTGAAAAGTATTTCAAAATATCATATAGATGCATTAGTAAAGGAGCAGGATGGATGTGTATGGCGTCTAACTGGGATTTATGGTGAGCCGAAAGCAGAAGAGAAATACAAAACATGGCGGTTGCTGCGGATACTGAATAATCTGTACAGAAAACCGTGGTTGTGTTTGGGGGACTTTAATGAAATTCTCTTTGGATGTGAGAAGGAAGGGGGACAGCCTAGGGCTGCATCGTGTATGGAGCGATTCAGGAACACCTTGGAGGATTGTGGTCTTGTGGATTTGGGATGTGTGGGAGACATTTTCACATGGAGGAATCATCATCATAAAGCTGCAGGATACATAAAAGAAAGACTCGATAGAGCTGTTGCTTGTAATGATTGGAGAGGCATTTTTCCGCTGGTGCGAGTTATCAATGGTGATCCACGACATTCAGATCATAGGCCAATAACAGTAGAATGTGGAGAAAGGGAGAATTATGATAGGTGTTTTACACGGGATGTTTCTCCAAAGTTTGAGGCAAAATGGCTAGAAGAGGAGGGATGTTTGGAAAAGGTGGAATCTATATGGACTAAAGCTGTACAAGCTGGGGACATTAATATGATTCAGATACAGAGGAAAATATTGGGGGATTTGCAGAATTGGGACAAAAATGTTCTTGGTGAGTTGGAGAGGAGAATTAGCAAGGCAAAGAAGGAGCTGGAAAGGTGCAGAAAGGGGCCAGTAAATCAGCAAAATATTAATCGGGAGCATATTTTACGGTTCAAGTTAGAAAGATTACAGGACCAACTACATATTTACTGGAAACAAAGGGCTCATATGGCGTGGCTTACAAAGGGAGATCGAAACACGAGATTCTTCCATGCAAGTGCATCGGAGAGGAAGAGGAGGAATTATATAAAGAGTTTAAAGGGGGATGGTGATGATGTAGTGGATGGTGCGAGATTAAAATCTTTTATTGCCAACCACTACAAAGATCTCTTCTCTTCCAGTGCAGGCCAGAGAGCTGAAGAAATACTCTGTTGTGTGGAGAGGAGGGTCTCAGGATTTATGAATGAGACTTTACTCAAAACATTTACGGGGGAGGAGGTAGAGGAAGCCCTGGGGAGCATTGGGGATCTAAAAGCTCCAGGACCAGATGGGGTACCTGCAGTGTTCTACAAAAGGTTCTGGTCCCTGGTGGGAAATCAGGTGAAGAAGGAAGTCCTTGCTGTGCTGAATGGAGAGCCCATGCCTCAAGGCTGGAATGACACCATCATCGTGCTCATCCCCAAGGTAAGAAACCCAAATAAAATTAAAGATCTGCGACCTATCAGCTTATGTAATGTTTTGTATAAATTAATCTCAAAAGTCCTTGCCAACCGCCTAAAGAAATTTCTGCCAAATATCATCTCCCCCTCACAAAGTGCCTTTGTGCCTGGAAGATTGATAACTGATAATGTTCTCCTTGCATATGAGATGACCCATTATTTGAGGAACAAAAGAAAGGGCATGGAAGGTTATGCAGCTATCAAACTTGACATGAGTAAGGCCTATGATAGAGTTGAGTGGCATTTCTTGGAAAATATTATGAGGAAAATGGGGTTTGCACAGAGGTGGATACAACTGGTTATGAAGTGTGTGACCTCTGTAAGCTATAGAATCAGAATAAATGGGGAGTACACTGAACCTTTTAGGCCTCAACGGGGGCTTAGACAGGGAGACCCCCTGTCTCCATACCTCTTCATCTTGTGTGCGGAGGGTCTCTCTGCTCTAATTAAAAATGCAGAGGTGAATGGTAGCATTGAAGGAATTCGCATTTCCTCGAGTGCCCCTTGTGTCAGTCATTTATTCTTCGCAGATGATACCTTGATGTTAATAAAAGCAACGACCGTTGGTACTAATTGCCTGCAGCATATTTTGAATCTATATGAGGAGGTGTCAGGACAAAAGATTAATAAGGAGAAAACTTCTATTATGTTCAGTCCTAACACACCAACACAGGTGAAGGATCAGGTGCTGACAGCCATGGGTATCGAGCATTCAGCTAAAAATGAGAAGTACCTTGGTCTACCAGTGTATATCGGAAAATCAAAGAAGCGCATGTTTGAGTACATAAAAAAGAAGATATGGGCTAGAATTCAAGGTTGGCAAGAGAAACTCCTCTCAAAAGCGGGAAAGGAAATTATGATCAAGGCTGTGGCACAAGCCATTCCGACCTATGCCATGGCATGTTTTGATCTAACAAAAGGTTTGTGTGATGAAATCTCATCGATGATAGGGCGTTACTGGTGGAGTCAGCAAGATAAGGTGAACAAAATTCACTGGGTAAGCTGGGAAAAGATCACAAAATCAAAGAAGAATGGAGGTCTAGGTTTCCGGGACCTGCACGTGTTTAACATGGCCATGCTGGCACGACAAGCATGGAGGTTACTGGTGCATCCAGATACTCTGTGCGCTCAGGTGCTTTGTGCTAAATATTTCCCAACAGGAAGCATACTTGAGGCAAAAAGGAAGGGAGGAATTTCCTATACATGGCGGAGTATACTTAAAGGGATGCAACTCTTAAAGAATGGTCTGATATGGAGGGTAGGAAATGGCAATTCTATTAATATTTGGAAGGATCCATGGATCCCTCGAGGAGATACAAGGAAAGTTGTTACTCCACGAGGTGCATCCATACTCCATAAAGTCTCTGAATTGATCGATCCAATTACAGGGGATTGGGATGTGCAACTTGTGCGAGACACTTTTTGTATAGAAGATGCAAGAATCATCCTTTCCTTACCAGTGTCTGTTCAAAGGGAAGACTTCCTGGCTTGGCACCCAGATCCTAAAGGTATTTTCTCTGTTAAATCTGCATATATTCTAGGCACAAGGATTAGGGACCACCAGAATAATAATGATGCCTCCACGTCTTGTTCTGTAGAGAGTAACTTTGACTGGAGGAAGATATGGAGACTGGATCTTCCAAATAAAATCAAAATGTTTGTTTGGCGTATGGCTCATAATATTCTGCAGGTGAAGTGTAATATTGCAAGGAGGGGAGTGGATCTAGAAACTATTTGCCCAATGTGTTCAAGGTATGATGAGGACCCAGGTCATCTCTTCTTCAAATGCAAGGAGGTAAAGCATGGCTGGCAGTTGCTAAATATGGAGGACGTAAGGACCAGGCTGATGGTGGAAACTTCACCTAAAGCAATGTTGGAGAAAATTTGGGAATTTGAAAATGATCGTCAATCTATAATAATTTTATTTATGTGGTGCTGGTGGTCTGCACGAAATAAAACAAATTCTGGTGAAAGAAAGAGAAATGCAAATGAAGTGGTTAATGATGTTCTTTTCCATTTTCAGGCATGGAAAGATGCAGTCCATGTGGGTAAGCTGTCTTCAGATTCAGCTTCATCTAGCAGGTCAAAATGGAGAGCTCCACCTGAAGATGTCTACAAGATTAATTGTGATGGGGCTTTTATTCCTGGATCAAATAAAGCTGGATGGGGTTTCGTCATTAGAGATCATTGTGGCATGGTAGTTGCTGCAGGTGCAGGTTCAGCAAATTTTGTTTTGTCGGCTCAACATGCTGAAGCAACTGCTTGTTTGAAGGGCCTGGAGCAAGCAGCTGCACTGGGTATGTCACGTGTTATTTTGGAGACTGATGCAGCTGCTATTGCTGCGGCTTTATCTGATCCAAATGTTGATAGATCGGTTCTAGGAACTCTGATGGGTGAAATTAAGACTTTAATGTATTATGAATTCTGTCAATGTACTATTTCTCATGTACCCAGAGCTTGTAATGCTGTAGCTGATACTCTGGCGGCTGTAGGCCTAAATTGTCGAAGTGGTCCTCTGCTGTGGCAAGACCATGTACCAGACTCTGTTGCTTTGTTGGTGTCCGGCGATTTGCCTGGAACACGTGACTAATGGAACCCTGTTTTCCATTTCAAAAAAAACTGAGATAAGATTCTAGGCATGAGTTCTAGGCATGTATTCAAGATGATTCACCGAAGGAAATCCACTAGAACATCCTACATTTATAGATCGGGCAAAAGGGAGTTTGAATGAGGTTTGAATGAGATACCTTTGAGATTTCCCGCGAAAACTCCGGAAGATCCGATGGGGATCGAACCTCCGATGCTTGGGAAGTCCAAAGGAGCTTGAAGATCACGAATCCCTTGGTTGAAACTCGAAATCGCCCGGAGCACGTGAGAGGGGCGAGAACGGGCGTCGGTGGGAGAAAAAGGAACGGACTGGGCTCCCAACGATTAAGTCCCGATATTTATACTTGAGGCACTGGCCAGATGATCCGACGTAGGGTCGGATGATCCGACGGAACAGAGATTCCCGGAAGATGCTGCGTAAGATCCGGCAGACTGATACTGACCGGATGATCCGGCCATGGGTCGGATGATCCGGCGAGATGATTTTCACTGGAAGTTGCTGGGTAAGATCCGGCTGGCTTATATGGACCGGATGATCCGGTAGACAGGGAAACAGAAACTTTCTAGATGAGATTCGAACGATGATTTTGAGATATTTAGCTTATGGACATATAAGAACACTTGCTCCAAATTGATCAGCCACAATCATCATTACATAACCATGACCAATTTGAGACAAGAAATGATCCAATGATCACAAATCCAAATATTTTTGAAAAACTCACACAAAAATCATTTTAAATCTATTCTAGGCAACAATCAAAGTGCATGCAACATGTCAAGCCAAGTAACGAGAATCCAAGATATTTAGCTCACTCCTTAGAGAACAAAACCTTTGCTCATCAAGAGGCTTTGTGAAGATATCAGCTAGTTGACATTCGGTCCCTACATGGCTTAGGGCGATATCTCCTTTGGCTTCATGATCTCTAAGGAAATAGTGTCTAATGTCAATGTGCTTGGTTCTTGAATGTTGGACGGGATTGTTGGCTAGCTTTATGGCACTCTCATTATCACACAAGAGTGGAATATTTTTGAACTCACAACCAAAGTCTCTCAAAGTTTGTCTCATCCATAGGAGTTAGGCACAACAAGCACCGGCCGCAACATACTCGGCATCGGCGGTGGATAGCGCAACGGAATTTTGTTTCTTAGAGCTCCATGACACCAAGGACCGACCAAGAAATTGGCAAGTCCCAGTAGTACTATTTCGATCTACCTTGCAACCGGCATAATCTGAATCAGAATAGCCAAGTAAATCAAAAGTGTAGCCCTTGGGATACCACAAGCCAAGGTTAGGAGTATGCACTAAATATCTAAAAATTCTCTTTACGGCCATTAAATGACATGCCTTAGGATTGGCTTGAAATCTTGCACACATGCACACACTAAGCATTATATCCGGCCTAGATGCACAAGTATAAAGCAAAGAACCAATCATGGAGCGATATACCTTTTGATCAACCGATTTTCCTTCTTCATTGAGATCAAGATGTCCATTCACCGGCATTGGAGTTTTGATAGCTTTAGCCTCGGCCATGTCAAACTTCTTGAGCATATCACTTGTATATTTGGTTTGACATATGAAAGTTTCATTCTTCAATTGCTTGATTTGAAATCCGAGAAAGAACTTCAATTCACCCATCATAGACATCTCAAATCTTTTGGTCATGATCCTACTAAACTTTTCATTAGTAGAACCAAAGATAATATCATCAACATATATTTGACATACAAACAAATCTTTGTCTACTTTTTGAGTAAAGAGAGTAGAATCGGCTTTGCCCATTACAAATCCGTTCTTGAGAAGAAAATCCTTAAGGCATTCATACCATGCTCTAGGAGCTTGCTTGAGCCCATAGAGCGCCTTATGGAGCTTGTACACATAGTCGGGGTGGTCAAGGTCTTCAAATCCCGGTGGTTGCTCCACATATATTAGCTCTAAGAGAGGCCCATTCAAGAATGCACTCTTGACGTCCATTTGATAAAGCTTGAAATCATGATGTGTGGCATAGGCTAGAAGAATGCGAATGGATTCAAGCCTTGCCACCGGAGCATAAGTTTCACCAAAGTCTAGACCTTCAATTTGAGTGTAGCCTTGAGCAACCAATCTAGCCTTGTTTCTTGTGACAATGCCATGTTCATCTTGCTTGTTCCGGAAAACCCACTTGGTGCCAATCACATTTTGCTTGGGCCTTGGAACTAATTCCCAAACTTCATTTCTTGTGAAATTGTTCAATTCTTCTTGCATGGCCACAATCCAATCCGCATCACCAAGAGCATCTTCTACCTTAAGAGGTTCCAAAGAGGAAACGAACGAGTAACATGCACAAAAATTTGCTAAACGTGAACGAGTGGTTACCCCTCTTCGGATGCTCCCAAGGATATTATCAACGGGATGATCCCGTTGTACACTTTGATGTACTCTTGGGTGTGAGGATGTTGATTGACGTTGAATGAGTCCATCATCATCTTGGTCATGAGAATCATCAACTTGAGCTTCATCACCTTGAACTCCCCCTTGATCATTTCCATGATCATGATCGTCACCATGAACTTGATCTTGATCTTGAAGAGAGTTTGGTTCTTCAACTCTTGTTGATGATGATGGATCAATGTTTGTATTCACCGGAACTTGATCCTTGTCTTGAGCTTCTTGCGGTCGCACTTCACCTATACCCATTCTCATAATAGATTCGCTTGGAGGCTCTTCATTTTCTACAAAGTCATTCTCAACTTGCTCTACTTGAGAGCCATTTGTTTCATCAAATTTCACATCTACCGTGACCTCGACACAACCGGAGGTTTTGTTGAAGACACGATAGGCGTGCTCATGAGTTCCATAACCAAGTAAGAAACCTTCATCTACTTTAGGTGCAAATTTAGAGCTCTTGGTTTTCTTATTAATTATATAACATTTGCATCCAAAAACTCTAAAGTAATGCACTTTGGGTTTGTTACCGGTGAGTGCATCATATGGAGTCTTGCTCAAGTACTTGTTTAGAAAGAGACGGTTAGAGGCATGGCAAGCCGTGTTAACCGCCTCGGCCCAAAATATATCCGGAGTCTTGTATTCATCAAGCATTGTTCTTGCCATTTCAACCAACGTCCGATTCTTCCTCTCAACAATGCCATTTTGTTGGGGAGTATATGGAGCGGAAAGTTCATGCTTGATTCCTTCTTCATCAAGTAGTTCTTCAACATTTGTATTCCTAAACTCCGAGCCATTGTCACTTCTCATGTGCTTGACCTTCAACTCAAATTCATTTTGGGCTCTTCTAATGAATTTCTTGATAATCGCTTGAGCTTCACTCTTGTCCCTCAAGAAAACTACCCAAGTGAATCTTGAGTAATCATCCACAACCACTAGACCATATTTGTTTCCACCAATACTAATATAAGAAATTGGTCCAAATAAATCCATATGAATCAACTTCAATGGTCTAGAGCTAGTCAATATAGTCTTGGGCGGATGAGAAGCACCAACTTGTTTCCTGGCTTGACAAGCGCTACATAACCTATCTTTCTCAAACAAAACATTTGTTAATCCTAGAATGTGTTCATCCTTTTGAAGTTTGGCCAAGTTCCTCATGCCAACATGAGCTAGCCGGCGATGCCAAAGCCAACCCAAGCTAGATTTTTCCACTAAACAAGTCTTCGGTTCCACTTTAGTGGTTGTGAAATCAACCAAATAAAGTTTTCCCTTAAGTTGACCCGTAAAAGCAATAGAGGAATTCTCCCTTCTAAGAATGCTCACACCCTCATTAGTAAAGAGACAATTGTAGCCTTTCTCACAAAGTTGTGAAACCGACAACAAGTTGTACCCCAAGGAATCAACTAAATAAACATTTGAAAGAGATGAATTGTTTGAGATAGCAATGTCACCTTGACCAACAACATCACCATGATTGTTATCACCAAATGTAATTCTTTCAATGGGTGAGTCATATTCTTCTAACTTGGTAAACATACTCTTCTCTCCGGTCATATGATTTGAACAACCACTATCAAGCAACCATGAAGAACCACCGGAGGAATATGCCTTAGTCCCTTGTGCCATGAGACACATGGGAGCTTCATCATCATCATCACTATCAAGGTTCTTGAAGAGTCTTGGTGTTGGTGAAGAATCATGAATGGCAAGAGTTTCCACACCTTCCTTATCGGAGTCATCACTAGAATCCCAACCTTCACCAACATGAGCATGTCCATTCTTCTTCTTGTAATCATTGCTCTTCTCCTTGTACTTCTTGTTATAGGACTTGTCCTTTGACCTCTTGTCTTCCTTGCCTTCCTTCTTGTGAGGGCAATCCGCAATGTAATGCCCTCTCTCACCAAACTCATAGCATCTTCGTTGTGAGACCGGCTTCTTAACACCTTTTCTCTTGATGAAGTTCTTGTATTCTCTCACCATCATAGCGGTTTCTTCATCGGTGGTTGCTTCATCACTAGAGTCTTCCTTCTTGCGAGACTTGGAAGGCTTTGAAGGTTTGTCCTTGATTTCACTCTTCTTGCTAGGCTCGGCCTTGAAAGCAATGGCCTTGACTTATTGAGGCTCACTAGTCTTGGCCTTGACCTTCTCCACTCTATGTGACTCATGATATTGCAACTTATTATGTAGGTCAATGGGAGTCATGAGCTTGAACTTCCTCTTGTCTCTAATCATGGTAGCAAGATGTGGGTCTCTTGGGGCATATGCTCTAAGAATCTTCTTTGTGACCTTGTGCTCATCCCTATCATCACTACCAAGAAGTCTAATTGCGGACACAAGAAGCTTCAATCGATTGTACATGGCTTCCAAGTCTTCATCATCCTTCATTGTGAAAGCCTCGAGTTCTCCTTGAAGTGCATGCATCTTTCCTTCCTTGATAATCTCATCACCTTCATGTGACCTTCTAAGCTCATCCCAAATTTCTTTGGCTACTTCAATTCCCCTAACCTTGTTATACTCATATGTGCTCAAGCAACTCCTAAGAATGATGATGGCTTGAGCATTGCGGTAGTTGTCATGTTCTTGTTCTCTTGTGAGGGGTGGCTTGGCTTTCTTGTCGATGCCCACACATGTCACGGTCCAAAGATGTGGATGAAGACCATACAAGTACATCTTCATGTCATCCTTCCATCGAGAATAATCATTTCCATCAAAGTGCGGAAACTTGCCCAATTGAACCAACGAAAAAGAAATTGCATCCGGATCTTTCTTGGATGAGGAGGATGAAGTCTCATCATACTTGTGAGGAACATTGTGAAAGCTTGCAAGAACCTCTTTTTCTTTCATCTTTTCTTTGACTATCTTGAGAGCTCTTCTTTCTACCTTCTCATCAAACTTCTTCTTGAGCTTCTCTTTTCTTTTCTTATTCTTCTCGATCTCATCCAAGGTCTCTTCAACATCACTCACATCAAAATCATCGTCGCTTGACATGAGTGTCATCCTTGTTTGAACCGCCAACATCGGAACCATCCCCGGAAGGAGCCATAGTGTTTTCTCTTAGGTGATTAAACCTTAATCAAGAGAACCTGCTCTGATACCAATTGAAAGGACCAACAGTAGGCCTAGAGGGGGGTGAATAGGGCCTGTTAAAAATCCTGAAAAATTCTTCACGAAAATGTCAGATGGTCAGATGATCCGACGCAGTCTCGGATCTTTCGGCTCCCGGAAGATCCGACACTGTGTAGGATCTTCCGACACAGAGAGGAGACTAACTTCGAGATTCAAAAACTAACAAGCTATTCAAGAATCTATTTGAATACAAAGCTTCTAGATGAAGTAACTAAGCACCTAAGTATGATCTCTAAGGTCGAATAACACCTAGCACATAGATCGGGCACAAATAAGGTGAAGAACAACAAGAACAATAGCAAGAACAAAGAGACACAAGATTTGTTCCCGAGGTTCACTCCACAAAGGAGCTACGTCCCCGTTGAGGGGTTCACAAAGAACTGGGTTGTCACTAACCCCTTGCCGCCCTCAATCAACCACAAAGGAAGATTGAGTCACTTACTATTGCTCTCACAAAGAGAGGGGAAATACAAACTTTCCGGTGCTCAAACCACAAAGGAATGGGAGCTACCGGCGACGCCTAACCGTCTAGGAGCAAAGCTCCAAGAGTAACAAACGTGGATTGACGAATCAAGCTTGCTTCAAGTGCTTCTTGAGATGAACGAATCAAACTTCACAAGTGCTCAAAGCTCTCACACTCAATCTTTTCCTCTCACTCAAACCCTAGGTGAATCAATGCAAGAATCAAGCTTTGGGTGGAGTAGAGGAATGCAATCAATGCTCTTGGAGTGTGTTTGGTCGTGGAGGCAGCAAGCATTGAATGACGGGGGTGAGGGGGTATAAATACCCAACCCCTAAAAACTAGCCGTTATGTGTTCTGCGAAGGGGTACCGGATCTTCAGGTGTAGGGCCGGATCTTCTGAGATTTGAATTTCATAAGGCTGAAACACTGAAATATGGCTAAGTCATGAAAGCTCCGACACAAGGGCCGGATGATCCGGTGGAAGTTCCGATGTAAGTTCCGACGCAAGGTCCGGATCATCCGATGGAAAAATATTAGAGACAGAGCCGCCCGGAACTTTGGGTCGGATCTTCCGGTGGAAGTTCCGACGCCAGAGGGAGAGACGCAGAAACATGAAATTTGGCTAAGTGTTGGAAGTTCCGAAGTAAGAGTCGGATCTTCCGACGGAAAATTAATTCCAGACAGAGCTGCCTGGAACTTTGGGTCGGATCTTCCGGCCTAAGTTCCCGCGCCTAAAGAGAAGACACAAAAATCTGTCTAAGTGTTGAAAGATCCAGTGCAAGGGTCAGATCTTCCGATGGAAAATTAACCAGACAGAGCCGCCCGGAACTTTGGGTCGGATCTTCCGGCCTAAGTTCCGACGCACGGAAAACTTGTGAATGGAGGGTTTTTGTGTGTTTGTGTCTCTCGTGTGTATATGTCATCTCAAGTATAAGCACTTTAACAAACTAAACTCATCAAGCACGTCCCCCTTGATAGTACGGTGATCCTATACTCAAATTCAAACTATAAATAAATTTAAATTGTCCGATAGACTTCGTCACCATACGAATAAGAATTGGGGACCTTCCTTTCACCTTTCTTTTCTTTTCTTTTGATTTTATTCCTGCACAACTCATGCAAAGCATTATATCTAAATTTACATTGTCATTAATTACCAAAACTAGATTAAGTGCCTAGATGCACTTTCAAGATGATGATTGATTGGTAGAGCGATAGTTCAAGCATATTGTTTCTTTTTTTCCTATACCAGCTATTATTTTTCTTGATAAATATTACATATGACGCACTCTTTTAGTTATTTTTAAAAAAGTTATTGTTCATGGTATTTTATTTTTTGTATACACATATATAAATATCTCTTTATCTAATTTACTTTAGTTTTACCTACTATAGAAAAGAGCATAGCTAACTACACATATACATATGCTCACACTCATCCATATTTTGTATTTGCCCATATAGGAAGCGGCAGGTCCCTAGATCTTTTGAAGGCACATGAGAACTATGATTTTAACTACATAGAACCAAAATATGTTTTAATGGCTAAAGAAAAAAAAATTAACATCGTGTCATCATATGAAACCAAAACATGTTAATGGCTAAAGTAAAAAATATTAACGATGTGCCATCATATGGACCAAAACGAAAGATGGCAACAGGTAAGATCTGCGTGGATGTAGGCTTGGAGGATCCGTGCCCGCGAGCAAAACCCCAAGCCTAAGCCTGCGATCCGCTACGGGCAGAAAATCGTGCACGTGCCCGTGATCCTCGGATATTACATGCCCACAGGCACGCCCGTGACCCACAAGCGGCAGGTGGCCGAAGACGGCGTGGTAGGGGACCGAGGGCATCGGGCAAGCGGCTGGACCACCAGGGATGGCGGGCGTCTAGTAGGCGGAAAAAGTTGGGGTCAGCGTCAAGCCATCGACGGACGGTGCGCCAGCGGATGGGGAAGGGCGGAGGATGCCCGGCGGCTTGGAAGGCTGAGGCAGAGTAGCCAGCGTGCGGCGGAGGTCTGGAGCAGGCCCTAGTGGCCGGTGGCACAGTTGCACATAGGGCCGCAAAGGAGCAGCCCTTGGCAGCCGGCAGCCGACGGATGTCGGAGTGCTCCCGCCTAGAGGGTTTGTGGCGGTTGCAGGCAGGAATGGGTGAGCTGGACGTGTGGTTGAGCTGAAACCCTAACTCGAGTTTATATACTTGGGATTTGGGGCCACATGTCAGGGGGTGGATCGGGTGTGGCAGGTTCACGAATGCGCATCCTATTTCTCTATGCCTGTGAACAAATATTCGTTGATTGGGTCCAAAGTTTTGCTCGTGCCCGTGGGCACAGACTTTTACCTGCATCCGCGATCTGTGGGTGCGGTATCCGCAGGCACGCAGATATTCTGTGTCCGTTGCTATCTTTAACCAAAACGTGTTTTAATGGCTAAAGGGAAAAATATTAACTACATACCATGATATGTTTACTATTCTTTGATAGAACACTAATTATTCTTTTATAGGCACGTGATTAGAAGTTTATATTATAATTTAACCAAGTGTTGCTTATTCCTTATTGTGCATCCGGCAAGCCACTTTTCTTTTTTCCTTTCATATGTCTCGGATGCGGTTTTTATATTTGACACAGACTCATACTCTTGTTTCCTACACCCTCCGTTTCAAAATATAGCTCACTCTAATTTTTTTTGTTGAGTCAAACTATTTTATCTTTAACTAAAATTATAAAAATGATTATAAACATTTATGGCACCAAATAGCTATGCAATGAAAATATATAATGATAGTTATTAGATATCATAAATATCAGTACTTTATTGTATAAACTTGACCGAACTCGAGAAAGTTTGACTTTCTAAGGAAGTTAGAATGCCTTATAATTTAGAATGGAGGGAGTATCATGAAATCAGTAAATTAGTCTTATTTTATTCTAATTCTGATTGATATATTCATATGCGACACACATTACTAGCATAATGATTAAATTACATAAAGCATAGTTTGCAACGTGAGCACGTGACCTAGGAACTAATTGAGATGCACACATTGCTAGCGTATAATGATTAAATTACCTATAGCATAATGAGGTCTATAGGGTACCCAAGTCCATATCTTCATGGTTACATAATTGGTATTAACATAATTACTATTAACATATATGATCTAGTTCAGAAAAAAATAGTAAGCACGTGTTCACACACTTGTTGATCCATCAGCCGGATCAAATATTATTAACGTATATGCATTGAAAATATTCCAGTCGTATCGGACATGGACTCCACGTGTGATCTGCTAATTTTCTTTCTTAATTCTTTTTTTCAAAATTAATATGTGTTTTAAGCCGGATTTTATATTGACTTTTTAGATCATCTAGACCGTTGGATCTTCATAAAATCCAACGGTTGAGATTCTTCTCTATTTTAGATTAACATGAAATTTTTAATCCCTGTCAGTAAATCTGGTGACTCGTTTTGCTGGTGATTTAATAAGAGCTTCACACCTTCACGGCAAATCGAGAAACCAAGAAGCAGTTGCTGTGAGCAACACAAATTAAAGCACGCGGCGAGCTGCTCTGAACCAACAAGACACTGAAACAACAGAACACCATGCTATTTTTCAGTTGCGCCTGCAGTAAGAGACGAGGAGCCAACTAAAAACTGAACAACAGCTAGAAGACGGGCGTATGGAAGAGCGTCATCTGATTTTGATTCTATACGGAAGTTGATTTTCTGATAGAAATGATTTTATGGCTGAAAGTGATTCTGTTTAATTCTCTAATGTAAACTTTTAAAATTAGGATGAAGAATCACTTCATAGAATTAGGATAAGCTATTTTTTTTCAGCTTCCCGTCTCTTAATTAATTTCATAAAATCACTTTATAGAATCGGCATAGAATTCCTTTTCTCTAAGAAACTGTTTGGTACTGTTGAATTCAATCAAGAATCAGCTCTGGAAGCTCTGCATCAAGATGAGCTGCTGTCATCGCTGCTGCGTACGTGTAGGGAAGAAGCAAGTGCAGAGCTTTTTCATGTGTGCACGCTGCAAACAGGCGAGCTAAAACAATTAAAAGAAAAGATTGAAGCCTTGGACCAAAAAGCTGCAGCTGAATCAATAAGAACCGATTTTAACCTGCTGTGTTGCTAAATCAAGAACCAGATAGGCAAGGGAGAAGCGATAGCCGCTACTGATGTCCTCGACAAAAGGATGCTGCAGGAAGGGCACGAAGAGCATCTTCAACCGAATGAGAAAACCGCCTTTTCCTATATTTTTGGTTAAAGAGGATTGAGAGGAAAAAACACAGCTCCAGCAGATCCCCTTTTCCTATATTTTTTTTCTCAATCCCCTTTATCCCCTCCACTCCCCTTTCTTTTCTTAACCATCCCTTCCTTTTATCAATCCCCTTTCTCCATTTTCTCTTCTCCTTCTCTCCCACGCTCCCCCTGCAAGCTCGCTGGCCTGCCATCATCCCACCGCGCCGCTGCGTCCGGCCCGCCGGCCATACCCGCGCCACCACATCTGCCCAGCTGGACTTGCCCTGCGCCACTGCGTCAGGCCCGCCGGCTGTGCCCGCGCCGTCTGGCACGACGCACAGCCTGACCGTCGTTGTGCTGGCATGTCCGCGCGCCGGCGAGCCCTGGTCGGCCGCTTGTCGGCGTGCCTTGCCCGGCCGCCGCCCTCGCGCCTCCGCTGTGCACGCCTGTAGCGCCGCCCGCCCTCGCTCGCCGCTGTTGGCACCTGCGCCGCTGCTGTGCACGCCTGCAGGCTCACCGTCGTCCGCCTGTCTACGCCCGCTGGCAGCGCCGCTCGCCGCCGCTGGCCCGTGCGCCGGCCGCCTGCTGCCCCTGCCCTGACCTCCGTCCGCTCCCCTCTTGCCACGACCGCCGGCGACCCCAGCCCCCTCCTGCTAGGGCCAGCGACGGGCCCTGCCCATCCTGTGGCGTCCGCCGCGCGAGCCCAGTCGCCTGCGCCCCGGCCACGCCTTGCCCGCCCACGGCCGGCCGGCCAGCCATGCCCCTCGCGCCGCGTGTAAGGATGTTGCTTGGAGGAGAACAGAGATGAGGAAAGGAGGAAGAAAGTCTGTGTCACTTGCAGGTGGAGACCGCGTTTCACTGGAGAGGAAAGTGGAAGGGGAGAAGGGGATTTGATTTTAGCCCTTCTCTCCTATACACTCAAATTGTGAAAGGGGATTCTCCTATGTGATGAGAAAAGGGAAAGAGGAAAATCAATCTGCCGGAGATTCTAATAACACTCAGATTGACGAGCAAGAGTGCTTCTGTACGAGTCAAGTAATTAGAAGCACAGCTGGCAAGCTACAAACCGACACCAAGGAGAACACAGCTCCACGCATCGGACGATACGCTCCAAATATGTTCGGGCCCAAATTCTCAACTTGTGCAAAAACCCTCCATGGATTCGGTGCGTTCCATCTGGCTAATCTCAATCATCTCTTGATTTCTTACTGGATGGGGCTATGGGCTACCTGGGATGTACAGGAACATGGCGAAAATCAACCGCTCAACAGATTGTCCAAAAACTTCAAAAATCAATTTGCCACTACATTTTTGTGTCCAGTGCAGACGAAGTGGTGCCGGTGCTGCTGCTGCCACCGGTCGCAACCGACGATGTGTAGTATAGATCATTATTAGGCGGTGACAAGAAGGTCGCCACCGGCATCCTCGCCGGCAGGCTTGGCTGCGGTGCCTCTCGTCGGAGCACGTTGACGGCCTGCCTGATGGACGGCCTCAGGCTCCTGTCAGGGTGGGCGCACCACAGCCCGACGACCATCACCATCTCCATCTCGCCGGCGTCGAACTCCCTATTGAGCCGCGTGTCGGCGGCGTCGACGACGTCTCCCCTGCCGTCAACGTGCTCCGGCCACCGGAGGCCGCCGGCCACTGGCGATCTCGAGTAGGACAACGCCGAAGCTGTACATGTCCGACTCAGTGTCTGCCCTGCCGGTGATCATGCACTCCGGGTCCATGTATCCCATGGTGCCGGCTATCACCGTGGTGTGCGAGCGGCGGTCGTGGTCGACGAGCCTGGCGAGCCCGAAGTCACCGAGCTTGGCATGGAAGGACGCGTCCAGCATCACGTTGCTGGGCTTGATGTCCCTGTGAAGAACGCACTGCTCCCAATCCTGATGAAGGTACAGCAGGGCCGACCCCAGCCCAAGCCAAGCACATTCCCATGCTTGACCTCTGAGGCGTACTCCTTCCTCCCCTGCATGGAGTCCTTTGACACCCTCTTGATAGCCACCTCAAGGCCCACCTCCGTCCAGCATCACGTTTTGTTGGGATATATGTCCACCAGCCGGTCGACGTAGTGCCGTAGTGGTTGATGCAGCGCGTGCACTCGGTGGTGTTGATGTCCCTGGTGCACTGCGCCAGGCCGTACATCGCCTGTGAGCTCGAGTACGGAGCCGAGTCGTTGGCGAGCAGCAGCGGCGAGACCGTGACGTCGGCCGTGAGCTTGGCCATCAGCCGCAGGAGTGCGTTCGCTAGGCCCAGCGAGGTGACGGGCTCCCCGTAGGCGTACCCTGCGAAAAAGGCGTCAAGGTCCGCGGTGGCGGGGATCGGTGCGGCCGAGTACCGGAGCAGGCACGCGTCGTACGCCGCGCTCACGTTCCGGCTGCCCGGGCATACCGTGGTGGTGATCCCGGCGGCCGCGCCGGTGAGGCACTGCGTGGCGTTACGGTCGGCATAGCACATGACGAGGGCGAACACCTCGTCGGCGCCGGACCCGGCTCTGGCCTTGTAGAACCAGCCGTTGTCGCCCGCCGCCGCAGGGAGCGAGGCCAGGAGGCTGTCCAGGTTCTTCTTGCCATCGGTGTAGTCGTCCCTCTTCGAGCAGGTAATAGCACCACCGCCAGACGACGGCGGCTGCCCAGATGCCATGACGAACAGCTTGGAGACGGTGGCGAGGACGATGAGGAGAGGGCAGGAGGCCATGGCCGGCGGCCGTCTGGGGACGGCGCCGTTTCTTGCTGTTCTTTGTGATCACTTTCCTCCTCGATTTAGAATTTAGTGGGTTGGGTGTAGCTTTTGAGATGTTCAGTTGTTGTATGATAATGGTCTTAGTCAGTCAGCCGGCAGATGTACCTGGCATCTCTGCCATGCTGTGCAGATGCGAAATTGGTCTGGGCCCTGTTTAGACGGAAGTACACTACGTCGGACACACATTTAAAGTATTAAATATAGACTAATTACAAAACTTATTGCAGATTATGTCCGTAAATCGTAAGACGAACCTAATGAGTCTAATTAATCCGTCATTAGCACATGTTTACTGTAGCAATTTATTGTCTAATCACGACCTAATTAGGCTCATTAGATTCGTCTCGCGACGTACACTCCATCCGTATAATGAGTTATTTTTTTACTACATTTAATATACTATGCAAGTGAGGGAACATGGTGAAAAAAAATTTACAGCCCCCATCTAAACGCGCCCCTGTTGATGAAACGGTCAGAGTGTAGATAATTGCAACGCGTTATCTTTTCACGAAATGTGTTTCGGGAATTCTCGAAAACATTTCGTGAAAAGATTTCGGGTTTTGATTTTACCAATTTAGGAGTAGTAGACGTAGATAAAAAAAAGTGGAAAGTTATATGGATAGATTGGAAATCTCGAGACGAATCTAACGATGGTAATTAAAAGATAATTAATCCATAATTAGCGGATGATTACTGTAGCAGTACGGTTGTAAATCATGGATTAAGTAGGCTCATTAGATTCGTCTCGCGATTTACAGCCTATATATATATAGCTTTTCACATCTTTCGTCTACATTTAATACTCTATGCATATAAGATTCTCTTTTGATACGATGGGTGAAAAAATTTTGGGAAGGAACTAATCACGGGCTTAGCCTGCAGCCCTGCGCCCGCTGGGTTGTGTCTACCCATGCCGGGAAAAAAATTCTGTGCAGGAGCCCTGCAAACTCCGCATCCTGCAGGACGGCGTCGGCATGCGAGCGGGTGTCAGTAGGTGTGTTGCTAGTTATCAGGAATTCAAGCAGGAACAAATGAGCGTTCAAACATCCTCGTCTGGGCCTCTCCTTTCTAATATAGCAGACAGTTCTTCTGCAGTTCGATTCCAAAAAAAAAAAAGCTCAGTAGTATACTTGTAGGCCTAATTGAAACCTGAAACTCCGTCGCCCTCGGCAGAGTTGACCTGAAGCCTTTAGCTGTGCAACAGTCCACACGGCCCGCACCACTCCATGAAATCAATTAGAATCTGACCGGACATCGAACCGGGAAGGCTCTCGGTTGCCGGTTCGAAGCGGTTTAACATGACTGATGTTTTCCCTCAATCACAATTCACAAACACATGCTTATATAACTTGTGAAAGATTTTTAGTAACCCCTCATAAAGCCTACCAAGGCCCAGTTTAGGATGAGCAATTCAACATTTCATTAGAAAAATGTTAGATACAAAATGTTGACTAACTTTTTTTTTCCGAACCAACAACTTTTTTGAAAATATTGGACCTAATTTTTTTTTTTTTTTTTTTTTTTTGAGAACGACCTAATTTTTTTTTTAAAAATGTTGAGCATTCAACATTTTAATGAAAAAATGTTGGACTAAAAATGTTGACTAGCATTTTTTATAAATAAATTGAGCCAATGATTTTTCAAAAAAGTTGAACCTCAACTTTTTTTTGAAAAAAATTGACCGACATTTTTCAAAAAAATTGAACCTCAATTTGTTTCAAAAAAAAAAGTTGACCGACATTTTTCACAAAAGTTGAACCAACTTTTTTCAAAAAAAAAAAAGAGTTGATCGACATTTTCCAAAAAAGTTCAAGCAACTTTTTCAAAAAAATGTTAACCAACACTTTTCAAACAAAGTTGAACTTCAACTTTTTTTCCAAAAACATGTTGACTGACATTTTTCAAAAAAGTTGAACCAACATATTTTGAACAGTTCGTCCAACATTTTTTGAGAAAAAGTTACAGCTTAAGATTTTGAATACAAATCTGGTCATCTTCTTCGGCTCCGGCGCCGTCGAGCCACAACTACTGCCCAGGCTGCTGGGGGTCGCGGCCATGCATCGTCACAAGGCACACAACGCGGGGGGCCCGGGAGCGGCGGCGCCGGGCCGGAGCCAAGCCGTCGCCTTCATCCTTCACCTCCGAGCTGACCCTTCCTTCTTTTTCATCGCCGTTGGTGAGCATCCCCACGCCAGTCCACTTCCCAATCCCCATTGCTGTCCGTCCTGGCCATGTGCCGCCGATGAAACCCCGTAGCCAGGAAGCCCATCCCAGCTGTGCGTGTGCCTTCGTGCCACAAGTTTCTTGTAGGGACCCTTGCGTTGCACGCCGCTGTTCATGCACGCGCGCGCCACGAACGCGCCGAGCGCACCCGCACGAGGCTAGGCCTCCACGCCGGTCGACCGCCGCCCGCTCCTGGCCCTTCATGTCCCCGTGGCGGGGCAGGAGGTGAACGACCGAGCCGCTGGCCGTTTCCACGGCACGACAAGAGCCGGCACGCGTGAGGCCGCCACGACGTGCGTACGTTCACGAGCACTAGACGCAAACCCAAGCCGTCGCTTTGACCACCTCTACACGTAGAACCCCCTTTAGCGGCTTTTGATGGAGCACTCTCCACGTGCTCGCCCGTCAACCTTGACCTACCCCAAACAAACCCTACGGGAAAATACTCTGGACTTGTTGATCATGAATGCGTGACCGCCGCCATGGCGCACCTACCCATATCCTTGTCGCCGGGAGAAGGCGAAGACGGAGCACCGTCGGCGCTACCTTTGCCGCCATGCGCGAGCTCCGCCACTCGTCATTTCGTCGAGCGCCTCGTGTGCACCACGCCGCCGCCACCGCACGTCAGGCCGAAGTGGAGCCACACGAGGCATCACACGGGTCAGGCCGTAGGAGATCCGGCACGGCTGCAACCAATCCCGTGGGCATGGTCTAGGTGGACCACACTCACGGTCCACCATGGACCAGACCCACCAGAGCAGCGCCGACCTTTTCACAAGGAGACACCCTCGGTATTTATTATAATTACACATATAGGACCCGCTAACGACCAAGAGGTGACGGAGGAGCAGTTCTACCTAGACGACTTTCACAAGGAGGATCCAGTGCCCTCAGGTTCATGCCCATCCCATCTTTGAATGCCTATTAGACATTGCAACTAGATGTGCTAGCACTTTACTTATTACAATTGGATGGATGATGCTTGAGCTTTTCGTAGCCATAATTTATACCATGTTGCCTTGCTTCCTACTACACTACTATATGTGAGATTGTTATGCTGCTTGCATGTATATGGAATATTGTGGATTAGGATTCTTGGCGTGTGTGAAGATAAAACCGGAAGGAGAAGGTGTTTTTAGGAAACTTGGCAGGGGCGAGCATTTTATAATAATTCGATATTCGGATTGAGGTCCTGAGGGCTCTCGCACTCGAGAGAGTCCTGTTAGCGCCTGTTGCGGGCACATGGATGGTTTGTTTGGAGCATAGGTGTTTGGAAACTTTACCTATGATGGGTATTGCAACCGCGTTCCACTACGGGGGATACGCTTTTGGACGGAGATGCTTGCCCCGACATGAAACTGACTGGGGTAACCACTCTTTGGGCCCCACGTACTTACCGCTTACCCACATGAAATGGTTCCAGCCAGCCTACCTAACGCGATGCCTGAACTGTTAGAAGATCACATGGAGGTGTACGGGAGACGGGGTGCGACCTTTGCCCCCTGATTGACTATGGTCCCGACTTGGCCCCGTGGGTGCGTTATCATAGGTTCCAGAGCGTTGAATTGAGAGCCGATGGATCGATACCGAAAGAAGTAGGAGGGCATCGTCGCGGATAGGGTATGTGTTGTGGGTTGCCTCTCGAGATGGCAACCATCAGCTCGCTGCCCGAGTGGATCCACTTGTGCAAGCTCTGCAGAGTCTAGAATCTATACGTAAAGCCGCATCCTCGGTATTGGACACCGCCCTTTGCACTGTTACCTCTCATATTTGGGATCTTCTACCTTCCCCTTTTAGCCAGTTTGACAAAGTGATTAAGGTTCGCAACTGCGGTCAGGGAGAAGGGAAATTTGCTCTGTTTCCTTTCAGGATCTGGTCATAATTGGTGAGGTGTGAGGGGAGGGAGCTCTCGCATCGACTTAGATGAGTGTGGAGAACGAGACAAGAGTCCGGTGCGCCGGAATAGCTCGATGTGATGTGAGATGGGATGGATGGATATGGAGATATTTATTTTATACTTTGTTGTTGCATAGGAAAAACCCTAACCTATCCTTGATATATTTTTATCCCTTTAGTTTTTAGTCCACTTAAAGCTTGCCCTACGCAGATGGTGACGTGAACCTATCCCATTCCTTGGGGATAGCTGGTGAGTACGCAAGTTCTGAGGATGAGCACGAGTTCAACCACGATGGGTGGTACAATTGAGGGCTTCGTCTTGACGTGCAAGTTGCCTGTGGAGGCGATCATGAAGATGGAGGCTTCTACGCCTAGTTCCGTTGCGTTGGATTTTCTTTTGTTTGTCATTTATCTCTGAGGGCTTGTATCAGACGTATTATCATGACAATGATGTAATAATTGAGATATTTGTACTTAATCTATCGTATGGATGTGATATTTGTTGTGTGATAAGTTCTGTACGTGATATCTACTGATCCAGGGAGTATCACAAGGGTACAGGGAGTCGGGTTTTCTGGCTACAAAAACCCGGTTCGTTACAATGCTCACAAAGTCACAAGTGTCGCCCTCCATTCTCTCTCTCCCTAAGAATTTTTTCACAAGTGTCACTAGATCAAGAATTTTGTGTTGGGGTCCATAGTTTAATTATGGTCCATGGTTTCAAAGTTTTAATTGTGGTGCCCAATCAATTATCATTAGATATTTAGAAGATCTAGGTGAGTGGTTTAACGAATACCACTGGTAGTAACAATCCCCTTTTTTTTCTTTGTCCTCCAATCTCCCACTAATATATCCCTATGAATGCATGCTTCGAATAAAGTATGTATGCAAAATTTCTTCCACGCTTACAAAAAATTCCTTTTAGAAAGCTTCTGCAAATAATTATCTGAAGTATTTCCTAAATACTTCAAACTTCCAGAGAAAAATTATAAAAGTTTTCAAGAAAATATCTTTCAATTTTTTTACTGGAGTAGTTTTGAGAGTTAGGGGAACTGCCCTATTTGTTTCCTGGATTGGGTAAAAACAAAGGAAAATCAGCAGAGATCTTTTGTACATCGGCCACAAAGCTAAGACGCACGGCCGAGCTGTCGTAAAGTTTGGTGGAAAATTAAGTAATTGGCCCCGTGCACTCTCATGCTACCATATTTAAGAAAAATAACCTACGATTCATTTTGGAAGGAAAAAGATCTACAATTGTCACTACTGGAGAAACCCCTATCTGTACCGGTTGGGAAATCCCCTTCAGCGCCGGTTGGGAAACTGGTGCTAATCTTTCGGTGCTAAAGGGTTGCCCCTTTAGCTCCGGGTCTAGCCATCACCGGTGCTAAAGGGGCCGTGTCCGCAGCGCCTGCGCGAGCCCCTTTAGCACCGGTTGGTATTATGAACCGGTGTTAAATCTCTTTCATTTATTTTCTTCTTTTTTCTAGCTAGCATATATTTGTTTGTATACGTATTTTGCCTACGTATTTGTTCTAATACAGATGTCGTACTGCACTAGTATTCGTATAGGCCGGGCTCGTATAAGAATAAAAAAGACATATATATTACATCTTAGTGCCAAAAGAGTTAAGTTTATAGCACAACTTAATATCCATGCATTACGATCTACGACTAGGACCGACAAAGGAACTAGGACGAGCTGAGGAACTAGGATGAGCGGAGGAGGAATGACGACTTGAGTTGTCCGGATGATCCCATGAATCTTCATGATGGAATTATTCTTTGACATTGACGATCTCGTCCTAAAGAAATCCCATGAGTTGTTCTGTAACTGTGTCGATCTTATACTGTTCTAGACTTTTGTCGGAGATGGTCATCATCTACAATTCCAAACAATTGAATATTAAATCAGCACAATTTTCAAGATAATAATGGTACACTTGAATTAGAAATTTGTAAATAATTATTGCGTACCATAATTTCATGGTTAGTAATTGTTTTTGAACCCAGTTGTACTCGCAAACGTAGTATCCGCATAAATTATTTCCTGGCCCCTGGTGGTAACACTATTGGCGAAAACATAGTTAAAGATAATTCGTTTAATTGATTAACAAAGTCGTATGTGTACAAATTGGATGCATACCGGGAATTCTGAATTCCATACGAGTTTTGGATATACAAAACCAGGGCGCTTTTGACGAATTTTGTCCCACATCCTGCGATGCGATTACATAATCATGCTGTTAGTCTCAAATATGAGTTCAAATAAGTCAATAATGTGAGTCTAAAGGCAATTTGAATTGGAGAAAATTATATATATACATGACCTTGTAAACATGTCAATGATTTTCTGGTACTCTTCTTGTAGTTTCCTCAATGAATCAAAGACGTTCACCACACCTCTATCAGGATTCAGTACTACGAGGACTAAGTGGTAACTACATTCATATATATAAGTGTCATATTATAATGAGATAATATTGAGAAATTAAGAAAAATAAAATGGAGTAATGTTCTTTGCACTGACCCATAGTAGTATGGCAATAGTATGGAGTCCATCTAATTTTGTTTATCCACAAACTTGAATAAGTTTTGATATGTCCCCTCTAGATCTGACAAAATCATGGATCTATTTATCTTTGACGGGTCCATGAAAGCAACGTCATAAATAAGCTCCCTCTGACATTTTTTAATCAACATTCTGCATGATAAGCAATAAAAGGAGCCATCACTCATAGATTTTTTTTTACATGACAATAAAGAAATGGTTAGAACAAATCACTTACAAAACCCAGGTTTGAATCAAAGACATGTCCATGGCGTCTCGTTGGTACACTTCGTAGATATCTTTAAACTCCAACCAAACTGTCAACTCTCCATTGAAAAAATCTTCATCCATGCGAACCCCAAACATATTCTGTTCTTTTGCCACTTGAACCATATACCATCCATGGAATAAATACATCTTTGTTTGTAGTTTTTTCACTCCATCTGGCTTGACGAAAGACTTGTCAAGCTCAAAATGCCACTTAGTAGCCTTTGCTTGGGGCGGGGATTTTTGCCCAATGGCTTCCTCTCTAGTCATAATGGTCTCTCTCAGTAGCTGTTGCACGTTCATTTTGTATTCATCTGGCAACTTAGGAAATTCCTGCTGAGGTTGTTCGCCGAGCTGAGGAATCGTGGAACGTTTGCTCTTCGCCTTCGCCAACTACTCAGCCCGCTCATCTTTCTTCCTTTTCTGATAAGATTTTAGTAATGAGCTGTCGAAGTCAGATATTTCAGCTTTTTTCTGTTGTGCCTTGCTCAAATTCTTTAAAAAAGCCGCCGCCTTGGCCGGGTCAATCTTCTCCTCAAGCTCTTTCTTCTTGTGAAAATGGGCGTATACTTCTGCGGCGACAGCCTCGGAAAGTTCCTCTTGTGTCAGATCGTAAGCTAATTTCTTCTTTGGCAGCACTTTCTTTTGCTTAGTTGGGCGCGTCTTCTTTGGTGGAGGACTTCTTGGCACAGGCTTCTTTTTGGGCGGAGCCCTTTTTGGCTTAGCCGGCGGAGATCAATCTTCTTCTGCCGAAGGATCATCACCAAGCGGATCATCTGCCGGAGGATCATGAGCAGGCGGATTGTTGGTGGTCATTATTATTCGATTTTACCACCAACATTCCACAATATTTTAGGCTCATCTTGCTCATAACAAAGGAATTTTGATTATTTCTAATGGGTTCCACAAGTTTTGTACAATTTGTGAGTGAAGGAGCAAATGAGGAAAAGACGGAGGAAATTGGGCACAGGGCCAGGCCGGTCGGCCTAGGCCAGGCCGACCGGCCCCGTTTCCCATCTCCTGACCACGACATTGATCCACAAGTCTACTAATGTATCAAGGATAATCACGAGCTGTGCATTTGATGTCGGTTTGATCAAAGGACCCGGAAGGCCTAGGGTGGGATAAACATGGATTGAAGGGCCCACATCTTAGGATTCTTGGACAGCTTCAACCGAACGCAACCGTTACCGACTTCAGGACATCATCCAAGCCGTCCCTAAAAAGGTTGGTGCCACTTGGCACCAGGGCCAGGCCGGCCGGCCTAGATGAGGCCGACTGGCCTCCCATCGTGGCCTCAATGCTTCCCCCTTCGCGTGGATGCTAAACAGGAGGTTAGCATGACAATGACGCAGGTTTCTACCCTTGGGAGGCTATAAAAGGTGCCCTTCACCCCCACTCAAGACACAACAAAATAGAGGAGAAGAAGCTCTACGGCGAAGCGCTACCACTCCCATACTTAGAAAATAGGGAGAGAGGTGAGGTGAGAGTCCGGGAGAGAAGCCGGAGCTGTCGGCTCCTCTTCCACTTTGTACCTCAGCGGATGCAGCTCAACTTCGATTAACATCCGGGTCTTGTCTAGTAATTCTGGCTTCCTCTGATTTGTTAAGCATTCAGTCTTTCTAGCTTTTGTTCACTGGTTTCTCGTTCACTACTTAGTAGTGGGTGCTTTGCTCTGATATCAAGTGAAGTAGTAATTATTAGTTTAGGCGTGGTGCCTAGACTAGTCGTTAACTTGGTTTGCACCCAGTTCAATGGAATAGTTGTGGTAGCCGGCAGGTGGTGACAGCCCTGTCCGACCGATGTAATCCACCACGTTAGTTCTGGACTGTAGGACTTAGAGGTAGGCGGTACCACTCCCCTTCTCATCCCTTTCTGTGAGTGGTGGTTGTTGACGGCCGTTATATGCCATTTTTGGCCGTCAAACCTGGCATAAAACAAACACCAAACTAGACAAAGGGGTTTAATTCTAACTATTTCCACTAGCTTTGGTGAATTGTTGATTTCAGGAGGCCACATCTGGATACAACAAATAAAACCTGCAGAATACATATAAAAGTGGCACCATTGGAATACACCATTGTGAAGGCCTCGTCGAGACGATCGAAATGGATATTTGGATGACCCAATTCGGAGTCCGGACGAGAAAGTTACGCCTCTGGGAAAATCGCTGGCGAAACCTTTCCGGCCGGTCGGCCTGACTTAGGCCAAACGGCCTGGACAAGGCCGACCGGCCATGCACCCTCCCCAAAAGGCCCTAAGCTTTGCACAATGGACTTAGGGAGTCACCAATGGACCCCCAAGCAAGGAGTTAACAAGTATGGATGAGATTAAGACCGAAAGGCCTAAGCCATGGATTGGAAGGTCCATCTACCTAGGATTCTCGGATGGCTTCAAATCAACGCAACCAAAACCGCCTCAAGGGACAACATGCAACCATTGATGAGCGCGTCGGTGCAACGGAGGGCCGAGAGGACCCAGGGCCAGGCCGAACGGCCTCCCCTAGGCGGGCCGGCCTCCAACTGTCACAACTGTCGCCAATCCCTCAACTACCGACCTCAAGACATCATCAGGAGCGTCCACAAGAAAGACGGTGCCAGATGGCGACAGACCCAGGCCGAACGGCCTAGATCAGGCCGGCCGGCCTACTTTCGTGGCCGTTACGCCTCCCCTTTCGCGTGGAAGCTATGCAAGCATGTGGCTTAACATCTACGCTGGCTTCCATGCTTGGGAGGCTATAAAAGGCGCCCTTCACCTCCACTCATGCCACAATAAGATAGAGGAGAAGAAGCTCTAGGGCGAAGCGCTACCACTCCCATACTTAGAAAATAGGGAGAGAGGTGAGGTGAGAGTCCGGGAGAGAAGCCGGAGCTTCCGGTTTCTCTTCCACTTTGTACCTCGGCGGATGCGGCTCAACTTCGAGTAACATCCGGGTCTTGTCTGGTAATTCTGGTTCCCTCTGATTTATTAAGCATTCAGACTTGCTAGCTTGTGTTCACTGGTTCCTCGTTCACTACTTAGTAGTGGGTGCTTTACTTTGATATCAAGTGAAGTAGTAATTATTAGTATAGGCGTGGTGCCTAGACTAGTCGTTACCTTGGTTTGCACCCAGTTCAACGGAATAGTTGTGGTAGCCGGTAGGTGGTGACAGCCCTGTTCGGCCGACGTAATCCACCACGTTAGTTCTGGACTGTAGGACTTATGGGTACGCGGTACCACTCCCCTTCTCATCCCTTTCCGTGAGTGGTGGTGTCTCAGGCGCCTGAAGTGAACTCTCTTGAACACGTCAGCCTTGCTTGATCTATCAAAATATCCAGTATTGCTATACAAGTACCCTCTCTACCCTCAGCCTTTTTATCTCTTCTTTTCTTTTTGTTGTCATCCATATCCCCCATATTACCCCTTCGGACGAACTAATTAAAGGATTGGTACACTTCTCGTTCCCCGTGGAAATCGATCGCTGGAATACTCCTGGGTGAAATCTACATCGGTATCCGTACGCTTGCAGATTTATCTGTAGGTCATAAGAAATACCAACAGTGGTGTCTCAGGGGGGCGACTCGCTAGCGCACATGCGGTGCGCCAGCGGTCGCCACACATCGCGCAGCTCCTTCCAGCAGACAATGGATGAACTCTTCCAACTAATTAATGTCTGCGGGTTCCACGAGGAGCACTTTTGAAAAACAATTCGTATATCATAAATGGAGTGTCCAAATCAAATTCTGATTGCACCACTGCATTTGTTATAACGAGATCTTCAAAACTATACCACACTTAAATATGTTTCGGATCTTAAAAAATGAAACATTTTTTTAAAAACAAGGAACAATTCATCCGATTTTACAACAAGAACAAATCGTCTAATCTTGTGGAACAAAAATATCGTATAGAAGGAACATAAATTATAGAAGGTGGAACAAATTGTGAGACAGAAACTTGAACAAAATTTTATACATAAGGAACAAAAATGTATACTTATGGAACAAAATACATAAGGAGAGATTGTTGAAATAAAAAATATATATGAGGAATAAAATATTATACGTTCGAAACAAAATATAAGACTCTAGGAACAAATTATATGGCTCGAACCAAATTATATACATGTGGAACAAATTGTACTACTCAAATTATGATCAAATAAAGAAAAAAACTCAGGCACGTCGAATAAATAAATAAAAGAGAAAAAATACTGAAATAAAAAATAAAAAGAAGAAAAAGAAAAATAATCAAGAAAAAGAAAATAGGAAAAAAAATAACATAGAAGAACCAACCTTTCTCGGCTACACGTGCGGCCCACCAACTGAAACGAGCAGCCCACCAGCCAGCCCACTAGCGCCCTGTGCGGTGGATTACTATCTGCCGCATATGCGGCAGATAGCAAATCCGGTGTCTCAGGCGCCCGAAGTGAACTCTCTTGATAAGTCTGTCTTGCTTGATCTATCGAAATATCCAGTATTGCTACACAAGTACCCTCTCTACCCTCAGCCTTTTTATCTCTTCCTTTCTTTTCGTTGTCATCCATATCCCCCATATTACCCTGTCGGACGAATTAATTAAAGGATTAGTACACTTCTCATAGATCCCTGGAATACTCCCTGGTGAAAGCTACATCGGTATCCGTATGCTTGCAGATTTATCTGTAGGACATATGAAATACCAACAAGCTTTCTGGCGCCGTTGCCGGGGAACGGTAGCTGTTCTTATCCCGAACCTAGTTCGTCCACATATCATCCTCCTACCATCATAAATTTCACTCCTAGCTTATATCAATTCTCAGCTCCAAAAGCTGAAGATCTGGGGCCACCACCATCATCTCACCCCGTGGAAAGCTCTGGCTACGAAATACACATAGAATTCATAGCCAAGATCAAAGAGAATCCATTTTCTGGAGCTGAAGGGGAGAATCCTTATGTTCACTTACGGGAATTTGAGCAAATTTGCTCATGTCTCGTGATTACGGGGATGGCCCAACAAACTCTGAAATGGAAGGTGTTTTCCTTCTCTTTGACGGGTCGAGCAAAGAAATGGTGTGATCACTAACGTGAGAGAGTGGAGGGAAGTTGGGAGACACTACGAGATAAATTATGCCTAACCTTTTTCCCTAAATCTCGGGTCACTGACCTTCGAATCGAGGACCTCACCTTCAAACAAAGGAAAAGAGAATCACTAGGGGCCGCTTCGGCTCGATTTACCTATCTTATGGCCGCGGGACCTGATCTAGGGATCCCTGAACCCATCCTTCTAATACATTTTAGAAGAGGTCTCGAAATCGAATCAGCCAAATTCCTAGATTTGTCCTTAGGAGGATCTTTCACTCATTTGACACCTAGTGAGGGAAGGGCCATTCTAGATAAAATTCTAGAGAACACCCCTTACACTAGGATCTATGATGAATTCCGCGAAGAAATTCCTGAGGAGGCCATAGAAGAGACGTCTGTGTCGGAAGATGAGAAAGCATCACAAGAATCCACACCAATCGTAGCACATCTCTGCGATACTCTCACTGAACCAACACCCTCTTCTGTCCAAATTCATCACTCTAAAAATTCTCTGACAGATCCTTCCCACAGGCCTACGGTAACTTCTTTGCCTCTCAATCCTCCTAACGTATCATATCCCATAGAGGCTATGAATGAGGAATGGTTGTATGGAGCGAGATGCTATTCCGAAGAAATTTGGATGAGTTCTCCCTCTATGATCCCTCCTTGTTCCATAAGGGGAATAACCGTAGAAGCCCATCTTAACCCCATCATGGAGGTTAATGTTTTGCCATGGCACTTAGCGTACACACTATTGGGCAGTGTTTTGCTAAGACCTTCCGACAAGCTCCTTAAGAGTTGTCCCTTTGGGCGCATCGTAAATGTCGGGGGGTCGCAAGTGCTGTGCCGCTCGTGATAGACAAGATTGAGACTAGCCTAGACTTCCACATCTTCGATGTTCTCGATCTTGATCTTCTCCTAGGCTACCCGCTAGAAGAATTCCTTGACAGATCCCATGGGAGCCTAGATGAAAAGCTTAGGAAAGCTACCTTCGCCACCACTACCTCTGGTCTAGCAAATCCTATGGCGAAGCCTCTCCCTAAGCTAGACCCGTTTAGAAGTATGATGCATGGATCTTCGTTCACATTTTCTGAGCCTATTCACTTTAAGATTGTGGCCTCCGCTCTCAAAGATTAGGAATCGGAAGAGACCCTTCACCTTTGTGAAGGTGAACGATCATCATCACTCTCGAACGAGTTTGAGCCTCTTCCCACTGGTCTATATCATGTTGTTCCAGATCATGATCGAGAATCAACATCGAGTTGCCTTGATGAATCTCTTGAGATAGAGAACCCATGGGCCATGGAAGATTGTGAAACGCTAACTTTGGAGTATAAAGAAAATAATCTCTTGGATGAGCATGGAAGTTTCATTCCTGAAATCTTACATAGACCATGCTCGTTCATTGCCTCTCCAAAGTTAACCACGTCTTGTGCCCCGAGCACACGCGAGGACTACAACTACCTCAAGGTCCTTTTCTACGAAACATTTAGAAGGTTGGTTGTAGATGCATATGTTTACCATAAGCATTGCAAATGTTGTAGTTGCTCTGTTGCACTAACCTTGCAGCTAAAAGCTTCATTACACGTCAACAATTGGTGATGAGACGGGAAGGACATCACCAATGGTGCTGCAAGAGAATGTTCCCAAGGTCAACCTTATGACCACAAACAAAGCACTGCCGGGAGATAGCCCGGATGATTAGCATTTATTTCCCTTTTGAATAAAAGCAAGATCATGTCTTTAGGATAAAGTTGTCCTTCAGGTATTTTTGGTTGCTAACCATTTCAGGTAGAGATCAAGAAGAACCATGGACAAGTAAAGCCTAAGAGCATGAGAGCTACATCAATTACGACACCTTAGTACGTGAAGCCTAAGAGCATGAGAGCTACATCAATTACGACACCTTAGTACGTCTTGGTGAGGGAACATTATGAAAGGAAACTTGAACTCCACACACTTGATTTGTGTTGCCTAGCAATCCAAACTCCAAGTGTGGGGGAGGTATGTGAGTATCCCAAGTAAAGTTCCTTTCATGCCAAACTTGCTTGGGTTTGGAGATGGTGTTTGTTCGTGCATCTTGCTAAAAAAATAAAAACTTGAATAAAGGCTCCCTGGTTCTTGAACCAGTAGAGTCCCTCTTTTTGTTTCCACCTTTTGGTTTTCAATAACAGTACCAGCACAAGTACAAGTGTGGGGGAGATCGCTCAAGCTCATCATCAACATACACATTCGAGGTCCCCCACGAAGGTGTTGCACAACATCAACTGCGCTAACATGACAAGGAAAAAAAAGCGATGGTAAGTGCACTCCACCTCTCGCTACTTAATTCATGAGTTTGATTGAATTTCAATCCCTATCATTAAAATCAATCTCAAGATAAAATAAGTCACCTTGCTATGCCTACCCTTCATGTTCTCATGTTTGGCTTGCATATGTTTTATTCCTCACTTCATCTTGCCACTTGTGAATAAATATTTTTAGGGAACCATGTTCATCTAAGTAGTTGATGTTTGAGATATGGTTTGATGATATGATCCTCACTCTTAATGTTTGAGTGCTTGGGAAATTTATTTAATAATTTGAAAACCCTTTGCAAAGCTCCTCTTTGATATGCCAAAGTCCTACCAAAGCCATACGATGAGTTATCTTGAAAACCATGTACACATATGATGCTTGTCATTGCATTGAGCTTTGTCGAATTGTTGTGATCCTTGTGAGAATTCTTTTCATGCTTTCATGATCAAGATTCACGTGCACGCCATATATCCCCCTTGCTATACTTCTACACTGGAAGTTAGCATTGTATCATTCATCCATCCATTCCACAAAATAAATGCTCCATCATGTACGTATAAGTCTCACTCCTCAGTTATTGTTACAAAAGAGACATGGCTATCAAAAAAAATACGGACACATGAAGGTCCATGCAAAAAAAAGTTGGACGCATGAAGGTCCAAGAAAGAAAGAAAAAAATATCTGATAGCCATGTTCCCAAAAGATTTTTTTATAGGAGAGAGACCACACACAAAGGAGTTGTTTATTCCATCCACCATCCATCATACCCATACACGTGCACATCTTGATCTGATTGTATGATTTGATTTCTTCTTGGATCCGCTCTTTGACTTTGCAATACATGTGATACTAGTATGCCTCATCTTCATACCCTACCTTGAGCTCCACATATAGCCATCGTTAGAAGTAGGATGAAGAAAGGCAAGTTAATGTCTTGGTAAGGATATATACATATTGAGAGATCTGAGAGAATCAAATGAGGAGCAATGCAGAGGTTTGTTTTTCAAAACTTGTTGAAAAATCCCAAGCTACTTGACTCATAGAGTTAAAGTGACTTGATTCATGACCGTTCCACTCCTCAACTACTCAAGATGGCATGATAGACACTACAAAATTCACAAGTGCAAGGTATGGCTTGAAATATTTCTTATGCTTGTTCCATTTCTTTGGATGTCATGTCTCATCTTAATCCCTGATCCTCGCTCGAGGACGAGCAAGGGTCTAAGTGTGGGGGTGTGTTGGTGGTCATTATTATTCGATTTTACCACCAACATTCCACACTATTTCAGGCTCATCTTGCTCATAACAAAGTAAATTTGATTATTTATAATGAGTTCCACAAGTTTTGTACAATTTGTGAGTGAAGGAGCAAATGAGGAAAAGATAGAGGAAATTGGGCACAGGGCCAGGCCGGCCGGCCCACTCTCCTGACCACGACATTGATCCACAAGTCTACTAATGTATCAAGGATGATCATGAGTCGTGGATTTGATGTCGGTTTGATCAAAGGACCCGGAAGGCCTAGCGTGGGATAAACATGGATTGAAGGGCCCACATCCTAGGATTCTTGGACAGCTTCAACCGAACACAACCGTTACTGACTTCAGGACATCATCCAAGCCGTCCCTGCAAAGGTCGGTGCCACTTGGCACCAGGGCCAGGCCGACCAGCCTCCCACCATGGCCTCTACGCTTCCCCCTTCGCGTTGATGCTAAGCAGGAGGTTAGCGTGACAATGACGCGGGCTTCTACCCTTGGGAGGCTATAAAAGGTGCCCTTCACCCCACTCAAGACACAACAAAATTAAAGGACCGAAACGGCGACCAGAGAGGGGGGGAGTGAATGGGAGCCGATAAAAATTCTTTCCTTCCGATCCGGCTATTTTCCCAACTCAACTCCGAAACCTCCGAAAGCGATCTTGCCAAGATCACGTAGCCACTGTCAAGCTACTGACCCTAGGAACAAGAAATACGCAGCGGAACTCGAATCGATCGAAACGAACGCAAAACGGCCCGAAACAAGACTCGATCCAACACACCCCAGGGGGCGGTTAAACCGGGTCAGGGGGGCGGTTAAACCGCCCTGGCCTGGGAAGCTCGGGAAAAAGTCAAACCAAAAGTGGATCTCCCAAACCGCTTGAGCTCTTGAGGCGAGATTTTGGTCAGATGATCTAGACCTCCAGTGGAGTGTTTTCCCAAAAGATCTCAGCCTCTAACTTAGTACAACTCCCTGAATCTCAGATCTCGTGATGAACACCATGACCTCAAGTTCATCCCGAAAATCTCAAATCCAGAGCGATTCCCGGCGTTTGGGGGCAAAGGATCACCAGCAAAAGAGGCACAAGGCACTCATACGTGAATCCCCCAAAGAAATCCGAGAGAAAACGCCCTAGGAAGAGAAGAACGAAAATCCCCCAAAAATAGCTCCGAAAATACCCACGAAAATAGAAAAAGAAAAGGGAGCTCGGGAAATCAAATCATGGCACAAAGATGAGCAGCACAAACTCAATCACATAACCATGAATTCACCTATACACACTAGGAATGATTCGAAGTAGTTCTAGGTGGAGGGGATGAAGGGGAAAACTAGTTCAAAGGAAAACTAAAGAGATAACTAAAGGATAACCAAAGAGATAGCAGCCACCAGCCCTGGGAGGGGCTATTAGTAGTCCAAGTGGTGGTGCTCTAAAGACTAAACTACCCCTAAGTGATACATACCCCTCAGGGGCAAATTTGACATTTTGTTCTCAGATATTTTCCGGCTCAGGCACCTTTCACTGCAAGCTAGCTTCCCTCCGACGCAAGCCTTGCAGTCACGCCGCATGTCCTCCGGATCGAATCTCCTCGACGCCGAGTTTTGGGCCGGCCCAGGGGGAGGCGGTTAAACCGCCCCTGACTGATGCCACAGCCCATTGGCCCATCTTCGCCACGTCGAGTCCTCGGTCCTTGGTTTTGAGGCCCAAACCAAGGGAAACCGTCCACCGATGATTTTGTGGCCAAATCACCCGCGCGCAAACTTCGGTTGTTAGCCGCCACCTTGCGCCGGCTTCTCGTCCGTGTACGAGCTTCGGTTGTGAGCCGCTACCTCGCACCGGACCCACGTCCCCTTGCTCGTTCTTGCCAGCATGTGAACCGCACTTGATCCACCGGCCACCGGGTCCCTCGAACCAAGCCTACTTGTCTCTCTGCTCCTCGGAGGCCGCCATGGCTAAGACCTTTCGCGCCTGTTCTTCACCTGCACCAATGCAACCAAGCCGCATTCTACACCTGCAATACTTGAGCCAAGGGAAACGTCAATCCACACCACGTTGTCAATCACTCATCACACCAGGAAGCGACCATCCACCGGTCCTCGGACACACCGGGTCCTCAATCTCCCCCTTGATGAGTGCATTGACAACACACACATAGTAACCAATGATATGAAGAAAATATAAAAAATCGAAAACAAGACTCAAGCAAGTGACTAAAAGCAAGAACAAGCCGAGAACAAAGTCACTCTGCAAGAGAAAGATCCAGAAACGCCGACCCTTCAAGAAGAAGCGAAAGGGCTCAACACCATCGGCAAAAGAGCAAAAGCACAAAACACAAATCACAAATTTCCAATTCACTTTTCAGAACACTCCAAGCACTCCCCCTGCAAAGATGCAACTTCCCCTGAACAAGTGAACTTGTGCGTGCGAAAAACACTCGAAAATGGCTCAAATCTCCACAATTCATGTGCACTCAGCACAGGGGCGGTTAAACCACCCAGGGGGGGCGGTTAAACCGCCCCTGGCAGATGACCAAACTTGAAAGTGCCAAATTTGCACAAACCAACTCGCAACGATGCCGTTCCAACTTGAAAACCTTCCAAATATGCCCAGCAAGATATTCCAGTTATCAAACTCTTAGAAACTTCACAAATTTTCGAAAACTCTCACTTTGGCAAAACTTTCAAACTCTCACACAAAACCAACAACTTCTAGAGCAAAAGCTTTCTTACAAATTCAGCAAAGTCTCCCCCTTGCAAAATGCTCCAGAAATTCTCCCCCTTGTTGACAATGCACGCATCAAGGAAAAATGTACAAAATGCAACTACAAGCTTCTCAAATACACAATGAGCAATACAAAATGCTACAAGTTAGAGAAGAGGCAAACAATATAGTTCATCATGTCACACGGGCATTGCCATCAAGAAGGTGAAGACATATATCCAATTGACAAAGCCATGAGCAAGTTGTGTAGTTTTATCAAAAATGTCACCACATGAGCAAAGTCCTAACCATGGATTGTTCAAGCAAAAATGAACTTCATCTCACCAAAAACATGGAAGAATACGCATTCTTGACAAAAGATCATCATAAACGCCCAAGTTCTACGTCATGTCATGTCAAAGCATAGAGCCATGTGTTCACTTCTCATGGGAGACTTCTCCGGCAAACATCATGCAACCGCTTAGCACCCATGTGTGCAAGTGTGTGCAATGGTGAAAGCATAGAGACATGAGCATAATTTTCTGCAAATATTTCTTTTTCTCATCTTTCTTCTTTCATGCATAGACATCTCATTTATCAAGTTTTTCAAGTTAAGCATGGTACATGAAATGTCTTTGCGACAGAAAGAAGCTTATGCTCCTCCACAAGATAAAGCATGGGCTAAACATTTACAATGACAAAGGTCTTTGACCCAATTGAAAAGAATATTACACCCTAGCATGATCTTAAGCAAGATATAGCCATTTCGGCTCAAACAAGACATGCAAAGGCATTTACTCATGGGTGAAAGAGTTTAAGTTCAGTTTGTCATTTTAATTTCGAAAAGAGACTATCTCAAAAGAATATATATCAAAACCATCAAGAGCATAGCCATCCATACAATCAATCCCTAGCTAAAAATTGCAGACAACCAAAGTAGGGAGAAGCGACCAAAAGAACTACTATATGGCTACAACATTGAGATGCAAGCAATGGAGATGTACAACAGAAATATCTTCAAGAAATTTCAATTCCAACTGCGACTAACAGAGAGGCTAAAGTACAAGGAAACTGAGCCAAGAAAATGTTTTGAAGTATGGGCAAAACAAAACCAAATATACAAACAGCAAAAAATCAGGAAATACTTAGTGCTGACTGACCTGACTGAAGGAACGAGGAATTCAGTTGCATATGTGGCAAATTTAACAAAGATGGAATCCTGTGCTCACACATTCTGAAAGTAATTGTAGAAGAAGAAATCAGTTCAATACCAGAGAAGTACATCATCAACAGATGGAGGAAGAAAGACAAGAAAATGACTGTTGCCCGTTCCAAGATTAACATCCAACTGAAGATACTGAGATACAATGTCCTTGCAAGAAAAGCAGCAGAACTTAGTTCAAAGGGATCCAAGTCAAAAGATGCAATGCAGTACCTTAATGACGCATTTGACATACTAGAAGAAAATGTAGACTTCAATCTTATCAACAGCAATGGCTCCTGATGGTCAAGACAAACAGAAGAAATAATCATGAAATGGAATACTAAATGATGGTACACAAGAACAAGAACTACAAGACCCAGATAGGGTGAGAGCAAAAGGGAGACCAGCATTACCTCATAGATTAAAGCCAGATAGAAGATATAAAGCAACAAATTTACAAGGAGAGTAAAAAGGCAGAAATAAGAAAAAGGCTGAAGAGAAGAAGAAAGCAGAAAAGAGCAAAGGAACCAGCAAGTAAGTGAACAAATAATAGTTAATATCAGGGTTACACATGTTAAGAATGCAAAGAGGTTTTAAAAAAGGACTAATTCAATTGATTTTTCTGTAGGCCCAAAAAGCAAGGCTAAGAAGAGAAAGGAAGGCAAACAATGAGATCGCTGAATAAAGAAGATTGCTAGAAAAAAAAGGAGTTCCGCTCAAAATAGAAAATGTAACAAGTAGTATTGCAGGACATGTTTATATTTTTCTGAAACTACAAAGTTTTGGACACTACTGGCCTATTACAATGTCATGAGACATTTGAGACAATGTAAACATCGTCAGTTACTATCAAAGTAATACTGCAAACTATGTGATATGATCTAATTTCATCTCGTTGCTTCAAGTTCCTGACACTTGCGACTTGAAATCAAACCTGCATTATAGAGTAGAACAAGTAAACAACTACATAGATATTGGAGATGAAGAGAAAATTGGATTTTGGATTTATTAGCTGTACAAACAAAACCAATGTTACTTCTTAAAGGTAAAACAAAAATACCTAAGACTGGAAATCAAAAACAACGGTCCTTCAGACCGGTGTTCTCGGGCATACGAAGTAGGTCATTTGCAACTTTAATACGGATTCTTGGCATGTCCCTTGAATCAAAGAACTTTGAGAGAACAGTTCGAGGAGATTTCCAGTACTGCAGACACATCATGGCATAAATGCCAGAGTCAACCCTAGGACAAAGGAAATGTTGTTAAATAAATACAAAAAAGGGTATAACCAATTGAAATAATATCAGGTTGAAAACATATTATTCAAAAAAAGAAAGAACAAACCTGTTTTCATAGCTTGCTGAGGGATTTCAGGATACAAAAAACTATATTCATCAAAATCCATGGGCACCTTCACATACTTGTCCCAATGCAACATGAAAGATGGTACCTGGAATATTTAAAAATAGGTAGGAGAAAACAAAAGGAATATTTAAACAGAATGGAAATTATTACAAAGAAAAAACAACTGCAAAAGGAACTAACCACAGATTCCCTGACAATTTCCTGATATTCATGATCTTTGTGGTGTAAAGAATCCAGAAATACAATTATGATCTTTGATGTTAACCACAAACCAGTCCAGTGATTGCTGAACAATATAGGGAAAAAGAGCTAAAAAGAAGAAAAAAAGAGAACTTTAGATTCAAACATGGACACTTAATAATGACAACAAGATTAATACACAAACAATAAACGAAGATCATACATTGTTGCAGCGATCCAATGGTCGGCTCCTGTGGGATATCTTAAAAGCACGAGACAATATATCCTGGTTGGATTCTTCAGGATCTTTCATTAACTCAGCCTAGGACAAACATTGGTAAAAATAAATGTGAGCATGAAAACACAACAGTAAATAAAATAATTGAAGGGAACAAATATGTACTCACAAGAATGTTGGCAAAAAAATAGTGAGCCTTCGACTGTTCAGATTGACATGGTGCTTAAGAAACAGGCTGTAGCAATATGCAGACATCACAAAAGAATTTACAAAACCATCTGGATTTAGAGAATCACCAAAAGCCCAAAATGTGCATCTAACTTTGCCAAGTACAAGACATCATCACTAAGCAAAGACAGAAGGAGATGGACACAAATTAGTTAGTAAATAATTAAGATATACATACTACAAAAAAAGACTAAAAACAAGCAAATAGGGAAAAATGATTACCGATTTGAATCACAATTAGCCAATGAACATATTGCCTTATAATTCTTCAAATCTGAAGCAGAAAGAGAAATCCTATGCTTTTCAGTTTCATAGTCTCCTTGAAACAGTGGTGCTGGCTTTATTGCTCTCCTAGGACCATGAGGAGGCAACTTTCCACCAGTTGAAGAATCTCTGGCTACATAAGGGAGCTTTGGTTCTGGATATGTACATGGAGAACACTGAAAAGCAGAGGTAAGATCACAAGTAGGATCACTAGACTCAATAACTGGCTTCGTACAAAACTTCTTGTTTTAAATATCATCAGCAATCTTAGTCATATCACGGGTACTATGAGACAGGGACTTCTGAGCAACAATCTGAATATCAGGTGTCTCCTACATATAGGAAAATTCATAAAAAAAGTTGACAAAGAATAGGCAAATATACACATACACTTCATAAGATATATTAATTTGTTACACACATAAAGAAAAAGACAGAATTAAAAAAGGAAATAACAATAGTAGGAATACTGCACAAAAAACATATAAATATTAAGTAATTCGTGAAACGCAAGAAATACATACCTTACGCTTCGTAGCAGATGCTGATGAAGCAAACTGAACATGGCGGTCAATGGATTTCAGCTTAGGGGTTACGCGAGATGCAGTCTGTTATATTGAATAAGATGTAAAAAAAACACATTAAAGACATAAGTAAAAAAAATGGACAACTAACCCTCTGCGTGAGCTGGGTAGAAAAATTCTCCTTTTTAGAATCTTGAGTGCTCTGAGAAATGTTGGAGAAAGAAAGAAAAAACATCTGAATTAAAAGAAAAAATATTCGAAAACATCAAGTTAAACAACAATAACACAAAAATTAATAATTCATACCTTCTCATCAATCAAATGGACATATGAAGGCCTCCGAGGAGAAAGACTATCAGGGACAAAACTATCATCTTCGTCTAAGAGCATTATAACATCCTTTGTTGGCTCAGACTCACATGGAGGCTTCACTTTATTCCTGTGACTAGACTCAGACTCAGGTACATCGACATCCAAATTGGAGATATCACAAAGAGGTTTCCTAAGCAAAGCCATATTAGATTGGGATGCAATGGAACTAGAAGCAATGAACCGGGACTTCGTTTCTTGATCAAGGGTTGCGGTCTAGCTGAAGCAAAAATAAATATAAATACAATGTCAAAAAGCAATAAAGAAAAAAATGAAATAAAAAGAACACAGATGAAATCAAAAAACTTACATCTAGGGGGATAAGAATCAACTGGTAGTACAACACGCTTACTTAAACCACTAGGTGTAGCTGGGGATTCATCTGAGATATAATGAAAGGAAAAGGTTGAATTAGAAGATAATCATCAATAAATTTAAAAACATGAGTATGCGCCAAACAAAAATGAATTTTAAATAGCTGAGAACTAACTGGTTAATGTAGAATTTTGTTTACCATTCTCATCGCCATAGTGATTCAGCTGACATGGAAATGTAGACATTTATAAGTATTTATAATGATTACAAATATTGATAAATAAAATGACGTGTACAACTAGAAAAGGTACCTTCGCAGAAACCAACTTATATTGAGAAGGTACAAGTTCAGAAGGAGAAAAATCTTCATTTGCTACCTAAGAAATTTGCAAAGACGATTTACTTTGTAGCACAAAGGGGGGTTCAAATGAAGATACATATGAAAAACTATGCAAAAGGTGAATGAATTAAATAAACTGGACAATAGGGGTAGAACAAATACCTGAGCAACTTGAGGAGAAGATATAGGAGAAGTATTAGCATGAAATGAATTCCGTTCACTAAGAAGTCCATCTTCATTAAATAGAAAAAGATCAATATCAAGAAAAAAGAACAAATATTAACAGAATAAAAACAGTAATAGAGAAATATGAGATACCATCTTGTCCATGATCTGCAGAAGTGCCAGCAGAGTTAACATTAGTAGCTTGTGCATGTTGCACATCAGATGGTACATGCTCTTCATCATCATGTGGATACTCAGTAATAACTTTCATTATTTCCAAAACCAATTTCTTTGATCTGAAATCAACAGTAGAAGCATGCTACAGTAACTTAGTCAAGATTTCATGGACGCTGCGAGGCAGACCTGATATTGCTGTAAGATCCATTTGTACAGACAACCCAGAATTCAAAGTATGTTTCTGAATGATGCTGCAAATTGAAATCTTCAAATCAGCAGGCTGCTTGCATCTAGAAACTGAATCAAGCTTGTCCATGAAGTCGTTATCAAGAACAAGTGGAGGAGGACAATTTAACAATCCAGGATTCTATAAACAAAATGAAAAAAATAGCATAAACAATTGGGAAAAATGAATCACATAAACACTGAAAATAACAACTGAAATACAACACCTTTGCATAGCAAGTGTCACTAAAAGAAAGCTTTGGCCTCAAACCATAGCATCCTTTTGATTTCATATCAGTTACCAACTGATAATAACTCTGAATCATATTTTGCTTCCACACACATATACGAGGAATATCATGAGGGACATTATGAGGCCCAAAATCAACAAAATCCAGATAAAGAACCTAGGCATAAAAATAAATATTAATTAAATACTAAAGGACATGTAACTAGAACAAGTGAAGAAAGACATAATAAATTGAAAACAAAAATCAAAATGCTGTATAAGAGTATAAAAAAAATGACATACTACCAAATAGTAGAGACAACCACCAAGAGTACCCTGTTCTTTCACTTTGGAAGACTTTCCTCTGTTGAAGGTGCGAATATGCTGAAACAACCAACTATGAATATATCCACACCAATCAAACTCTTTTGCGATACTGATATCAGCAAATATACCGAGGTATTTCTGAGATGGAATTTGAGATGAATTCGGACAGAGTAAAGTGTTCAGAGCAACAAGCAAGAAAGAAATGAAGATTTGTTCATCAGAAAGACTATCCAGCTCTTCAGTTAACTTGTCAACAAAAAACATAACTGAGGGAAGAGATTGCTTGTTGAACGTGTGTAAAATAATGGATTTCCCAGCATTTATATCAATAGGAAAGGGAAGGCCACCAACTGGGAGACCAAGAGCAGAACTAACAGAGGCTGGGGTCAGTGAAATGACTTGGCCAGAAAACAACAGATCCCCTAACTTGTAATCAACTTGTTGAGCAATCCACGTAGCAAACTTCCAGGGAACAAAACATTTGTCGAAACTAAGCAGAGAACCAAACCCATAAGACTCAATTACATCCCTCTTAGAACCAGAAACAGTGCGGACAACTTTTGAAAAGGATGTCACAGAAAACCGAGAGAAAGTTTCTTTTGGTTTATTCTGAACATGCTTATTGCGCATTGACTGAAAATAAAACACAACAAAAAATTAAAATTAAAATTCAAAAAGATTTACATGTGTAACATTAAAAAGATATAATAATAAATGAAAAAAATTGATAACCTGAAGCAATGGTTTTCTCTTCAAATCTCTTTTCATCTTCGAAAGCTTTCTATACTGCAAGGAAAAAAAAACTAAGCATGCAAAAGAAATAAAAAAGTAAAAGGAAACAAGAAGAACATGAACCATTAAAGTAAATACAAGAAAAAACAATTACTACTAAACATGACTAACATGTAAAACATGGTGAACTAAATCTATGAAAATAAATATACAAACATGAAAAGAAAGCATGAACAAGTTACTTACTTTATCAAGCACATACTTATACATAAGCTTCTCTGAAAAATCATCATCACTTGAGGACAGGTCCTGCAAGAACAAGAAAACAAAAATTAAATTGGAATCTTAGCAGAAAAGATTATAAATGAAAAGGTGATAAATGATAAACAATAGTAGAGTTGTAGTTAATTGAAGTCTTGAGGTAAGGATAGAGAGTGCCAAAAGGCATGGTCCTTATAGTGGATAGTACGAGTGAGAGGAACTTAGCCTCAAACTAAACTAATGCTTCACCTAAGCTGCTACATTATCGTTTGGTCAAGTCTAAATAAAATAATATATGGGATTAACTATGCAGTCCACACGCACCCACAGCTAAGCACATGTAAATCAGTTTATAAACAAGTAAACGAGAGGATCCATACAAATTAAAGCGCCTTGAGCCGTGTGCAACAAAATTGAAAGAAACCCGTTGGTAATAATGATTTGTGCCATCTGAATAAATTGACATTAAGGCAACATCATCAGGCAAAACTAAAGCTCTCAAAAGGCGAACACACGAACAGGTTAGAGAGAGAGAGAGAGAGGCAATGGTTTTGTCAGGCGCAGTGCGATGGTGGGACGAGTGGCAGCTGCGCGTCCTGGTGCTGGCCAGCCTCGCGGTCCAGTACTTCCTTGCGATTTTCGGCGGCAGGCGCAAGTCCCGGATCCCGCCATGGTACAGGTTCTTCATCTGGCTCTCCTACCTCGGCAGCGACGCCCTGGCGATATATGCGCTCGCGACGCTTTTCAACCGCCGGAAGAAGATCCAGTACAGCAATGGCAGCCGGGATTTGGAGGTATTGTGGGCTCCTATCCTACTAATGCATCTCGGTGGTCAGATGTTCATCACTGCATATAACATCGAGGACAATGAATTGTGGAAGCGGCATATCCTAACCACTGTGTCTCAGGTACTGATTCCAATCAAGCTTTTAAACTCTGAAGGCAACCAATTAACCATTTTTTTTAAATAAAAAAAAAGATGTGTAGTCGAATATAGAAAAACTCTTACTGGAAAAAGTAAAACTTCACTCATTTTTAACATGCTGTAGTGCATATTTGTTGGCTAGGCTAACCAATAATTAGTGCAATTGTACAATCAGTTGACAGAGTGGGAAACTGCTTATTTCCTTCCCCTATACTGCTTCATCTCTGTAGGTCACTGTAGCCCTCTACGTGTTTGGCAAGTCGTGGTCATCGTCCGCCGATACAAGGCTTCTGGCAGCAGCGATTCTTCTTTTCGTTCCTGGAGTTCTCAAATGCTTTGAGAAGCCCCTGGCGCTCAAGGCTGCAAGTTTCAATAGCCTAGTCAGTTCTTTCCATCGTGCTCAGAAGGCCGTGCCTAAAAGCCGAGAAGAAGAGCTAGATGAATTCATCAGAACAGCAAAGGCTTACTTTCAGGGCACTGACACTACAAAAGTTCCTCCAGCGAATCTCTCTGTGCCCCACAAATTGTTCGTAGATTTTTCCTACCCCTACTCTGATCGCCTCAAAAACCTGAAATATTTCTTGTCACTTGGGGACGATGCAGCATACAGAGAGATTGAAACCGGGCTCTCCAACATTTTCGATCTTCTATACACCAAAGACAAACTAAACATCCGTGCCAATGCAGTGGCCATTCGCTGCTGTTATTGTACATGGTCACTGACCGTGCCACTAGCCGTCGTCGCCATTGGTCTCTTCCACAGTAGCCACAAAGAGTCTTACAACCACAACGATGTTACTGTGACATTGGTCATGATGTACGGCACTCTCATGCTGGACATAGTCTCCGTTCTGATACTACTCAAGTTGGAACACGATATGAAAGTGCCCGATGTCATCGCGCAGCATAGGCTCCTAGGGTTCTTTATCCGCAAGAAGAAGTTTAACATGACTGCCGTTGGATGCTGCCTGCAGAGCTGCTGCAACATTGTCTTGATTGATCAGTACTGCTTCAACATGGATCCATCCTACTTGTCCAAGGAGATTACAAAGCTGGTCCTCAAGCATGTCAAAGATGGATGGACGCATTACATAAAAGATGCAGAGAGTTACAGGAAGTTCAATGATGCAATGGGCCAGTGGACGCTGGAGCGCGGTGGACATGACGGGATTCTAGGCTGGAGCTTGGAGAAGCCATTCGATGAGGTTGTCCTTGTGTGGCACCTGGCCACGGATTTCTGCTTCCATAGCACTTCTGCTAAATCCTCCCATTCAAACATTGCTGATTATCCTTCCAGAGACATGGGAAGAGCAATCTCCAACTACATGATGCATCTGTTGTTTGATAATCCTGAGATGCTGATGGCTGGCAGCAGAAAGAATCTCTTTATGACAGCTTATGAAGAACTAGAGCGTATTCTCAGGAATGTAGAATTGCAACCGGTCGACGATGAAGAGAAACTTGCCCTGGAAGTGATGGACAAGGTGAGGTCGAAACATACAAAGAACAAGATCAAATCCAAGAGAGGTTTCTTTGTTCATGATGCTTGGCTACTTTCTGAATGTTTGATGGGATTAGGTGATGATAAGGAGAAGATGTGGGATGTTATAAGAGATGTGTGGGTGGAGATACTCTGCTTCTCCAGCGGCAGATGCAGAGGATACTTGCATGCTAAGAGCCTCGGATCAGGAGTAGAGTACCTCTCCTTTGTGTGGCTCGTGCTGGCGCACGCAGGGATGGAGACGTTCCCTGAGAGGCTCCATAGGAGGCAAAAGCTTCGTCTGTTAAAAGATACTGAAGATGGCGGTGCCGGTGCTAATGATGCTCCATCTGCCGCCTCAGCTGAGCTCAACGAGATTATTGTTGCTTGACAGTAAAAAAAAAATCAGTTCAATTCCCTTTTTTGCCTCTTTACGTGTTTCCGGGAGATGGTTAGAAATTCCGTTATAGTAGAAAACTAGTACGGAATTCCAAGTCGCCACATTTTGTCAACAAAATTTGGATGCCCGTGTCAATTTTTTTCCTATTTATTTCAGATTTAGCCCATTTATACTCCAGAGGTTCGCATCTACAATTTTTTTCCATCAAATACAGGTAGCTAAAAAGAGTAAAATTCACTGCCGGCCTTCAACTTGGCGGCATGTGTCATTCAGGTCTCCAAACTTGCTAATCGGTTCACCTGATGTCCAAATCTCCAATGCCAATGATAAACCGCCTATTTGGAACTATGGCACGACATTGCCATGGACCTAACATGTGGGGTCCACATGTCAGCCCATCTTTCCCTCTCCCTTCATCTTCTCTCTCCCTACCTCCCTTCCTTGCCCCGCCGCTACCCCATGACCCTAGCAGGAGTGCACAATAGCGGGCGGGGGTACAGCGCGTTCAGTGGAGGCGGACAATAGCGGGCAAGGCAAGGAGGTGGTCTGCAGGAGGTATGGGAAGGTGGCGGTGGGGAGGCAATGGCGGCCATGCTCATTGGGAAGGCAACGACGGCCGGAGTTAGGGAAGAAGGGGGCTTCCCAAGTCTTGGCCCTCTGCCCCCATTGCTACTGGGCCCGTCCACCTTCAGCTCCCCATGGTGGAGCTCGCCCGAGCAGCGACGCTTCCTAGGCCCTCTAACATTATTATGACTTGTGAGCTCCCCAAACCACTTCAATGTGCCGCCTCCACTCGCATCATACCCGTTCAAGCTCGATCGCCAGCCCCAATTCATGATCCTACATGTTGGAACCGTCCCATCACCACTCAGTTCGCTCACCTAACCAACCCTGATTCACAGTGTTGTTGCTGCGCAGGGCGGCACAGATGGTGGTGGTCGTATGCTCGTTGCGGTCCATCCTGCGTGTGCGGACAACAGCATCCAGCGCGCTGCATGCCACAGCTCGCTACCAGGACATCATTAATGCTGAAGTGGCTCGGCCGTAGCTGGTGATGAGTGCAGTCCAGAGCTAGAGATTAACGACAACACTCGGCGATGGGATGTGCACCCACGTGTGGACAGTGATGGCAATGCTTGTCTCAGTGGCGAGGATGGAGATTCGCACCATGGGGTGAGGTGGAATGGTCGGGATCTAGAGAGGGGGAGAGGTGAGGAAGAAAGGGAGAACAGAGGTGGAGCTAATATGTGGGGCCTCACATTTCAGGTCCACATTAACGCGCAGTCATAGTGCCACGTATGTGGTTTAGCGTTGGTTTCGAAGATTTGGACCTCGGGTGAACCGATTAGCAAGTTTGGAAAGTCAGTTGTGCATTTTGAAAGTTTGAGGAGTTAGATGACACTCGCCTCTCCCTCTATTCCTACACATAAACCCTCACCCCTCCCTGATTCCCCTGCCACCTCTAAGCACCAGCCGTTCTTGGGCTGCTACGTCAATAAAGCCTAATTTAGGCACATTTTTATCGAGTGATAATATAGTTCAATGAAACAATATCATGTTTCAAGAACTTATTTGTAGGTCTTATGACGCATTACATTACATAAGAAGGCACCAAAGTCGAAACATAGATTTGATTGGAACTCCACAAAGTCCCTGGAGTCCCATGATCGGAGAAACTTGCTCAACAGACTTGAATATTATACATGTTAGAGCTCTGTTGTTCATGTCCTCAACGAGAAGCTGATGTTCTAGAGATAGGAAAATATCAGTTTAAAAGCCGCTCAAGCAGAACCCCAAGGAGAGGAATGAATTAAAATCGTCCCACCAGTTTTGATTGGATAAATTCAGATTGAACTTGAATATTGCCATTCATGTTAATACAAAACCAGCACTGTTCGAAGGCTTACAACCGTAGCCTACTAATCTCGCCCACCACATTGAATTTGACTTTGTTGTTTGGATGGCAATGCTGTGGTGCTGTGGATTTGCTCATATACCCCTTTGGCAGCAGAAGAAACAAACTCATACGCCATGGTAATTTCCACGCTATTTAGTGTTGCTGTGTTGCATCCAGACAGCAGAAACTTTATGATCTTCTCCTATTCACCTGAACCTGTGAAGTTATCAATTTCTATCTCCTCAAGTGAATCAAAGGTGAACGTGTCAGCCCTGTAAATATCTGGCAGACGACATGGGAAGCCCAACACCATGCAATGATTTATCTGAGGACCAGTAAAAATAAAGGGTAAAAATAATCACTATGTAAAAAAGTGTCAAAGAAGACACTTCACTCAGTGACGCGAATTGCAAAATGCGTCACCTATAGCATATTGGTGACGCGTTTTAAGAAGTCACGTCACCCGTATTTCTTAATCACCCCCGTGAAGATGAAAACCCGTCACCGATTATGGTCAATTGGTGACACGTTTTGTTAAAACGCGTCACCAATTTGATAGGTGACGTGTTGTGTAAAGAAGTGTCACCAATCGGACGTTGTCACTAACAAACCGTGTCTCCGGTACATGGAGTTGTGCATCGCAGACACAGATGAATAAACGCGTCACCGAGGACTTGTACCCGGACCCGAAATTTTTATGGACTGTGATTCAGTAGGGTTACGTCCGCCCAGCGTCAACAACTCTGTCTCTTCCCCGGCCAGCGTTACGTCATTAAAAAAACTCTCTCTCCTGTCACGCTCATTCTCTCCTCTCCGCTCCGTCGTTCCTCTCCCTCCGCACCGCACTCCGCTGCCACCGCCACCTCACCTCCGCGCGCGCCGCCGCCTCCCTCTCCTCAGCGGCATGCCGCCGCCGCCGCGCGCTCATGGCTCCCTACTCTCTCTTCCCCTCCCTCCCCTCTCTCGATCATCCCCTCTCTTCTAGATCTAGCGGCCGGCCACCCACATCCGCCGGAGTGGGGGCGATGCCGGGGGCGTGGCAGGCTAGAGCCAAGGCTCGCGACCGCTGGTGCTAGGGCTCGCGCGAGGACGCCCGGAGCAAGGGCCCAGGGGTACGCGGCGGCCTGGAGCTGCCCCTTCGCCGGTGACCCCGACTCGCCGATGCGGTGCCTCTCGCTCCCAAGCCTCAAATCTCAAGACGCGTCGTGACCTCCAACGACGGTCAGGCATCTCCCTCCCTCCCTCTAATTTACCCAGATTGATTTAGGTCCTGATTTAGGGTTTGGCCATGGGGATGAACTGTTGGTGGGGCCATTTCACCGCGGCGTCCCCCAGGTGAGTTAGCCACGCACCGCCGCGTCCATATCCTCGCTCCCCCCCCCCCCCCCCCCTCCCCGTTCGCCGAGATCGACCCATGTCCTGCAGGTAAGGAGGACGAGGTGAGGATGTCGCACTTGAAGTTCGAGCACCTGAGGCATGGTCCCCTCAGCTTCTTGGGGCAAGGGTAAGCGTGCATCTCTCACTCCTTGCGCCGACGGTGCAGACGTTCCTGTTGTGATGGACAGTTCGAGCTGGTCCATGTTGTACTTCTGACCAGAACGGTGCTTGACTCGAAAGATTAATATGTGATTTATATGACGAATTAAAGTATCCTTTATGTAGCTGAAGATGGATCAAATTTCCTAGAGAAACACTATAATCGGTCACACTTAAGCGCCTGTGTTTTCTCTTCCTGTTGGCCTGATATTTCTAGCTACATGTTTGCATCATAGGAAATTAATGTGCCATTTTGCTTGAAGCTTAGTAATTTTATTACCTGATATTACATACAGTTTTTATTACCTAAATTGTAACCTATGTAACTTTCACGATTACCCTGTTCTTTTTCCTGTAGGTTTTTACCTTCTGTTGTTCCACTACCTAAATTCGTGGTCGCTACTGCTGTTTCACTAGCTGTGGGCATTCTAGCTGGACTAACCGTAACAATGGTTCTCAATAATTGAAGACACTATTTATATTCTGAAGCAGTAATAGCTAGTCTTAGTGTTTCACTAGCAGTCTTAGTGTTTAATTTTGGGAGTGTCTATGCGGTAAGAGTGTGTTTCATAATACAGACAGCACACGTGTGTTCAGGGAGCAAAAAACACACAGATAATAGCAAACAAAAAAGAGTGTGTTTTGTTATAAAGGCAGCACACTGATTTTCCCTATGCAATTTGCCAAGACTGAACACACTGATTTCTACAAACCCAAAAAGAGTGTGATATGTTATGAAGGCAACACACTGAATTTGTCAAAAGCAATAAAACACTAAAGATAACAGATAAGCAGATATCAAAGAATAATTCGGGAAAAAATAGGCAAACAATATTTGACAAAGCAATTGAACAAATGATCGTCTCTTTTGAAGAGAAAAATATAAAATAAAAAAAATGCACATACCAAGTGATGACAGTTAACTGAACAATTTTGCCAGCAATATACCTAGCTTTTTACATAAGAATTTGAACTGGCATTTCCACCAAAGCTGGCTGGGAAACATAAGAAAAGCAGTTGTAATGCAAAAGTAAACTTAAGAATGATGGAAAAGATACGAGTCAGAAGGAACTCACCATGAAACCCACATGATCCCTCCCATGAACCCTGTGTGCAGCTGCAAAATAAACCAAAAAAGAGCCAATCAGAAGCAAATAGAAACCAAATGTCAAAACTGAACAACAGGAAAACCAAATATAGAATTGATTGAACTTATAAACAAAAAGCTAAAATTGACAAACAAAAGAAAAAAGCAAATGAAACAGAAGAAAAAATAATATATAAAGTTAAAAGGAAAGATTGACAAATTTTTATACAGTTAGTAAAATTACAGATTTCATTTGGGTGCTCGAAAACCCTGTAAGATGTAAAAGCTAAAAGAAGATGACAGATTGCAGTAATAAAGGCAGAAACTGCACCAAGCTAAGAAAAGAGGGAAACCCAAAAAAAATGTAGATGACAGTTTACCTGAACAATTTAGCCAGCAATATACTTAGCTTTTTACATAAGAATTTGAACTGGCATTTCCACCAAAGCTGGCTGGGAAACATAAGAAAAGAAGCTGTAATGCAACAGTAAACTTAAGAATGAGGGAAAAGATATGAGTCAGAAGGAACTCACCATGCAACCCACATGATCCCTCCCATGAACCGTGTGTGCTGCTGCAAAATAAACCAAAAAAGAGCCAATCAGAAGCAAATAGAAACCAAATGTCAAAACTGAACAACAGGAAAACCAAAATAGAATTGATTGAACTTATAAACAGCAAATAAAACAAAATAAAAGAAAATATAAAGTTAAAAGGAAAGATTGACAAATTTTTATACAGTTAGTAAAACTACAGATTTCATTTGGGTGCTCGAAAACCCTGTAAGATGTAAAAGCTAAAAGAAGATGGCAGATTGTAGTAATGACAGCGTACCTGAACAGTTTTGACAGCAGCAGACCTTCAATTTTGCAATTCAATTGGAAGTGGCATTTGAACTAAGATTACCTGTGAACATTATCAACTACAACTGTCATAGAACCAAATAGAAAAATATCAAAGGAATACAAGTGATACAAGGGCCTTACAATGCTACTGAACTCGCAAAGTTAAGTATCCAGCAGAGTGTCTAGACGCAGATACTGAGATCCCCAAAATCAGTCTAAGTGGCCTGGGCTGCTGTGAAGATGACAAAGACAACAAATCATCGTAAAATTTATAAAGCATGAAACAAGAGCACTAGTAAGAAATAAACTGCACAAATATACCAAAATATATTAGGTGACAGTTTACCAGAGCAATTATGAGCAATTCTATGCGGTAAGAGTGTGTTTCATAATACAGACAGCACACATGTATGAGCAATTATGAACAAAATTTTTATACAGCAAAAGATGTAAAAGTTATAAATAAAGCAACTGAACAAACAACAGGAAAACCAAAATAGAATTGATAGAACTTATAAACAGCAAATGAAACAAAAGAAAAAAATATAAAGTTAAAAGGAAAGATTAACAAATTTTTATACAGTTAGTAAAATTACAGATTTCATTTGGGTGCTCGAAAACCCTGTAAGATGTAAAAGCTAAAAGAAGATGACAGATTGCAGTAATAAAGGCAGAAACTACACAAAGCTAAAAAAGAGGGAAAACCAAAAAAATGTAGATGACAGTTTACCTGAACATTTTGCCAGCAGCATGACTATAGTTTTCCAGTAGAATTGGAACTGGCATTTCCACCAAGAGTAGCTGGGAAACATAACAATTAGTTATGTAATACAAAACAGTTGAACACATATGAGACAATTGGAATATGAGTCACACGCGACTCACCATGATAACCACCTGGCGCAGACACTGGAATCCCTCCCATGGCCTGTGCTGTTTGCAAGTTTACCAATGACAGTGGATTAGAAAAAAAAAACAAAGAAATTATAAGACTAAAAGGTCTGAAACAAAGAAATGACAAAATTTGGAAAGTAAAAAATGGACAACAACTTACACTCTGGTTCTGCCCTGCTTAGAATATATTTAACTACTTTCTTATAAGGAAAATGAGAGATTGCAGTAGTAAAGGCAGAACTTCACAAAGGGAACAAGAAAGGAAAACAATAGGAGATGACAGTTTACCAGAACAAATTTGCCAGCCCCATATCTACATTTTTCCAGAAGAATTGGAGCTGGCATTTGCACCAAAAGTACCTGGCAAACAAAACAATTGCAACTGTAATACAAACTATTAATAAAATAAAAGATGGTTTGGGAAAGAAGAGTACTGTTGTTGAATACTTCTGCATGAGGCAAATTACTTCTGGAATTTTCGCAGTCAGTCTATTTCCTTGAAGTGACCAATAAAAAATAGTGCAAAGATTAAACAGAAGGTCCGCATGAGGACATAAATATAATTGTGCATGAGGACATAAATAAATACACAATTCTGCTAAAGAACCACGCAAATGAAACAAAGCACATCAGAAAACTCAGAAGAACCCTGGAAGATGTAAAAGATAAAAGAAGATACCATATTGCACAAAGGTGTCAAAAAGGAAAAGAAGGAGATGACGTTTTACCTGAACAACTTTGCCATCCCTGTTACAAGATTCTTACATAAGAAACTGAGGTGGCATTTGCACCAAAGCTGGCTTGGAAAAACACAAAAATTGCAGCTGTAATACAATAGTAAAATTAGGAATGAGGGAAAAATATACAACTCAGAAGGAACTCACCATGCAATCTGCTTCTGCCATAAACTGACAATGCGATGCGCAATAATTCTAGACAGATAAAACATCAAAGATAGATAAATAGCAAAATAATTGACGATTTTAAAAAACAGAATATACATACCTTTACTATCTGCATGATTTGAATAAAATCCTGGAGGTGCTAACAAAAAACAATTTGACAGAAAACCTGAAACCGTCATATCAACTAATTTGTACTGTCATATAATAACTTTCTAACTATGAGCAGATAAGAATGAAAAAAAATAAGAAACATGAAAAGAATAAAAACGGAACTACATCACATTACAGATCAAACATGTCATACACAAACACAGGAAAGTCTAAAACGAGTTATTACACAAAACATAAAGTGACGACATCATAGTTTGAGTTCAGAAACAGATAAATAAACTACAGTAGTCTTTGGTTCATAACATATTCATAACACTAGACAAAATTTTTTAAGTGAATAGATAAAAGCAGATCAGAAAATAAGCAACTTAAAGAAACATCAATGGTACCGACTTACACATAGGTTAATCCATTGCCCCTGCGAATAGTGTAGTGCTGGTGAGCATCATGATCAAAGGGCATAACCCTGATGCTCACAACACCCTCAAAAGAAACATATTCATCACCCACTTTGACCATGCGAGCGCTGAGCACTTTGGCAGCCAGAGGATCAGGGCAAACAATGTACCCTAAGAGGCGCTGCTGATCAATAGCAATCTTGAACTGAGAAACATTTAGCTGCCTGTGCTGCACTATGCCAGATGCAAGCAGCATGCCCAAACCACGAACAGTTGTCCTAAAGCGATTGTAGTTATTATCATTCCGAGAGGAGGCTAAAAGAAGACAACTTTGAGGACCTACGTGAAAAAAAAGTAAATAACTAAGTAAGTAGCATGTATGGCAGGTAAAAAAATATAAATAATATGTGCACTTAACATCACGGATATATAAAACATAAAGTAATCAGAGAAAGTAAAATATTGAAAATAGAAAAATTAAATAAAATATATAAAGACAGAATTAAACGAAAAAAAGAATAATGAATCACCTTCAGTAAGCTCCAAGTGCAGCATGATGTGACGAGGAACCCAGTGATCCTCCCTGAAAAAGGCAGAGACCTCATGATATGCTGGCAAAGCCCTAACACTCCGGACAAGATCTGTCATCAAATACTCATGGCCAACTTCAGCTAAAGTTCCACGCAGACCATTTGCAACAGCAACTGAAGGGCAAAGAACAAATCCATAGCGTCGTGGAGGATCAGCAGCAATCTTAAAGTCAGCAACATGAAGGTACATGTTCTCAAGAGCTCCGGCTGAGCAAAACATCTTCTGCAAGCCACAAACAGTAGTCATGAAGCGATCTCCATTGTTATCTGTACGAGACTTGATTACCACAAGGCGATCTTGAGGACCTACATTAAAACAAAGATTGTGTAATTCTTAAGATTTATCTACTGAAACAAACAAAATCAACAAAACAAACATGACTAACATGTTGCATAGGAATGTAGAAACTTGACAAGAGGGGAACATACTGGACACGAACATATGAATCATATACTAAATATTCTAAGATTTAACTAATAAAATGCATATACATATTAATATTCTGAGAATACTACCACAATACTAATATAGAATAAATTAAACTGTAAACAAAAAATAATTGAAAACTGCAACAAAAGGAAATAACATAGGAAATTAAATAATAATAACCTTCATTGATTTCCAAATACTCCATGTTCTCGCGATTCATGAGAACATCATACTGAACAAAAGCGTTGCCTACGAAAACAGGCCTCTACAATCATGTAAAATAACATAGACAACTAATTAAAAAAAAGAAGTGACAGTTTACAGGATTGGATAAAATGAAACGTGATCAAAGTGATAATAAAAGAATGTGAACACATACGCCAGGAATCATCATACTCATGGTGGTGAAACTTGTCACAAAAAAATAGGGAAAAAATAAATAAAGAACAATTGCAAAAGAACAAAGTGCATTGATAATAGTTGATTTCATAGTTGTATCTGTGCATAGTATGAAACGATTTCAATGACAATCCCAATATGCTAAAATCACAATATAACTTTACTGTCATTTGCAATCTAATACACTGGCAAACAGTTTTATTTTCCAATCTCTTTTACATTTGCGTAGGAATGTAGAAACTTGAGAAAAGCAAGTCAAAGAAATGTACAGAACAAGATTAAGTAAGATAAAAACAATTACCTTGGATGGTTCGGTGCTGCAGGCAACCTGTACAACAAAGACAAGGACACAAGTCATGAATTATGATAAAAAGCACAAGGAGGATAATATGAACCAACCAAAGGTGCCAAGAAAAAAATTTCAGTAAAGAAAACATAAATAAAAAGCAATTTCGAATGATAAACAAAAAGAGAAAAAAACATACTGAGTATGGGAACTGAAACATCGATATAAGTAAGGAACATCTATTCAGTTGCAAGCAAAAAAACCCTAAAGAAAATGGGGGAAAAAATACCCTTCCATATTGGGAACTGAAACGGTAAGATTTTAAACATGTCCATAACAATGTAGAAAATTTAGAACACCAAGTCAATGAAATGAACAGAACAACATAAAGAAAGATAAAACAGTACCTTGGAGGATTCGGTGCTGCAGGGTTTGTAAACCTGTTCAACGATAGACAGAAGAAGTGTATGATTAAAAGCATATGGAGGATAAGATAAACAAACCTGAGATAACCACATGAATTAAGTAAAGAAAACTGAAAAGAAAAGCAAATACGAATCAAAATCTAGAGGAGAAAACCCTTCTGAGTACCAAGGAAAAAAACACGAATTAGAAGGAACAAACAAACCCCTAGTCAGTGTGAAGACAAAAAGCCCTAACGACTAGGGAAAAAATACCAATAGAGACAGTGAACTAAAATAAACAAGAACATCATAGGCCAGCACTGTGTTGCTAAAGATTTAAGAAAGATGGAATAAAACAGAAGTAAGCACAAGAAAATGAACGAAAAATCAAATAACAACGTTGAAATGTAAAAGAAATAACAACAAGAAGACAGGCAATCGATGTAAATGATGACAACTTACCTGCAATCCGGGGAGAAACAAAAAGAGAAACAGACCAGTGGAAGAAATAGAAAGGGGAAGGACAAGAGAATGTAAGACGAAGAGAGAAGTTATACCGCACGACAACCAAAGAAGCGGGTTATTAGTGGGAGAAGGGGGCGCTCAGAAGTTATAGCGCACGGTAAGCAAAAAACCGCCAGAGAGAAGTTGAAGCGCGACGCTTGGAAAAAGTGGAACAACTGTCGATGAATAGATGGGCCAAAAATAAGGGAAACCGCCAAATACTGATAAGCGGGCCACCATACTTCAAAGGGCCCAAAACAACAAAGGCCCAGTTATAACAGAGATGAAAATAAAACGTACCAGAAAATGGGCCAACGAAAAAAAGAGAAAAACAAGAAACAATTCTAAGCAGAAAATGGGCCAACCAAAACCGTACCAGAAAATGGGCCAACACAACAACATTGCAGCAGCCCATTTGAAGGAGGAGAATAATAGAAAACAAGGCAAACAAGTAAAAAATCAATTGAAGATAAGAACTAATTTACCAAAAAAAAGTTACAGAAACAAAGACTGATCGAAGCAAAAGGAAAAAGACAACAAAAAAATCAAAGAAAACAAAAAAGAGAAAGAAAACTTACTGTAATTTCTTTTAGTTCTTCTGTACAGTGAACATAGCATTAACATGATCCTTTTCTGTTCTGGAAGATACAGCCAGAAGTAAGTTTGTACCACAAGGCATGACTGAATCTTCAAAAATAGACCAGTAGAATCCATGAAGATCTGAAAACATAGCACAATTGCAATAGTTTAAACATAGCAATTTATTTGAATGCACTATACATATAACAACTACTTATGACAACCAAAACCAACTACTATGCCAGCATGATATGAACTGGCAAATCCATACAACTTAACTGTCACGGAGATATACTTAATTTCCACCAAGTAGGAACAACAAAGCTGATGAAACTTGTATAGTTTACCTGAACAACTTTGGCAGCCCCATTCCTAGATTTTTACATAAGAATCCAAACTGGCATTTGCACCAAAGGTGTCTGGGAAAAAAAATTGCAGTTGTAATACAACATTAAAATAAACAATGAGGGAAAAAGAAATGACTCGGACAAAACTCACCATGCAACCCATTGCCTGTGCTGCTGTTCTTGTCATAATAATCCCTCCCATTGCCTGTTCTTCTCATAATGATCCCTCCCATTGCCTGTGCTGCTACAAATAAACCAAAGAGAGCCAATTAGGAGAAACATAAAAACCAAATCATAAAACTCAAACACCTGATACAAAAAGAGAAAAACAGAAAACTTACTGTTGTATTACAACAGAGTACCTGAAAAATTTATAACAATATATATAGGGCAGAGAAAAATTCTAAAAAGCAAACAAAACAAAAAAAAACCAATAAATTGAAAACAAACCAGATATGGACCAAGAATGAATCAGACACTAAGAACGTAATTAAAATGAAAAAGGTCATCTTGTATGAAACAATATTTACATCACACAGATGAAATAAGTTCAAGAAACATGACCCAGTTCACATTACGCTTAATATGTTTACATTACAGCACCAAGACCTACAGAAAATTAAAAAAAACATGGCAACATTCATTATCTAAGGTGACTTCAAGTGGCATCATCAGGAGAACTTCTAATCCTGAAATAAATAACAAATAGGGGTTAATCACAGTTCTAATACAATGCAGGAACATAACTGGACTGAATGAATAAAACCAAAGGAAGAATACAATCTAACCTTTGATGAACGTAACTTTGATCGATAATGGATGTCCACTCCAGGAGAACGCACTTTATCTTGGTACTTCTTGGACAATTTTGGAACTGAAGCAGGAGCATGAACAGAAGGCTGATGGGAAAATAACATATTGAAAAGATTAATGAAAGGGAAATGGTGAAAAGAATGAAAAAAAGAAATGAAAACAAAAAGTATAAATGAAAATAATATATAATATTTAACAGAAGAAACATTTGGCATACATTCACCCCGGATGAAGAAGCCATAGCAGGATTTGTAGCAACAGACGAATTTTGGTGACCTAAATCCATACCATAAAAATTTGAAGGTCACATTCAAGAACTCAAAGGTAATAACAAAAGAAACAGAAAGCAATTACAAGTAAAATTTGACATACCAACAGGACAGTGTGTCGGAGAAGAATAAGGTTGATTTTCATCATCATCACATGGAAACTCAGTAATAGCCTTAATGACATCCAAAACAAGCTTTTTTGATCTTGAATCAACAGATGAAGCATGCTGCAGCAACTGCTTGAAAGGAACTTGCAAGTTTGATGGAAGATTATTTATGGCACCCAAATCCAAATTAAGACTCAGACCACAGCTGACAGAATGGCTTTGTAAAATACTGCACAAAACATTCTTCAATGCAGGAGGAACTCTACATTTTGAAACGGAGTCCAATTCCTCCAAAAACTTATCATCAAGAACAAAGGTGGATGCTCCAGAATCTCTCAGGTGTGAGTTCTATAATTAAAAAGCAGGAGAATATGAAGAACATGAAAATCAAAAAAACAAAAACATTAACAAAGATTAAATAGAGCGGTAACCTTTGAATAACATGTGCTAGCAAAGTCAAGTTTTGGCCTAAAACCATAGCTGCCATTAGATTTTGAGTCAAGCTCTGCGTATGTCTTAATCATACTGCCCTTCCAAACTGAAATGCGAGGAATAGAATCCGAAACCATTCTTGAACCAAAGTCAACATAATCGAGATATAGAACCTGACAAAAAAAAAGTGCACGCAAACATATAAAAGATAAGACAAGTTATGATTAAAAATTAAGTAATACCTGCACTGTAGAATAATAAGAGGAACAAAATAATCATAGGCAAGATGACAAAGAAGTATAGAAAGAAATTCTTACAGCTAGATAGTAGAGGCAACCACCAAGAGTTCCATTATCTTTAACTTTAGAGGATTTGCCCTTATTAAAAGTCTTGATATGCTCAAATAACCAAGTCAAGATATAAGCAGACCAATCAAGATCTTTAAGATTGCCAACATCAACAAACATAGAAAGATGTTGTTGACTGGGATAAAGGGAAGAATTTGGGCAAAGGAAAGAACTCAGTGCAACAAGCATAAAGCAAATGAACAAATCTTCATCAGACAGTGTGTTCAACTCCTTGGTGATTTTGTCAACAAAGAAGCCCACTGGAGGAACAGATTTCAACTTGAACTTCTCAAAAATTACTGATTTGCCGGCAGAAATATCAGTAGGAAAAGGGCGACCTCCAAGAGGAAGACCAAGAACTTGATGCACAGACTCAGGAGTAAGAGAAATGACTTTGCCAGACACAATAATATCTCCTGATTTAAAATCCACTTGATGTGCAATCCAAGTAGCAAACTTAGCAGGAACGAAACAGTTATCAAAGTGCAACAAAGAACCAAACCCATAAGATTCAATAACATGTTTCTTTTCTGGAAGAATAGCATTAACAACTCTGGAAAATGAAGTAACAGAGAAACGAGTGAAGGCATCCTTAGGTTTCTTGGTAGCCTTACTCTTGATGTTCTGAGAATAGTAAAAAAGGGAGACAGGAAGAAAAAAAATGAAACAAACGAAAATCATGTTAATAAAACAACAAGGAAGAAAACATGTTCAATGAACCAAATATCATATAATAAGAGTAATTTATACCTCATTGCTTAATTTAGATTTGAGCTTCTTCTTGAGCTTCGACAATTTTCTAAACTGAAAAGAAGAGAACCATTTAAATAAAGTGCAGAACAAAGTAATGTAATAAAAAAATTGCAGAGTCTCCTAACAATTAGAAGGCAAATATGATACCACTTACCTGTAAAATAACTTCATTGTACAGAGCCTTGTTCGACAATCTTTCATCAGCTGAAGAATTGTCCTAAAAAAAAGATGCATAGACTAATAAGATGATTAAATAAGATAGAGAGTAATAAAATGATTCAATATGAACTATTAGAAAATACATCAGCATCTTCTTGATATTCTTGGTCGTCAGCTTCTTCATTATCAGAATGAACATCATCAATGGAATGGATGCTTCCATCACTTTCTGAGCTAGATCCCACCTCTCTCTGCCTTTTGCGTGCCATCTGTCCAAATCACATTTATAGAAAGAAAAGAATCATGAAGAAATGAAATACCTAATCTGAACCGATCAGAGAACAGAAGAAAACATGAAACAAGCATACATACGGATCTAGGTAACCTAGAAGACTGATAAAGTTAAAAAAATAGGGAAAAAACAATGAGAAATCCGAACTGAAATGAACAAAAACATCACGTAGACATGTAGCCGTGTACAGATGACGTAGATCTGATGCGATAGACACATGAGACAAACTAGTACTGATACAAACTAGAACTGATGAAGAGGCAATGGTTAAAGAAAAACTTAAGAGGGTAATGAGGACCGGAGAAAGATTTAGAGGAGAAGAAAAAAATGAAAACATACCAGAGAAATGGATGCGGAGGAATGGAGGAAGACGAGAAAGGAAGCGGCAGCAGAGAGAGAGAGAAGAACAAGGTGAAGAAACGTGTGCTTCGTCAGGACAGCTACCGAACGAGGCGATAATATCAAGGAAAATATGGACACATATGAGACAGACATGTGGACCCAAAAAGCGATAAGGAAAAAAAAGGAGACACAGCGCCAACGAACATTAAATTGGGCTGGATCAAGGGCTACAAAAGGAGAAGGCCTAAAATATAAAGAAAGAACCAAACGAAAAAATAGCACATAAAAGAAGAAGGGCCGCAACTAGATCTATAGTTAATCATGGGCCTACAACCACATGTAAAATGGTAAAAGGCCCACATAAAAATTAAAATGGGCCAAACTGAAAGATACAGCATAAAAAGCAGCCCAAAAGCACTGACGACTGGGTCAAGAGATAAAAAGAGAAATATGTCAAAAAACGGAAAACTTGACGGGCAAGAAGATCTTTATTAGGACAAAAAAGCCGGAGAACACGGGAGAGAAAGAGAGAGAGAGAGACGAACGCAGCACACGGGAGAGAAAAAGGAGATCCAGAAAGAAGAGAAAGCAAAAGAGATCAAAGAAGCAGGATGGGGAATTGGAAGGATTCAGGACAAGGGCACCAGGTAATTCTGAAACTTACTTGTATACAAATTTCGATGTGCAATGCCATCATGCGTGAAATCTTTTGAACCAAATAGAAGATGAACAGGAAGAATTCGAGTACATCTGAAAAAGAAATCAGAAACACACATAAATAGAAGAATTAGATAAACAGCAAGAAAACTGGAGAAGAATAGCACTGATACATGGAATTACTAGATTGCAAAAAATTGCTGACAAACAAACAAGTTTTTTCTAACACGATCAGAGCTATGTTAATTGTACAGGATATGAACTATGAGTTAGCATAGTAATAATCAAATTCAAGAAATAAGAGTAAAGGAAGGAGGTACGGAAGCATAGGATACATAAGCATCCTTTCATTTTGTTTACATAAGCAGGTACAGAAGCAAAATAAAGGAGAAAGCAAGTATGCAAGGGTTATGCAGATGGAAAAATGATCATTACGAAAAGTATAGGGTAAGTTTACAAACTACAGATACATTAGAATTTTTTAGGAAACAAAAGTCAAAGACAATGAAAATATTGACAGTGATGCTCATCTGTGCAGGGTTCGAGCACAGAAGATGCAAGGAAGGGAGGAATAACTTATGATGAGGATGAAGGAACAGAGGAGATGGAAACTGCTAACCAAAATTACGAGGTACATAGTAGTACTATATCATCAGAAGTAGAAAACTTAGAATTATAAAATACTAAGATTTATGACATGTAAAATCTTCACAGGAAAGGAGTTTGCAACATATAGACGGTACAATGATTAGCCAGCAACAAACACCTATTGGAGACAAACTAATGGAGAAAGAAGGAATCATTACCAAAAAGTTCCTCGTAAGAAACAAAAAATCATGAACAGTATAGAACAAACTTAGTACTGCATCAAACTAAGGCAATATATTTGGTATTTGTGGACAGGGACCATATGGACTACTAGATCCAGATAGTCAGTTTGCAGGATACAGGGAAATGGTACTGATAAGATAGAGGATTTTTTGATTTAATTGCATGAGAAAAAATAAAATGCTATAATCTAACATTATATTTAACTTTCAGCAGGTGCAGAACTTAAAACTTGGAAAGAACAAGGATATTATACATCAGCTGTGGGAGATGGAAGACAGTTCTTACCAAATGCAGCAGGTACATGAAACCATACCACCTTGAACTGGGAAAAAAAAGGAGCTATGAAATGGCATGCAAAAAAACTAATGACAGTAAAGATCCTATGTAATGCCATCGACTTTAGAACTGTCATATACATATATAGACACTGGCAGATTCACAAAATTATGCTGTCATGTATGTTTACATAACATAAGGTTAATCTTTGCAGGAAGGAGCTTACAGCAAACAAATGTAACATCAATCAAGGATATTTCAAGGGCACAAATGAAGGAAACACAGGTTGATGCACCAGGATCCTGCATAGCAGAGGTAAAAATATAAACAGAAACTTTAAGTAAGTAGAACAAAAAGGTTAATATGACTAAAGATGATGAATTCAATGTCATTGTGCAGGCAAGTTACACTGAACTACTATTAGAACAAATCAGACTATCACAGGAAACAACAAATACAATGGAACCTCCAATTGCTACAGCACCTTCTGGTACTGAACTAATAATTTGGTCACATTTTGATCAAAAACTGAAATTTTCTAGTTGAATCTTAAACTAACACAGCTATCAACAATTGTGAACAGAAACAAAGACCAAGTACATTCACGGAACTGCTAACTTCAAAGTTTAATGAACAGGTAATGATGATCATGAAATGGCGAAATAGTATTTTCAATTAAATAATAAATATCTCCAACTGGAGATATTCATATTTTACGTTTCTTCTGCAGGATGATTTTCTATCATATGGTTTAGAGGATACATATCCAACTGCAGATGAGTATGGATATAATGGAGGAAATGAAGAAATGGATGAGGTAAAAAAACGTAAAATGCTACATTAATTTTATGAAACATTATGTACGAATAACATATCTCCTAGATTATATGGCAAACAACGCCGAGTAATGTGAGCTGAAACAGATATACTATGGCAAACAAGGGGAAGAAGCAATCTGATATGAACCATGATTGAATATGCAGGGACAAGCAAAATCAAGGAATGACCTTCAAATTTATGCACCAGTAAGAAGTGCTACAGAAGAAGGATCTTCTAAATATATTTATGACGCAACAGCTCCTGGAACATATATACAAGATAGAAATAGTGAGGTAAATAAATAGTAATCAATTAAATGATAATGAAATAGATCATTGAAGACTTACATGGATGAAATATGCAGGTGACAAACATGGATGAAGACCCGATTGCATTTGAAACAATGAACTGGAGAGAGGACATATTTGACAAAATGCAGTTACAGGAGGTACATATTTGTTAGAAACTCGATACTAAATTGAAAAAATTGTTTGGAAAAATTAAACTTTAGAAATAAAAACTCAGATATTAACTTTGAAACTAAATCTAAAATGTCATGAAAACAGGTACATGGAGGTACAGAGGACATTGCAGATGAAACAGCACCTGCATATGACGGTTATGAAGCAGTTACTGAGGAAATACTTGAAGAATTCATACAGAATGAGATAAATGCTGCAAAAGAAGGGAATAATGCAGACTTGGACAGCAAATATACTCCGCAAATGGAACAACAGTTCAAGACAAGAGAGGATGCATACCACTTCTTCAAATTCTATGGACTGCTGGCTGGGTTTGAGATCAAAACAACGCATGTAACAAGAACACATAGCAAGAAGAGGAACAATGAAATAATCAGAGTTGAAATGAGGTGTCATAGGTGCGGCAAGAATGCGGAAGAAAAAGGGAAAAATGAAGAACAAGAATCAAATGCACTGTACATACCACAGGTTGAGCAAATAGAGGATGCTGAAGAAAAAGAGAACAGGGACACTAATGTTCAGGTGAAAACAAATTGCCCAGTTGTGATGGTGGTGAGAGAACAGCAAGGAATATGGTCAGTTACGAAACTTGACCTTGATCACAACCATGAGCTGAACCCTGAAAACAGCAACCAAATATTCAGTGGAAGGAAATACATGACAGAAATGGAAATAGCAATGGTTAGAACACTAAATGCAAACAACATACCTACAAGGAAATGATTGCAATACTTTCATATCTAAGAGGAGGAATGATGGCACTGCCCTACAAAACAAAAGATGTAGCAAACTTAAGAACCAAAATCAACAGAGAAGTCAGTGGGAATGACATGACAAAAGTGATGCAGTACTTCAGAGAAAAAGAAGCAAAGGATCCATCATTCTACTACAGATTTGATCTAGATGATGAAAAGAAAGTGAAGAACATTTTCTGGAGAGAGGGTGTGTCTCTTGAATATTATGCAGAATATGGAGACTGTGTTAGTTTTGACACAACATACATGACAAATAGATACAGACTACCATTTGCACCATTTTGTGGAGTAACAGGACATGGACATACCTGCATATTTGCATGCGCTTAGTTGTCTGATGAAACAACCTCCACGTTCACCTGGGTTTTTAAGCAGTTCATGGAATCAATGGGAGGAAAACAACCAAAGACAATAATCACAGATCAGGATAAAGCAATGAAGGCTGCAATTGAAGAGGTGCTCACATAAACAACACATAGAAACTGCTTCTTCCACATAAAATTCAAGTGCTACAACAAGAATGGCAAAATATTTGCTGCAAATGAGGGCCTGATGGAATGGTTTGAAGATATAATAAACAACTCAATAACAAGTCAGGAGTTTGAGGAAGACTGGCAAACAATGATTGCCAGCAAGGGACTAGAAAAGAACAAGTACTTTGAGAAAATGTTGGAAACAGAAAAAGATTTATACCAGTATATTTCAAGGGACAAATTCTTCCCATTCCTTCAAAGTACAGGCAGAAGCGAAGGAACAAATGCTAGAATAAAGGAAAACATTGCATCAACATACAGCATCCAAAGCTGCCTACACGAGTTCGAAAGAATGGTCGATAGCACAGGACTGAAAGAAAAAATTGCAGACAACCAAAGTAGGGAGAAGCGACCAAAAGAACTACTATATGGCTACAACATTGAGATGCAAGCAATGGAGATGTACAAAAGAAATATCTTCAAGAAATTTCAATTCCAACTGCGACTAACAGAGAGGCTAAAGTACAAGGAAACTGAGCCAAGAAAATGTTTTGCAGTAGGGGCAAAACAAAACCAAATATACAAACAGCAAAAAATCAGGAAATACTTAGTGCTGACTGACCTAACTGAAGGGAACGAGGAATTCAGTTGCATATGTGGCAAATTTAACAAAGATGGAATCATGTGCTCACACATTCTGAAAGTAACTGTAGAAGAAGAAATCAGTTCAATACCAGAGAAGTACATCATCAACAGATGGAGGAAGAAAGACAAGAAAATGACTTTGCCCGTTCCAAGATTAACATCCAAGACTGAAGAGATACTGAGATACAATGTCCTTGCAAGAAAAGCAGCAGAACTTAGTTCAAAGGGATCCAAGTCAAAAGATGCAATGCAGTACCTTAATGACGCATTTGACATACTAGAAGAAAATGTAGACTTCATCTTATCAACAGCAATGGCTCCTGATGGTCAAGAACAAACAGAAGAAATAAATCATGAAAATGGAATACTAAATGATGGTACACAAGAACAAGAACTACAAGACCCAGATAGGGTGAAGCAAAAGGGGAGACCAGCATTACCTCATAGATTAAAGCCAAGAATAGAAGATATAAAGCAACAAATTATCAAGGAGAGGAAAAAGGCAGAGAATAAGAAAAAGGCTGAAGAGAAGAAGAAAGCAGAAAAGAGCAAAGGAAACCAGCCAAGTAAGTGAACAAATAATAGTTAATATCAGGGTTACACATGTTAAGAATGCAAAGAGGTTTTAAAAAAGGACTAATTCAATTGATTTTTCTGTAGGCCCAAAAAGCAAGGCTAAGAAGAGAAAGGAAGGCAAACAATGAGATCGCTGAATAAAGAAGATTGCTAGAAAAAAAGGAGTTCGCTCAAAATAGAAAATGTAACAAGTAGTATTGCATGACATGTTTATATTTTTCTGAAACTACAAAGTTTTGGACACTACTGGCCTATTACAATGTCATGAGACATTTGAGACAATGTAAACATCGTCAGTTACTATCAAAGTAATACTGCAAACTATGTGATATGATCTAATTTCATCTCGTTGCTTCAAGTTCCTGACACTTGCGACTTGAAAATCAAACCTGCATTATAGAGTAGAACAAGTAAACAAACTACATAAGATATTGGAGATGAAGAGAAAATTGGATTTTGGATTTATTAGCTGTACAAACAAAACCAATGTTACTTCTTAAAGGTAAAACAAAAATACCTAAGACTGGAAATCAAAAACACGGTCCTTCAGACCGGTGTTCTCGGGCATACGAAGTAGGTCATTTGCAACTTTAATACGGATTCTTGGCATGTCCCTTGAATCAAAGAACTTTGAGAGAACAGTTCGAGGAGATTTCCAGTACTGCAGACACATCATGGCATAAATGCCAGAGTCAACCCTAGGACAAAGGAAATGTTGTTAAATAAATACAAAAAAGGGTATAACAAATTGAAATAATATCAGGTTGAAAACATATTATTCAAAAAAAAGAAAAGAACAAACCTGTTTTCAATAGCTTGCTGAGGGATTTCAGGATACAAAAAACTATATTCATCAAAATCCATGGGCACCTTCACATACTTGTCCCAATGCAACATGAAAGATGGTACCTGGAATATTTAAAAATAGGTAGGAGAAAACAAAAGGAATATTTAAACAGAATGGAAATTATTACAAAGAAAAAACAACTGCAAAAGGAACTAACCACAGATTCCCTGACAATTTCCTGATATTCATGATCTTTGTGGTGTAAAGAATCCAGAAATACAAATTTATGATCTTTGATGTTAACCACAAACACAGTCCAGTGATTGCTGAACAATATAGGGAAAAAGAGCTAAAAAGAAGAAAAAAAGAGAACTTTAGATTCAAACATGACACTTAATAATGACAACAAGATTAATACACAAACAATAAACGAAGATCATACATTGTTGCAGCGATCCAATGGTCGGCTCCTGTGGGATATCTTAAAAGCACGAGACAATATATCCTGGTTGGATTCTTCAGGATCTTTCATTAACTCAGCCTAGGACAAACATTGGTAAAAATAAATGTGAGCATGAAAACACAACAGTAAATAAAATAAATTGAAGGGAACAAATATGTACTCACAAGAATGTTGGCAAAAAAATAGTGAGCCTTCGACTGTTCAGATTGACATGGTGGCTTAAGAAACAGGCTGTAGCAATATGCAGACATCACAAAAGAATTTACAAAACCATCTGGATTTAGAGAATCACCAAAAGCCCAAAATGTGCATCTAACTTTGCCAAGTACAAGAACATCATCACTAAGCAAAGACAGAAGGAGATGGACACAAATTAGTTAGTAAATAATTAAGATATACATACTACAAAAAAAGACTAAAAACAAGCAAATAGGGAAAAATGATTACCGATTTGAATCACAATTAGCCAATGAACATATTGCCTTATAATTCTTCAAATCTGAAGCAGAAAGAGAAATCCTATGCTTTTCAGTTTCATAGTCTCCTTGAAACAGTGGTGCTGGCTTTATTGCTCTCCTAGGACCATGAGGAGGCAACTTTCCACCAGTTGAAGAATCTCTGGCTACATAAGGGAGCTTTGGTTCTGGATATGTACATGGAGAACACTGAAAAGCAGAGGTAAGATCACAAGTAGGATCACTAGACTCAATAACTGGCTTCGTACAAAACTTCTTGTTTTAAATATCATCAGCAATCTTAGTCATATCACGGGTACTCTGAGACAGGGACTTCTGAGCAACAATCTGAATATCAGGTGTCTCCTACATATAGGAAAAATTCATAAAAAAAAGTTGACAAAGAATAGGCAAATATACACATACACTTCATAAGATATATTAATTTGTTACACACATAAAGAAAAAGACAGAATTAAAAAAGGAAAATAACAATAGTAGGAATACTGCACAAAAAACATATAAATATTAAGTAATTCGTGAAACGCAAAGAAATACATACCTTACGCTTCGTAGCAGATGCTGATGAAGCAAACTGAACATGGCGGTCAATGGATTTCAGCTTAGGGGTTACGCGAGATGCAGTCTGTTATATTGAATAAGATGTAAAAAAAACACATTAAAGACATAAGTAAAAAAATGGACAACTAACCCTCTGCGTGAGCTGGGTAGAAAAATTCTCCTTTTAGAATCTTGAGTGCTCTGAGAAATGTTGGAGAAAGAAAGAAAAAACATCTGAATTAAAAGAAAAAATATTCGAAAACATCAAGTTAAACAACAATAACACAAAAATTAATAATTCATACCTTCTCATCAATCAAATGGACATATGAAGGCCTCCGAGGAGAAAGACTATCAGGGACAAAACTATCATCTTCGTCTAAGAGCATTATAACATCCTTTGTTGGCTCAGACTCACATGGAGGCTTCACTTTATTCCTGTGACTAGACTCAGACTCAGGTACATCGACATCCAAATTGGAGATATCACAAAGAGGTTTCCTAAGCAAAGCCATATTAGATTGGGATGCAATGGAACTAGAAGCAATGAACCGGGACTTCGTTTTCTTGATCAAGGGTTGCGGTCTAGCTGAAGCAAAAAATAAATATAAATACAATGTCAAAAAGCAATAAAGAAAAAAATGAAATAAAAAGAACACAGATGAAATCAAAAAACTTACATCTAGGGGGATAAGAATCAACTGGTAGTACAACACGCTTACTTAAACCACTAGGTGTAGCTGGGGATTCATCTGAGATATAATGAAAGGAAAAGGTTGAATTAGAAGATAATCATCAATAAATTTAAAAACATGAGTATGCGCCAAACAAAAATGAATTTTAAATAGCTGAGAACTAACTGGTTAATGTAGAATTTTGTTTACCATTCTCATCGCCATAGTGATTCAGCTGACATGGAAATGTAGACATTTATAAGTATTTATAATGATTACAAATATTGATAAAATAAAATGACGTGTACAACTAGAAAAGGTACCTTCGCAGAAACCAACTTATATTGAGAAGGTACAAGTTCAGAAGGAGAAAAATCTTCATTTGCTACCTAAGAAATTTGCAAAGACGATTTACTTTGTAGCACAAAGGGGGGTTCAAATGAAGATACATATGAAAAACTATGCAAAAGGTGAATGAATTAAATAAACTGGACAATAGGGGTAGAACAAATACCTGAGCAACTTGAGGAGAAGATATAGGAGAAGTATTAGCATGAAATGAATTCCGTTCACTAAGAAGTCCATCTTCATTAAATAGAAAAAGATCAATATCAAGAAAAAAGAACAAATATTAACAGAATAAAAACAGTAATAGAGAAATATGAGATACCATCTTGTCCATGATCTGCAGAAGTGCCAGCAGAGTTAACATTAGTAGCTTGTGCATGTTGCACATCAGATGGTACATGCTCTTCATCATCATGTGGATACTCAGTAATAACTTTCATTATTTCCAAAACCAATTTCTTTGATCTGAAATCAACAGTAGAAGCATGCTACAGTAACTTAGTCAAGATTTCATGGACGCTGCGAGGCAGACCTGATATTGCTGTAAGATCCATTTGTACAGACAACCCAGAATTCAAAGTATGTTTCTGAATGATGCTGCAAATTGAAATCTTCAAATCAGCAGGCTGCTTGCATCTAGAAACTGAATCAAGCTTGTCCATGAAGTCGTTATCAAGAACAAGTGGAGGAGGACAATTTAACAATCCAGGATTCTATAAACAAAATGAAAAAAATAGCATAAACAATTGGGAAAAATGAATCACATAAACACTGAAAATAACAACTGAAATACAACACCTTTGCATAGCAAGTGTCACTAAAAGAAAGCTTTGGCCTCAAACCATAGCATCCTTTTGATTTCATATCAGTTACCAACTGATAATAACTCTGAATCATATTTTGCTTCCACACACATATACGAGGAATATCATGAGGGACATTATGAGGCCCAAAATCAACAAAATCCAGATAAAGAACCTAGGCATAAAAATAAATATTAATTAAATACTAAAGGACATGTAACTAGAACAAGTGAAGAAAGACATAATAAATTGAAAACAAAAATCAAAATGCTGTATAAGAGTATAAAAAAAATGACATACTACCAAATAGTAGAGACAACCACCAAGAGTACCCTGTTCTTTCACTTTGGAAGACTTTCCTCTGTTGAAGGTGCGAATATGCTGAAACAACCAACTATGAATATATCCACACCAATCAAACTCTTTTGCGATACTGATATCAGCAAATATACCGAGGTATTTCTGAGATGGAATTTGAGATGAATTCGGACAGAGTAAAGTGTTCAGAGCAACAAGCAAGAAAGAAATGAAGATTTGTTCATCAGAAAGACTATCCAGCTCTTCAGTTAACTTGTCAACAAAAAACATAACTGAGGGAAGAGATTGCTTGTTGAACGTGTGTAAAATAATGGATTTCCCAGCATTTATATCAATAGGAAAGGGAAGGCCACCAACTGGGAGACCAAGAGCAGAACTAACAGAGGCTGGGGTCAGTGAAATGACTTGGCCAGAAAACAACAGATCCCCTAACTTGTAATCAACTTGTTGAGCAATCCACGTAGCAAACTTCAGGGAACAAAACATTTGTCGAAACTAAGCAGAGAACCAAACCCATAAGACTCAATTACATCCCTCTTAGAACCAGAAACAGTGCGGACAACTTTTGAAAAGGATGTCACAGAAAACCGAGAGAAAGTTTCTTTTGGTTTATTCTGAACATGCTTATTGCGCATTGACTGAAAATAAAACACAACAAAAAATTAAAATTAAAATTCAAAAAGATTTACATGTGTAACATTAAAAAGATATAATAATAAATGAAAAAAATTGATAACCTGAAGCAATGGTTTTCTCTTCAAATCTCTTTTCATCTTCGAAAGCTTTCTATACTGCAAGGAAAAAAAAACTAAGCATGCAAAAGAAATAAAAAAGTAAAAGGAAACAAGAAGAACATGAACCATTAAAGTAAATACAAGAAAAAACAATTACTACTAAACATGACTAACATGTAAAACATGGTGAACTAAATCTATGAAAATAAATATACAAACATGAAAAGAAAGCATGAACAAGTTACTTACTTATCAAGCACATACTTATACATAAGCTTCTCTGAAAAATCATCATCACTTGAGGACAGGTCCTGCAAGAACAAGAAAACAAAAATTAAATTGGAATCTTAGCAGAAAAGATTATAAATGAAAAGGTGATAAATGATAAAGTAACAATAGTAGAGTTGTAGTTAATTGAAGTCTTGAGGTAAGGATAGAGAGTGCCAAAAGGCATGGTCCTTATAGTGGATAGTACGAGTGAGAGGAACTTAGCCTCAAACTAAACTAATGCTTCACCTAAGCTGCTACATTATCGTTTGGTCAAGTCTAAATAAAATAATATATGGGATTAACTATGCAGTCCACACGCACCCACAGCTAAGCACATGTAAATCAGTTTATAAACAAGTAAACGAGAGGATCCATACAAATTAAAGCGCCTTGAGCCGTGTGCAACAAAATTGAAAGAAACCCGTTGGTAATAATGATTTGTGCCATCTGAATAAATTGACATTAAGGCAACATCATCAGGCAAAACTAAAGCTCTCAAAAGGCGAACACACGAACAGGTTAGAGAGAGAGAGAGAGAGAGGCAATGGTTTTGTCAGGCGCAGTGCGATGGTGGGACGAGTGGCAGCTGCGCGTCCTGGTGCTGGCCAGCCTCGCGGTCCAGTACTTCCTTGCGATTTTCGGCGGCAGGCGCAAGTCCCGGATCCCGCCATGGTACAGGTTCTTCATCTGGCTCTCCTACCTCGGCAGCGACGCCCTGGCGATATATGCGCTCGCGACGCTTTTCAACCGCCGGAAGAAGATCCAGTACAGCAATGGCAGCCGGGATTTGGAGGTATTGTGGGCTCCTATCCTACTAATGCATCTCGGTGGCCAGATGTTCATCACTGCATATAACATCGAGGACAATGAATTGTGGAAGCGGCATATCCTAACCACTGTGTCTCAGGTACTGATTCCAATCAAGCTTTTAAACTCTGAAGGCAACCAATTAACCATTTTTTTTAAAAAAAAAGATGTGTAGTCGAATATAGAAAAACTCTTACTGGAAAAAGTAAAACTTCACTCATTTTTAACATGCTGTAGTGCATATTTGTTGGCTAGGCTAACCAATAATTAGTGCAATTGTACAATCAGTTGACTGAGTGGGAAACTGCTTATTTCCTTCCCCTATACTGCTTCATCTCTGTAGGTCACTGTAGCCCTCTACGTGTTTGGCAAGTCGTGGTCATCGTCCGCCGATACAAGGCTTCTGGCAGCAGCGATTCTTCTTTTCGTTCCTGGAGTTCTCAAATGCTTTGAGAAGCCCCTGGCGCTCAAGGCTGCAAGTTTCAATAGCCTAGTCAGTTCTTTCCATCGTGCTCAGAAGGCCGTGCCTAAAAGCCGAGAAGAAGAGCTAGATGAATTCATCAGAACAGCAAAGGCTTACTTTCAGAGCACTGACACTACAAAAGTTCCTCCAGTGAATCTCTCTGTGCCCCACAAATTGTTCGTAGATTTTTCCTACCCCTACTCTGATCGCCTCAAAAACCTGAAATATTTATTGTCACTTGAGGACGATGCAGCATACAGAGAGATTGAAACCGGGCTCTCCAACATTTTCGATCTTCTTTACACCAAAAACAAACTAAACATCCGTGCCAATGCAGTGGCCATTTGCTGCTGTTATTGGACATGGTCACTGACCGTGCCACTAGCCGTCGTCGCCATTGGTCTCTTCCACAGTAGCCACAAAGAGTCTTACAACCACAACGATGTCACTGTGACATTGGTCATGATGTACGGCACTCTCATGCTGGACATAGTCTCCGCTCTGATACTCAAGTTGGCCTACGATGTGAAAGTGCCCGATGTCATCGCGCAGCATAGGCTCCTAGGGTTCTTTATCCGCAAGAAGAAGTTTAACATGACTGCCGTTGGATGCTGCCTGCAGAGCTGCTGCAACATTGTCTTGATTGATCAGTACTGCTTCAACATGGATCCATCCTACTTGTCCAAGGAGATTACAAAGCTGGTCCTCAAGCATGTCAAAGATGGATGGACGCATTACATAAAAGATGCAGAGAGTTACAGGAAGTTCAATGATGCAATGGGCCAGTGGACGCTGGAGCGCGGTGGACATGACGGGATTCTAGGCTGGAGCTTGGAGAAGCCATTCGATGAGGTTGTCCTTGTGTGGCACCTGGCCACGGATTTCTGCTTCCATAGCACTTCTGCTAAATCCTCCCATTCAAACATTGCTGATTATCCTTCCAGAGACATGGGAAGAGCAATCTCCAACTACATGATGCATCTGTTGTTTGATAATCCTGAGATGCTGATGGCTGGCAGCAGAAAGAATCTCTTTATGACAGCTTATGAAGAACTAGAGCGTATTCTCAGGAATGTAGAATTGCAACCGGTCGACGATGAAGAGAAACTTGCCCTGGAAGTGATGGACAAGGTGAGGTCGAAACATACAAAGAACAAGATCAAATCCAAGAGAGGTTTCTTTGTTCATGATGCTTGGCTACTTTCTGAATGTTTGATGGGATTAGGTGATGATAAGGAGAAGATGTGGGATGTTATAAGAGATGTGTGGGTGGAGATACTCTGCTTCTCCAGCGGCAGATGCAGAGGATACTTGCATGCTAAGAGCCTTGGATCAGGAGTAGAGTACCTCTCCTTTGTGTGGCTCCTGCTGGCGCACGCAGGGATGGAGACGTTCCCTGAGAGGCTCCATAGGAGGCAAAAGCTTCGTCTGTTAAAAGATACTGAAGATGGCGGTGCCGGTGCTAATGATGCTCCATCTGCCGCCCCAGCTGAGCTCAACGAGATTGTTGTTGCTTGACAGTAAAAAAAAATTCAGTTCAATTCCCTTTGTTGCCTCTTTACGTGTTTCCGGGAGATGGTTAGAAATTCCGTTATAGTAGAAAACTAGTACGGAATTCCAAGTCGCCACATTTTGTCAACAAAATTTGGATGCCCGTGTCAATTTTTTTCTATTTATTTCAGTTTTAGCCCATTTATACTCCAGAGGTTCGCATCTACAATTTTTTTTCCATCAATTACAGGTAGCTAAAAAGAGTAAAATTCACTGCCGGCCTTCAACTTGGCGGCATGTGTCATTCAGGTCTCCAAACTTGCTAATCGGTTCACCTGATGTCCAAATCTCCAATGCCAATGATAAACCGCCTATTTGGAACTATGGCATGACATTGCCATGGACCTAACATGTGGGGTCCACATGTCAGCCCATCTTTCCCTCTCACTTCATCTTCTCTCTCCCTACCTCCCTTCCTTGCCCCGCCGCTACCCCATGACCCTAGCAGGAGTGGACAATAGCGGGCGGGGGTACAGCGCGTTCAGTGGAGGCGGACAATAGCGGGCAAGGCAAGGAGGTGGTCTGCAGGAGGTATGGGAAGGTGGCGGTGGGGAGGCAATGGCAGCCATGCTCATTGGGAAGGCAACGACGGCCGGAGTTAGGGAAGAATGGGGCTTCCCAAGTCTTGGCCCTCTGCCCCCATTGCTATTGGGCCCGTCCACCTTCAGCTCCCCATGGTGGAGCTCGCCCGAGCAGCGACGCTTCCTAGGCCCTCTAACATTATTATGACTTGTGAGCTCCCCGAACCACTTCAATGTGCCGCCGCCACTCGCATTGTACCCGTTCAAGCTCGATCGCCAGCCCCAATTCATGATCCTACATGTTGGAATCGTCCCATCACCACTCAGTTCGCTCACCTAACCAACCCTGATTCACAGTGTTGTTGCTGCGCGGGGCGGCACAGATGGCGGTGGTCGTATGCTCATTGTGGTCCATCCTACGTGTGCGGACGACAGCATCCAACGCGCTGCATGCCACAGCTCGCTACCAGGACATCATTAATGCCGACGTGACTCGGCCGTAGCTGGTGATGAGTGCAGTCCAGAGCTAGAGATTAACGACAACACTCGGCGATGGGATGCGCACCCACGTGTGGACAGTGATGGCAATGCTTGTCTCAGTGGTGAGGATGGAGATTCGCACCATGGGGTGAGGTGGAATGGTCGGGATCTAGAGAGGGGGAGAGGTGAGGAAGAAAGGGAGAACAGAGGTGGAGCTAATATGTGGGGCCCCACATTTCAGGTCCACATTAACGCGCAGTCATAGTGCCACGTATGTGGTTTAGCGTTGGTTTTGAAGATTTGGACCTCGGGTGAACCGATTAGCAAGTTTGAAAAGTCAGTTGTGCATTTTGAAAGTTTGAGGAGTTAGATGACACTCGCCTCGCCCTCTATTCCTACACATAAACCCTCACCCCTCCCTGATTCCCCTGCCACCTCTAAGCATCAGCCGTTCTTGGGCTGCTACGTCAATAAAGCCTAATTTAGGCACATTTTTATCGAGTGATAATATAGTTCAATGAAACAATATCATGTTTCAAGAACTTATTTGTAGGTCTTATGACGCATTACATTACATAAGAAGGCACCAAAGTCGAAACATAAATTTGATTGGAACTCCACAAAGTCCCTGGAGTCCCATGATCGGAGAAACTTGCTCAACAGACTTGAATATTATACATGTTAGAGCTCTGTTGTTCATGTCCTCAACGAGAAGCTGATGTTCTAGAGATAGGAAAATAAATAAACAGTTTAAAAGCCGCTCAAGCAGAACCCCAAGGAGAGGAATGAATTAAAATCGTCCCACCAGTTTCGATTGGATAAATTCAGATTGAACTTGAATATTGTCATTCATGTTAATACAAAACCAGCACTGTTCGAAGGCTTACAACCGTAGCCTACTAATCTCGCCCACCACATAGCCTACTAATCTCGCCCACCACATTGAATTTGACTTTGTTGTTTGGATGGCAATGCTGTGGTGCTGTGGATTTGCTCATATACCCCTTTGGCAGCAGAAGAAACAAACTCATACGCCATGGTAATTTCCACGCTATTTAGTGTTGCTGTGTTGCATCCAGACAGCAGAAACTTTATGATCTTCTCCTATTCACCTGAACCTTTGAAGTTATCAATTTCTATCTGCTCAAGTGAATCAAAGGTGAACGTGTCAGCCCTGTAAATCTCTGGCAGACGACATGGGAAGCCCAACGCCATGCAATGATTTATCTGAGGACCAGTAAAAATAAAGGGTAAAAATAATCACTATGTAAAAAAGTGTCAAAGAAGACACTTCACTCAGTGACGTGAATTACAAAATGCGTCACCTATAGCATATTGGTGGCGCGTTTTAAGAAGTCGCGTCACCCGTATTTCTTAATCACCCCGTGAAGATGAAAACGCGTCACCGATTATGGTCAATTGGTGACACGTTTTGTTAAAACGCGTCACCAATTTGATAGGTGACGCGTTATGTAAAGAAGTGTCACCAATCGGATAAATGATCGCAGACGTTGTCACTAACAAACCGTGTCTCTGGTACATGGAGTTGTGCATCGCAGACACGGATGGATAAACGCGTCACCGAGGACTTGTACCCGGACCCAAAATTTTTATGGACTGTGGTTCAGTAGGGTTACGTCCGCCCAGCGTCAACAACTCTGTCTCTTCCCCGGCCAGCGTTACGTCATTAAAAAAACTCTCTCTCCTGTCGCGCTCATTCTCTCCTCTCCGCTCTGTCGTTCCTCTCCATCCGCACCGCACTCCGCCGCCACCGCCGCCTCCCTCTCCTCAGCGACATGCCGCCGCCGCCGCGCGCTCATGGCTCCCTACTCCCTCTTCCCCTCCCTCGATCATCCCCTCCTCTTCTAGATCTAGCGGTCGGCCACCCACATCCGCCGGAGTGGGAGGGCGCGGCCGGCTAGAGCCGGGGCTCGCGACCGTTGGTGCTGGGGCTCACGCGAGGACGCCCGGAGCAAGGGCCCAGGGGTACGCGGCGGCCCGGACCTGCCCCTTCGCCGGCGACCCCGACTCGCCGCTGCGGTGCCTCTCGCTCCCAACCCTCAAATCTCAAGACGTGTCGCGACCTCCAACTTCGTCAGGTGTCTCCATCCCTCCCTCTAATTTCCCCAGATTGATTTAGGTCCCGATTTAGGGTTTGGCCATGGGGATGAACTGTTGGTGGGGCCATTTCACCGCGGCGACCCCCAGGTGAGTTAGCCACGCACCGCCGCGTCCATCTCCTCGCCCCCCCCCCCCCCCCCCTCCCCCCCCCTGCCCGTGGCTATTTCGCCGAGATCGACCCACCCTTGTTGCGTCTGTGGCTGATATGATGTGTGTGTGTTTGAGAATGATATGATGCGTTTGTTGTGATGTCCTGCAGATAAGGAGGACGAGGTGAGGATGTCGCACTTGAAGTTCGAGCACCTGAGGCATGGTCCCCTCAGCTTCTTGGGCCATGGGTAAGCGTGCATCTCTCACTCCTTTCGCCGACGGTGCAGACGTTCCTGTTGTGATGGACAGTTCGAGCCGGTCCATGTTGTACTTCTGACCAGAACGGTGCTTGACTCGAAAGATTAATATGTGATTTATATGACGAATTAAAGTATCCTTTATGTAGCTGAAGATGGATCAAATTTCCTAGCGAAACACTATAATTGGTCACACTTAAGCGCCTGTGTTTTCTCTTCCTGTTGGCCTGATGTTTCTAGCTACATGTTTGCATCATAGGAAATTAATGTGCCATTTTGCTTGAAGCTTAGTAATTTTATTACCTGATATTACATACAGTTTTTATTACCTAAATTGTAACCTACGTAACTTTCACGATTACCCTGATCTTTTTCCTGTAGGTTTTTACCTTCTGTTGTTCCACTACCTAAATTCGTGGTCGCTACTGCTGTTTCACTAGCTGTGGGCATTCTAGCTGGACTAACCGTAACAATGGTTCTCTTTAATTGAAGACACTATTTATATTCTGAAGCAGTAATAGCTAGTCTTAGTGTTTCACTAGCAGTCTTAGTGTTTAATTTTCACTATAGGCTGCTTCTTGTATAAGCACTACGGTCTATTTTTCTTTCTATTTATGGAAGTATGGTTTAATTTTCACCCGATGCCCATTTCGTTTATGGAAGTATGGTTTAATTTTCACCCGATGCCCATTTCATTTGTGGAAGTATGGCAATCCAGTACCAGATAATTGTGCCTATGTTCCAATTTTAACTCTATCTGTCGCCCCTATCATTTCTATTAATCTCTATATAATTCCTGAAACTAGGAGGATAATGGTCACTGATGGTGGATGAATATAACCTCTCAATGTAATTTATTCTATTATATGATTGGCTTCCTTCCTATCATAATCTGAGTCTGCAATTTGAATTTTCAGAATTGGTTCTAAATATGGGAGTCTCAAAGTCTGGCTGCAGTGAGGAGGCTTCGAGCTACAGGTACAACGGCTAGAGAGTGAATTGTGATGTCTATTCCTCCAACCCTAGAAGTGTAGGCTATACATGAAGTACATGGGCCTCTAGATGGGCCTTTACACTACATGGGCTATATACACAGACACTCCCCCGCAATCTGTACTATCGGTGCAGCGAAGTACAACAAAGCATACATACAACACTCCCTCGCAGTCACAACTAGCCACTAAGGATGTTGAGACTGCAGCGGAACTCGGAACATGTGGAACCTGAACCTGGCCAATGGCAACCCGATCTCGGACAAAGTGTAGGTCAATCTCCACATGCTTCGTCCGCTGATGCTGAACCGGGTGACAAGAGGTACACGGCGCTGACATTGTCGCAATAGACGAGGGTGCTCCTGGCAAGCGGGCTGTGAAGCTCCACCAAGAGCTGTCGCAACCAAGAAGCCTCTGCAACACCATTAGCAACAGCCCGGTACTCTGCCTTGGCACTGGAGCGAGAGACGACCGCCTGTCGCTTGGAAGACCAGGAGACGAGGTTGCCGCCATGGAAGACGGCGTACCTGGAAGTAGAGCGATGAGTTTCAGGACAACCAGCCCAGTCAGCATCTGTGTAAACGTGAGCTCAGTGGTGGGAGAGCGGTGAAGTGACAGGCCGTAGTCAACTGTGCCACGAAGGTAGCGAAGAAGCCGCTTCAGCGCGACAAGATGTGGCTCCCAAGGATCATGCATGTGAAGGCAAACCTGCTGAACTGCATATGTGATGTCCGCTCTGGTGAAGGTGAGGAAGAGTAACGCACCAGCAATGCGCTGGTAAGCAGTCAGGTCGGCAACAGGAGCACTCTCAGCAGCTGGAAGCTTGGCCTGAGGGTCGACCGGAGTAGAACAAGGCTTGCAGTCACTCATCCCAGCTCGCTCCAGAATCTCAAGGGCATACTGACGCCGGTGAATGAAGATGCTAGAGGGGCGAGTCTCAACAGTGACACCCAGGAAGTGATGAAGCTCACCATGATCCTTCATCGCAAACTCCTGCTGCAATGATTGAATGCTGCGCTGAAGCAGAGTCTGACTAGAAGCAACCAGGATGATGTCATCAACGTAGAGGAGCAGATAAGCAGTCTCAGAGCCAGGGCGGTAGACAGACAGAGAGGTGTCGTACTTGCACTCGGTGAACCCCAACGAGACAACAAATGAGGTGAAGCGAGAGTACCAAGCCCGTGGTGCCTGCTTCAGACCATAAAGTGACTTGTTGAGGCGACAGACAAGATTCAGCGGAGGAGGCTGAGAAGACAGCTCCGGCGGCGGTGGAGGTGGAGACGGAGGCCGGGGCTGCTACTGTTGAGCCTGCACCGACCGTCGACTGTAAGCCCGAACAGGCTGCACGAAGCGCAGGAAGGGACGCCGGGGCCGCGCGTGGCGCGGGAGGGGGCGTCAAGGCCGCGTGGCGCGGGAGGGGGCTGCGGGCCCGTGCGTGGCGCTGACAGAAGGCACCAGAAGCAGTGTCGGTGCACCAGGAGAACCTGCTGAAAAAGGATATACAGAAATAGGTGGTTGAACCACCGGGTCAGTCGAAAACATGGAATCTAACTCTGGGTCAGGAGTCGGTGTGGGAGAGGTGGAGTAGGGGAAATCCGACTCTTCAAACACAACGTGTCGAGAGATAAGAACACGACGGGAGGTGAGGTGAAAGCAGCGATGCCCCTTGTGGTCTGGGGAGTACCCAAGAAACACACAACGGGTGGAACGAGAGCCAACTTGTGGGGAGCAGTGGCGGAGGTGTTTGGATAGCACGCACACCCGAAGACACGAAGATGGTCATACCTAGGAGGGGTGCCGAAGAGAGCGTGGTGAGGTGCGGGAACAGGACATGCAGTAGAGGGAAGACGGTCAAGGAGGTAGGTGGCAGTGTGGAGTGCCTCGGCCTAGAAGCGGGCAGGAAGAGAAGCCTGGAGGAGAATGGTATGCATGACATTGTTCGTGGTCTTAATCATACGCTCAACCTTGCCGTTCTGAGGAGAAGTGTACTGGCAAGACATGCGTAGCTGAACACCCCGAGAGAGGAAGAAGGCCCGAGTGGTGCTGTTATCGAACTCACGACCGTTGTCACACTAAATAGACTTGACGGTGAGGCCAAACTACATAGACACCTAGGCAAAGAAGTGTAAGAGGGTGGGAAAAGTATCAGACTTGACACGGAAAGAAAAAGTCCAAGAGTAGTGGGAAAAATCATCCACAATCACCAGATTGTATTTGTAACCAAATATACTTAGTACATGTGAAGTCCACAAATCACAGTGAATGAGATCAAAAGCATGACTCGCATGTGAAGAAGAAGAAAAAGAAAGTCTAACATGACGACCTATCTGGCAAGCATGACAGAGATGCTCATCAATAGTCCTAGTACAAGGAACAACTGCACTTATAGCCCTTTGTAGCCTGGCCAGATACAGTACCAAGGCCGGGGACGTCCGTGATTGTTACGAATAACAATGCTTTCAACTTGAAGTGTTCTCTCTTGTACTCATCCCAAACATTGACACCATTATCCCACAAGTCACAAGATCATCCACCAGTGGCTCCAGGTACACATCGATTTCATTTAATGGCTGCTTTGGCCCTTCGATCAGCAAAGGCATCATAATATACGTCCGCTTCATACAAAGCCAAGGCGGAAGGTTGTACATGCAAAGAGTGACAGGCCAGGTGCTATGTTTGCTGCTAACCATGTTGAAAGGATTCATACCATCAGTACTCAATCCGAACCTTACGTTCCTTATTTCACTGGCAAATTTCTTCTTGAAATGATAATTGATAGCCCTCCACTGTGAACCGTCAGCCGGATGTCTAAGCTTTCCATCATTCAGACGCTCTTCTTCAAGCCAACGCATAAGCTTTGCTGTCTTTGGGTTTGCAAATAAACGCTTCAATAGAGGAATCACAGGGAAAGTACCAGATGACTTTGGCGGGTGGTCTTTTATTTCGATCACATGTCATATGTATAGCTGATACAGACTTGTACCTTGAAGCTTCACACACTGGGCATGCATCTAATTCTTTATAGTCACCACGATATAAGATGCAATCATTTGGGCATGCATGTATTTTTTGTAGTTTTAGCCCAATCGGACATATCATTTGCTTTGCCTGGTATGTGTTCTTCGGCAACCCATTAGGGCTGGGAAGCATCTTCTCTAGAATATTCAGCAAAATGTCAAAGCCGGTGTCTGACACACCATTTGTTGCCTTCATCTCCAGTAGCAAGAGGTCAGCTTCAAGTTTCGACATGCTACAACCACTGTACAACGGAGTCTTTGCATCCTTTCTCATCTGCTCGAGCTTCTTCAGATTCTTTGCATCCAAGCATTCTGGCTCCGCATCACGTATCATCTGATCAAGACCATCAACCACATCATGCGCAGCTAATGTCTCGGCAAAGGTTTCACCGATGTTTTCCATATATGTTTCTTCGACCGGTTCTGGCTCATTTTCAAGTTCCACTACCTGTGTGGCCTGATGGTGTAATGTTTCCCTAATCTTCTCTCGGGTAATTTGCTGCGTGGTTTCATTCTCACCTTCCTCACCATGCTTATTCCAAATCTTGTAGTTTGGCACGAACCCCCTAGACAACAAATGATACCAGATCTGCTCGACGTTACGAAACTGTTTCTGGTTTTTGCAGTCATAGCATGGACAATACACATATCCATCACTCGTGTTGATGTAAGCCTTCGCAACCTTCACAAATGAATCAACGCCGTTGATATATATGACATCTCTTTTGGCCGCTGGCCTGTACATCCAGCCTCGATCGTTGTCCATCTAAAATTCATGCCAAAATTCAAAATCTACTGGATGAAACATGCTCAAATTTGAAATGGTTGCTAGTTACCCACCTCAAAATAAGTTGATGGAGTGATTCATCAAAGAAATCCCACTTTCTACATTGAAATTTGACAAGAAATCCCGTCTAAAATGGAACAAGAGAGCCCCTACATCAAATTCATGCCAAATTTCAAAATCTAATGGATGAAACAAGCTCAAAATTGAAATGGTTGCTAGTTACCAACCTCAACCAAAGTTGATGGAGTGATTCTTCAAAGAAATCCCACTTTCTCTATTGAAATTTGGCAAGAAATCCCCTCTAAAATGGAACAAGAGAGCCCTACATCAAATTCAAGCCAAATTTGAAAATCTAGTGGATGAAACATGCTCAAAATTGAAATGGTTGCTAGTTGCCCACCCCAAAATAAGTTGATGGAGTGATTTTTTCAAAGAAACCCCACTTTCTCCATTCAAATTTGGCAAGAAATGCCCTCTAAAATGGAACAAAAGCCCCTCCATCAAATTCAAGCCAGATTTCAAAATTTAGTGGATGAAACATGCTCAAAATTGAAATGGTTGCTAGTTACTCATATCAAAATAAGTTGATGGAGTGATTCTTCAAAAAAACCCAACCTTTAGATAGCAATTTGGTGAAAAAGGAGAGCAAAAATGGTAGAGAGAGGGGTGGGCGTCGGGTTGGAGAAGAAGGGAGGGGAGGGAAAAGAGGGTTTTGTACTGTACAGGCACATCACAACCGGTTTTAATAATAAACTGGCTGTGATAGGGGGCATCACAGCCGGTTTGTAAGAAAAACCGGTTGTGATGTGCCAGGCGACTATCACAGCCGATTTCTAACAAAAACCGGTTGTGATATGGGTCATCACAGCCGATTTTGACGTATGCTTGCCCCACCTAACTTAAAACCGGCTGTGATGCTCTATCACAACCGGTTTTGCCAAAACCGGTTGTGATAGCCCGTTTGAGAAAGTGGTTTGTGTAGCAGTGGTGGTGTTCATTACACCGAGCCACCAGGGGAACCACTTTTTGTTTAGCGACGGCGGCAGCAGAAAGACGATGACGCCGATGCAGGCCACAAATGAGGTGGAGTCAATAAGGCAGGTACCGCCGTACTGGAGCCTCCGGCCGGTTGTCCTGCATCACGGGGTCACCAGCGGCGTGTCCATCGAGGTTGTCCGGCCAGACTCGCGCGGCGGTGTCAGTCCAGCCTGGTAGGTGATGCTGGCCACCACACCAGGATTCCAAGCAGCATCAGATACTTCATGTTCTTCTCCAAGTCTCCATGACAGATGGCTTCTTTGCTTCATTCCCTGCTTTCGTGTTCTTCTCCAAGTCTTCATTTGTTCCCATCACTACGGGAAACACACGGTTTGCCGTGTGCCCTGGCGAAGCCTGAAAGGCACACGGCAAAACTGTTTGCCGTGTGCCAAGTGTTTTTGCCGTGTGCCATATGGGGCACACGACAAAATAAAGTAACTGACGGTGGACACCTGGAAAACGGCTGTTTGCCGTGTGCCACGTGGCCGGCACACGGCAAACACCAGGCTATTTGCCGTGTACCACATGTCTGGCACACGGCAAACACCTGTTGTTTGCCGTGTGTCTTGACCTTTGCACACGGCAAACATAGGCTGTTTGCCGTGTGCCTTGACCTTTGCACATGGTAAACACAGGCTCTTTGCCGTGTGCCTTGACCTTTGCACACGGCAAACACCTGTTGTTTGCCGTGTGCCAGCCTTTGCACACGGCAAACATCCTTCCCCCTGCCCAAATTTTTGCTGTTTTTGCTTTTAAATGTCCCCCAAACAACAAAAACAATCACATGCAGTTCATATACATTACAATTAACATACCAGGCAGTTTATATGCATCACAGACAATCAAATATTGCTTCACCAGCTTACAAACACCATAAGCTATAACATGGCCACAAAAATTCATACAAAGTCCATAAACAAGTTCATATACAGTCCATACGAGTCGATATGACTCCAAAGTTCATAAACAAGTTCATACAACGTCCATAGTCCAGAACAAGTTCATACAAAGCACACGGCATAGAAACCACATGATACATACCGCTCACTCGTCCGCCGGCGGCTGAGTCAGAGGCGGAGGCTGCATACCCCAAGCCCAGGGCGGCGGCACCTGCGACGACGACGGCAGAAGCTGACACGGCAACGACGGAGGCGGCGCCCACTGAGGCGACGCCCCCTGCCACGGCTGAGTCGGCGGCCCGTGCCACGAGTGAGCCTGCATCCCCTGCGGAGTCGGAGTACCGCCACGAGCTCCAGGTGGTGGACCGAACGGTGACAGCGGTGGCTGCGGATAGCCCAAGGACTGCATGTACTGAGCATAGGCCTCCCATCTCCTTGCATTTTCCTGCTCAATCCTTTCTGTCTGGGCCCACAACTGCTCCTAGACCGTCGCCTGTACCTGCGCCTCCATCTGGGCCTACAAAATATGATGCATGGGTTAGAATACGAAGCTAACGTGTGTAAAGCGCTTGAACGATGAGTGCAACAGAAATAACCTTGAATTGCTCCATGTGTATCTGTACGGCGCTTCGCCTCGGTCGTATAGGCGGTGTGGAGTCGGTTTGCCGAGCACGAAGTTGCGAGAGAGTGGGAGTACTAGCCGTGTCGATCACGCTGCCAGCCATAACGTACCGCCCATGCTTCTTGCCTCCTCCCATCCTCATGACGGTCTCTCCATCAATGGGCTCCGTGTGTGGATCGAAATCCGGCCCCCTCACCGCCTTTGCCATCTCGGTGTAGTCACTCAGGCGGCTGTGGACAGAGGAGTTGCTGTATGCCGAGGGGGGGTCATCCGGGTTGTACGTGACATCGGAGGTCGCCTTCCCCTTTTTTGAGCAAGCATAAGCCCCAAGGATGCTGATTTCTTGGCCATGTGCCTGCGACTGCGGGAAAAGGCAGATTCATTAGAAATTCTGCAGAATTTAGCGTTGGAATAAATAAGTAAATACACGTACCCATTTTTTCTGTATCCCTTGAGGTTGTTGCTGCCTTGGTGGTGTGATGATCCTCCCATCATCCCTCGCCGCACTCGACCACCCTCACTCTTCTCCGTGAAACCCTCCGTCAACCACTTGTCGACCACCATACCCCAGCACCGATCATTGTTAGCTAGCCACCACGGAGGCACCTGCATGCCATCAAGGCACTACGGAGGCACCGATAATTGATCAAAGCAATTAAATGTTGAACATTTACCTTTAGAAATTGTTCCTTCGTCAGCATCATTCTTCTCGCCTCCACTTTCGGCACGCGTCGCCTCTCGCGTTTAGGCGCATGGTGAGCCCAGCACTGTATGATGGCACACAGCTTCGTCTCATACCACATATCGGCCACCAGCTTGCGGCAGGCCGTGTCAGCCACCTCGATCGCCTGGTTCAACGTTCCATCCAGCGGCTTGTAGAATTCCTGCACAAATCACATGATGTATTAGTAATTTCAAAAATAATTGATGAATGCGATGTAACACGAAGAATACTTACAAACAGCTCGAGCACAACCCGTCGCGCCTTGCTCCCAAACTCCTGCCCATTCTCATCTAGTTCCAAGTCCTGGGTGGTCGCGTAGTCCTCCCACGACCACGCCGGCTGCTCTCGGCCCCCTTTCTGTATGACGCCAGGGTAGTGCAACCTGCAAAGCTGGCCCAGAATGCCGTTGGGAAGGCGAGAGTGAACACCTGGCTCCACAATCTCAAAGCCCCTGCCAAAGGTAAAAAAACAAATTAATTAGTTTTAATTATCCATGAAAACATTAGAACAAACATTAGTAAAACATGTCAAGTTAATTACCTGGGAGGGTCGGGTGCAATAACCGGTCGTTGAGCCATAGGTATGGGTCGTCTCGGGAGGGAAGATGGAGCCTCGCAACCAAACTTTAGGTGAGTCGCCTCCGTCCGCCCCCTCCTCCCCCTCCTGCTCCTCCTCCTCTCCCTCCCCCTCCTGGTCCGCCTCCTCCTCCCCCTCCTGCTCCGGCTCCTCCTGCTCCGCATCCTCCTCTCGGTCGTCCTCCGCACTAGAGCTGTGCTCAGAGGGTACAGGCGAGGGCGCCCTCCTGCGAGTACTCCTCCGCGGTCTCTCCACTGTAATTAAAAAGAGTTGTGTGTAAGTACAGGTATTAGAAAGACCACTATAATTAAAAAGGCCAAGCGTAAGTACCTTCAGCCGCCGACGAACTCGCTGAACCCTTCCCTTTTCCCCTGTTGGCCCCCTTGGAGGACGACGCCGAACCGCTGCCCCTCCCAATGAGAGAGTTGAGCGACCTCATCACACCTCTGCCGCCCCCACCATATTTGATCAATCACCTGCAATGACAAAAGGTAACAACAAGTAGTGCTAAAAAATAAATTCAGAAAATATAGATTTATAATACATTATTAATACACATATCTTACACGAATTAGAAATAGTCATCATGATCCACATTAGCTGGATCACATGACTCATCATCGCTATCACGTGTGTCCATATCTTCAACACCGTGCTCCAAAGGAGGTTCGTTGTCAGAATCGTTGTCGTTGCCTAATCGTAGTTTCTCAAGTAATTCTAAGTCTTTCACATTATGAATCACATCTCCGGCATCCTCCTGCTCACTCTTTCATTATCTACTTCCATTCCGATCGCTTCGCTCAAGTCTATCTGAAATGTCCCTTCTAGCCCATCTTCTTGATAAAACTCTCCGGCATATGTGTTTGGGTCAATGTTGTAATCTTCATTGTTTGGGACAGGTAGTTTGCCGCGTGGCGATACTTTGTACACAATATCCCAGCCCAGGAGACGTTGGTCGGTTTGGCATGGGTATGAGAGATAATAGACTTGTGTGGCCTGTTGGGCCACAATATAAACATCATCTCCTTTGTACACGGATGACCGTCGAATTTCGACTAACCCAAGTTTCGGAGAATGTCTCACAGCTTGAGGATCATACCAATGGCATTTGAATATGACAGGTTTCAGGGTTTTCGAGCCATGAAAGTCCAGTTCGTATATTTGTTCGACTATTCCATAGTACTCGAGTTCATCGTCTCCTGGAGTAAATATTCCAGTATTTGTGGTTCTTCGATTGGGACGACTCTGCTCGTGGCTTGTTGTGTGAAACTGATACCCATTCACATCATAAGCGCCGAATGACTTGACCCTATAGGCAAAGCCTTTGGAAACCTGTTGCAACTCAGCACTCATAGAAGTATCTTTTAGAGCCTACAAGTTCAAAACAGGAAACAATTTCGTCATATTATAGGGGAGCAACTTGTAATGTCATACTACGAACTACGAACGAGCTAAATTGTTCATTACCTTTTGTGAGAACCAAGAAATGAAATTAGGTCTTCCATTTCCTGTAGGGTAGGGGCCCTAGGACCGTGCCAGAATTCCGTATGAAATTCCCTATATATCAAAGAGGAACAATGGGGTTGGATGCAGAATACAAAGTATTGAAATACTAAACGATTGTTGAAAACTTACTCTATGTACGGCACGACTTCTTCAAGGTTGGTCAACACATATAGCATGATTTTGCTCCACTCTTCATGGTTCAAGGTCTTGATGGCCGAACTACATGCACTTCCGAGTTGCCCTCGGAAAAGACTGAGATTCGATTCATGCTCGCCAACATTGTGACGAGAGGGTGGATTATGCACGCTAGGAAGGTTGTCAGCATAGTATTTTGATGTGAAGTTTGAGACCTCCTCCAGAATGTATGCCTCGGCAATAGAAGCTTCAATTTTGCATTTGTTTTTACATTTAGTTCGAAGCACTTTTTGGCATCTCTCAATAGAATAGCACCAACGTGCTTGCACAGGCCCACCCATTCGTGCTTCGTACGGGAGGTGCAAAATCATATGCTCCATCGGATTGAAAAAGCTGGGTGGAAAGATCTTCTCCAACTTACAGAGCAACACGGGCGCCATTTTTTCCATTTCCTTGATCACTGTCACAGATAATTCCTTAGCACAAAGCGTGCGGAAGAAAAAACTCAACTCTGCAAGCACTTGCCAGACATGATTAGGAACGTAGCCTCGAACCATCACCGGAAGAAGCCGCTCGATCCATATGTGATAGTCATGACTCTTGAGCCCGTTGATTCGCATAGTAGTCAAGTTCACCCCTCGCCTCAGATTCGCTGCGTACCCATCAAGGAACATTAAGTTCTAAATCCAGCGTAGTACTTCCCTCCTTTGGTCCGGCGTTAGACAGAAATCGGCCTTTGGCTTCTTCCACCTCTTCCCCTCTTGGGGAGTCGGAATATTCAACTCTGGTCTGTTGCATAACTCTGCTTGATCAAGTCTAGCCTTAACGTTGTCCTTTGATTTATCAGGCTAGGCCATGATTGAACCCAAGGTCGCCTGAGCGACATTCTTTTCAGTGTGCATCATGTCGATGTTGTGTGGTAGAAGGAGATCTTGCATATAGGGGAGCCTCCACAAGCCACACATATCCGCTCAGGCATGTTGCTCGCCATATCCCACAAACCGACCATCTTCATTCATCACGAGGGCTTCTAACTCGGCACGAATCTCATCAGGTGTCATCATGTGCGGTATAGGGTCTTTAACTTCGACGCCTTTCCTAAAGTTCTTCTTATCTCGTCTGAATGGGTGGTCAATAGGGAAGAATTGTCGATGTTTGTCGAACGAACAATATTTGCCGCCCTTCTTCAACCAAATGAACCTCAGACGCGCCTTGCATATTGGGCAAGGGAACTTCCCGTGCACACACCAGCCACAGAATATCCCATACGCGGGCATGTCATGTAGAGAGTAGTGGTACCATACATACATTCTGAAGTTTGTTTTTGTAGCTCGGTCGTATGTCCAAACCCCTTCCTCCCAAGCACGGAGCAAATCATCAATCAGAGGCTCCATAAACACACTCATATTATTCCCCGGGTGTTCAGGAATTATCAACGACACACTCATATTATTCCCCGGGTGTTCAGGAATTATCAACGACAGGAAATGTTCTGTCGTTCAAAGATAACGCCCGGGGGGAGATTGAGAGGGATAACGAACACAAGCCAACATGTGTATGGGGCTGCCGACATTCCGTAAGGTTGGAAGCCATCTGTCGCCAACGCAACACGCACATTACGAGCTTCAGCAGCTTTAACATGGTGGATCCCGTCAAAATGGGTCCATGATTCAGCATCGGATGGATGTACAAGCTTGTCTGGTTTGTATCGAGTTCCATTTTTGTGCCATGTCATCTGTTTTGCGGTGTCCTCGCTCATGAACAGCCGTTGGACCCTCGGTATGAATGGAAGGTACTGTAGGACTTTCCCGGGATTGCGAGCTGCCTCTTCTGGCCATCACCAGCGTCTACCTCCAAGAACCTTAAGGATTCACACTTTGGACAGTACTTTGCATTCTCGTGTTCTTTTCTAAATAAGATGCAGTTCTTAGGACAGGCGTCAATCTTCTCGTAAGACATCTTAAGTGCACGAAGGACCTTTTGTGACTCATATATATTCTTTGGCAGAATGTGACCTTCCGGAAGCAGGCTGCCAAATACCGTCAACATAACATCGAAGGCGTCTCGACTCAGTGCAAACTGGGACTTCACGGCCGTTAGGCGCCCAATAGCATCCAATTGGGAAACCTTTGTATGCTCGTGAAGGGGTTGACCAGCTGCAGCTAACATGTCGTAGTACGCCTTCGCGCTTGGCTCTGGCTCATCTTCCCTTCCTCCTTCATCAAACTGAGCTTCCTCAAAGTCATCTAACATGTCCGCCACCCCAGCATCTGAATCAAGTTCCTCAATGCGTTGTCTCACGGCCTCGTCTCTTCTATGATTATTGCCTTCAACATAGTAGGTCCACCGGGTTTGGTCTATCGTAAATCCGTGTTTGAAAAGATGACTTGTCATTTCTTTCTTTGTTCTTCGACGCGTGTTGCCACATTTATCACAAGGACACCAAGTGGTCTTGTTGCTTCCTTTAACCTTTGCAAATGCTTCATCTATAAAAGTCTCGGTCCTCCGAACCCATTCCACACTCACATCACCCCCAGGGTTCCAACCCGTGTGCATCCAGCTACGATCATTCATCATCTATAACACCGGCAAATGAAAATGGAATTCTTTTACATGTACATAGTGTAGGTCCTACACGATGTCTATACTCTCTACTAGGTGAAGATAGGTCCTAATCCCACCCTAGGATGCGTAGCTAGGGTAGGTTTACATAGTCTACTCCGATCTGGGACAGAATTTCGGCAGCACCTCCCCGCTGTTCTCCAAATACACGTCCCAGAGGGAGATTGTGTATCCGGAGAACACCGGAGAGATGCTGCCGAAATCCTGTCCCAGATCGGAGCAGACTATGTAAACCTACTCTAGCTACGCATCCTCAGGCTGTCCAAATAACGTGGACAATTCGAAACAGATACGGTCGTAGATATGCAAAGTTATGCATATTTACAACCGTATCTCTTTCGAACGGGAGACACCTAACTGGGTTACGTGATCTACGAACATGCATGTAACGCGAGCGTGATTGCGGTGCTTACGGTGGGTCGGCGGTGTAGGCGTGGCCGGCGTGGTGTAGACTCGCGGTCCCGCTCCCGCTCCGGCTCCCGCTCCTGATACCGCTCCGGCTCCCGCTCCTGGTACCGCTCCGGCTCCGACTCCCGCTACAGCTCCGACTCTCCGTCGAATAAGTGGAAGCGGATTCCTGCAATATTCAATAAATGATTATATGAAATTCAAAATTTCGCCAGCACTTCCCCTATACGGTGAGGGTTTCCAAACCTGCAACAAAAACCATGACACGAAGGTCGGGCCACACATATGTTTAAGCACACGGCTCGATGGCTGGACACAAGGCTTTGACCACCAAAACCACAAGGCTCACCTAAAGGCTCAACGGCGGCGAGGCGGAGATGGGCTCCCGTGGACGGTGGCTTCTGCACATCAAAAACCAAAGAAATGTCAATGTAAATATTTCGGCAGCACCTAATTATCACTAAGTATATGCTAACTAAGTTTATCTAACTAAAATAGTAACTAATTATAACTAAGTATATGCAATCTAAGTTTTTCTAACTAATTAACAACTAAATTAAATTAAATCAAACAACTAATTATAACTAAGAAACTAAATTTTAAAAAAACTCACCGGCTGGCCGGTGAGGTCGTGGAGCGGCCGGGGAGGCCGAGGAGGCCGAGGAGCGGCGGAGCGAGGGCCGGAGAGGCGGCAGCCGGCACGGCACGGCGCGGCGGCGCGGCGGCGTGGCGGCGCGGCGGCGTGGCGGCACGGCGCGGCGGCCGGGGGTGGGGCGGCGTGGCGGCCCGGCGGCGCGGCGGCGTGGCGGCGCGGCGGCCGGGGGTGGGGGAGGCGCGGCCGGAGCTGGGGAGGCGCGGCGGCGGCGACGACGCCGTGCGTGTGTGAGCTGTGTGTGTGTGAGCTGTGTGTGTGGGGGAGAGGCGACCCGAAACGGCTAAGTGGCGTGGGCTTCGCCGTGTGCCCTGGATCTGGGCACACGGCAAAGCTGCCCAGATCCAGGGCACACGGCGAACATTTTTTTTTTATTTCAAAATTGTTTGCCGTGTGCCGACCGTGAGGCACACGGCAACCAAGCTATGCCGTGTGCCTCTAGGGAAAGCACACGGCAAACATTTTCTGTCTAAACAGAAAAAAATTAAAAAATATCAAACGGATTCAAAAAATAACCAAATTTGGGCATGGACCTGTCTAAGGTGTATGAAGACTATAAAAATGACTTTTGTGGTAAAACAAAATTTGAATTGTGACGTTGCTTCAAATCACAACGTCTCATTCAAAACTCTTAGGATCTTCTCCCGAGAAGCTCCGGTTTGTAAAGAGGCAATGCGTCAACTTGCTCGAAACCTTCTACATTTTTTACCATAGCCTCTACGTATGAAAACATGACATCACGCCAAAATTTATAATGTTTTGACCTTTTTTGTATTTTATAAAAATTTTAAACGAACCGAGCCCAAATGCGGGCACACGGTAAGCGAGCAATATATTCAAAATTTGATTCCATCTAATGGACATAGCATCATATTAGTCTTAAGAATCCGAATAACATTTTTCGAACATTACATTACATTATTCGAAACACTTATAGTTCAAAATTGCCGTATCGACAAAATTAAAATAATGATATAAAATGATTAAATATAGCAAACAGACCGGAAAACATGCACAAAACTAACATGGAATAATACATAGATAAAGAAGTTAGCAAAAAAATTTGGAGGCAAAATTCAATTTTTTTGCAGCCTGTTTGCCGTGTGCCTGCGTGTGGCACACGGCAAGCAGGCCACGTTGCCGTGCGCCACCTGTTTGCCGTGTGCCACGTGGTAAGGGCACACGGCAAACAGGAAGGCTTTGCCGTGTGCCTCAACAGGGCGCACGGCAAAGCTAACGGCCGAGCCATCGGCCGTTTGGGGTGGGCTGTTTGCCGTGTGCCTGCCGTATGGCACACGGCAAACAGGCCAGATTGCCGTGTGCCACATGTTTGTCGTGCGCCACGTGGCAGGCACACGGCAAATAGGTGACTTTGCCGTGTGCCTTCCTGTTTGCCGTGTGCCTGCCTGGGGCCACCGTGTGTCACGGCTTTGCCGTGTGCCACGTGGGCAGGCACACGGCAAACAAGCCCGTTTGCTGTGTGCCCGCGAAGAGGCACACGGCAAAGCCGTGGGCACACGGCGAACAGGCGATTTCCAGTAGTGCATGGGGGCACTGGATTTCTCTGCCTTCCAGAGGTGACTGATCTCCGTTGTTAGTTTTGTCCTTCTGACGCTTTTGAAATGCTGCGTGCTGCGTGCTGCCCGGTGGCGTATGCGCCCATTGTGCCCATCATGCATGCCGCCGTGCAAACAGACAGCGAGTTGGTCCGGATGGCCGGCCGGTACAGGTTGGGATTGACGAGGTGGAGGATGAGCGCGATGGACAGCATGAAACTCACCGAGTTGCAGTAGAGGAAGGCCGCGTATCGGCGTGGGTAGCTGTTCAGTAAGACAGGGTCACCAGCTTGGCGCCCGGTTGTCCTATCAACCTTGACCAGGATGCTGCCCGGCGGGGTTAGTCCAGCCAGGTAAGTGATGGTGGCGACCAAGATCGCGAAAAGGAGCAGCCGCTTGCGCCTCTTCTCCACAAGTTCCTCGTCCTCTTTCCCTCTTCCGGTGCCATCCTTGTCACCACAAAAGTGGCGAGCAGCAGGACAAGGGAGCGAGCCTTTTCCAGCGCTTGATTTTGTTGCTCCTCGTCGCTCGTACTAAATTGTACGGAGAAAATGAAAGCAGAGTCGGAGGCTGACTGGGAGGTAGATGATGATGCCGGCCAGCAGCAGCATGGAGTAGGTGCCCTTCAGCTTGTCCCGGAACGTATGCCACCATGAGGCTGATCAGGTCCAGCACCATGACGAGCCGGAGGATGGTGAGAAGAGGCGCCAGGCTGAATCCCCCCGGTCGTGCAGGACGGACAGGATGAGAAGGAGGACCACGACCATGAGCGATAAGAGGAACGCGGTGATGTTGCTGTAGAAGAAGGCCAGGTAGGTGCTGTCCCGAATTATAGGGTCTCCTCGGTTGAGGGCAGGGTCGTAGTCTGGGCACACGCCGCCGGGCGGGTTGAACGCCGCGCCGTACGTGACGGTGGCCACCAGCGTTGCCAGCAGCAGGAGATACTTGAGCAGCCCGTACTCCCACGAGCCGCCGCTGCCGGGCTCGCTACGGGAAACTCCGGCTTTGCCGAGTGCTAAAACTTCGCCAAGTGCAATCTTATGGGCACTCGGCAAAGAAGCCGTTTGCCGAGTGCCTAAGGTCTAGCACCCGGCGAATGCAGAGACTCGACGACACGACGCTTTTGCCGAGTGCCGACACTCGGCCAACAGAAGACACTCGGCGAACATGTTCTTTGCCGAGTGCCTCAAAACAACACTCGGCGAACAACATCACGTGCCGCCCACGTGCAGTGAGGAACGGACGGCGCGTGGACGGCGGGAGCCCTTCGCCGAGTGTTACTAACAGACCCTCGGCGAAGAGCATCACGTGCCGGCCATGTGACCAACGGGACATACGGCACGTTGACGGCGGGAGCTCTTGGACCTTCGCCGAGTGTGTCTAACGGACACTCGGCAAACAAAAAAAAGATTTCAACATGACACTCGTCAAACAATTCCAAAAAAAGTCCTCAAGACCACGCTCTCCATACACAACTCTTAGTACTTAACTTTCGGGGAAATTTTTTTTGTCTGATAGCTATTTTTAAGTACTTTATTTAATTTCAGGTTTTTTTCAAATAAGTCAAATTTGAACTGCAAGTGACTTAAATAATGAAATAAAGTGAGTTGAAAAATAATATTCATGCTACTTACTCCATTGTTAGTCCTTATCCATGAAATTCAATGGAATTATAAATATTTTATTGTCGATACATGACCATTAACGTGTGACCATGTTGTCTAAAAATTATATAAAATGCAAAAAATGTCCGAACAACTTGAGAATTGTCTGGATATCATGTGTTACATCCGTGAAGGTTGTGGTAAATGGTAGAGAAGGTTTCGAACATTATTTCATGTACGACCCTTACAAACCGGAGAATGTCCGAAGAAGATTCGTATAGTTGAGAATGATTCGATTACATTTGTAACCAAATTGAAAGTTGGAATAGAATTTTGATTCATAACATTTTGTACAGGCAATATACGACATGGTTTAGTTAATCTAAAATTTTGACAATTTTTTGAAATAGTTTGATATTTTTTATCTATTAAATACATTTAAAGATATTTTTTCATGAAATAACGCATAAGCCTTTGCCGAGTCGGATTGGCGACACTCGGCAAAAGGTAGGGTGTTTGCCGAGGGTCGGATCGGCGACACTCGGCAAAGGCAGGCTGTTTGCCGAGTGCCAGATCACGGGCACTCGGCAAACAAGGGGGTAATACTTCCCCACACTTAGCCCCGCACAGACACACACCTCACACATACAGCTCACAGTCAGCGCTGCCGCCGCCGCCGCACCTCCCCATCAGCGCCGCCACCGCACCTCCCCGTCAGCGCCGTTCCTGGCCCCGGCAGGGGCACCACGCCCTCCTCGGCAGGCTGTGCCCCTACACGGGCCGCTAACCCCGACGTCGGCACCCACATTCTAGGTGAGCACATCTTCCCTTCCTTTTCAATTTAAATAGAGATGAACACATTGAAATGTATTGGTCAATTAAATAGAGATGAATTTGTTAAGTTAGATTGTGTTGGGATGAAGATATATATGTCGTGCCGATGTGTATATCGTTGTCGGCCATCGTGCCGATATGTATGTTGTTGTCGGCCATTGTGCCCTTGTTATTGCATGTTTTGGAAACCTCCTCTTGCAGGGGAGGTGCTGCCAAAATTTTTACCTAACTTAATTTTTGGGCTTTTTTTTTTCAGGAGCGGCTTCCTCGACCCCCCTGTGACGCCACCGGCCCCGTGTACACCTTCTTGGACCCGTTGCTCTGCCGATGGGCCGTGTACACCTTCGACGACCCGTCCACGCCTTCCTCGGCTTCGTCATCCTTGTACTTGGTGAGCGCATCTTCTCTTCCTTTTCATTCATTTTTGTAGGTCACGTAACCTAGTTAGGCGTCTCCCGTTCGAAAGAGGTACGGTTTGAAATATGACCGTATCTCTTTTGAATTGTCCACGTTTTTTGGACAACCGGAGGATGTGTAGATGGGTTTTGTTTTCATGTTCTGCTCTTATCCGAGGACAGAGTTTCGGCATCACCTCCCGTTGTGCTCCGATACACAATCTCCTTGCCAGGACGTGTATTTGGAGAACAGCGGCGAGGTGCTGCAGAAATTCTGTCTTGGATAGGAGTAGAGCATGGAAACTAACCCCATCTACACATTCTCGGGTGGGATTAGAACCTATCCTTACCTATTAGAGTATGATACACATTCCGGTAGATGCAAGTGAGTTTGACACGTCTCGGTGCTCTGTTAGAGAATGGACGACCGTGAGTGGATGTACACGGGCTTTGCTGACAAAACACTTGAATGGATTAGCAGGACAAAAGATTTTGTGAACCAAGCTTTTGCATTTGCCAAGGCTACACGTGCTTTCTGTCCATGTGTGAACTGTGCAAACCGTAAACGACAAACAAAGACCACCATGAGCAAACATCTCATCAGGCTAGGATTTACGCCAGACTATACCCGGTGGACCTGCCATGGCGAGACCCAGCGTGTGAGAGATGATGTTGTGAGGCAACGCATCGAGGAGTTTGATGATGACGTCGGGGTTGCAGACATGTTGAATGACTAAGATGAAGCACGTACGGAGGATGAGCCGGAGCCAAGTGCGAAGGCTTATTACGAAATGTTGTCTGCGGCACAAAAACCCCTTCATGATCATACCATTGTGTCGCAACTTGATGTCATTGCTCGCCTGTTAGCCATAAAGTCCCAGTTTAGCCACAGTCGAGAAGCCTTTGATGTAATGTTGCAAGTTGTTGGCAAACTACTTCCTGAGGGACACATTCTGCCGAAGAGCATGTATGAGGCAAAGAAACTCCTTCGTGCACTTAAGATGCCATATGAGCAGATACATTCTTGTGAGAAAGGATGCGTCTTATTTAGGAAAGAACATGAGAATGCAAAGAGATGTCCAGAGTGCAAGTCGTCCAGGTTCGCGGAGGTAGACTCTGCGGATGGCACTAAGAAGCAAACCACAATCCCCGTGAAGATCATACGGTGCCTTCCTTTTATACCGAGGATCCAACGACAGTACATGAGTGAGGAATCCGCGAAACAGATGACATGGCACAAAAATGGGCGTCGATACAATCCTGACAAGCTGGTACATCCATCCGATGGTGAATCATGGAGAACCTTTGATGATATTCATAGTCTGAAAGCTGCGGAGGCACGTAATGTACGTGTTTCCCTAGCAACAGATGGGTTCAATCCATATGGGATGTCTTCTGCCCCATACACTTGTTGGCCCGTGTTTGTTATCCCTCTCAATCTCCCCCGGCGTCATCTTTCAATGACAAAACATTTTCTTGTCATTAATTATTCCGGAACACCCGGGGAAAAATATGAGTGTATACATCGAGCCTCTGATTGATGAATTGGAACATGCTTGGAAGGAAGTCGTATGGACATACGACCGAGCTACAAAGATGAACTTCACAATGCTTAGTGATTTGTGGATTGCTTGAGAGTATTTATGCTTGTGAACGAACATACTTTGGTCGTGAACTATTGAACTTGTGCTGCCGAACTGCCTGTGATGCTTCCTATGGATTAATGGTTATGGATATTATCTATATGCGCTGCCTGTAATGCTTATTGTGATTTATATGAACTACCTGTAATGATTGTTGAGCAAGGGTACGTTATACGCGACCGAACGAATAAAATAGGGGGAGGTCAGTGGCTTTGCCGAGTGTACACTCGGCAAATAGGGCCTTTGCCGAGTGTATTTACCATAGGCACTCGGCAAAGAAACCATCTCTACCATTTTCTGTCAGTTTTGCCGAGTGTTTGGAGCTTTGCCGAGTGTCGTGGTGAATACACTCGGCGAAGACTAAACCTTTGCCGAGTGTATTTATCATGACACTCGACAAAGGCTTAGTCTTCGCCGAGTGTATTTACCATGACACTCGGGCGAAGCTGCGGGGCCACGTGGCTCTACGGCCAGATCTTTGCCGAGTGTCGGATCACGACACTCGGCAAAGAGGTGATGCTTTGCCGAGTGTCACGATCCGACACTCGGCAAACAGCGCCTGTCACGGATGTCGCCACATCATCACACGGCGACGGCGCGTGACGGGCCGTTAGTGCGCTTTATTTTGCCGACTGTCGGCCCTGGCACTCGGAAAACCTTTGCCGAGTGCCCGAAATATGACACTCAGGCAAAGAAGCTCTTTGCCGAGTCTACAGTCGCCGAGTGCTCTTTGCCGAGTGTTACACTCGGCAAACACTTCCGAGTGTATTACGGCATTCGCCGAGTGTCTGGGACACTCGGCGACTACCACGGTTCCCGTAGTGGCTCTTCCATAGCCTCGCCGCTTCCAATGCAGTAGGCCACGATGAACGAACGCGCTCACTCTCAAGTCAACAGATGTGGCCAGTACGTACCCTGCAGGCTGCAGAGGTTGAAGTTGCATGTTTATATATATATATAGTACTCCCTCTGTCCCAAAAAGAATGCTTGTTTGGGTTGCGTGTCCGTTAAAGTTGTTCACGTTTGACCAAGTTTCTAGTGAATTGTATTCATATTTATGGCTCTATATAAATTTGTTAAAAAACTACATTTGAAAACGAATCTAATGATATATATTTCATATCATAAATATTTATATTTTTTTATTTATAATTGGTAAAACTTAAGATTTTGTAATTTTTTAGGAAGCGAGAAGTGCATTTTTTTTTGGGACGGAGGGAGTTTGTTGTTAAGCCAAGACGAGTCCGCGCATGTCGTGTAGCTGCTGGTGCAATACAAAGCTGCCTCGGTTATGCTGGGCAATGGGAGGCTGCCTCGGCTCTGCGAGTCTGCGACGAAGCTTCTCGGTTGTCCTTGGCTCCTTGTCCACGGGAATAAACCCCGAGGTCACTCATCAGAACTGAAACCTCCTCGTGTGCCCCTGCGGAGTGTCACAAGGAACGCGGTACGACCCATAATATCCACGATACAAGCTATATCTACGTGTTCTTCTTACTTGCAAAAGTTGACGATTAAAATAATAGACATTAGTACACTACTCAAACGATTTAGCGTGGCAGCCAATTCGTATATGTGCTGATGGTGCGGCACCGGCCAACACTTGTAAATGGCCATTTCTGCTAGAGGGCGCCCAGCCACCAGCACCCTCTTAAGTGGCTTATGCTGTCCTTTACGCCAAATAATAATCTTTTACGCCTGCACAGATGCACCCTCTTAAGTGCATGCTGTCCTTTATAATAATCTTTTTTACAATAATCTCTGAATATTGATGCAATTGCTGCCACCATAGATAGATTTCAATAATCTTTTTTACAAATCATTATAAATTTATTTCTTGTCAATTCTAAATTAGTATTTCTCGCCAGAACTTATCGTGTTACGTCAATATTATAACTTCACACGTCAATAACATGACTACTGTTCATTGCCAAAAAGATAATAACCACTAAGTGTTGCAATGTATTTGACAATAATATTTACAAAAATTATTCAAAGATAAAACGCCTCTAATTGTTCTTTGCCACGCTAGTTGCTAAGAGACTTGTGCTAGTCCAAAACAAGCACCCCATCATGGTCAAAGTATTTGCCATTCACATTACCAATCTCGCGTTGCATGAAACTTGCCATGTCAACGCAAATGTTATCTACGTGACGGTCCTCGATATGACTGTTGATGGTTGGGATGGTAGGCAACTGAAAAAAAATATATAGTAAGTCATATTGTTTTCATGTGTCATGATAAGCCATGGGAATGGTATATAGCAGGATATATATGACTTACGTCTCAGGGGTTCGTCCGGTACCACCCATTGTTTCTAATAAACTCGTACACATAGTATCCACATAGCATGAAGTCGAGAGGTTACTTGTGGCACTTCATAAGAAAATAATAAATATATATGATGTAATATATGAACAGTGCGTAATTATATAACCAATGAAGATGAAGTGCTACGTTTCTTACATGGAAATGGCATCTTATGTTTAAGTTTCATCCTATCTGGATGGTGTGGCCCACCCATCAGGACTCCAAGGTTAGAATGACAAAAATTAAGTAATGTAACTTGGGAACGCATTAGCAGAAATATACACAAAATCTTACTTATAATGCCTATGAACTCTTAATCTTTTTTTGTCATAGTCGGCCGAGTCTAGGACAATTGCTTGTCCAAGCTTGGGCATAATTAGTATAGCAATCCAATGGTCGCTGCATAATAACAAGATAATTTGTATGCAATATTAACATTAATTAGCACCAAGTATGTAGCAATTATATCCAACTTACTCAAATCTGTATGGAGCATAGATAATATCCTTGTTAGGTCGGCCACGTATGACGTTTGAAATGTACCCTGACACTTGGTGCCTTTCATGTTTGTGTGCCGCTGCTTTTTTTTTTTTTTGAATTTAAATTGTGGGGGAGATCCCCACAGCGCTCTATTAAAAAAGGGGCGAATGAATATGTACAAGTGTCCAGAAATACTTACAAGAGGAAGGGAAGAGACCAAATTACAAAATTGTGTCTAGTCATTGTCTAATTGTTATTGCCACATCCTCTCTAACCCTATGGAGCTGGAGAATGACTTGTTCCTTGAACCTCACGGTCCAAGCATGAGTGCTCACTGTTTTTTCTTCAAAAAACTTTCCATTTCGAAGTTTCCATCTCTCCCATGTCGCTATCAAAAATATGTCCATAAAAAAGGGCTGCTGCAAAGAGATTAAGAGGTTTTAGTCTGGATCAATCTATCATGAATGTTTTAGTCCTCTTCAGCAGGATCTCTGCACATGACACAATTGGCATCAGGTTGAACATTGAAATTACGACGCCTCAACATGGATTTAGTTTTAAGCCTATCCACTAAAACTAGCCATCCGAAGAATTTGATTTTGGGCATGCACTTCGCCTTCCAGACCCATGATAATGTGGGTGGTGTTTCAATATGCTTGAAGGCTAAATTATAGAGTTTCCTCGATGAATACTTGCAGTTTCCCCATATAAAAGACCATTGATCAACCTGCTCTTCATTGTGTTGTACTGTCTATAGCTGGATCTGTAGTGCATGATATTCTGCTAAAGCTTGCGAAGATAAAGGCAATATAAAAACAGTTGCAAGATCTTCAGCCTCCATAACTTTCTTTAATTAAATATTTTGGTTCCTTGCAAAGGAGAAGAGTCGAGGGTGCTGGATGGATAGGATGGAATCAGACCAAAGATCATCCCAAAACAGGATGGTTGATCCATCCCCCATAGAGCATTTCGCTATCCCTCTAAATAAGGTGTTCAACCTCAGAATATCTTTCCACCAAAAAGACCCCACCTCTCTGGAACCATGAGGTACCGTTTGTTTGTAGTATTTTGCCCAGATTAGATCAACCCAAGGAACATCTGCTTTTGAACAAAACTTATGCAGCTGCTTCATCAGTGAAGCATCATTTTGAACCCTGAGATTAAGGACACCTAGGCCCCCTTTTGATTTTGGTTTTTGAACCATTGGCCAAGCTACTAGGTGCCCACCTTCTTTTCTCTGTCATTTCCTCTCCATAAACATTGCTTCATTGATGTGTCAATGACCTCAAAAATTCCACTAGGGAATTTCACAGTGCACAAAGCAAAGGTAGTGGTAGGTATGATTACTGATTTTACCATCTCAAGCCTACCCGAGTGGGATAACAGAGAGGAACAAGCAGTTAGACATCTTTAAATTCTGTCTAATATTGGCAAATGGTCATAATTCTCGGTTTATTTGTTCCCATTGGCAAGACTAAATAAGTAAAAGGCATAGAGACAATTTGGCATCCAAGTGCTGCCATATGTGTGCCCAGTACGTCCACAGAACACATACAACTTACAAATATGGATCTCAAAGAACACAAAGACTTCCGCTGTGTTATTTGTTTAAGACTATGTCTTTGTGTTAAACTCTGGATGTAAAACTATTTTATTCGAGCATTGTGTTCTTTGAGATCCATATTTGTAAGTTGTATGTGTTCTGTGGACGTCCTGGGCACACATATGGCAGCAATAAGGTTCCGTGTAAATCAGGGTGTGACACAAGGTCAGGAAGTTTTTGCTAGAGGACATTGATAGGTATCAAGAGTGACTTATGAAAATTAACCTTAAGGCCAGTAGAGACTCCAAAATCATTAAGCAGATCCTTGAGACATGACAGTTGATTAACATCAGATTGCATAAGTAAGAGAGTATCATCAGCATGTTGAATGATTGGAAAGTCTTTTCTTGGTTGGGAGATAGGTATATGCAGCAAACCCTTTGAACAAGAATCATTGATCACATATTGTAATAATTCTGCTGCTAACACAAAGAGCAATGGGGAAAGTGGGTCACCGTGTCTGACTCCCCTTTTGCACTTAAATTGCTTTCCAGGTACCCCATTTAGCAAGACTGATGATGTCCCTGTTGAAAGGATCATAGAAATCCAATTAATCCAGAGGCTTGGAAAATCAAGATGATCTAAAACAGCCAAAATAGCACTGTGTTCTATGGTGTTAAAAGCTTTAGCAAAATCAAGCTTGACAATGATGATTTCTGTCTTGCTCTGGTGGCATTGATGGATATATTCATAACTCCAAGCCAGACAATCCTGGATTGTCCTACTTCTAATGAAACCGTATTGGTTTTTATGCAGTAGCTCTAGGATAATTAACTGAAGTCTGTTTGCTAGTATTTTTGTTAAAAGCTTCTGGCTGCTGTTTAGAAGGGAAATTGGTCTGACATTCTCAGGGTTATTGATTTTTGGGACCAAGGTGATGAAGGAGTTGTTTATGTTTTCAAGATTCAGACTGCAGTTGTAGAACTCATTGCACAATGCATAAAATTCACATTTAATCAAAGGCCAGCATTTCTTCAAGAAAGGACCATTGAAGCCGTCAAGTCCCGGTGCCTTATCAGGAGGCATCTCCTTTACCATTACGTCAATCTCTTCATTGCTGAAAGGACGAATTAAGCCATCAAGATCTAGAGTCTTAGTCAGCAGATTTGATAAATCAAAAACCGTTTGTGGCTGCATGGAGACACCCATTCTATTCTTATAAGCAGTCCAAAGCAAGGCAGCCTTCCCCTCATGATCAGTTACTGTCAAATTGTTATCATCCTGCAGCTGAGTTATGGTGTTTTTCCTAAAAGAGATCGTGGCCATTGAGTGAAAGAACTTTGTGCATTCATCCCCAAATTTAATTCTGTTGAATGTGTACCTCTTTATCCAATATAAATTATGTGATCTCAACAATTTTGCCAACTGTTGCTTGATGATACTTTTGAAATTCCCTTCATGCTGAAAATGGCCTCTGTAGTCCTCAAGACCATCTGAATAAAGAATAACTTTATTACAGTTTCCAATTAGCATTTTGAGATTTGATAAGTTCTTGCTCCATCTTTTTAGTTCATATCTTACATTTTCAATTTCCATGTTAAGATTGCAGCTGCATCATTGGTGTTCCTAACATATTTATCCCAACCTCTTTGAACAGCCTCAAAGAAACCTAGATGCTCTGGCTAGAAGTTCTCAAACTTGAAGATGTTTGACCTTGGGATGTTAGTTCCAATCATCACTTTGCAAGGCACGTGATCAGAAGTAATTTTGGCCATTGGGAGAACCAGAGTATTAGGGAAACTGAGTGTCCGATAAGTTGAGGTGAATAACTAGTCCAACTATTCTAGAAGGGGGTCATTTTGCATATTACTCCAAGTGAAAGCCCTACCCTTTAGAGGAAGTTCAATCAGGCCAAGGTGCACAATTATGTCATTGAAGATAAAGGTATCTTGCACATTACCACCAGGTTTATTTCGATCCTCTAAAGAGTGGTAGAAGTTAAAATCCCCAAAGAAAAGCCAATTGTCATCACTCTGAACATGTTGAGATTTCATCCAATGCACGAATTCTGATCTTTCAGGTTCCTGACATGGCCCATAGACCTGTTGTGAGTTTCCAAACATCAAGATTATGGCGAGAGGTGAACTGCAGAGTTAAAGCAAATTGCTTTGACTCCAGAACTTGTCCTGTGAAGGAAGAGCTGTTCCAAACAACTAATAAACCACCAGAAGCACCGATCGATGGAATAAATTCATATTTATCCAGTCTTCGCGGCACAAACTTTCTAATGAATTGCATATCGAAGTGATCTCATTTTGTTTCTTGACGGCAAACGATCGAGCAAGAGCTTTCATCTATTTTGTTTCTAATGGCATCCCATTTTCCAGTTGCTTTTAGTCCCCCTTATGTTCCAGCACAAAATATTCCAACTTCGATTATTCATAAAAAAAAGTGTGTGAGTAGAGAACTGTTGCCATACCCAGCATAGCCACTTCAATTTAAACCTAGAAAGGACCAGGTTCACCATAGCAACACACACAGTAACGAGGATGCACTGTCTCTAAACATAGAGGATAAGCATGCCCATGTTTTTGCTGGAGAAACCCAAGGACTGACTTTAAACATAGGCACCATTGACCATACTGGATAGACAAAATGAACTGCAACAAGACCATCCCACAAGGACTAGTAGGTACCCATAAAGTGTTCATAACTAACATTGAAAACCACCCAAAATAGAAATTAGCAAAGTGAGCCAAATCCTTGGATCTTGTTCGCAGGAGCTTAAGCATTGGCTGGTGTATCATCATTGGGCACCTGTGCAAACGCACGCCTGACCGGTTGGTCAGTCCGGGCAATTTGCACCCTGCCGGCCGGAGTTCGAACCCCTTTGGGGGCGGATTTACGCCCGGAGGTAAAAAAAAAAACCCCCTCGCTAGCCAGTGAAGCTAGGGTTCGGGGGTTTTCTCGACCGGGAAGCCGTGGGTCGCTTCCTATTAATGAAATACGGTGGGGCTGTCATACCACTTTGGTCGAGTTTTTTTTCATTGGGCACCTATGAAGAAGGCTCAGGAGGCACACCACATTCAACGCCCCATCCTTTCAACACATAAAGTGGAATGGGTCCTTTTGGCTCATAAGAGGGTTTTGGCACTTTGTCAAGAGAGTGTGCTGAAGACAGATGAGTGGATCTGTTGCTTCTTCGTTGCTTCCTGGGGACATCTTCAAGTTGGCGGTGCTTGTAACCATCTGTGTTCTTATTCAAGTGTGGGCTCCTTCTGACTTTGTCATTGACAAGTGGAACATCTGAATTCTCAGCAGAAACAACTGTGGGCAGACTAAGCATTGATTTGGGTAGCCTTGGTGGAAGATTAGACATACTAGGAGCAGAGGTGGCAACACCATAAAATCTTCCATGACAGCATCTAGAGTCAAATCTGCAACTTTAGCAGTAGTAAAGCCAGCCAAGCTTGAGTCACCGCTTCCATGTTCTGCATATTGGGAATACTCCCCCAAGGAAGAATTGGACTTGTTTGTTTTGTTGCTTTCCACCTGATCAGCCCAAATATAAAGAAGGACTGAATGAAGCACTGGTTGATAAGGCACAATGGCTTTGGAGAGATCTTCCTGTTCTTGAGACTTGTTATTTTCCTTTATTGAACCAAAGGCAGCAGCCCAGGACCTCTTCAGTTCAGATGAGAAGCTCAATTTATGAATGGGCCTTGGGTGGACATCTGTAACAGTAGGTAGCAGAATCTTGCACCACTCTGAAAATTGATAAGCTATGTTTCCTTGTCCCTGCTCTGAAGACTGTGGTTTCTCAACTCCATTGAACAAAGATGAAACCTCACTAGTAGATGATGAAGAAGAACTGCTCCCAACTTGTCCTTACAGAACCATCTCTACTGAAAGATGAATATCAGGCCCATTAGCACGTAGATAATTTGCTGAAGAACCACATTGATCAAAAGAGATGGAGTCCTGTGGTTGATTTGGATGTTGTGGCACTTGTGACTGTTGTGGCTGTTGATCATTACCTGCAACCTGCACATTGTCCCACTAGGGCCAATCATCAAGTTCATGTGCAACATTGTTATGGGCCGGGATACCAAGTTCTTCAACCACTTCTTGCATCATGTTGTTACCAACTCCAAAATCCTGAAAAACAGCATTCGCATTGATTACTGATTGACCTCAGGGTTTACATGAGCCACATGTCCATGTCCTGGATGCGGGTTACCGTCACCAGGAAATACATCAGGGAAACTGTCCACCAATGATAAAACAGGGGCAAACCACGACCTGCCATTGCCTCCAAGTAAAGATCTCTGACAAATAACCATACTTCGCAGAATACAGCCAGGAGAAAGTACCAGACAATCTAAAAAGGTCTTGGATTTATTTGGACCTTCATACCAAGTGATCAATCTACCAATAGGTGCTACTGCAGCCTTAAAGATATCCAAGTTCTGATAGTCTAAAGGAAAAGCCAACACCATCAATCTGCAGATCCTTGTGTAGTTACAAGCCCTCAGGTTTCTAGCTTCATCGTGTTTGATCACTCTAATATGGGAATTGTTGACAAAAGGGATGGGCGAAATATCAATCAACGACTGCTGCTGCCCAGGAGACTGAAAACGAACCAAGCCCAAACCAAGAGGAGATTGGCATTGTGACAAAATTCTTATTATGTGAGCTTGCTCCAAGTGATCAACCACATCATGTAAAACCTCGAGAACATCCTCTTCAGGCGGCACTGGATCGAGCATGATGATCGCATAGTCCTCCTGAGGCAGAGGCGACTCTCTTCCCAAAGCAATCCGGCTACGAGAAGGTCGCTGCCATCCATGCTCCACATGGGCGCCGGTAGAAAGGTAGGGCCGTAGGGGTTGGGGTTGCAAACTGAAATATGCCATTGGCTCGCTGGTGGCCTGCGGCATCGGCGCAGATGTAGGCGGCGACGTCGAGGAGGAAGGGGTTGCTGGTTGCTTAGCAGATGGCGATGGTGGAGGCGTCAATTTTGGCGTTGCAGAAGCCGAAGAGTCTGGGGCGTATATTGGGATATCTGTTTGTTTGCTTGGTTCTTGTCTCTAAGTCTTGGGCCTCCAGGAGATTCTGGGCTTACTTCTTGTGTAACAGATTCTAGCCCGATAACCATATCTGAAACAAGTCCAACACCTGACTAGCTGGGTACAACCTTCCTTAAGATGGCCCAGGCCCAGACAATTAGTACACATCATTGCTTGATGTTCTTCTTCAAAATTTGAAATCGAACTAGACAAATTTGTAACGTCTGCTTCTGTTGCATCCGGCTACTATCCATCATACGCATGCAGCGAAGAACTCACTGACACGCCAAGATCAGTGTGAATCCTCCCAAAAACACGAGAAACATGAATATCCTAATTGCCAAAGGAGACTGGATGAACTAAATCAAGAGGTCTCAACGGTGCAACAAAAGAGCCATAGTGGATCGATTTAGGTGGTTGATGCTTGGGGATTGGTGAATCCTGAATCAACTTTTCTACGAAACAGACTTTCTTTGGATGATGAATAGAGGATGATTTTAGGGCACGCTTTTGGCATTTAGATAGGACCTTGGTCCATTCCTTCTCCTGCTCCTCCTCCCAAAATCTTTTTTTCACGCTCCCAATGAGCCACTCCATTGTTCCAGAGGTGAAAGGACACATCGAATGAAGAACCAATGAATCTTCACAACGAATAAACATGAAAACCAACTTTCTTGCAAGAAACCGAAAACCTGAAGTGCCGATCACTGAGGAAAGTCACATGAAAGCCTGCCGGTGATCCACCCAAACAAGAAGCCAAGGCAAAACCAATGAATCTTCACAATGAGTAAACATGAAAACCAACTTTCTTGCAAGAAACCGAAAACCTGAAGTGTCGATCACTGAGGAAAGTCACATGAAAGTCTGCCGATGATCCACCCAAACAAGAAGCCAACGCAAAAGCAACTGATTCTTTTATGTGCCGCTGCTTTGATCTCTTCTTTTTTTTCTTTTTTCTTTTGTAGCTCCTAGTTCTTCTTTTATCATGGCGTTCATTTTGAAACTATGCTCGGTCTAGTGAATTCGCGACGGGTCAAGGTACGCGACCTTGTAGCAGCCACCTGTCTGTACTCCCTTTTGCCATTGGATCCTACAAGATACATGTCAGACATACATGTTAGTATCCATGGACATACAAGATAAACGTCAGATATATGTGTACTTACAAGCACCACACAGAATGAGATTGATGTCCATATGTTGTCGACCGAAAAGTCTATGTAAATCCACAAAATCAATTACTATTTGATACACGATTGGATTAAGAAAAACACTAGGTAGGACAGTCACGGTGATTATTTGAATCTCTTGCTTCATCACCTTCAAAATCAAGGTACGAAACTTTCTCAGTTCCCATGGATAAATCATTAACTCTGCATGATACAAGAATGGCTTCCCATGCTCATAATTTGTCGGGACTTCATCTGAACCTGTGAAAAATTGCAGTGAGTCGAAATCCTTTTTTTTTGGAATACATAGAAACATTCTTTTCCTTATTGTTGGAAGTTGGCTGCATCTTCAGTGCCTATAGAAACTTCTCAATATCTGCAGATGGAACCTTTTCATATGTAGTGATTGTACAAGGCATTTCTAACATCTTGGGTGGTGGTTGCGGTGATGGCACTTTAGTGCTCTCGGCCTCAATGTTATCTTGTGATGTACATGGTGGCGATGGTAGTGTCGGATCATAAGGTGTTCTTTACTCCTTGTCCTGATTATTGCCTTCTAGCATGGGTGATAGCACTGTCCACTCTGTGCTTGGCTCTAATCGGGGTTGTAGTTCTTGGCTTGAATTTTGCAAAATGATATCTCTTCGATGCCACATGATCTATTGATTGGTCGCATCTCCAAGAACCTCAATCCCCTCATTAGTAGGGATGTCTAACTTAGTGGTAAGATCCATCACCTTAACAACTTGCACCCAGGCGTACTCTGGAGCAGGTGACCTTGGAAAAATGTGACCCGTTACAACCATACCACTTGAGACTTCTTGAAACTTGTTATGTTTCCTTCGGTATGGCACAACCAGCGTGCAAGGTGTATCCACCTGCATGTCATCGAGAGATACATATATTCTATTGTGGACATGACACTGCTCGGAGCCATGATTCCAGATTGATGAACCATCATATCTTGGTCAACTTGTGTCGTATTTGGTACCAAGGAACTTTGTTGGCCGGCCATTAATTGAGAGAATTCCTTCTTTGCAATTGCCCTCATCTTTTCTTCAAGGTTTTTCTTGTAACGGTCATGCTTCCTGTTGGCATGCCGAACACGCACCAAGATGCACCACAAGCGCATGGATCTGTTGTAGCTCTTCCCTCAAGAGAGTACCCCAAGGTTATCAATCCGTTGAAACAAGGTCACAAACCCTAGATTAACTAAGCATCGAGAAACATTGATCTAGTTGCAAGATGATTGTGAACATGATCATGCATAAGCAGTTATGACCAAGAGGTAACTCCTCTAGGATAAAGCCTAGCCTATGCATATGTTGTAGTTCTAGCTAGATTGGCAAGCAAAACATGGTTCTCATTCAATGCATCTTTAAATCTCTACCATCCGGTCCAACTCCCGAGAATGCCACCTTACACGGGTCACACCCTATCACGATGCTCCCTGTCAGCGTGGTTAGTTGCAAGGGCACGAACATGAGTTCGTGTTATACTACTCGATAGATCTGGTATGCACCTCTAGTCACCATGACTACAAGAACACCGTATGCAATATACGTCGACCATAGATTGGAATAAGCAAACTCGAGAGAATTTGAAATCATAGAAGGAGGCAACGGATTGCAAATGAATAGGAACAGATCTATTACTTTACCATGAATGATTGTACATCACAAGATCACAACTGTGGCCATTGCTTCTTGTGACTCCTAGCTCCAGAACTCCAGCGTGATCTTCCTCGCAGGGTGATCCTACCGGCTAGAGCCTAGCCTAGGATAGCCTCTAGACAACTGCACGACCCTCAGCTCTCTGTAGATGGATGTCCCTCAAGTTCCTCGGCTTCTACTTCGAATGATCATGCGCCGGACAAAAGGTGCTCTATTTATAGTCCTGGAAAACCCTAGGTCAAAGGGGAAGGCGAGGCGGCGAAGGAATGGCCTAGGACGGCCGGCCAAGGGGGCCTTGGGCCGGCCGGCCTGGCCCTTTCCTGGCCCGCCTCATGCTCAACTTTCTCCCCATGCTTCCTTGGTGCTTCTAGAGTCTTCCTTTCGCTGCATGTGGCTCCTGGACGTTGTTTGCTTCGGGATAAAATTATCTCTTGATGGCGTTTCATTTGAATTGCCTTCATCCCGAAGCAGTGGCGTAGCCAAAGGGTATGCCAGGTATGCCTTGGCATACCCAAAAATTTTGGTCCAGGTCTATTACGATGTATGCAGCTCCTTAAAAAAATGATGTATGCAGCATCTGTACTTAATTATTGAATTTACAACTTGGTGTGTTATTTTTATCAACATTTGAAATTGTTTACCAAATTATGTACTGATCATACTATATTTATATGTGAAATTGTACTGAATTGTATATCGAAAAGATTGTTGCGGCATACCCTTCAATAACATCCTAGCTACGCCGCTGTCCCGAAGTAACTTGATCAACTTCATTTTCTTTGTGCTTAAGCAACCTTGGAGGTTGGTGGGCTGCATTCGGGCATGAGTGGGCTTCATGTCCATGTTCATGGCGCCTGGGCCTAGTAGGCCTGCTTCATCCGGGCTTCCGGCCTTCGTCTTTCGCTTATCTCGAATTTAGCTCATATTTGTCCCGAATTTAATCATTTATCCTGTATAAATCAAAATCCTCCAAAAACACATGCATATACGAAAATGTATTGGTTATGAGGTATGATCAATAGTTTAGATATTAAATTCATGCAAGAAGTTAAACAGTGGTAAAAAGGTGTCAATTAAGAGCGCCAACAATCCTCCCGTGCTTAAACCTTGCTCGTCCTCGAGTAAGTCTTCGATAGAAATCAGAGTTGCCCTCCAATGTCTAATCCGTGCACTTGATCATACACGAGAAAACACAATGCTCTCGAAAGATTTTTCAATTAAGGTTCAAGTTGTAACCAGCTCTTTCTAGTATGGAGGGTAGATATGAATTAAGTGCAACCCACAAAGAATTTAAATCCACATGCTCTCAATTTTAAACAAGTCTTAGTTGTAACCAGATTTTGTCAACGTCATAATCTCATATATATTAATGATAATTATAATTGTGAACCATAACTTGCCAAACATCACAAACTGAGAAAACAACACATAATACTAAGATAATAGCACAAAGCAGTTCACGCAGATCAAGTTTAGCTCACACTACACCGAAAATAACACAAACAACAACACAAAGTAGTCCACACACATCAAGTCTAGCCCACACTACACCGAAAATAACACATAGTCTCACTCATACACTGCAACCTTTCATTTAGCGTTGCCAACTATAGGAACACACCAACTAACACACTAATCAGAAAAAGCACAACAGCTGCAATAGCACCCCAGTTGCATCCTCCACCATTGTCTTTCTTGTTCTTTCCAATAAGATGCTTTAGCTCTCCAATTTTAGTCCTCAATTCATTGATTTGTTCTCTCATCTCTCGATTCTGGATCTTCAAATCACACATCTCCATCTACAAATCACAATTTGCCAACTTCAACTCACTAATTTAATTTACTAATTTATTGTTTGGCTGGCCATGACGAAACTGAATGGCAGCGCTTGATTGTGCTAATGTTGCACCATTACAATCCGACTGAAGTTTGAAGGGACCAAATGAGGAAACTTTGTCTCCAATTGGTGCAAATATGGACTGTGCCCAAACTAGTACTGGTCACATGTTGTTGGATCTCCCTAGAACCACAACAACCCAAATAAGGATCCAATCAAAACCTAGAGTACAAGGAAGTGAGCCTAGCTCAACTAGTTAGGTGGGAGGTGTTGGTCATGCACCCTAACCACCTACTCCCTCCGTCCCGATTTAACTGTCGCGGAAGAAACAGGGTCCTGTCCCGATTTATCTGTCACCCACCACGATTTTACCGCTTGTTTATTCCCCATCGATGCCTGCACTACTCTCTCTCTCCCTCGCTTGACCGGCCTCCCTCCCTCTTCTCTCTCTCCGCTGCGCTGCCCCCTCCGGGCCTCGCTCACGCTCGCCGCTGGCCTCCCTCTTCTGGCTCAACCCGCGCTCGCCGTCGGCCGGCCTCCTCCGGCCCCACCCGCCGCTGGATCTGGGCGCGCCGGAGCTCCAGCTCCGGCCGGCTGCGTCCCCGATCGAGGCGAACCAGGCTACTCGCGGATCGACTGGCGGCGCCTCCCTCGAGCTCCGCCCGAATCGATCGGCCGCACCTCCCTCGAGCTCCGCCCGAATCGACCGGTAGCGCCTCCCTCGAGCTCCGCCGAGGCGGCCATGGCGGAGGAGTCAAGGCGGTGGAGGAGCGCGGACGCTCGCCCTTCCTCACTCCTGCGCCGACCGTCGCGAGCCATGGCGCCGCCGCTCGCCCTTCCTCGCCCCTGCGCCGACCGTCGCGAGCCTCTCCTCCCCACGCGAGTCGAAAATCGAGATCTGCCAGATCCCCTTCCACGGCCGCGAGCAACGGCGCGGCGTAGCTGACTGGGCCCGGACGGCTGGTTCCGGCCGGCGAGCGAGGAGACGACGCGCGAGGAGGTGATGGCGGCGAGCGGACGGGCAGGTAGGCGAGCAGGGGATTGGAGGCCGGCACGGTGGAGGAGGTCCCGACGCGGCGGAGCAGTGGTGCGGCAGCCGGCGGAAGTCCATGGCGGCGGCGGCCCCCTCGCCTTCCTCCTCGTGCTCCTCTCCATCTCGCCGCTGCAACTCGCTCCTCGCGTCCTCTGTTCGCCGGCGGGCAACGGGAGCGGCTCCTTCCATGTCTATCCATCCAGGGGTAGCAGTGTTTTTTGCTGTATACATTGGGAACTGTATTTTTTTGTCGGCGACATATATTAAGGGACGGAGGGAGTAGGTTCAAGTCCCCTCTAGCTCGAATTTGGGTGCCTATTTTCTCTTGCTTAATAAAAAATTTGTCTAGTTCCTCCTAGGTTGTATCTCATTTTTTTAACCTAGAGTAAACAAGGGGAAATGCATGGAATGTGAATTGAAATCTTAGTGTTTTCTTGTGCTTAGTAAAAAAATCCGCCCAGTTCTTCTTAGGTTGGATCTCATTGTTTTAAAAAAAAAAACTAGAGTACACAAGGGCAAATGCAAGGACTGTGAATTTAAATCTTACCTTAATGTTGTTCGGGCACTTGTAGAAGACATTGCATGTAATGCTCCGAGGCAAACAACTCTGATTCCGCATGGGCAGCGTCACCTAGTTACCAGGCACTGATGACAGGCCACTGGTCGACATGACGTGCACCTTATTGTTCTCGGCAGAGGTCGAGGAGCTGGATGACGACGATAACGTCGACAGCTTGACAGTGCTCACCATTGGTGGCGCCAGCACGAGCAGCGGCGCAAACACGAGCGGCGGCGCGAGTACAAGCACTATTTTGGCATAGTGAAGCCGTGGCGGCGAAGCTAGGAATAGTAGCGTCGGCGGATCTAAGCATGCAGGCGGTACAACAAAGCAAGCTAGCGGCCACTTATCCGCTCGGGCAGGTGCAATACGAACCATACGGGTTAAGTGCACAGTAACTGTATGCCTACGCGTGGGCCCTGCGTTGCTCCCAGCGTACAAAATGGCATGATCAAATAACAACCAAATTGTAATGGCCTCGATCCTATATTTGTAACAGTAGTGGTGTGCGTCAAAAATGGAGAATAGCGGTGGCGTGTATCCAATAAACCCTTTCTATTTACCTTTGACCATTTCTTTAGTAGCAAATAGACGAAATCACCCCGCTAACAAATTCATCATGTGAAAGAAAAAAAAACATAAGCAGATTAGAAGTCTGATAGAAGAGTGTAAGTAAACTGCAGATCCAAAAAACCGGCTGTATTGCTTGTACATTTTTCGCTTTAGAAGATGTAATTTCTTTTTTTTAATGCTCGAAGAAAGGGGATAAAAGTGTGTATTTTCATCTTCTCTGGATACATGCATAGCTCGATATATATATATATATATATATATATATATATATATATTCTTGACCTAAGCTTGGGACTTAGGAGGAAATGAAATTACTGTAGTTAGGAACCAGACAACAAAAAGAAGGGGCATGTGAGTCTTTTGCTTTTGATTAAATAGTTGAAAAGAATCTACTCCATTCGTTCCTAAATATAAGTCATTCCAACTTTCTTGAAAAGTCAAACTTTTTTAACTTTGACCAAATTTATACAATAAAGTGTTAACATTTATGATATCAAATAAATACCGTAAGATTCTTCATTAGATATATTTTTATAGTATAACTATTCGGTATATCATAAATCTTTGAAGTCATCTCTATAATTTTAGTCAAAAATAAAATAGTTTGACTCTCAAAAAAGTTGGAATGACATATTTTGGAACGTAGGGAGTAGAACTGTAGAGTAGAGAATGAGGATATATTGTTTCAGAATCATATGAGCGCTCACGGTGCTATTTCACGAATGCGCGAGTTTAACACAGCGGGAAACAAGCACTGCTTCTTGAATTCCCGTGACGAACTTGTAGAAATAAATAGTTTTTTTTTTATGAAACCGGAGGGGTGAGCCCCTGCTGATTATATCTTAAGCAAAAGAAAGGTGCAAAGTTATACAGAGAAAATCAAGAAACAAAGAAGTAAACAAAGAAAATAAAAAAGATTACAATGTCGAATCTAGCCATAAGGTCATTGCTTGTTTGTTCTGTTCCTTTGCTCTTAGGACAACTTGAGCAAATTCATGTTTGAAGTGGTTCCTGACTGAATGGAGGTTTTGCTAAAAAAGTGCACTAGCTCATAATAATGATTATGTCCATGAAGAATACCATATTTAGTTGCTGCCTGAGGCTGCGAGGATTGAGAAAGCTTCATCATCTGGTAGCAGTAGCAGTAAACCCAACATATTCCAGCAAACTTGCGCAAATGGACAATGCAAGAATAGGTGATGTAATTCTCCGTCTCTTCCATTGTTGCAGAGCACACCACACACTACTACATAAAACATTTGTAGGGGTGCGTTAACAGGCATTTGCAGGGGCGGCTCAAAAATCCGCCCCTGCTTTTGGCTGCTAAAAATGGTCATTTGCTCGGCGGGTTACTAACCCGCCACTCCAAATGCTTTTCTGGGGCGGGTAATGGCATCACCCGCCCCTGCAAATGGTTATTTCCAGGAGCGGGTGATGGCATCACCCACCCCTACAAACGCATTAAAAAATTAAAAAAAGAAAGAAAAGAAAAAGAAAAAAGAAAAAAAACACCGACGCTAGCCGCGGGGGCGCCACCGCCGCGGGCCTCCAGCGCCGGCCGGGAGCGCCGTCGCGGCCCCGAGCGCCGGCCGGGGCGCCGCCGCCGCGGGCCTGCAGCGTCGGCCGGGCGCGCCGCCGTGGCCCCGAGCGTCGGCCGCGGCTCCGCCGCCGCGGGCCTTGAGAGCCGGCCGGGGCCGCCGTCGTGGCTCCAAGCGCCAGCCAGGGCGCCGCTGCCGCGGGCCTCCTGCGCCGGCCGGGGGCGCCGCCACCACGTCCCCAAGCGCCGGCCGGCCCGGCCTCTGTCGCCGCACCCTCGCGCCCTCTTGCCACTCGCAGGTGCCCTCGCCGGAGCTCCGCCACCGCCGCCCGCGCGTCCAAGGAGAGCTGCAGGAGAGAGAGGTGTGAAGCAGTGAACGGTGGAGAGGTGTGGAAGAGAAGATCAAGTGGGAGAGGGAAATGGGGTGTTTCAGCCAATAGGAAGTCAGTATTCAAATGACCTCGTCGAGGTCTCCAACTTTGATATAGAACTTTTTTCATCCGAGGTCATTTGAATATTTAAAAATTTTAAAAATTCAAATAGGATAGCATATAATGATATTTTGAAGTACTAAACAATCTCAAATATAAAAATTCTCAACTACAAAGTTTTATATTTCGTCGAGCTATACAACTTTGGCATAAAGTTTTTTTTCATTTGAGATCAAATAAAAAGTTTGTTTTCAAAAAGTACATTCACAAATTCTCTCACATAGAATCAAACATATACTCTTACATTCACATGTACTCACACATACCAGTAGCACTTTTGTGAAATTTAGTTTGTAGCATTTATGTTGGTGTAAATATGTATTTTTAATTCATTCACCTAATCAAATATACTCACATGTACATATACTCATTTATTATAAAATCATCAAAATACAAAGTGTTGAAAAGTGATGACAGGACGAATAACCAATCATCCGATGCATACAAAAGTAGAGCACCATTTTATCCTCTCACATACAAGAAGGAGAGGATAAAACGGTGCACACAAAAAGTAGATATATGTATAGCAATATTTGTTTCAGTCGGACTAGCACAAATAATAGAGCACCATTTTATCCTTTCACTAATAGAAAAAAAGAGAGGATAAAAGGGTGCATATAAATAATAGAGCACCCTTTCATCCTCCCACTTACGAGAAGAAGGAGAGGATAAAACAATGCCTACAAATGATAGAACACCCTTTCATCCTCTCACTTAAAAGAAGAAGGAGAGGATAAAACGGTGCATGCAAAAATAAGTATTTGGCTGTTAAAGATAATGTAAGGATCGAAACGACAACATTGACCATTGATATCAACTATAAGCCATCTGGCCAGAAAGAATAATTGTAGTACTAAAGATTTGGAAGTCTACATAAGTTTCGTATGTGGTAGTCTTGCTGAAACACACAGAAAGAAAATGAAGCAATGTAAGACATAAGGTACAAAAAACTCAACTTGGACCATCCATGATAGCTTCTGTGTATAAGAACAAATGGTAGCTTGTTAAGTGTAATTCTTGTTTATTAACATGTAGGAAATATATAACAATAAAGCTACATTTCAGATTCCATGTGCACATAAGGCTTTAAATAATGGAGTTTATGAGTGACACATGATGAATCTGCGCCGGCAAGACACACAATCAGTGTGATTCAACAATGAACTGAGCAAATGGAGTGGAGAAGATAATTTATCTCTGGATGACAAAAGCAACTGATATGTCCATTCTGATGACTAAGGTCTCTCTTCCTATTACTTTTTAGGAGTAGAGATTAAATATTGCGAGATAAAAAGTTGTGAACTACAAAGTTTCTTATCTTGTCGAGCCCAACTTTGATATAAATATATATTCATCCAAGATGACATGATATTTTAAAAAAGTTGTCAACTATAAAGTTTTAAGTCATGTCAAGATCTACAATTTTCATATATGTGGACCATCTACAAAGTAATGCATACAAAAGTAATGATTGACAACACGTCCTACACGCTAAACGGTGCTTGACCGAACGACTACCGTGTAGCGTTTAGGCTAACATTGATAAAAATTGTATCAAAAAATATCAAAAGTTTTTACGTATACGTGCTTGCGCCACGTGCCCTTCTACTAGTACAAATAATAGAGCACCGTTTTATCCTCTCACTTACAAGGAAAAGGAGAGGATAAAATGGTGCATGCAAATAATAGAGCACCGTTTTATCCTCTGACTTACAAGAAAAAGGAGAGGATAAAATAGTGCATGCAAATAATATAGTATTGTTATATCCTCTCACTTACAAGGAAAAGGAGAGGATAAAATGGTGCATGCAAATAATATAACACTGTTATATTCTCTCACTTACAATAAAAGGAGAGGACAAAATAGTGCATGTAAATTTTTTTTGAGAATAATAGTGCATGCAAATAATATAGCATTATTTTATACTCTCATATTTTGTTAATTTATATATTTTTATTTCTTATGGGCCATCTACAAAGCCCAACTATGCTTATAGCCCTCTCCTCCAACCATATATGGGGCCGGCCCAACAAGTTTTTGGCCGTAACAAAGTCTATATTTCAATATTAGAGAGATTATAATAATATTTTGGAGCACTTAACATTGTCAAACGAAAAATTTATCAACTACAAAGTTTTAGATCTCGTCGAGCTCTACAATTTTCGTATAAAACTTACCTTCATCTGAGATCATATGAAAAAGTTATGAATTTTTTTGTGTGGAATCATTTCCAGGGGCGGCCCATGCCATGACCCGCCCTGGAAACCATTTTCAGGGGCGCGCCATGCCATGACCCATCCCCTGGAAATGTCATGCCATTTCCAGTCACCTAAGTTTCCAGGGGCGGGTCATGGCATGGCGCGCCCCTGAAATATTTCCTGGGGCAGCCCTTATCTACAAGTAGCGCGCTTGGTTTTGTAGGGGCGCGCCGCCTTTTAGTCTGCCCCTAAAAACGCCCGGCTCCTACAAATGTTTTATCGAGCAGTGACAGTAATACGACGGAAGCTCCTTGTTTCTTCTTTTTAGGATGTTACGTGTGCTGAGCCTGTCCTTTAAGAAAAGCCAAAAGAAAACCTTGTGTTTCTGTGGACTTTCGATTTCCAAAGCCCATTTGAAGGCTTGATGCACCTCAGTTAGGCGCTTCTATATATGCTTTTGCTGATGTGAATTTCCAGAGGTAACCGGTTGTCCTCCATGTAAATAATTCATTATCGAAAGTGACGCTTCCCCCTGGATTCCTATGGGTTTCTAGATTTCTTTACTAGGAAACGCGGTCCCATGGCATCCATTCCCAGGTGCACGCGAGCGTGGCGCAGCAGGTCAAACTCTCAAAGCTTGACACGAGAGGCCCACGAAGAAAATGGCTAGATTTTGATCAGATGGCGACCTCGTGGTGAAGTCCATTTCCCGTTTGGGCCCCAACACGGTTTCTGCCTGTGGCCGGGGAGCGAGAAGTTTCCTGGCAGAGGCGAAGAGCCGAGGCTGCTGCTTCGCTTCCGGCTTCCCATCTGATTGTATTTTGTGGGCCTTTTGGGTATGCTACTAACCATAGTATTTTGTGGGCTAATTGTATAGGTGAAATGACCTATCTTAGAATGGTTGTCTAGTAGTAGCACTTACTGCCATGTATGAGTGGTTTGTAGGCATAAATATCATTAGTCTATGCAATTATTTGGTACTTCTGAAGTTTGCTTCAATTGTTACTCAAATTTGAACTTGGTTGCTTGAAATATTGAAGTCTGTGAAACACTTGGGTGAGCAAGGCAAGTCTCTTTGTTCAAGATGTATGGCTCACCGTTATTTGCTCAAGGAAGTCACTGAATCTGTGCCCGGCCGGCAAGAGTGCCGCAGATCCAACTCGGAGCTTGACACGACAGCTCGACGAAGAAAATGGCTAGATTTTCATATAGTGACCTCGTGGTCAAGTCCACGCCACCAACACGGTTTCTGCCTGTGGCCGGGGAGCGAGAAGTTTCGTGGCAGAGGCGAGGAGCCGAGGCTGCTAGTTCCCAGAGCTCACTAGCTCAACAGCTACGCGACGCGCGCGGGGTCTAGTCTTCGTCAAAAACTATTGCTCAAACACCCGCTGAGACCTGTGGGACACATAAAAAACTCGCGCCTCCTCCGCCTCGCACGGGCACGGCACGGCACCCTCCGCGTCGCCCGCCGGCCGCCACATTTAAGTAAAGCTATAATCCCACTGCCCACACCCGCAGAGACTTGGGACTTGAGAGCGAGCGCCGAGCGCACCCGGCAGTGATGGCGGAGCAGCCCGGTGGCGGCGCCGCCGGGGAGCAGCAGCGCATGGCGAGCACGGAAGGGCGTGAACCCAACAACAAGGACAAGGACCCGTGGGAGTACAAGCTGCGCAAGTACCTCCTGCTGCTGGCGACGCTGGTGGCCACGGTCACCTACGGCGCGGCGTTCAACCCGCCGGGCGGCGTGTGGCAGGACGGCGACCCGAGCCGCGAGCGCATCGCCGGCGACCCCATCATCCGGGAGACGAGCCACGCCCGGTACCTGGCCTTCTTCTACAGCAACGCCACGGCCTTCGCCTCCTCGCTCGTGGTCATCGTCCTCGTCCTCATCCTGTCCATCCTGCACGAGCGGGGGAGCGCCAGCCTCACGCCGCTGCGCATCCTCCGCGTCGTCATGGTGCTCGACCTCTTCAGCCTCATGGCCGCCTACGCCGCCGGCACGTTCCGGGACGGGCTCACGTCCATCTACTCCTCCGTCCTTCTCACCGGCGTCGTCGCCTACCTCGCCGTCCACGCCTCGCTGGCCTACTTGCTGGACGACGACGGCGCGGCCGCGCAGGGGACGTTCAAGAGGGCGGTCGCGACGAAGCTCCGCGAGCTGCTCAAGTGGCTGTCCTCGTTCAAGTGTCGGGCGGACAAGGGGAAGAAGATGACCGAGACGGCGGTGGCGAAGCTCCGCAAGGTGCTGATGCTGCTGGCCACGTTCGCGGTGAGCGTCACGTACGTGGCCGGGCTGAGCGCGCCGGGCGGGTTCTGGGACAACGACGACAACGGGCACCACCCGGGCCGGGCCATCCTCAAGGGCGGCCGCCACGACGCGCGCCTCAAGGCCTTTTTCGTCTTCAACACCACGGCCTTCGTCGCGTCCCTGCTCATCATCATCATCCTCCTCGACAAGAAGCTCTCCTTCAGCAAGAATTTCAAGTTGTTGGAGCTCTACGGGTTCATCGCCGCCACCGTCGTCGGCCTCGTCGGGGCATACTCCGCCGGAAGCTGCCGGGAGATCGACACCACCATCTACATCAACTCTCTCATCGGCGCAGTCATTGGCTTCATCCTCCTACAGGCGGCCGTCGTCAGGTTCTGCCAGGAGACCAGGCTGATCAGCTGCCTGTGCAGCTGGAGCATCCCTGGTAAAGTGTCAAAATGGCTGCAGGCGACGAAAAACTTCTTCTTGGGGCGGAGCAACGATCCGTGCTACACGGATTCGTTCCCCTGTGAATGTCGTGTCAGAGTCGAGCAGCAACAGAATCAAGAGTTGGAGAGGGCTCGCTCTCTTGTTCTGCTGCTGGCCACTCTGGCAGCGGCCATCACCTACCAAGCAGGGCTGAACCCGCCGGGTGGGCTCTGGCAGGCCGACGGCGACATTGGCGGCCGCCACCGCTACATGGCCGGCGATCCAATCCTGCTGAGCACCAACCCCAGGCGGTACAAGGTGTTCTACTACTGCAACTCGGTGGCCTTCGTGGCCTCCCTGGTGGCCATCATGCTGTCGAGGATGAAGACCCTGCACCACCACAACGCGCTGGAGGCCGCCATGATCCTGGACCTGCTCGGCCTCATCGGCGCCTACGCCGCCGGGAGCTGCCGCGACGTGGGCACCTCCATCTACGCCATGGCCCTGGCCGGCGCCGTGCTCGTCTACGTCGTCATCCATCTCGTCTTGCTGGACCGCAAGGCCGGCGAAGGCAATGCTCCACCGGGGGAGAAGAAACCCGAAGAGACGACGGTGGAGAAGAGGCGCAAGCGGCTGCTCCTCTTCGCCATCCTGGCGGCGACCATCACCTACCAAGCCGGGTTCACGCCGCCGGGTGGCTTCCTGCTCAAGGACGATGACGTCACCGGGCACCTCGCCGGCGACCCGGTCCTGCTGAATAACTACCCACGCCGGTACACGGCCTTCTTCTACTGCAACTCTGTGAGCTTTATGCTCTCCATCGCGCTCATCATCCTCCTTGTCAACCCAAACCTGTACCGCCCGGCGATCCGGACCAACGCGCTCTCCGTCTGCACGGCTGTGGGCATGATGGGCATCATGGGCGCGTACGCCGCCGGCTGCACGCAGCATTTCAAGACTTCCATGTATATCTTCGCGCTCGCAGGGTTCGTCCTCTTCGTAGTTATTGTTGCTGTAGTGTTCCTGGCGATCCATGAGAAATGTCGTCGCAACGACTTGGAGAAGGACGCGAAAGCCACCGTGGAGACCCAAGGCCAAGAAGAGACAGAGGATGAGGTGGAGATGAAGCTGCGCGCCAAGCGCAAGTACCTCATGCTGCTGGGGATCCTGGCGGCGAGCATCACGTACCAGGCCGGCCTGGCGCCGCCGGGTGCGTTTTGGCAGGATGACGGCAGGTGGCACGCCGCCGGCGACCCGGTGATGCACGACAACCGGAGGGTCCGCTACCTGGCCTTCTTCTACAGCAACTCCACCTCCTTCGTGGCCTCCGTCGTCGTCATCGTCTTCCTGCTGCCGCCGTCGCTGGACAAGATGTGGCTCCGCTGGTGGCTCGGGGTGATGAACACCACCATCGTGCTGGACCTGCTCGGCCTCCTCATCGCCTACGCCGCCGGCTCCAGCAGGTCTTGGAAGACGTCCGTGAAGGTCTCTGCGCTCGTCATCGCCGTGCTGGCCTACTTCGTCTTACATGTGGTGGTGTCGTGCATCATCCGGAGGAGGCAAGGAAACCGCTCCGGCCAGCGGAACCGAGGGACAAATGGACACGTCCAGCTCCCTCAAACTAGTATAAGTTGAAGCTGGGTCCTTGTGTAGTTTCCTTTTTAGTCACATTTTGTAGATTTGGTTGCTGTCCTCTGTTTGTTTTTCTAGTTTCCTTTTTTTCCTCCCTCTTTGTCAGGTCTGTAGTTTTCTGAGATTAGTTGTGAATTGTGATGAGCATATTGAAGAGACAAAAGAAAGGCAACCTATTTTCCCCGCTGCAGCATTTTACTCTCTAAGCAGATATATCGGATTCCAGTGGACGCGGTAACAAGTCTGTACTTGTAGTACTGCTCTCTATCATTGTTAACACCGACACGCACAAAGTGGTCAAAGACAGTACTATTCTGTTTGCAGAGGAAAGATGCCGAACAGATCAGCATCTCAATTGCTGCTAGCTCAGCAATTCCCAGACTGTGTTAGTATCCGTCCGTTGCTTTCTTTCTCTAGAGAAAAAGGCCAAAATGGTATCCCGCATTTGCTCTCGTCTATCTTTAATGGATAGATTGTTCCTGCCGTTTGTTTGAAACAAATAAAGTGTTAAAAAAATGTGCAAGTAGCTATAGCTTAATGACTAATTGACATAGTCCAATTCCTGAGGCGCCAACAAACAAAAGACAAGCACATGAGGTCACGACCTGCGACAGTGGAGATTCCCACTGCATATGGTTCTAGTATTAAACATATCAAACATAAAAGCACCAACCACTTACAATTCTCAGACACGATGTGGATAATAAGCATCAAACTGCTGCACGATAAATTTAGAATGGAACTCACGGAACTCTACAAGATCCCTTGTCTCTGTTTTTTTTTTTTTTTTTTTGGTTCTATCTGCTACCTTCCCCTGTCACTTGTTAATACAACTTTTTAGGGAAAGAAACTTTCTGTACTTTCAAGTGTTTCTCATGGTAATTCATTTTGATTTCTACTTTTAAATATTATGTACTCACTCCAGCTTCCAAATACTTGTGGTTTTGGACAAAACTCCAGCACTGAAACCACCATATTGGTTTGACAATCTTAAATTTTAAAATATTTATTTAATAAAATACATGGCATATACAGCGTTGCCTTGAAGGTACTTTCACATTATCATATATGCGTTTCATTTTATAAACTAATAAAAACAGTTATTAAAATTGTATTTTTGGGAGACCCTGCCATAATTAGTTTTATTATTAGCTGATGTTTAGTCCTCCTAATTAGCATTCGAAGATTTGATGTGACGCCTACTAAACTTGAGTCCTCGTATCCAAACGCCCCTGTATGTGACTAAAACAAAGTGGTGTGACTATATCGATTATACTTTGCTTTTTTCATTGCCCCTCCCGACCTTAAATCCTGGCTCCGCCCCTGCTGCCATTATCCAAAATGACAAGCATTTACAAACGGGAGACGGAGGAGCCATATGAAAATGGGAAAGCATGTAAACAAATTGCAGTTCATTTCCATAACAAAAAAGAAAGAACATGCTGAAGCATCATCAGGTTCGCTAGGGCGTCAATTGGATGCAATAAACACGGAAGCACCATCTAGTCAGTCCCTAGTTATCCTTTCTTTTTAATCCTATAGCAACCTGCGCCAAGAACACCTACCCCAGCAGCAACCTATACACATGTTTCAGGCGTCAGCTGCATGACTGGCTGCCCTGACGTCAGACTAGCTGGCCTCGGATGCGGCTGCAGGCAGCGGCAGCTTTTAGTTTACTTGGCGATGGCCGGAGACGGCGGCCGGAACATGCGTTTAGACGTGACAGTAGTGTGACTTGGTTTTTTGGGAGACGACTTGACCCCGTGAACCAACCGGCGCAAGGCGTCCTCGGGCTTGACCTCCAGGCTGCAACCTGAATACTTTGCCATGCCGGTCGCGTGGCCACTACTACGAGGTGCTCTATTTTTATTTTCCTTGGCCAACGCTTTTGCATCTGGCCTGAAGGATGGCATTGTTGCACCTAGTGGCGGGTCTATATGAAAATCTGAATAAATATTAGGAGAGATTCGTGACCCCGCTCTGATTGCATCTTGGTCAATCCGGAATTGTACATGTGAACACTGATAAACTACTTGGTCACCATGTGATTGGTTAGCATATCGAGCTCGCCAGCTCGCTAGCAGCTCGGCAAGCCAAACGAGCTGAGGCAAGCGCTAGGCCCAGTGGCCCAACACATCTAGACGGCCCAATCCAATATATATCAAAATATCTTTTTTTTTGGGATAATGGAAACATGTTCCAGCCTCTACACCAATAAAAGATGTACCCAACAAATCAGAATATCGATATATATCACATTTCATATACTGATATGAAATATGGTTCACAATTTGACAATATCAATATCTCTTCATATTCTGCAATGAGCTATCTCACAAATGTAGTGCCCTTTCTTACATTGAGGGGGATATTGAAGCGGATTTGAGACGGATTATAACTTTTATTTATTCTCATGAAGGAAAAGTTCTTTTGACCCCCTAACTATTGCCCGAGTCCGTTTTTCATCCCTCATCTTGAAAACTGGGTATTTAGGTCTCCGAACTGTTGAATCCGTTCGTTTTACCCCTAGGTGGTTTTGAAGGCATTATTGCGGTCGGGCCCATCTGTCAGGCAGAGGGTTCCACTTGTCATCCCTATCCTCTCCTCCTTCCTCACTCCTCTCTGTTGTCCCCCATTTCTCCTTGGACGGCCGCCCTGCCGTCGCGGCCACAGCCGCACGTGCTGATCCGCCGCGACCTGCCCCTCCCATGACCAGCATCGCAACCGAGCACCGAGGCCATCCCGCGCCGATCCCCCCAACCGGCAACCGTGCGGGCACACGAGCTCCATGCCGGCGACCTCGCACTAGGCAGACGAGCTCTAGGGCGGCGACTTCGAGCGGCTGCCCCGCACTGGCGCTATCACTACAAGAAAAATTACCTTTGGTCCATTGTCATTTAGTACCGGTTGTCTAAAATCCGGTACTAAAATGGTCACCGACCCATTTAATACCGGTTTGAAACATTGGAAGCCTCGGAGACCCATTTAGTCCCGGTTTGTAACACAAACCGGTATTAAATGACGCGTTTTAGTACCGGCTAGTGTTACAATCCGGTACTAAAATGGCGTGACACTTACCGGTTTGTAACACAAACCATCACTACTCCAGTAATTGACATAGTCCAATTCCTGAGGCGCCAACAAACAAAAGACAAGCACATGAGGTCACGACCTGCGACAGTGGAGATTCCCACTGCATATGGTTCTAGCATTAAACATATCAAACATAAAGCACCAACCACTTCCAATTCTCAGATACGATGTGGATAATAAACATCAAACTGCTGCACAAGAAATTTAGAATGGAACTCACGGAACTCTACAAGATCCCTTGTCTCTGTTATTTTTGTTCTATCTGCTACCTTCCCCTGTCACTTGTTAATACAACTTTTTAGGAAAAAAAACTTTCCGGACTTTCAAGCGTTTCTCATGGTAATTCATTTTGATTTCTTCTTTTAAATATTATGTACTTACTCCAGCTTCCAAATACTTGTGGTTTTGGACAAAACTCCAGTACTGAAACCACCATATTTGTTTGACAATCTATAAATTTTAAAATATTTATTTAATAAAATACATGGCATATACAGCGTTGCCTTGAAGGTACTTTCACATTATCATATATGCGTTTCATTTTATAAACTAATAAAAACAGTTATTAAAATTGTATCTTTGAGAGACCCTGCCATTATCCAAAATGACAAGCATTTACAAACGGGAGAGGAGTATAAGCCATATGAAAATGGCAAAGCATGTAAACAAATCGTGCACTCTGTTTCCATAACAAAAAAAAAACAAAAAAACAAGAACATGCTGAAGCACCATCAGGTTCGCTAGCGCGTCAATAGGATGCAATAAACACGGAAACACCAAACACTATCTAGTCAGTCCCTAGTTGTCATTTCTTTAATCCAATGCAACCTGCGCCATGAACGCCTACCCCAGCAGCAACCTATACGCACGTTTCAGGCGTCAGCTGCATGACTGGTGCCCTGACGTCAGACTATGCCAATCGCCAGCCTAGCTGGCCTCGGATGCGGCTGCAGGCAGCGGCAGCAGCAGCTTTGAGTTTACGTGGCGATGGCCGGAGACAGCGGAACGAACATGCGTTTTGGTTTAGACGTGACAGTAGTGTGACTTGGTTTTTTGGGAGACGACTTGACCCCGTGAACCAACCGGCGCAAGGCGTTCTCGGGCTTGACCTCGAGGCTGCAACCTGAATACTTTGCCATGCTGGTCGCGTGGCCACTACCACTAGGTGCTCTATTTTTATTTTCCTTGACCAATGCTTTTGCATGTGGCCTGACCGGTGGCATTGTTGAAAAAGGTGAAATTTCTTTAGGTAGAAACTTTTTGGTTTTGAGGTGAAACTAAACACCCCCTAAAAGAGATTCCTCCTTTAAAATTTCAATTACAGACCTGACAAAGAGGGAAAAAAAAAAGCCCTGCAGCCCCACCTCCCACGGTGCAAGATCCGCCCCTGATTGCATCTTGGTCAATCCGGAACTGTACGTCTAGACATGTGAACACTGATAAATAGAGCTGGAACTTGGGCCGTGCCGTTTGCGGGCTACCCGAAGCACGACATTTTGGCACGACCCAAAGCACGGCACGACACGATAAATTTTAGGCCGTGCCAGCACGGCACGAACGCGAGGGCCGTGCCTAGATTCTGGCACGATGGGTGGCACGGCACGGCACAGCACAACACGTATCTTGGGCCGTGCTTAGGCCGGCACGACACGAAAATGGCACGGCAACACATTATATAGTATATATCGTCATTATATCATTCATTCTGCCTTTATTTGTGATTGAAGAAAATCATAAAATCTACATTTTGAGTATCATAACATGAATAATGTTGCATTTGTATGACTACTGGAAATCCTAACGACCACCTACAATATCTTGATAATAAAATCCATCTCCTCTATTAATTAAAAATATTATTTTCTATCTATAGATGTAAGTATGAGAAATGAGCACACATAAAAAACAAATATAAGTACCTCGAGGGCCGTGCTTGGGCTAGCACGACACGAAGACGTGCCGCCGTGGCATGGGCCGTGCTTGGCCGAGTAAAAGAATTGTCGTGCCTGCTGGCACGGCACGACGTGCCTAACATGCCTAGAAGTCCTGACACGACGCGGCACGAGGCACGAGAGGACCGGGCCGTGCCCAAGTCGCACCTCAGTGATAAACTACTTGGTCACCATGTGATTGGTTAAGCATATCGAGCTCGCCAGCTCGCTAGCAGCTCGCTAAGACAAACGAGCTGAGGCAAGCGCTAGTCCAGTGGCCCGACATGTAGACGGCCCAATCCAATATACATCGAAATATCGATATCTATATAACTTATATAAATATTTACTAATTCTCACTAAGAATTTCTCTCAACTCTCATGAAGCCACATCATCACCTCCTACTAAGATACATTAATATCCAACTAAGATTAGTTAATTGCTATTTATCTCTTATGTAGTGCAATTTTCTATTCATTAGATGTATATCTTATTATTTTTTATCTATTCAAAAGTAGCATAAAGTTTATGATTTTTATCAAGAGATAACTGATATGGCTTTCGGGGTAATCTCTACAAAGTGCACTATTTTTATGAGCAACTAAACAAACACAATGATTCATTGTTTATCAAAAAACTTTTCCAAATCCCGCAGCAACGCGTGTAGAATCACCTAGTTTTTTAGATAGTGGAAACATATTCCAGCCTCTATAGTCTATACCAATGAAAGATGTACACGGCAGATCACAATATCGACATCTCATATACTAATATGAAATATGGTTCACAATTTGAGAATATCAATATCTCTTAGAGCAACTCCAAGAGAGTTGCCATTTTGTCCTCCCCATTTTACTCTACTCGACTCTCTACAAATATTTCTCTCTATACTGGACATCTCACTCCAACAGCCTCTCCATTTTTCACTACCCAAATTCCAACAGCTCTATTCAACTACACAATGACGCGTAGGTCCCGTATGTCATCCCTTCCCTTTTCCTCTTTTTTATCTTGCCTGGCCGGCCTCATCCTCTTCCTCTCCCTCTCATCTGCCCGACCTCCCCTTCTCTCCCTTGCGGCGGCGCGCGAAGCTCCAGCTACATGGCGCGAGGATCTTAGGGACGGCGGCGTGCGAAGCTTGGATCGACGGCGCGAAAAGCTTTGGGCCGACGATGTGTGGAGCTCCGGCCGCATGGCGCGAGGATCTTATGGACGGCGGTGTGCGGAGCCTGGACCGGCGGCGCGTGGAGATCGGTCCGGCGGCGCGAGGTGGTCTGGCCAGCGGCGTGCGGAGTTCCGGCCGACGACGCGAGGATCTTAGGGCTGGCGGGGCGGCGTGAGGAGCTTTGGACCGGCTACACGTGGAGCTCGGACCGGCAGCGCGTGGAGCTCCGGCTCGGCGGCGCGTGGAGCTCTGGCCCGGCGGCACGAGAAGGTTCGTCCCCTCCATCTCCAGCAGCACCTCCTCGCCCTTTGCGCTCATGTCCTCTGCGTGTTGGGCCTACGCTTTGGCAAGCCAGTTTGGCTTGTCAAGTCTGGCAAGTGAGAGTGGTGATTTAAGGAGCCGGATGGGATGGCAATCGAGATGGAGATGCTCTTGAGCTCGATTTGGAGGCTAAGTTGCCAAAAATTGGCTTGGCAAGCTATATGCCAACTCTCTTGGGGTTGCTCTTACTCCATATTCAGCAATGAGCTATCTCACAAATCTAGTGCCCTTTCTTATGTTGGTTGAGGGGATTGAAGCGGATTGAGACGGATTATTATAACTTTTTTTATTTATTCTCACAAATCTGCTCTGATATGCTAAAACGAACAGTCCAGATGAGCATTGAGCCCACCCAACGGGAACAAAATTTCTCGACAAAGCCCAGCCCATGTCAGTCTATAATCATCGGTCCACAGCCCACGCTGACCCGTCTGACTCCACCCAACGGGAACAAAATTTGTCGACCAAAGCCCAAACCATCTCAGTCTATAATCATCGCTCCACAGCCCACGCTGACCTGATCAGGGGACTCCCCGACGAGATTTTTTTTATTTTTATATTTTTTTTTGATTTTTCAAAAATAAATGCTTGTGTCAAAAATTTGCAGATTTGGTCCTATGTCGCCGGTTGAAACGGCTATCGCCGTTTGATTCGGCGAGGAAAAGAAATTTTGCCGTTTTAAACGGCGATAAGGGCTATCGCCGTATCAACGGCGAAAAGGCTGACGCAGTGGGGCCCGGGCGGCTGTCGGTGCGGTCCACGCGGTGAACAGACGGTCAAAGAAAAAAAATCTCCGTGTCAAATGGCGAGAAGCTGTCGGCGCCCGGGGCCGTGGAGCCTTTCGCCGTTTCCCCCGGCGAAAGGGCCTTTTGCTGTCTCGATCGGCGAGATTTTTGGATTTCTCGCCAGTTCAAACGGCGAAAGCGCCCCTGACCTTTTAACTCACCCATCTTTCACTGGCCATCCTAGCCGGTTCATTTTTACAGCGCTGCGCGCCGAGCGCCGAGAGGAGGAGCGGCGCTGCCGTGCGTGCTGGGAGGAGTGGGGAGGAGGGGAGGAGAGGAGAGGAGATGGAAGGGGTGGAGAGGAGAGGAGAGGAGAGGGAAGGGAAGGGGAGGAGAGGAGAGGTTGCAGCGAAGCTTTGTCAGATCTACGCTTCGTTTCTGGTATAATTTTTAACTTGCAGTTATTTGTAGCTAGTAGTTTGTAGTATATCTTTGCTAGTTAGCACATGTATATGGTAGATAGTATTTTTTAGTTAGCATGTACACGTAGAAAAAACATAGTTTTAACTAGATCTACACTACTTTATAATTTTTTTAGTTTGTAGTATTTTTTTTTGCTAGTTAACATCTGTCTAGGGTAGGTAGTAATTTTTTAGATAGCCATATATATATGATAGGTACTTTTTTAAGTTAGCATGTACATGTAGAAAAAAGATATTTACGATCTAGACTGTTTCGTAATTTTTTAGTTTGTAAATTTTATTTACTAGCTATACGGTAGGCAGTAGTTTTTGAGTAAACCCTATTTATATTATAGGTAATATTTTTGTAGTTAGCATAGTTACTAGATGTTGCATGCTACGTAATTTTTACTTGTTTAATTGTTTGGATAGGTAATTGTATTAGATGGTAGGTGTTTTTTTGGCTAGATATGTACCGGTACTAATTAGGTTGAAGATATGCAGTAATTATGGCGTGCCAGAACTAGGGATTGCACACAAAATATCTGTAGTCAGTAGTCACTGATATTATATAGTTTTATTTAGAATTTTGATTTGAATTTTAAGAAGTTTGTCATGTCATAAAATTGTGGCAGTAGCATGTAGTATTGTTCAAACCAAAGGTCAGTTACTCACAGGTATCATTGTTGTGGTTAATGTTGGCAGGCATGTCAGAGAGTTTATGTTTGCAAGTGTTTTATGGGCCGGGGGAGGTTAGGTATGGTCCTGAAGGGGTAGACTTGTCCGAATTTAAGTCGTTCACCAAAGAAGTTCGAGCAAGAGAGAGAGGAACTGGACCTCAATGTGCAACGGGCTATTCAAGGCATTTGGACTTGACAGGGAGCAATTTGAGCTGTCAGTCATGGCTGTAGTTAGGTTTAGAATGGACACACTGTTTTGGGAGTTGATGCCCTTGCTGGAACCCAAAACTGGAGGCAGTATGTCAACATAGCTACCGAGCGTGGCTTACCACTAGTCTTGTATGTTCAAGTTTATCAGAAGATTGGGTCTAGCAGTCAGCATCAAGATGAAGACAATGCAATTACAGACGATCCTGCCTAAGAAGATATTGAACAAGAGGAGGTAGATGGAGAACATGAGGAGGTAGATGGTGAAGACGCACCCCGTGAACCAACCGGCGAGGCTGATGAGGGGGAACACATCCCTGAGTTAGTCAAGCAGGTTGAGAGGGAAGGGCAAGAGCAGTTTGCTGCCATGGCGGGAGACACTTCAGATGATGAGGATTGTTATCCTATGCCACGCAACTGGTCAACCTATGACTATTCAGCTCTAACTGTCAATGAAGGCGAAGCAGTGGATTGGGAGTACAGAGAGAATGAGGTTTGTATCGGTGCAATGTATGCAAGTGGGGATGAAGTTAAGGAAGCCATAAAGTGGTGGTCTACACTATCTTTGCAAAGGCAGTTCCGAGTGGTAAAGAGCAGCCCAAAAGTATATGATGTGTGTTGCGTGCAAAGCAACTGCCCTTTTAGAGTGCATGCATTTAAAGGCAAGTGGACTGATTACTGGAAGGTGTCGAAATTGGTGGAGCATGAATGCCAACTTGAGGAGTTAAACCCACAACACCGCAACCTCACAGCTGATTTTGTGGCTCAATTCATGTATCCTCAGATCGTCGAAAATCCTAGCTTCGAGCGAAAATTAATTATTCGTACCGTGGAAGAAAAATTTCATTATAAAATCAGCTACAACAAAGCGTATAGAGCAAAGCAAAAGGCACTGGAGATGAAATGGGGGGCGTATGAAGTGTCGTATAACAATCTTCCAGCCTTGTTACACAACATATGTTTGAGAAATCAAGGAAGTTACTATGACTTGAAAACCTATCCCTGTGCTGAGAAACCAGGCAAGCAGGTGTTGCAGCGTTCATTCCTAGCCTTGGGTGCTTGCATTGAGGCTTTTCAGCATTGCCGACCAGTCATTTGTATTGATGGCACATTTTTGACTGGTAGGTACAAAGGAACCATCCTGACTGCTATTGGGTCCGATGGTAACAATCAGGTGTTGCCGTTGGTGATCGCCTTTGTGGAGAAAGTGTCAGGAGATAGCTGGTATTAGTTTCTAGAGAGAGTGAAGCAGATGATTGTTAAGGATGTACCAAATGTGTGTGTTATTCATGACCGGCACAAAGGCATTCTACAAGCAGTCGAGGACATGCAGAATGGCAACATTGAACGTCAGAGGGTCGCGCAGTGGCCTGACTTGAAGAGTAGGTGGTGTATGAGGCATATGGGTGCCAACTTTCATAGCCAATTCAAAAACAAGACCCTAATGAAACTATTTAAGCGGCTATGCATCCAGAATCAAGAGAGGAAATTCAACCTTATTTGGAAGAAACTTGATGAACTTACAAAGAAACAAGCAGAAGAGCTTGCAAAGAGGCCGGTAAATAGTGAGGTCCAACATCCCGTTTCGCTTGATGACGTTGGCTTTGATGGTCCACACGTCGTGCGCAAACCCGGTCGGGCCATTAAGACATTCTCTCAGTGGATTGAGCATGAGCCCAAAGAGAAATGGGCTTTATTGTTTGACGAGGGTGGTGCTAGATACGACATAATGACTACAAACCTAGCTGAGGTGTATAATTGGGTGCTCCGTGGTGTAAGGGTACTCCCCCTAGTTGGAATAGTGGAGTTCTTCTTATATCGGACAATCAAGTATTTCAGGGGACCGTTTTGCAGTGGCAAACAAATCAATGTCTGACAACCAGAAGGTCTATGGATACAAGATGACTGAGTACATGGAAAAGGTAATGAAAAAGGCTCGTAGACACCATGTGAGTGCCCACGGTGCCGCAGAACGACGATTTGTGGTTCTCTGCAGGGACAAAGGTCGATTGGGAGGGCGGCGGGAGAGACACTCACAAGAATGCATTATTACCAATCAAGGATGTGTTTGTTCCTGCCACAAGCCAAAGCTGCATCACCGTCCCTGCACCCATGTCATTGCTGCATGTCTTGAGGCAGGAGGGCTTCAACCTCGTATGTTTGTGTCCAACTATTATTTCAAAGAAACAATTTGGGCCACTTGGAAGAATGAGGTTTGTGGGTATCGTATGCTAGGAAACTTCATTACTAATCTGGAGAGCACGCACTTTACATTCTTGATCCTAATCCAGAAATGTTCCAAGGAGTTGGCCGACAGAAGAACAGACGGATTCGAAACAACATGGATCAATCTGAAGCTGGTGCAGAAGTGCGCCTCTGCTCCAAGTGCCATGAAACTAGTCGCAGCTACAAGAATTGTCCAGCAATGACGTATGGCTGGGGAACAAGCCAAGCGGGGCCATCTACCGTCGCTCCAGTTTCCACTTCACGTGGTCGTGGCCGCCGTGGTCGTGCTAACAATTATGGTCTTCTGTGACCACAGAATAATGTAGTACTTATTTATGAACTATGTAATTTGTGTACTTTGAACTAGGTCATTTGTATACTCCAGACTATGTAATTTGTGCACTTTGGACAACGTAATTCGTGTAGTATGTATTATGTAATTCATCTAGTTTGGAATATGTAATTCTTGTGCATTGAACAATCTCATATGGTTAGTTTGGACTATTAAAATGTTGTTGTAATTATATTGTTTTATGTATTTTTTGTTTAATTTAATTTATCAAGCTGCGACTACTTTCGTATTAATAAAGTTTTGAATTCTTTCAGCTATGGCCGAAGGGCCTCCGCAGCCCTACGAGACTCCGGAGTTGCTGGATAGGGTGATTGACGCGAAGCACCGGTCGTTCATGTCTGCCTGTGTGGTTTGCCCCAGCACACGTTTCGCGCACGAGTGCCGTTGTTGACGATGCCTCTTGACGACCGTTGGCTTGCGAGGTACGTATGTATGGTTAACATTGTAACAATATAATCTTATCTAGAATTAATATCGATTTTGTATCTCCTTTTGTAGCACTAATCTAAATTTGTATCGATTTTTGCATCTTCATTTGCACGTTAAGAGCTGCCGGCCTTTTACCCATCGCGAGGTTGGTCGAGGGTGACATGATGGATGCAGAGGTCAGGGGAGCGGACAAGGCGACACGTTTTCACTTCGACATGTCCCTTCTAGCAGCTTTGCTGGACCGGTGGCGCCCAGAGACTCACACGTTCCACCTACCAGTCGGTGAGATGGCCCCTACACTGCAGGACGTTTCCCTCCTTTTGGGTCTGCCTTGTGCTGGCGACCCCGTCGCCGCCCTGGACGTGGGAGCAGTGTGGCGGGACGAGTTGTTGGGCCGCTTTGCTGACGTTGACCGGATCAATCAGGCGCCTCCGTACCGCACCTTCAGCAACACACATGGGCTCACAAAGAAGTGGCTCATGCAGTTTAGTGTGAGTGCTGCCTTTTCTATGTTTCATTTCCATTGACAGAATAATTGATGCATATCCATACTAACTCTTTTCATTATGCAGGCGGATTACTTGAGAGCTGACGCAGACGAGGCTACAGTTGCTAGGCACCTGGAGGCCTACCTACTATGGTGATTCGGCTGGGTCTTGTTATGCTCGTCCCACGGGACCTCGGCGCCGAAGACACTCATACCCTACGCCAGAGCGATCGCGGAGGCTCCACTGGAGGACGTACCCCAGTTCAGCTGGGGTAGTGCTGTGCTGGCGGCCACGTACAGGGGTCTTTGCGCGGGTTGCTTTAAGGTGGCCTCCTTGGAGCCCATCTTTCTTGGCTGCCCGTTGCTTGTTCAGCTTTGGTCGTACGAGCGCTTCTCGATCGGTTGTCCACGCATTCACGTGGGCCCATACGAGCCCCTTCCTCCAGAGCACGACCACAGAGACAGACCGACCATGGGGTCCATGTGGTGCCTCAGAAAGGTAAGACAACACACGATTATATTGCAGCATTATTTTTTTCAATTATTTACGAATATGAATACTATTTTCAGCCTTCGTGGGTGCGAGTTCAGACGAAGAAGTCGTACCCAGACTTTGTCGGCATGTTTGACGCTCTTGTTGACGCTGACGTGAGGTGGACCCCTTACATCGCTGCAGACATCAGTGATCGAGCCCCGCAGGGGCTGTCGTCTTTGTGCCTACGCGACCAGGCCTTTTGGATGATGAGGAAGCCACTGGTGTACGACATCCACGTCGAGGAGTACGCGGTCCACAGAGTACTTCAACTGTTCAACAGGTACGAGGAGTCCCCGCTGCCGGTTACACACACCGTGACCCAGAGCGTGCATAGGTACTTGACATCTACTGATGCATTAATTTTTTTCCATAACCAACTTCTCAATTCTAATGCAATTTGATTTCTTCAGCTGGACCCATCAGGGTCAATCTGCAGCCATGCTATGGGCCCCGAGGGTACTACCCTTTGCTCAGCAGTGGGCCCAGGCCCTTGACGACGTGGTGGTCGAGGAGTGGCCACACTCGGATGAGGCTTTCGCGGCCTATCTGGCGTGGTACTTACCCAGGACACAGTCGCGGGTGGTGGTTGTTCCACAGGACCCTCACAGAGCGCCAGCACAAGTTACTGACACGTACCCTGTTTTGAGGGACCAGAACTTCGCCATCAGCGGTATGTTTGTCAAATTGAATCATGCTATCATTCATTTGATATGATTTTATCGTAATTTTGAACCTTGATAACTATGTTTTGTGTAGACCAAGGCTCTAGCGTTGGTCGAGGCCGAGGTGGACCAGGACTTGCAGAGGTACATGTACATGGTGCCGCAGGACGATGGAGCTGCATATAAGAAGATCAAGGAGTACTGTGTCAGGTTCAGACGGGCCATCACTTGCCGAGGTGGACACGCAGACGTCTACCTCCCACCACGGCCACAATACCCCGGTTCGTCTTCTGCTTTACCCACACGGCCACAGTATCTCGGTTCGTCTTCTGCTTTACCCACACGGCCACAGTACCCCGGGTCGTCTTCTGGTACACCTGCATGACCACAGTACCCCGGGTCATCTTCTGGTGCACCTGCACGACCGCAGTACCCCGGGTCGTCTTCTGGTACACCAGCACGCCCTCCCAGCTACACTCCACGGTCGGCTGGTATGCACACTAACGTTTTGTTAATTTACTTCTTTCATATAGAAATGGTTTCATATTGAATTGTTTTTCTTTGTGCAACATAGTACCACGGTTCGCCCCACCCAACCCTGCTGTTGCAGGGACCTCTTCAAGTGGTCCTCTGTTTTACGACTTAGGTACGTATTCAAACAATATATTCATGCTATTTTATTACTTGCATACAACTAATTGTCTATTACCTTATTATTATGTAGGCTACATAGGATACGGAGGGATCGAGGAAGACGTAGAGACTGGGGACGATGGTAGTCAGCCAGATGGACCGTGGATAGGATCCCTTTTCAGCACGAACCCTTACCCGGACGAAATCGACACTTCGCAGTTGGGTGGTGCACCGCTGTTTCCCACACAGGGCTCACTGGAGGACGTCCAGACACCGGTTGTAGACGAGGCGCGACGTCCCACACGCCAGGTTGCACCTCCAGACCCGCTCACGTATTCACAGCACCACACCCGAGTGGCGCAGGCGGCAGAGCGTCGGGCGAGGGGTGCACAGCGTCACAAGCGAGGGCGCATTTAGTACCTTCTTATCTATGTATGTGTTTTATGTTGTGCTCAGACTATGTGTTTTATGTCGTGCATGTAGTAGACTATTGACTATGTGATTTATGACGTGATCAGACTATGTCATTTATGTCCTGCTCAGACTATGTCATGTAGTAGATGCTGAAATGATGGATAACTGAAAAGCCTACACATGCGTTAATGCCGGGACAGAATCACCGTCTTTAAAGATGATATGACATTTCACTGAAAAGGCTACACATATTCAACTAGCCTTGGCAGTATGCATGCAACTAGCCTTTTCACGCATCTATCTAGGTTTTTCAGATCAACAATCCTGACTTCCTTGCCTTATCCAACAGGAAGGCTCAGAAAAAATTAAAATTCAAAAAACATAACAGTTCTATAAAAGATACAACCTTCTCCTCAACCAGAACACAACCTAAATTTCCAGTTCCTGTCCATACGATGTCCTCATGGAAGGAAGAACGAAAGGGCATTCCACCATGGAATGAACGACCGAAGTGCTACTGTGGGTACCGTGCAGTGGTTGCAAGTATGTGATGATCCATCAAAGAGGCAGCAGTATGGGTGTAGGTATTTCAAGTGTCCGGACATTGATGATGATTTCAAGGTACGTCATTCATTCAACTTTTCAATCTATGATTCAATTATACGGCGTACATCTAACCCATGTATTTCATGAAGGCTTGCACATTCATACAATGGGTCGACACTAGCCCTGTTCCTCGTCCGGTCTCACCAACTCAGGTTGAGCACAAAGGGCAATACAACGTGAGACAGGCGGATGCTCGAGAAGCCAAGCGTCTTGCGCGTGAGGAGCAAGAGCGAAGGATCCGCCACCAACAGATTCGTATGAAGGGCAAGGAGGATAAACTTCAGAGGCGCCGTCAGGAGTTAGCTGCCAGAGAGGCAGCACTAAAACAGCAAGAAGAAGAATTTCAAGCTTGTCAAGCACAACTCCTCATACAAGAAAAGGGACTCAACAGCAACAAGAGACAAGATGGGGAGGGCTCATCCAAGCAAGCAAGGAAGGAAAAATTCACCCGCTACACCCAGTAGAACTTCAGTTCTAATTGTACCAAATTCAATTACCTAAGGCATGTTAGGGTTAGTTCAAGACCTAGTTACCATTGTTTGGTAAAGGTTTTCACATGCCACTTTGTCACCGTTCTCGATTTCAATTATGACGTGCTTAGACTATGTGATGCATGTAGTAGCCTATTGACTATGTGATTTATGACGTGCTCAGACTATGGCATTTATTTCCAGCTCAGACCGTGTCATGCATGTTGCGCAACATGCATTTCACTTTTCTCAGTCCTAGGCTTTTCAATGCTCTACGTAATAGGCTTTTCAGTCCTACGGACATAGGCTTTTCAAGTGCATTTGTGACACCACAGGATGGGCAACGACCAACTTTGCTTCGCCAGCCTATATGTACACACATCCGTGGATGCATTGCCGCCCAGCAATTGCAAGAAAGGAGATCATTTTGCTCAGCAACAATGTCTAAAGGGTCAGGTAGTGGCAAGGGTTTGAGCTTTGGGAGTGCAAAGGGGGGAAGGAAGGGACCTCCCATTGTGTGGGACGATGTCGGGTCTCTTGGTCCTGACTACTTTGGGGGAAGCAGTGTATGAGTTTTCAGAGCAAAGCAAGCATGATTTCACAAAGGATAAGCCTCTTAGAGGATACACTAAGAGTAAAGAAGACTGGCCAAAATGCATGCATGGTGAAGATTGCTTAGTGCAGATGAATACCTCCTATCTGAATGGAGGTCGTCGTTTCTTCAAATGCCCGCGAGCATGGGTAAATGTTACTAATAATCCTCAGTTAATTATGGTTGTCTTAGTTTCACCATCTTAATCGAGTTATTTGTTGTAGGCTTCTGATGCCCCAGAAAACTGTGGGATCGTTAGGTGGGTCGATCCTCCTCCTCTTCTTCCCCATCATGAGTACATCGGATATCTGCAGAACCAAATCCAAGATCTAGAAACCAAAGTTGAGCACTATGAAGAAGAGGATTACAACGAGAATGAAGCAGTGTCACAGGAGGCGCTGTGCAATGACCCATATTGCAGCTGCCCCTATCACCAAAAGAAGGCAGCGTCGCCGCCACCGCCGCCTTCGCCCCCGCCGCCGCCGCCGATGGGAGGATATTATGGAGAAGGTGCAACACAGTATGCTATGTGTGGAGATTACTAGGACCATTCAATCGAGATGTTCTAGTTATTCCGTTTAATTACCTAAGGCATGTTAGGTTTAGGTCGGCACATCATACATGTGTCGCACGTGCCCCTGCCACTTGTGTTGTTTGAAGGTGAATGGCGCAAGCACGTTGCATTAAAATATACCATAGTCGTATGTATGTAACATTGCTACATGCACCATGACCTTCTTTGTCATGTATTTCACATTCGTTTTAATTTAATGAAGTCATGTACCTTCGTATCCCAAGACTGAACTGTTTATCAGACTTCTTTTATGAACCCTACCATCCCAGGCTAGGACATCCAATGTGGGGAATCCAATGCCGCTTTTCAGACTACTCTGATGAACCATAGCATCCAATGCCGCTTTTCAGACAACTCTCATAAACCATAGCATCCAAGGCCAAGGCATCCAATGTGGGGAAGCAAGGCATCCAACGCCGCTTTTCAGTGATACAATGTTTCGCGCAGAGTAGGCACTGAAGACGGCATGGCGAACTTATCCGCTTGCATTGGATTCGATCCCTTTCTATGTACAACACAGCCAAAACATCATGGAGCCGGTCTATGGACCAACTCAATCATTCATTATATATGGCATGCCATTGCTATTGAACTTGTGCAATGTCTCAGTTAGAAACCATGGCTTGTTCGGATCCAGAGCTCCTCAAGTGGAGAAAGGTGAGAGTTGTCGTTCCAGAAGGGTGCATGTGCCTATGTGCTTCTGTGGTGACCTTTGCAAGCTTGTGCAGTCCAAAATCTTGGGTGACTACTATGGCATGAGGTTTTTCATGTGTGACAACTTCGAGTACGATCCACCCAAGGTATCTAGCAGCATGAGAGCCAAGGTATTCACTAACCCTGCCATGTTTTTCTACCCATTTCTTGTTTCGTATTCTTACTTTGGGGAGTTAAAGACTCCCCCATCTCTCTATGATTTCTTGCAGTGCCATGTTTGAGGAGGTCGAGCGTCAAGCGGCACAGGAGCATGAAACTGAACGGGAGAGAAAGAGAGAGAGGGCACGTCGTGCAAAAGCAGCTAGCCCTGAAGCCATTAGGAAGGGAAAATATCCCCGTTGTACCCAGTGAAGCATAGGCTTCACACCTGGCGATTTAAATTACCCAAAGGCATGTTAGGATTAGCAATAGCACATGGTCACGTTTATCAATGTGCTACACATGCCATTGCACCTAGTAGTAGATTGTTTAGATCACAGGTGGTGCCTCGACACCTTTACCTCCTCATCATTTCATTTCGCTAAAATGCATCTATGCGTTCAAGCCGAGTTATGCAATTCCAATGTTTCAAAAAATGTTCTTTGTTCTACTAGTTAAGTCATTTTCCTTACATATAAAAAAATTCCATTAAACACATAAACTTCACAACTGCATTCCGTGAAACAAAAAATCCACAATTGCATTCCGGCCTAAAGGATCATCCACAAACCGTCTAAAATTATAAACATATAATATTAAAACAAATATAGGCGACCCAAATAGTAAACCGTAAAAATCTAAATCTGTTCATAATATCAGACCAAATAAAGCAGAATAATTTCTCAACATAAATTTGAAAAAAATGGCAGATTAATTTCTCAATATAAAGTACAAAAAAAATTGACAAATATAGCCGTTTCAAATGGCTATATCCGTATCGCCGTTTCAACTGGTGACATAAGACCAAAACTGCAAATTTTTGACCCAAGCATTTATTTTTGATAAATCGTAAAAAAAATATAAAAATAAAAAAATTCCTCGGACGAGCTCCTGCACACAACATCCTCCTCCGTAAGAGTTCGGTTTATATTCTCAATACTGAGATTAGCATAAGCTGGCAAATTAATTTCTGGGAGGCAAATGCATTTTTTGAAATGATATTTTGATTGTTGCCGGTGCTTTCAAATCGTAAAATCATCTCTAGCCACTTGGGCACTGGTTAGTTGACTAGTCGTGATTGATTCTGTGCTAATCGACAGTTGGACTGTCTAGTGCACTAAACGGTACCTAGTCGGCTGTCTATCCTTGAGGCCCTGTCTATAAATCTTATACAGAACTATAGAGTAGAACAGAAAATCAGGAGTTGGTCATTTAATAGATTTGAGTCCAACATGAACTTGTATGTGAGCTACTGTTTAGTTCCTTGAAAAAATTTTGCAAAAACTTTTTGCGAAGACAATCTTACCATTTAGAAGCAGTAAACATAGACAATAATAAAACTAATTACAGATCTCGCTTAGAAATAATGAGACGAATCTAATGAGGATAATTAGAGGGTATTTAATCCATGATTAACATATGATTATTGTAGCATAACTGTTGCAAATTATGGATTAAGTAGCCTCATTAGATTCGTCTCACAATTTACAGGCCATCCGCGTAATGGGTTATTTTTTCGTGTACATTTAATATTCTATGCATGTAAGATTCTCTTTGATGTGATAGGTGAAAACTTTTTAGGATGAAACTAAACAGCGTCATGCTTGAAATTTGGAACCAACAGCCTGCTACTGTCGTGTATATAGCTGGCTTCTGTAAGCTGCCCTTGAATACTAGTGGTAAAACAAAATACACTGAAAGGATATATCTAGCGGAGCATCCAGGTCTAGCACGGAGCATCCAGGTCGAAGCCATTGTCTTCATAATACTCCAACTTGTGAGCAGTAGCAAGTTGGTACATTGCAAGGGTTGAAAGGGAAACAATGAGTACATCGAAATAATGGCTTCGACCTCACTTTGAGGTCATTTTGTATTAAAGCTTATTGCTTATGTATGACATTGTCATGATAACCTGATAATGTCGCCGCATGTATGAATAAACTGATCCAAACATACATGTAGTTTGCATGCAGTTTTAGCTATAGCCTTACAAAACTGGATGTGACAAGTGGGCTGAGGCCCAAATTAATGGCGCTAGGAGTGTAAACAATTAGAGGAACGTGGTTGCCTATCTTGGCTCACCACGGTTGCGTGTTTATATAGGGGCCAAGGCCAACAGATTACAAGAGAGATAAACATCGTTACAATTGGTTTAACCTTCTCTATCTCTAACTCTATCTGTAACCGACCTATCTCTTATAGTCCTAGATGTACAAGACTCCCTATATCTCTAACACCCTCCCTCAATCTAAACTTCCTTGCTTACAAGATTTAGATTGCTTCGAAACTCTTCAAACTTGTGCACCGGTAATGCTTTAGTAAAGCCATCAGCAAGCTGATCATGTGTTGATATCAACCGTACTTGCAATTGCTTATTAGTTACTCTTTCTCTCACAAAGTGAAAGTCAATCTCAATATGTTTAGCACGAGCATGAAAAACTGGATTGGCTGATAAGTATGTTGCTCCCAAATTATCACACCATAGACAAGGAATTTGCCGTGTCAACACTCCAAGTTTAGAGAGCAATGACTCGAGCCAAATAATTTCAGCAGTAGCATTAGCCATTGATTTGTACTCAGCTTCAGTACTTGATCTAGCAACTGTTGCTTGTTTTCTAGCACTCCAAGAAATAAGATTATGAGGACCCGGTGTGTCCGAGGACCGTTGGATGGTCGCTTCCTGGAGTGATGAGTGATTGACAACATGGTGTGGATTGACGTTTCCCTTGGCTCAAGTATTGCAGGTGTAGAATGCGGCTTGGTTGCATTGGTGCAGGTGAAGAATAGGCGCGAAAGGTCTTAGCCATGGCGGCCTCCGAGGAGCGGAGAGACAAGTAGGCTTGGTTCGAGGGACCCGGTGGCCAGATGGATCAAGTGCGGTTCACATGCTGGCAAGAACGAGCAAGGGGACGTGGTTCTGGTGTGAGGTAGCGGCTCACAACCGAAGCTCGTACGCGGACGTGAAGCCGGTGCAAGGTGGCGGTTAACGACCGAAGCTTGTACGCGGGGTTTGGTGATTTGGCCACAAAATCATCGGTGGACGGTTTCCCTTGGTTTGGGCCTCAAAACTAAGGCCGAGGACTCGACGAGGCGAGATTGGGCAGCTGGGCTGAGGTGACCAGCCAGGGGCGGTTTAACCGCCTCCCCCTGGGCCTGGCCCAAAATCGGCGTCGAGGAGCTTCGATCCGGAGGACACGCGGCGTGACTGCAAGGCTTGCGTCGGAGGGAAGCTAGCTTGCGGTGGAAGGTGTCCCAGCCGGAAAATATCTGAAACCAAATGTCAAATTTTCCCCTGAGGGGTATGTATCACTTAGGGGTAGTTTAGTCTTTAGAGCACCACCACTTGGACTACTAATAGGCCCCCTAGGGCATGGTGGCTGCCATCTCTTTTAGTTATCTCTTTAGTTCTCTTTGGTTTTCTGCTTTGAACTACTTTTCCCCTTCATCCCCTCCACCTAGAACTATTTCGAATCATTCGTAGTTTGTATAGGTGAATTCATGGTTTGTTGATCGAGCTTGTTCTGTTCATCTTTGTGCCATGATTTGAATCCACGAGCTCCCTTTTCTTTTCCTATTTTCGAAGGTATTTTCGGAGCTATTTTTGGCGGATTTTCGTTCTTCACTTCCTAGGGCGTTTTCTCTCGGATTTCTTTGGGGGATTCACATATGAGTGCATTGTGCCTCTTTTGCTGGTGATATCTTGCCCCCAAACGCCGGGAATCGCTTTGGATTTGAAGTTTTCGGGATGAACTCGGGGTGGATGTGTTCTTCACGAGATCTGAGATTCCGGGAGTTCTAGTGCGTTTGAGGCCGAGATTTTTGGGGAATATACTCCACTGAAGGTATACATCATCTCCCCAAAGTTTCATCTCAAGATCTCAAGCCGTTTGGGAGATCGATTCACGAGTTGACTTTTTCCCGAGAGCTTCCCAGGCCAGGCCGGTTAAACCGCCCCCTAGGCGGTTAAACTGCCCCTAGGGAGGTTAAACCGCCCCTGGCTGGGTAGAGAAGGTTTTGCCTCGTTTCGGTTCATTTTGTGTTCGTTTAGATCGATTCGAGTTCCGCTGCGTCTTTCTTGTTCCTAGGGTCAGTAGCTTGACAGTTGCTACGTGATCTTGGCAAGATCGCTTTCGGAGGCGTTGGAGTTGATTTGGGAGAATAGCCGGATTGGTTGGAAAGAATTTTTATCGGCTCCCATTCACTCCCCCCCCTTTCTGGTCGCCGTTTCGGTCCTTCAGTTGGTATCAGAGCCGGTTACGTGTCTTTGCGACTCTAACCAGTCTATGATCCAAAGATGGCGTACCAAGATCGGGGTTCCGGGCCTCCGCACTTCGATGGGAAAAATTATCCGAACTGGGTTGCGCGTATGGGCGCTTTCTTGCAAGGCAAAGGAATGTTGTTGTGGGATGTGACCAAAGATGAACACTATGTCAATCCCACCAACTTAGATGCCCAGGATGCGAAAGATAAGTTTGAGGCAAACGCTAGAGCTGTCAATTACTTGTTCCGTGCTTTGTCTGCCGAGGAGTTTGAGCGAGTTTTGGGCGAGGACCTAGCTAGCCAGATCTGGCAGAAGCTCAAGGTAGCCCACGGTGGTGATAGCCATGTGAAGGCTAGGCTTTTCTCGATGTATCGAAGAGAGTATGAAAATTTCGCTCATTTGCCTGGAGAGTCTGTTGATGCTTTGTTTCAGCGTTTCACTTCCATAGTCAACAACATGAAAGCCAACATTACCGTACTCCCATACTCGGACCATGACAGAGCTATCAAGCTCTTGCAAGCACTTGATAGATCCGTGTGGGGTGCCAAGGTTGAGGCAATCATGGAGTCGGCTAACTATGAAACCTTGTCTGTTGATGAGCTTTTCTCGAAGTTGAAGTCTTCCGAGGTTGATAGACAGCTGCTTGCCAAGGCTAAGAGTCCGACTGATCCCCATAGTCTGGCTCTAGTCGGTGGCTCTGGTTATGGACATGCTAACACTCCCAGACACTTTGCTTTGTCCTCTCTTGTGTCTCTTCCAGATGAGGAATATGAGGTGTTGAGCGAGGAGGATCTCACGTTGCTCACGAGGAGGTTCGAGCGGATGTACCAGAACCAGAAGGGTTCAAGTCGTGCTGGGAGTACGTGCTACAGATGCGGGAAGATGGGCCACTTCATCGCCGAGTGCCCCGAGGAGATCAAGAACGACTACAACCGCAAGCACCGTCCGCGAGATGACCACAAGCACCGTCCCAAGGACGAGTACTGCTCCAAGCACAAGAACAAGGAAGAGAGAAGGTCGAAGAACAAGCACGGTGGACACAAGAAGAACCGATCTCGAGCGATGGTGGCAGATGCGAGCGACATCGACACAAGCTCCACCAACACGTCGTCGAGCTCGAGCAGCGAGGATGAAGACCGCGGCCACCGCAAGGAGAAGAAGAACGTGAATCGCAACTTCAACGGCATCTCCTTCGCCGCCGTCGACTACTGCACCATGGTACACGACTCCGTGAAGAGCAAGGACGACTCCGACTCTGACTCTGAGGATGAGGTATTGACCGATCCCACCTCTTTGCGTAAGGAAATTACTAGACTAGAGGAGTTGGTCGATAACCGTGATGACGTGCTTAGGAAGACCAACAAGGAGAAGAGAGAGTTTAGGTCATTGCTAGGAGAGTCGAAGGAGAGAGTAGCTGAGCTTGAGACCTTGCTTTCTGAGACTGGAAAGAAGGCGATGGAGTTTGAGTCTTTGCTTTGCGAGTGGGAGAGAGCAGCTAAGCTTGAGTCGGAGATTGCTGTGTTGAAAGATGCTCCTCTTGTGTCTGATGAAATTGAATGCTCGTTCTGTGATGTGCATCTTGCTGATCTGGTTGTTCTTAAGGAGAAACACATGACATGCTTAGATGAACTGGAAGGTGCTAGGGTTGAGCTTGCTGAGTTGAAGTCTAGATCATCTTTGCTAGGTGCTTGTACTTCTTGTCCTGCTTTGCATGCTCAGTTGCTTGAATCTCGTACCATGATTAGTTCGCTTGAAGCTCAATTGAAATCTCCTATTGCAAATTCTTGTTCCGCTTGTGATGTTGTCGCTTTGAAGAATGTTGAGCTAGAACAATGTGTTGATCGCTTGCAAGATGAGAATGATGAGTTGCTAGAGGTCCGATGGTGAGAGACGAGAGGGTTCCACGTAGTGACGTTGATTTTGCTAACCCCTCTTTTGAGCAGATGGCCCGACACTAGTTTGACTCTTTCTGTGCTAACCCCAGTGTTGAGTCATTCGCTCGTTCTCGTTCTCGCTTTTGATTGTGTAGGTGTGAGGTATGGAGAACATGAGCTTGGTGACTCTTGGTCTTTTGCATGATCAAGGTTTGATGGTTCTCCACACCTTTTTGGATGGCCCCGATGTGGCCCTTGTACACTATGTATTGTGAGTATATCCCTTGTACACTCTTGTGTTTATCTGTGTATATTTAGCTTGCTTTGTGCCTGTATCATGATTTTTATGTTTTGTGGCACTCCTTAGCGTCACGTTTTAGCAACAGCTCAAGAGCGCGTAGATATATGTCGTTGGATGCAAAATTAATTCTGCAAGCGCACAGAATATATCTCGTTGTAGCACTTCACCGTGGGAGTTACCCCAGGGTATCGTATTTATATTTCCGCAGGGAAGCAGATGGTTAAAGTGTATTGAAGAATGAAATGATATATCTTGCCAGAAATATCAAGCCACAAACCCAGGGGCACAAACTCTAGGTTTGGGTGGATAATGGTCAAGTTAATGACCGGATAGAAGGTCTGAAAGACCAGCGACACACGGAGCACCTATTTCTAAAGAAAAGGAAAGACGCTGGGAGAAACCGGACCTAGACTCTTTCTAATTCAGAGCAAAAGGCACTCTAGCCTTAGCCTAGACCCTAGCTTAGATACCGGGAACAGAGCTCGCTTCGACGGCTAGAACGGGAGAACCTCAGAACGGGGTGAGAGAGGGGGTTCTCCGGGCTCAGCACTACTGTTATGAATACACCCGAACGTGGTGGACTACGAAGGACGGATAGGGCTGTCACCACCTGCCGCCTACCACTGCAGTACCGTGGGGTGCAACACACTTCCTAGTTAATCAACAAGCCAGACACCACGTCTGCACTCGATGATTAAGATTTCTCTTGAGGCCTGTCAAGAGAAATCCCCGTCTTCCCTAAGGCGTCTTACGGCTCGGTCAAGGTGAGCAAACCCGTGAGATAAAACCCGGTAGAGCTAAACTAAACTCTACACTAAAACTAAAGGGGATAGGACTTTGCTCTAAAGAGAGCAAGATCTTTACTCTTAAAGAAGAGCAAGAGAGAAATATAAAAGATAACTTAAGCTCTGAAGTAAGAAAGTAATTGTATAAATAAACTCTTCAAAAGAAGGAAAGGATACAAGAGCTTTACCAGAACTCCGAAGACTCCGAAGATCCGAGCTAAGCTCGACTCGACTCTACTCCCAACTCTAATCCTAATCTAAGAAATGAAAAAGATACTAGAGCTCCCTTCAAGTAAAGACTTGAGATATGTGGTGTGTGTCTTCCCAAGGTGAATGAGCTTCCTTTTATAGCCTCCAGGGGGTGGATGTCAGCGTCATTAGCACGCCAAGGCTCTGCTTAGGCTTCACGCGAAGGAGGAGACGTGGCGGCCACAGAGGGAGGCCGGCCGGCCTGGGCTAGGCCGGCCGGCCTGGCCCTGGTGCCACTTGGCACCGTCCTCTGCAGGAACGGTCCTGATGCTCTCCCAAGGTCGGTAACAGTTGCGTTTAGTTGAAGCTTGTCCGAGAATCCTAGGATGTGGGCCCTTCAATCCATGTGCTTTCACCTCTAGGCCTTCCGGGTCCTTGGATCAAACCGACATTGTTTGCACGGTGCTTGATCATCCTGGGAACTTGGCATGGCTTGTGGATCAATGACGTGGCCAGACCTGGCCAGGGGAGGCCGGTCGGCCTGGCCTAGGCCGGCCGGCCTGGCTCTGTGCCAGGTTTGGCCCTTGTTTCTCCTGGTTCGTCCTGCAAGCACAACTCATCCAAAACTTGTGGAATTTATCAGTAAAAATACTTTTATGTATGGAATATGGTATGATCATCCTCATTTTACCGAAATGTTGACGGTCACTACGAAGTTATAATGGCCGTCAACACACCCCCAAGCTTAGACTCTTGCTCGTCCTCGAGCAAGGCTAAAACTCTAGGTTCAGTAGGTCAGGAGTTGCTTCAATGTTTATACTCTTAAAGTACTCCGTGCTTAAGCCAAAACTTCAACGAATCACTTGAATAAGTTGGCATAAAAGAGAACTCATACCATGGTTCCACGTGGGGCTGCATTGATTCACGTTTTGGGCTATTGAGAGCTTGAACGGTCATCTCTAAAGTATTTCCATGCAACTTTTCAGGTTCCATCTCGGAGATATGAATTTTTCAAAAGATGGTTGATTCATTCCCCGATGGCTACTCTCGAGTCACTCAAGGTGTTTTAATCCTCACTCTTGGTCGGGATTGACCAATGTTTCCCTATACTAAGGCTGAAGTGGAGTTATAGGTAGGGTAAGAGTGGCATACCTTGGTTACTTCTGTTGTCGAGTCGAAGAGTGGTCCGCGAGCGATGGTACTCGTCAAATTCCGGTCTTTGGAATTCATGGGGTTTGAATGGAGAGGGAGAAGGTGTAATGTTCAAAGGTCTTTGGACTCCTTATTGTTTCTCTCTCATATTTTTGAGATGTTTCTTCTCTCTTTTTTTTTCAGATGGAGCATTTGTCTCCATTTTTTTTGAATACATCTCTTCTCTTACTTTGGTAACAGAGAGGGATTCAGCTTTGTATGGAGTAGTTGAGGACCTTTTGGGGTGAGCTTTGTGATGAGGTGAGTGTATGTCATCGACGGTGGACGTCAACCCCGGAGTGGGACTTTGACTAGTCGGACATTTTGAGGCTGAGGTGGATGGGAAGACCGGTGAATGTCAAGTACCTTCTGCAAGCGGACTTCACCATTCGACAAGACTCAAAGCAACTCAAGATAGCATATGGTAGTTTCAACAAATGTATAACTGTTTAGGCTCTGGATAGGACATTTAAACCATCGAGGAAGATTCACCATGTAACATTTTATAAAAACTTTCGAGAGGTTCCTTACTAAGCATGCAGTTATACCTCGAAGCAAACCATATCAAAACTCACAATAACTTAAACAATGAACAAGTGCTCTTGCTCCCACAGTTTTATCATGGCGGATCCTTAAATGCCAACGAACTCAAATACTCAAGAGTAAAGGATTAAGTACGAGGCACTTGGAGGGCATAAACAGAGCAACTATTCATCATTCCAGAGGTTCTCAACCATAGTTCCATACATAAAGACATCTTTTGGAGCTTTTATTTTATTTTATTTTTATTATTTTCTCTTTTTTTCTTTTTATTTATTTATTTATTTTTATTTTATTTAGCATTTTATTTCATCATGGCACGGCAAGGCAAAGGCATCGGTAAGGCAACGGCAACGGCAAGGCAACGGTAAGGCAAACGGCAACGGCAAGGCAAACGACAACGGCAAGGCAACGGCAAGGCAAAGGCGACGGCTTTCGAACATACCTGAGACTCCCCCAAGCTTCGATGAAGCTCACTGGTAGTACTGGTCGGGGTCGTAGTGCATGTAGTTGAATAAGCCGTGCATGTCGGTCTGGAGGGATGTGGTCATCCCCCAGTTCTGCTGCGTGAGATCAGTGTTGTGTGCAACTGCATCTCTGAGTTGCTGTTGTTGCAGCGTCATCGTCTCCATCCTGGTATTAAGATCAGCGATCCCCCGGGAAACCGGGTTCTCGTAGTCATACCTGGCGGAGGCGGATGGTCCGACCTGCGGGCCGTAGCCTGCTGTTCCTTGGTGGTAGTCGAATGCTTCCTCAAAGTTCATGTTGGCCGTGGGGTTCTCTATCGGCTGCTGGTAGTCGTACTCGGGCTGCTGCTGGTAGCGGTACTCGGGCTGTGGCGCGGTAGAAGTTCCAGCTTCGTCATCATGCCTGGCCCGCCTGCCACGTGTTGCAGGGCCTGCAACACTATGGCGAGCGGGTTCTCTCCTTCTGAGCTGCATGGTTAGACTTCTCGCTGATCTCAGCGATAAAGCTGGGCATGGAAGCTCAACTTCATCGATGAAACCAGGATAGCACATGAAAAGAGTATGGCCAGTGCCCTCGCGCATCAAGTGACCCTGGATGAAATGGTCTAAACCAATGCAGTACTGATATTCTTGTGTAGCTGGAAGGAAGGTGACTTGAGCGCCCTGTAAAGCACCAACATGGTTGGCGATGCGTGTGACTAGCGAGGTTATGTCAATTGTGGCTCGGCCACTGACTAACCTCTGCCAGTTCTCAAGCATGCTCATGACCGGAGAAAAGCGAATTTTCTTGACCATGGCATACAGGCACTCTAAATCAGGCAAGAGGCAAAGACGCAAATCAGCGCGCGGGTGGACCACCATAGCGATCCACTTCGCCAGGAAACGAAGAGTGGGGTTGTGGATGGCGGTAATGCTATTTTTCCCCGAGGATGGCTCCCCTGTGATGCTATCCCACCATGCGGCACGGTTGTACCGGTGGTTAGTCACCAACAGGTTGGCATCAATGATGCATCTCTTGTTGAAACCAAGAGCCTCACTGAGTTGTTTCGGGGTCAAAACAAAATCCTCATTGAAAAATCGAAAGCAAATGTTTGTCTCGTTGGGACGAACTTCGATTTTCAAACTCATCAAAAACTCCATAGTAAGAAAGTGCGAACCTGTTTCCGTGACGGGGTAGAAGTTTTGCCATCCGGCATTGTTGAACGCCCGTTCCATGTCTCCTCCGAGACCGGTCTTGATCAGCAGCATAGGGTCGAAGTACTTGGCGTGTGTGAAGTAGCGGTCCTGGAGCTGGTCTAGCACCGTTCTCTCGTCGTCGGTTCGAGCAACGATGTGCTCGACCCGAGTCATGATCCTGATGCGGAGCCTGTTCCTCGGCACCTCCTCCTCCTGGGACTCTGTGTCGTGTCGAGTTGAGTCGACAGACATAGTATCCCGGGAAGTAGATGATCCCCGAGAGCGGCGAGAGCTCGAAGAGGTGAGCTTGGTCACGACTCCACGTGCCTTAGTCCACATGATTCCTGCAAAAGATTAGTCTCACAATACCCGAAGGAAATCAAGGGTTAGACAGTCAGATGTTAGGCGTTCTTGTGGGAGATTAATCACCACAACTCGGTTAGTCGTTCTTGTGGGGTAAGAACCACCACAAACGTTCTCGTTCAACCGGCAGGGGTTTGTTCACACAAGGATTCAAGAATGGATTTTAGCAGAATTTCCTTGTGGTTTAAACTCTAACCCTACTTAGAGAATTTCGAAATTTAAGCGAGGGAGAAGGGAATTGAGCAGGATGCATGCATACCTGTGCTTGGGGTGTCTTCCTTCAGAGCTGGGCACTGGTATTTATAGAGGCGCAGCAGGGGGAGGCCGGCCGGCCTGAGGCAGGCCGATCGGCCTGCACATGGCGCCGGTCGTGCCCATCCCGTGCGTCAGTGGTCACTGCCCTGTGCTTGGTGCTCTGGTAGGTGAGGATGGGACAGCAACGGTGGTTAGAGGCCGGCCGGCCTGGCTGGGGCCGTTTGGCCTGGTGTTGTGTCCAATTTCCTCCATCCTCTCGTGTCGTGTCCTCCCACATGATCTTGTTCCTTGCTTGCTGTGATCTGGCCACTGGAGTTGACAAGTGGGGCCGGCCGGCCTAGGTGGGGCCGGCCGGCCTGAAGTTTGGCCGAATTTTTTTTATATGCTTCCTAATGCACAATTGAAATATAAATGCAAGCTTCGAAAATTTAAACATGCTGTGATGAATGAAAAGAATTGAAATGCAAAACCTATTCTATATGCAATGCAAAGATACGTACCATATACCTTATGGCGAGGGCTCGAGTTTTTCGTCCTGAGCGGAACTCTCCGAATCCTTGTTCGGGACTGCTTTTACCCGCCATTCCTTTCGGGGTGGACGGGACTTGGATTCAACCTCCTTATCGCGCTTTGCTTGCTCCTCCAGCGCTTTGGTTCTCGATATCCTTCGCCGTGCATGATAGCGATCATGCCTCTTCTTTTCCTTGGCGGCGAAGGCTTCCACCATCTTCATGAGCGTTTCTACGCTCGGCATCTTGGACTTTCGGGGCATGAATTCTTCGACCATATTGACTTGATGGGGGATCTCCTTAGGACGGAAAGAGAAACTCTCGGTCCCTCCGTTAATCCTCAGTTGAATAGGTCCCACGTCCCACGTCAATGTTTGCATTCGCAGTACTTAAGAACGGTCTCCCAAGGATGAGAGAGTTCGTTGCTCCGGCTTCCATATCCAGGACGATGAAATCCACAATGATGAAGAAATCCCTGATCTTGACCGGAACATTTTCTGTGACTCCATGGGGGTAGCGGATCGATTGATCCGCTAGCTGCAAACACATGGGTGTAGAGACAAGCGATATATGTTTAAGGTGGTCAAAGACTACCTTGGGCATTACGCTGACGCTCGCCCCCAAGTCACATAGGGCATTGTCGAAGTCATGGCCTCCAATGGAGCATGATATTGTGGGGCAGCCAGGATCTTTCTTCTTAAGGTGGGGCCCGAGTATAGCTGAGCTACATTCCTCGGTCAGCTGTACCGTCTCCCTTGTGGGTAGAGTCCGCTTATTGCTAAGTATATCCTTGATGTACTTGGCGTATGTCGGGACCTGCAAAGCATCAAGTAATGGTATGTTGATGTATACCTTCTTGATTACCTCGACGAACTTGTCGAATTGTTCGTCGGCCACGGGTCTTCTCCTCCGTTCTGGGAACGGGAGGAAAGTGGGATCTCGGCTGTAGCTTGAGGCTTGTGGTGCCTCGTTCCCCTCCTTTGAGATAGGGGTGGTTTCCTCGTCATCTTCCTCTTCGGCGGCCACCTCGGTGTGGCTAGCTTCCTTCTGTCGAGTACCTGCATCCTGTGGATTGTGTGGGTCCTGTGTGGACTTGCCAGTCCGCGTGGTTACTGCACTAACATTTTCCTTGAAAGGAACCTCCGGTTGCCCGGGTAACTTCCCCGCATTTGGGTTAGGGCAGGATGCAGCCAGCTGAGCTACTTGAGTTTCAATCATTTTGTTGAAGCTCAGCTGGTTCTTAACGACAGAATTAAAAGCTTCTATCTGGGAGGCCATTGACTCCATAACTTTATCATTAGCAAGAAATTTCTTGCTAATGCTATCGTTAATCTGTTTTTGGCCATACCAGATGTCCTTTAGCGACGGTTGAAAACCGTTGTTAGAGCCATTACCTTGATGTTGGCCGAAGGGGAAATTGGGCTTGGAATTCCAACCTTGTTGAGGACGGAAGCCTGAATTGTTGTTATTTCCAATGAAATAGGCTTCTTCTTGTGTCGTCGGGCAAGTGTCGCCCGAGTGTCCTGCTTCTCCACACGTTTCACACGTGATTCTCTCCTCCATGATCTGATTCATCTCCTTGCCAGGAGATTCCATCTTCTTCAAGAGGAGGTCCATCTTAGCGGCCAGCATATCAACGGAGTCAATTTGATGTACTCCCTTGCGGGGAGCTTGTCTTTCTCCTATCCAGCTCTGATGAGTGGATATTTTCTCGATTAGCGCCTTCGCTGCGTCTACATCCAACGAGAGGAAAGCTCCTCCCGCGGCTGCATCCAACATCTCTTGCGATCGTCGGCTCAGGCTGTGGAAGAAGTTCTGGGTAATCAGCCAATCTTCCACACCATGGTGGGGGCAGGCTGCAATATACTCTTGCAGTCGCTCCCAAGCTTCGGGAATTGTTTCTCCGTCTAGCTGCTGAAAGCTAGTGATTTTTCCTCGGAGGGCATTGGTTTTGCCCACCGGAAAGTACTTGGCCAGAAATGCGTCTGCGCAAGTCTGCCAGCGTCCATCGAATGATGCCTTGTTAGCATAGAACCACTCCTTTGCTTTCCCAAGCAAGGAGAATGGGAAGAGTTGAAGGCGGATGTTGTTGATCGGTGTGCCATTGGGGTTGATAGTACTGCACACCTCCAGAAAATTCCGAAGGTGAGCGTTCGCATCCTCAATCGCCTTTCCGCAGAAAGGGCTGGCCTAAACCATGTTTACCAGGCCAGTTCTCAGCTCAAATGCACCTTCCTGTGCGTTCGACAATCCCGGGAAGTTGCTGCTTGACGGGGCTGAGAACTCACGGAGCGTCTTCTTAGCTTGAGCCATAATCTCGTGGACTCTGGGGCTGAAGAAAACGACGAATCTGATTCGGACTCGGAGTCGGATGACGACTCGAGTATATTGCTTGAGCTGAGTGAAATCTGAGGAGGTACGACTCTCTTTCGCACTACTCTTCCAATGCGTTCTGGATTTGGATCAAAGTTTGATGGTAGGTTGAAACCAGTCATGCACTACCCTGCAAAACACATCAAAAATAGACGAGTGTTGCAGTGGTGAGGTCACTAAGGTTAGTGGTTTGGTAAATCTGTAAAGATAATCAAATGATTCAACAATAACTTTAGCCAATTGCTTCCCCGGCAACGGCGCCAGAAATGCTTGTTGGCACTCCTTAGCGTCACGTTTTAGCAACGCTCAAGAGCGCGTAGATATATGTCGTTGTATGCAAAATTAATTCTGCAAGCGCACAGAATATATCTCGTTGTAGCACTTCACCGTGGGAGTTACCCCAGGGTATCGTATTTATATTTCCGCAGGGAAGCAGATGGTTAAAGTGTATTGAAGAATGAAATGATATATCTTGCCAGAAATATCAAGCCACAAACCCAGGGGCACAAACTCTAGGTTTGGGTGGATAATGGTCAAGTTAATGACCGGATAGAAGGTCTGAAAGACCAGCGACACACGGAGCACCTATTTCTAAAGAAAAGGAAAGACGCTGGGAGAAACTGGACCTAGACTCTTTCTAGTTCAGAGCAAAAGGCACTCTAGCCTTAGCCTAGACCCTAGCTTAGATACCGGGAACAGAGCTCGCTTCGACGGCTAGAACGGGAGAACCTCAGAACGGGGTGAGAGAGGGGGTTCTCCGGGCTCAGCACTACTGTTATGAATACACCCGAACGTGGTGGACTACGAAGGACGGACAGGGCTGTCACCACCTGCCGCCTACCACTGCAGTACCGTGGGGTGCAACACACTTTCTAGTTAATCAACAAGCCAGACACCACGTCTGCACTCGATGATTAAGATTTCTCTTGAGGCCTGTCAAGAGAAATCCCCGTCTTCCCTAAGGCGTCTTACGGCCCGGTCAAGGCGAGCAAACCCGCGAGATAAAACCCGGTAGAGCTAAACTAAACTCTACACTAAAACTAAAGGGGATAGGACTTTGCTCTAAAGAGAGCAAGATCTTTACTCTTAAAGAAGAGCAAGAGATAAATATAAAAGATAACTTAAGCTCTGAAGTAAGAAAGTAATTGTATAAATAAACTCTTCAAAAGAAGGAAAGGATACAAGAGCTTTACCAGAACTCCGAAGACTCCGAAGATCCGAGCTAAGCTCGACTCGACTCTACTCCCAACTCTAATCCTAATCTAAGAAATGAAAAAGATACTAGAGCTCCCTTCAAGTAAAGACTTGAGATATGTGGTGTGTGTCTTCCCAAGGTGAATGAGCTTCCTTTTATAGCCTCCAGGGGGTGGATGTCAGCGTCATTAGCACGCCAAGGCTCTGCTTAGGCTTCACGCGAAGGAGGAGACGTGGCGGCCACACAGGGAGGCCGGCCGGCCTGGGCTAGGCCGGCCGGCCTGGCCCTGGTGCCACTTGGCACCGTCCTCTGCAGGAACGGTCCTGATGCTCTCCCAAGGTCGGTAACAGTTGCGTTTAGTTGAAGCTTGTCCGAGAATCCTAGGATGTGGGCCCTTCAATCCATGTGCTTTCACCTCTAGGCCTTCCGGGTCCTTGGATCAAACCGACGTTGTTTGCACGGTGCTTGATCATCCTGGGCACTTGGCATGGCTTGTGGATCAATGACGTGGCCAGACCTGGCCAGGGGAGGCCGGTCGGCCTGGCCTAGGCCGGCCGGCCTGGCTCTGTGCCAGGTTTGGCCCTTGTTTCTCCTGGTTCATCCTGCAAGCACAACTCATCCAAAACTTGTGGAATTTATCAGTAAAAATACTTTTATGTATGGAATATGGTATGATCATCCTCATTTTACCGAAATGTTGACGGTCACTACGAAGTTATAATGGCCGTCAACAATTGTACATTTGTTTATCTGGTATCCTTTTAGTTGGTATCTTTTGTTGCATTTTGCTCATTTGAGATTTCTCTTCCTTTTTGTGATGGAGCTTTCCATTTTCTTTTATAAACCTTTTCTAGTTTTTCTAGGTGTCTTTGATTGAGGGGGAGCTCGGCTTTATTTAATGGGGAGTATTTGCTCGACTTGATTTGGAAAGGAGATGATCTTGCTTAGAGCTTTTGGATAGCATGAGTTTGTGAGGTTGTTGAGTTGGCACTTTGGTTGTGCACTTCATGGGTGTTTGAAATTTGAACCTGAAACTTGGATTTGCATTTTGGTTGCACATTCCAGGGGAAGCTTGGTATTTGTGCTTTGATCGCGCTTGTGTTTTGAGTTTGAGCTTGCCCATGTTTCTACCCAAAACCAGCTTGCAGACATTTTCACTAAGCCTCTTGACCAAGTTACCTTCACCCGCTTGCGAGGAGAACTTGGTGTGTGTGCATTTTTTTGAGCTGAGTTTTGGAGACTTCTCTTGTAGCTTATGTATACTATTGTACCATCTTTGTATCTTGATGTATGCTTTCTGCTTTTGTATCTTGATGTATAGTTTTCATCTCTGCATCTTGTGATATATCATGCTGCATTTGTATCATATTTTAGGATGAGCTTCTCCTATATGCAGTGATTGCTACAGCTTGCTACATTTTAGAGTTTAGGCAGGCTGGCTAGGGATTGATTGTATGGATGGCTATGCTCTTGATGGTTTTGATATATATTCTATTGAGATAGTCTCCTTTTTGAATTAAAATGGCAAACTGAACTTAAATTCTTTCACCCATGAGTAAATGCCTTTGCATGTCTTGTTTGAGCCGAAATGGCTATGTCTTGCTTAAGATCATGCTAGGATGTGATATTCTTTTCAATTGGGTCACAGACCTTTGTCATTGTAAATGTTTAGCCCATGCTTTATCTTGTGGAGGAGCATAAGCTTCTTTTTGTCGCAAAGACATTTCATGTACCATGCTTAATTTGAAAAACTTGAAACATGAGATGTCTATGCATGAAAGAAGAAAGATGAGAAAAAGATATATTTGCAGAAAATTATGCTCATGTCCCCTCTATGCTTTCACCATTGCACACACTTGCACACATGGGTGCTAAGCGGTTGCATGTTGTTTGCCGGAGAAGTCTCCCATGAGAAGTGAACACATGGCTCCGTGCTTTGACATGACATGAGGTAGAACTTGGGCGTTTATGATGATCTTTTGTCAAGAATGCTTGTCCTTTCATGTTTTTGGTAAGATGATGTTCATTTTTGCTTGAACAATCCATGATTAGGACTTTGCTCATGTGGTGACATTTTTGATAAAACTACACAACTTGCTCATGGCTTTGTAATTGGATATATGTCTTTACCTTCTTGATGGCAATGCCCGTGTCACATGATGAACTATCTTGTTTGCCTCTTCTCTAACTTGTAGCATTTTGTATTGCTCATTGTATATTTGAGAAGCTTGTATTTGCATTTTGTACATTTTTCCTTGATTTGTGCATTGTCAACAAGGGGGAGAATTTCTGGAGCATTTTGCAAGGGGGAGAAGTTGCTGAACTTGTGAGAAAGGTTTTGAGCTTGATTTTGTTGGATTTATGTGAGACTTGATGAGAGCTTTGCCAAAAAGGAAGTTTTTGAAAATCTGTGAAGTTTCTGAGGGTTTGAGTATTGGAAAACATTGCTGGGCATATTTGGAAAGTTTTTGAGTTGAAACGGCATCGTTGTGAGTTCATTTGTGCAAAAACTGCATTTTCGGAGTGCTTTGAGTGTTCTAAAAAGTGAATTGGAGATTTGTGATTTGTGCTTTGTGCTTTTGCTCTTTTGCCGATGGTGTTGAGCCCTTTCGCTTCTTCTTGAAGGGTCGGCGTTTCTGGAGTTTTTTCTTGCGAAGTGACTTTGTTCTCGGCTTGTTCTTGCTTTTAGTCACTTGCTTGAGTCTTGTTTTCGATTTCTTTTCTTTTTCTTTTAGTCTCATTGGTTACTATGTGTGTGTTGTCAATGCACTCATCAAGGGGGAGATTGAGGACCCGGTGTGTCCGAGGACCGTTGGATGGTTGCTTCCTGGTGTGATGCAGTGATTGACAACGTGGTGTGGATTGACGTTTCCCTTGGCTCAAGTATTGCAGGTGTAGAATGCGGCTTGGTTGCATTGGTGCAGGTGAAGAACAGGCGCGAAAGGTCTTAGCCATGGCGGCCTCCGAGGAGCGGAGAGACAAGTAGGCTTGGTTCGAGGGACTCGGTGGCCAGATGGATCAAGTGCGGTTCACATGCTGGCAAGAACGAGCAAGGGGACGTGGTTCCGGTGCGAGGTAGCGGCTCACAACCGAAGCTCGTACGCGGACGTGAAGCCGGTGCAAGGTGGCGGCTAACGACCGAAGCTTGTACGCGGGGTTTGGTGATTTGGCCACAAAATCATCGGTGGACGGTTTCCCTTGGTTTGGGCCTCAAAACCAAGGCCGAGGACTCAACGAGGCGAGATTGGGCAGCTGGGCTGAGGTGACCAGCCAGGGGCAGTTTAACCGCCTCCCCTGGGCCGGCCCAAAATCGGCGTCGAGGAGCTTTGATCCGGAGGACACGCGACGTGACTGCAAGGCTTGCGTCGGAGGGAAGCTAGCTTGCGGTGGAAGGTGTCCCAGCTGGAAAATATCTGAAACCAAATGTCAAATTTGCCCCTGAGGGGTATGTATCACTTAGGGGTAGTTTAGTCTTTAGAGCACCACCACTTGGACTACTAATAGGCCCCATAGGGCTTGGTGGCTGCCATCTCTTCTAGTTATCTCTTTAGTTCTCTTTGGTTTTCTCCTTTGAACTAGTTTTCCCCTTCATCCCCTCTACCTAGAACTATTTCGAATCATTCGTAGTTTGTATAGGTGAATTCATAGTTTGTTGATCGAGCTTGTTCTGTTCATCTTTGTGCCATGATTTGAATCCACGAGCTCCCTTTTCTTTTCCTATTTTCGAAGGTATTTTCGGAGCTATTTTTGGGGGAGTTTCGTTCTTCACTTCCTAGGGCGTTTTCTCTCAGATTTCTTTGGGGGATTCACATATGAGTGCCTTGTGCCTCTTTTGCTGGTGATATCTTGCCCCCAAACGCCGGAAATCGCTTTGGATTTGAAGTTTTCGGGATGAACTCGGGGTGGATGTGTTCTTCACGAGATCTGAGATTCTGGGAGTTCCAGTGTGTTTGAGGCCGAGATTTTTGGGGAATATACTCCACTGAAGGTATACATCATCTCCCAAAGTTTCATCTCAAGAGCCCAAGCCGTTTGGGAGATCGATTCACGAGTTGACTTTTTCCCGAGAGCTCCCAAGCCAGGCCGGTTAAACCGCCCCCTAGGCGGTTAAACCGCCCCTAGGGAGGTTAAACCGCCCCTGGCTGGGTAGAGAAGGTTTTGCCTCGTTTCAGTTCGTTTTGTGTTCGTTTCGATCGATTCGAGTTCCGCTGCGTCTTTCTTGTTCCTAGGGTCAGTAGCTTGACAGTGGCTACGTGATCTTGGCAAGATCGCTTTCGGAGGCGTTGGAGTTGATTTGGGAGAATAGCCGGATTGGTTGGAAAGAATTTTTATCGGCTCCCATTCACTCCCCCCCCTCTCTGGTCGCCGTTTTGGTCCTTCAGATTACTTCCACTTGTAGATCTCCTATCATCAACGCTCCTAGCCCAATCAGCATCTGAGAAAGCACTGACCAGTTGAGAGCTGGACTTGCAAATTTTGAAACCGATATCAACCGAATACTTGAGATATCTAAGTATCCTTTTAACAGCTGACCAATGTATATCAGTAGGTGAATGCAAAAACTGGCAAACCTTATTGACTGAATATGCAATATCAGGCCTTGTAAGATTCAAGTACTGAAGTGCTCCAACAATACTTCTATAGCGCTTTAAGCAATTCTCCTTCATGCTTGGACAACTTCTCGGATGTTGAGAGTGGAGTATAAGAAGGTTTGCAATTTTTCATGCCAACTCGTGCTAATATTTCCCGATTATATTTTCCCTGAGAAAGATGTATACCATCTTTATCCTTGCTTACTTCAATTCCAAGGAAGTAATGTAAATCACCAAGGTCTTTAAGAGAAAAATCTTGTCTTAGATCTTGAAGCAATGCCTTAATAGCTTCCATAGAAGAACCGGTGACAATGATATCATCAACATAAATCAACATATAGATTGTAACATGAGCTTTCTTATAAATAAAGAGAGAGGTGTCTGACTTTGATGCAACAAAACCTAGTTTGCAAAGCTTTGAACTTAATCTTGCATACCAGGCATGCGGAGCTTGCTTTAAACCATATATTGCTTTATCCAATCTACACACATGATTAGGCATAGCAGGATCTTCAAAACCAGGTGGCTGGCTCATATAAACTTCTTATTCCAGAACACCATGAAGAAACACATTCTGAACATCTAATTGCCTCAAACACCATCCTTTAGAAATTGCAAGAGATAGTACAAGCCTTATCGTAGCAATTTTAACAACAGGACTAAATGTTTCTTCATAATCAACACGATAACGTTGTTTAAAACCTTTTGCTACTAACCGAGCTTTGTATCTATCTATAGTCCCATCAGATTTTCTTTTGATCTTATACACCCATTTGCAATCAATAATATTGTTACCTTGCTTATGGGGTACCAAATGCCAAGTATGATTACGAAGCAATGCTTTGTATTCATCTTCCATATCTTGCTTCCACTTAGAATCCTCCAAAGCTTCGCTCATAGTTTGTGGCTCTCCTGTAGAGGTTAACAAGCCAAAACGAGACATACTGTATCGAATAATACCATCATGAAACTTCTTAGGTTTAGTAATAACACTCTGCAAACGAGTCTTAGGTCTTGGAGGAGACGGCGAAACATCACTGTTGGAAGCGGCAAGTTCATCAGCCTCGGTGCTTTGTTCCTGCATCTGCATAGCCACATTGGATCCGCTACTGGGCGTAGACGATCCGAACAAATCGGTCAGGTCGTTGCGGTCGGCAGGCGGCGTCGACGTGGGATCCATTCTGCCCCTGCCATGCATCGACGCAAGAGGGCTCTCAGGCGGACTGGAGTACGCAGGAGAATCCGCCTGGGATCTGGCGCCAGATCCTGTCGGCAAATCAACATGGGATCGCGAGCCAGGATCATCTGTGATTGCTGGTGCTGTAGTTTGGCGAGGAGGACTTCTATCAACACTGTTTTCCATAGAATTTTCTTCTGCTTCCTGCACATCATCCCTAGATAGCTCATTAGTAGTATTAGGATCAATACAATTTATATCCCCAAGCAAATCAGACGGAAGCAAAAGAACTTCTCGTTGAAGAAGAGCACCAGCGTTTGGATGAAGGCTAGCAAAAGGAAAAAATATTTTCATCGAAGATGACATCCCTAGAGATGTAGACCCGACCAGACGAAATCTCAAGACACTTATACCCCTTATATTGTGGATTGTATCCAAGAAAAGCACATCGAGTAGATCAAAAGGATAGTTTTCTGGTATTATAAGGGCAAAGGTTAGGCCAGCAAGCGCATCCAAACACACGAAGAGACTGATAGCTTGGTGTTTGGTGTTTCTTTGAGTAGAACTTTGGCTGGAGTTTGAAAGTTTAGAATTTTGCTAGGCAAAAGATTTATAAGATGTGTGGCCGTAAGGAATGCTTCGTCCCAAAATTTAAGAGGCATTGATGCATGAGCAAGAAGAGACAAACCCACTTCTACGATATGTCTATGTTTTCTTTCTGCTGCACCGTTTTGTTGATGAGCATGAGGACATGAGACTCTATGGAAGACACCAATCTGATGAAAGAAGGAATTTAGTTTCTCATATTCCCCTCCCCAATCGGATTGGACAGCTATGATCTTCTTGTCAAACTTACGCTCAACCAAGCCTTGAAAACTTTTGAAAGCTTGAAACACATCAGATTTGTTTTTGAGCAAATAAATCCAAGTATATTTGCTAAAGTCATCAATAAAGCTCACATAATAGGAAAAACGCCCAACCAAGCTAGGTGTTGGTCCCCAAACATCAGTAAAGATTAAGTCAAGTGGGGAAGAAGATATACTATCAGATTTTGAATAGGGAAGTTGATGGCGCTTGGCCATTTGACATGCATCACAAACTGAATGAGTATCTTCTTTAGCCTCAAAGGGCAATTTATTGTTCCTAATCACACGCTCGACTATGGGAAAAGCTGGATGACCTAATCTACTATGCCATCTAGATTGAGAAGGCTTATTGACTCCAAAAACTTGCTTTTTGAGACTCCCTTCTGAACACTCTGCAGCAAGAGGATAAAGACCGCCCTTGCATCTACCTCGGTGGATAACTTCATCCGTTTGTAGATCCTTAATAAGAAAGAATTTTGGGTGAAACTTTTGCTAGCACTTGGTACATGAAGGATATTGTTCAGATGAAAATTTTTACTAGGGGTATGCAAAATTGTATGACCAATACCACTAATTTTCATACCTAAGCCATTGGTAGCTTGAACTTGATCTCGGCCATTATACTTGTCACGTACAGTCACCTTCTCAAGCTCTCCTGTGATGTTATCAGTAGCACCACTATCGAGATACCAATTTGTATCTACACCATACCCTCCTGTAGCTGCGCCGGCTGTCTTGGGGTTCTGCTCATCGTCTTCATCTTCGTCATATCTATACCAGCAAATCGCGGCCTCATGGCCCATCTTCTTGCAGATCTGACACTAGATCTTCTTGGTTTTGCCTCCTTGTTTGTTTGGGCCATCAGTGTTGCCACGGCTGCCCCCTTGTTTTCCTCGGCCACGGCCTCTGTTGCCGCCACTGCGACCACGATAGCTACCACCACCGCGTCCTCCAAACACGGCGCTGGCCGAGGATTGGAATTGATTACCCTGTCCTTCACGTAGCATCTCAAGACGAGCATCATAGGACATTAGTTGAGAGAACAGATCACTCAATGTGACCTCATCAGTTCGCCCCATAATAGATAAAACAACAGGGTTGTAATCATGATATAAACCAGTAAGGATATGCGAAATCATCTCATCATCATCAATTCTTTTACCAGCCGTGGCGAGCTCATCTCTAAGGCCCGTCATCTTGTTGAAGAACGCCGTCATGGAGGAGCTTCCCTTCTTAGGCGTGGATAACTGCATGCGCAGATTTGTAGCCCTTGCGCGAGAGCGAGCAGAGAACATGGTGTTCAATGCCGCCCATACCTCTGCCGCTGTGGGCAAAGTTGCCACCTGAGCCAACGCATCTTTGGTGAGGCTGTTGATCAGGTAGCTAAGGAGTTGTTGGTCTTTTATCAACCAACTTGTGTACTCCGTGTTGGGGACGATCATCTTCTTGCCGTCCTTCTCGACCTCCAGGGTTGTTGGCGGCCCATAAGCTGGGCTCCCCGTTCCATCCAGGTAGCCCATAAGCTGGGCTACCCGGATACCGGGAAGGATCTGTGCCTTCCATAGCACAAAGTTGTCTCTGGTCAGTTTCTCAGAAACCGCCGGACCAAGTGCTAGCTGCGCCGAGCTTGAAGACGTCGACATGGATGATTGGGCTAAGATGTTTGTGGAAGAAGGGCTCTGATTACCATGTAAACAATTAGAGGAACGTGGTTGCCTATCTTGGCTCACCACGGTTGCGTGTTTATATAGGGGCCAAGGCCAACAGATTACAAGAGAGATAAACATCGTTACAATTGGTTTAACCTCCTCTATCTCTAACTCTATCTGTAACCGACCTATCTCTTATAGTCCGAGATGTACAAGACTCCCTATATCTCTAACAAGGAGGAGCTACTCGACTAGACAACAATTATTCATGAAGAGTTGATTGATTGGTGGACTAGCCAATGTAATGCCTGATCAATGTGCAGCTACTGATTTCTTGAATAATTGTGATTAATCGAGTGATATGAAAACATTGGTTGCGTATGGAATGGCTTATGGAGCATCCGATAAATCAATCTGTATCGGACATGTTATTCCAAAAAAATGAAAAAGAACAGGTCCCTAACCTATTAGCACATCATCAGTACTGATCGTATGATTAAATTATGACCTTGTTAGACAGTATAATCGTTGCCTACAACCAATTGCATTTGTCAAATTCATCTTTATGTGTTGTAGTATTTCCCTTTTTGTGTTGACTCATGTATCATTTGGTGTGAGCAGGGAACTGAAGGATACCAAAGCTCCTAAAGGACACAGACAAGGTTCCTGTATGTGAAACCTTGTGGAGTATCATGCATGGATCATCATGCTTTTGCATCAACCATGATGCATCTCCTTGGGAAATGGAGATGTATAAGGAAGCTGAAATTATATTCTGATCCACAACCTACCTCCATGGTAATTTATAAGTTTTTTAAATTTTATTTCAAACTTTAATTTACTACTTCAGAAATATATTTTTTATCACGTGATTACTGTACAAATAGCATCTGCAATAAACTTTATCAAGACTACCTTAACAGTACCTGCATACCAATTTTCACTCCTTTCTGATTAAGGATGAATCCATGGATCTTGGCTTTCTCTAAAATAGTTCTTGCTGCTCAAGTTTTGTTTGAACCGTTGACATGTCATATAGCTCAACAAACCAGACTCTTAATATGGAAGTTCTTACACATGCTTGATATGTCACAACTTGATGCATGGATGTCAACAGGGATCCTCAAGGGCTAACTTAACATAGACTTTATATATTTTTTTGAACGAAAGACACACATGCATTTCATTGATATAGCAGAAAATACAAGACTATGTCCCTGGAAGACCATAATTGGGCCAAACAAAAAGAAAGCTAAAACAACAACTAACAACCAGCGGATCGGATTGGGACATCGACACCGCAAACTCTGTCAGGTCGGATTGGGACATCGACTCGGTCCTCAACAACCGCCCCGTCAGGCACGGCTACCACCAGCACTTACCCACATAATCGTCGAAACCTGCAAACGTGACCCAACATCGATAAGTAAAGGAGCAGACCACATCGCACCGATAAGGCCACTACAATGCAGAACCCTTTGCCATAGTACCGCTGCAACACCACACAACACTTGATAGGATGAAACCACCAAATCCGGGCCTCTCACAGGCTGCCTCAAATTCTCCACCGTCAAACACAAGGTGCGAGGGCCTCGCGACATCTGCCATTGGACTCCACCTCTCTCTCGTTGCCTCGGAGAACACCGCATGCGGGGACCTAGCCACACCTACCTCAGTCTCCACATCGTGGACCCGTTTTTTAAGTTGTCGTCAAAGTGGTGAGCGAAGTTGCCCCGCCTCCCAAGATCTCCATCAACCCGCTAAGCCGTCGCCGCAAGCCGACCTCACTTCCTTGCTTCACCCACGCACATAACATAACCTCCGATGCCATGCTAGCGAGCCAAAGAACTCACTTGCAACATCTTTTGATGATGTACCACACCGAATATCCCAGCCAAGCTGGACAACCCGTCGCAGTCCGCTGCAAGCCAAGTCGTCCCACGATGCCGATGCCAAAAGCGACGTCCTCCGACACAGTCCTACACCACACTGACAGTTGCCAAGCAACGTCAGCCGCCGCGGTCCGCTGCAAGCAGATACAATTGACAACCAGCATGCAATGACCTCTGACCGCCACCATAACTGCAAATACCTCCATGTGAACTCAAGCAACACCCGTCCAGCTTGCCACCACCGGCTGCGGCCACCATGACTTATGAACCAAAAATTCCAATAGCTTGAGATGGGTCTCTAAAGATGACGCTTTCAAGGAGGGCATGAAGCCAATGGTGCCGCTGTCACTCGTCCTGAACCTGGAAAGGGCTTTCGCCTAGAGAACCCCGTGCGGCAGCATTGAAGCTCTAACGTGACGCCCCCAGCTGGGGGAACGACGCCCTGGGGGCACCGCCGTCATGTCCATCGGCAGCAAGGCCTGTGAGGGCTTATGCCTGGAGTATCTCGTCGCCATGTCACACGCTCACGCCTAGGCACTTCGGGATCGCAACCAGGACAGTTTAGCCAGGGCAGCGGCGGCACCGCTCCTCCATTCGCTCAACCGCATCTCGAATAATATTATTAATTATAACCATTTAATGTTGAGTAGCTAGCCTTTTTATGCTAAAATTTGGGTACTATATTTTAAGATAAATAAAAATAAAATAGTTATATTGATTGGTGTCATTATAACCTACCAAGTTATTGTAACATTTTTGGAAGATGAGTTCAGGAGAAAAGAAATATAGGAACATATTTTTTTATTTATATTACCGGCTTGGTGGCTGTCGGCTCTACCTGACCAAGAGTATCGTGAGCAAGTAGAGACATAACCTAATTGCATTCAATGAAGAGAGAGGCATCATAGTATTGTTTTCCTACTCAATTTTCTCAATTGACACGATTGCTAGTACCACGGTCGTATCTTCGACGACATCCTCATGGAGCTTATTGGTCTCAAGATGAAATAGTTTTCTTTTTCATTTTGTGGACAATTATTTCAACCCAAGCTATTATCTGTTTGCCATTAGGTTCATGTCATAACATGTAAATTATTTCGTTTAAATTTAATATTAATAAGTCTACCACTTTCTAGGAAACAGGCCACTGCTAGGTTTGCCTCCATGTTGCCGTCACCTTGGTCCTCCTTGCTCTCCCTTCTAGCAATCTCACTGAAATCTAGAGTGGGGACACGTCCCCTTTATAATTTAGTTTTAGTTACATCCTAATTTCTTCTAGGGTTTATATTATCTCTAGCGCCAGCACAAAGTGGTGGTGATAATTGCACATTGGAATAAGGTCTCTCTGAACTCTTCTTACCACAACGACATCTGATCAAGCACCAACGATGGGCTAGTGAGGGAACATTCTATCAGTTAGTGTGTCAATCAGAGGGATGCAACTGGCAATCAGTGTTCTTTTAGTGGATACATCCTCATTGCTAGCAGTAGTTGGTTAAAGGTCATTTTGTACCAAATTAATTAATAAATATATAAAATATAGAATTTTCAAAAATAAGAAAATAACATATTCTTTCCAAATCAAATATAATTAATAAACACCTAAATTTAAAACAAAATAATGAAGAAAAGTTTTTCATTTTCCATTTGTAATGGGAAGCAAACTCCATATATAAAGATCCCTTTTTATTGTATTTATTTAGTAATTAAATTTTAAAAATATGGAGTTTTGCACACATAAAACTGAACCAAAACATAGAAGGAAGAGATGGGAGTGCAATTGGATGATGAATTTGCGCGGTCATGAGCAATAAAATTGCCCACCCGTACAGTGTGGATAGGAAGAGTTGTATCATAAAAATTCTCGACAGATATGAGCAGTTGGGCAATGCATGCAAAAGGTGATGATTTTGTTTTATGCAATCGGAGGGGTTTAGTCTCTATCTGTTATATACTGAAATAAAAAGAAGTTAATATAAAACAAACCAAGAAGAAGATTCCACAAAGTTGTCTATCTATCTTACTATACTAAGCCTAAGTAGGTATTTCTTCTTTTTTGTCTATGGATAACCATGACAAACTAATACATGAAAGGGTTCTTTGTAACTTATGTGGAAAAAGGTTGCAATAGATGTGAAAGGACCAACACTAGGCCTAGAGGGGGAGGGGGGGGGGGGGGTGAATAGGGCCTGTTAAAAATCCTGAAAAATTCTTCACGAAAATGTCAGATGGTCGGATGATCCGACGCAGTCTCGGATCTTTCGGCTCCCGAAAGATCCGACACTGTGTAGGATCTTCCGACACAGAGAGGAGACTAACTTCGAGATTCAAAAACTAACAAGCTATTCAAGAATCTATTTGAATACAAAGCTGCTAGATGAATTAACTGAGCACCTAAGTATGATCTCTAAGGTCGAACAACACCTAGCACATAGATCGGGCACAAATAAGGTGAAGAACAACAAGAACAATAGCAAGAACAAAGAGACACAAGATTTGTTCCCGAGGTTCACTCCACAAAGGAGCTACGTCCCCGTTGAGGGGTTCACAAAGAACCGGGTTGTCACTAACCTCTTGCCTCCCTCAATCAACCACAAAGGAAGATTGAGTCACTTACTATTGCTCTCACAAAGAGAGGGGGAAATACAAACTTTCCGGTGCTCAAACCATAAAGGAATGGGAGCTACCGGTGACGCCTAACCGTCTAGGAGCAAAGCTCCAAGAGTAGCAAACGTGGATCGATGAATGAAGCTTGCTTCAAGTGCTTCTTGAGATGAACGAATCAAACTTCACAAGTGCTCAAAGCTCTCACACTCAATCTTTTCCTCTCACTCAAACCCTAGATGAATCAATGCAAGAATCAAGCTTTGGGTAGAGTAGAGGAGTGCAATCAATGCTCTTGGAGTGTGTTTGGTCGTGGAGGCAGCAAGCATTGAATGAGGGGGTGAGGGGGTATAAATACCCAACACCCCAAAACTAGTCGTTATGTGTTCTGCGAAGGGGTACTGGATCTTCCGGCGTAGGGCCGGATCTTCCGAGATTTGAATTTCATAAGGCTGAAACACTGAAATATGGCTAAGTCATGAAAGTTCCGACACAAGGGCCGGATGATCCGGTGGAAGATCCGATGTAAGTTCCGACGCAGGGTCCGGATCATCCGATGGAAAAATATTAGAGACAGAGCCGCCCGGAACATTGGGTCGGATCTTCCGGTGGAAGTTCCGACGCCAGAGAGAGAGAGACGCAGAAACATGAAATTTGGCTAAGTGTTGGAAGTTCCGAAGCAAGGGTCGGATCTTCCGACGGAAAATTAATTCCAGACAGAGCTGCCCGGAACTTTGGGTCAGATCTTCCGGCCTAAGTTCCGGTGCCTGAAGAGAAGACACAAAAATCTGTCTAAGTGTTGAAAGATCCAGTGCAAGGGTCAGATCTTCTGATGGAAAATTAACCAGACAGAGCCGCCCGGAACTTTGGGTCGGATCTTCCGGCCTAAGTTCCGACGCACAGAAAACTTGTGAATGGAGGGTTTTTGTGTGTTTGTGTCTCTCGTGTGTATATGTCATCTCAAGTATAAGCATTTTAACAACCTAAACTCATCAAGCACGTCCCCCTTGATAGTACAGTGATCCTATACTCAAATTCAAACTATAAAATAAATTTAAATCGTCCGATAGACTTCGTCACCATACGAATAAGAATTGGGGACCTTCCTTTCACCTTTCTTTTCTTTTCTTTTGATTTTATTCCTGCACAACTCATGCAAAGCATTATATCCAAATTTACATTGTCATTAATTACCAAAACTAGATTAAGTGCCTAGATGCACTTTCAATCTCCCTCTTTTTGGTAATTGATGACAACACAAATTTGGCTCACAAGATAGAAATAAAATTCATGTTTTTCATCCAAATAGAATTGGCGAACCTCCCCCTAAACATGTGCATTTTCAACTCAAATGGCCTCAAATGCCTATGCTCATGTTTATGTAAGAACTCCCCATTAATCATTGCATACGTGTGCATAAGTGTGATAAAATCAACGTGATGCATATGACAAGAATATGACAAGATATCCACAATAATTAACAAGTGAGAAATAGCAAGCCATCACACATAAACATCACAATCATGAATTTAACAAATAGTTCAACATCACACTAACATCACAACCATGATTTAGTCTTACAAATAAAGGTTTTGGCTTGGCACACATCGAACATAACACAAATCACAAATTAATTTCTTACATGTCCATGAGAATTAAAACATGAATAAAAAGATAAAGATAGTGGTGAGGGTCTCCAAAGCCAAAATTCACTCCCCCTTTGTCATCAAAGACCAAAAAGAGAGCTACTCATTGTCTTCATCACCATCTTCCTCCTCATCATCGTCCTCCTCATCGTCCTCTTCCTCTCCTTCTTCCTCGGCTTCTTCTTCCTCATCTTCCTCTTCCTCATCTTGCTCTTCTTCTTCTTCAACTTGAGAAGCACCAAATGTATAGCCTTGTGAAGTTCCCTCCCAAGGATTATAGAAGGATGGTGGTAGAGGAAATTCCCTAGGCTCACGAACAGGATAATGTGGAAGATCAACCTTGGTCATGATTTCCTTTTGCCAACGCTCAAACTTAACCATTTCTTCATCCAAATATTGGCGAGTGTCACGAATGTCTTGAGCGTTTTGCTTGCACATGTTAAAGCAAGCAAAGACTCCCTGAAGGATAGAGTCAAGCTTCCCTTTCTTCCCGGTGCTACTCGAAGGTGGAGGAGTATAGGAAGAAGGTGGAGCAGGTGGTGCACGTGAAGAGGAAGCTCCACGAGATGGAGAAGCTGGGGCTTGAAATGGCACATAAGCTTTGTTCTTGAGTTTGAGAAGTTGAGCAATCTTGCCTAGAGAGGAGTGATATGGGGTATGCACCCGATCGGCCAAGATATTGACACCACTGACATTCTTGATCATGTGGAAAATGTATGGTGCATAGTGGCATCCGCTAGTGGCATCCTAAGAGCAATAGATGATTTCATTCCAAATGAAATTGAAAACTTTGAACTTGGGCTTGCCGGGAGCCATTTGGAATAGCAAGTTCTTGGCTCTCTTAGATATGTTGTCCGCATCTCCGGCTCTAGGATACAATGTGCCTCTAAAGAGTTGATTTAGCAATTTGTAAAAAGGTGAGAGACCATGATATTTACCAAGTTGCACATCTCCATAATCTCCATCATACATAAACATCATCTTGGTCTCCTCAAGCTCCAAGCCACGGTGAAGATCCACTTTGCTACGATCATTCCTAGTATGAGCATAAGCGGTCTCCTCCGCTAGTCCAAACATCCTGGCAAACTCAAACAATGTCACTGAGAAACGTTTGCCGTTTGTGGTCCAATGCATCTCATCTCTAGCTTGGTCAATCCAAAGAGTGGCATAGAATTGAGCCACTATTTCCTCATTGAACGGACACTGAAAACCCCATGATATTTGCCACATCCATCTCCACACATCTCTTATGCACATCCCGTATCACCGGTTCAAGGGGACCGGTGATGCCATCCATGTAGTGCCAGTCAACCCACTTCATGGGTGTGCAAATGTGACCAATGTGCAAAATGACTGATTCATACCAATCTGCCTGATGCGGAAGCCAAAAGCGAGGATCCCCCTTGAGCTGCTTGTGAGGGATGGATCTGGGGTCCTCATGCTCACTGAATCTCAAAGGCTTCATGCTGTTGACTGCTAGCTGGAAGTTCACCAAAGGTGGATCATCAGGAGCATGGCTAGGAATCCCAACACTGATGATGTTCTGAACAAGAAAGGATAGATCAATGTTGTCATTGTAGAGAGACCCTGTCGCACCCTAAAATTCTCCAATTTCAGGATGTGAATTTTAAGAAAAATTAAACAACGATTTTCTCTCATTTTTAATTTTTTTTCCAACATTTATTTATTTTACAGGGAATTTAGCATAGAAAGAAAATTAATTTTGTGTGTTTCAAAAAACAATTATTGCTCTCTGCGTGTTGCATTCATGCCGAGTTGCATCTTGGTGTTTCATGAGTGCTAAGGTTTCAAAAATGCGTTCCTTAAACGTTTAGGTTCCTCCGAGAATTTTTCAGACTTTTCTAGAATTTATTCTCCTCTTTTTGGAGCTAATTCTATTTATTAGAAGGCTCTTAAATCCTTTTCACGAGCTCTAAATATTTTATTTGGACTCCTCGTGTCCCAATCTATCTCTAGGATTTTTCCTAGAATTTTCGGGCCTTTCTGAGTATTTTTCGGGCTTTAAAAACATTTCCTAAAATTTTCTCAGATTTGTTTTGCGCAGGAAATATTATTCGGAAAAAAAGAGAAACCCTAACGGGCCGAGCCGCCCGGCCTGACCCGCCAGGGCCCTTCCGGCCTGGCGCGGCCCATCGCACCGCCGCCGCCGGCCTTTCCTTGGCGTGCGCGCCAAGCGGGGCCACGCCCGCGCGCCTATAAGGGCCGCCACCCCGCGCCGTAGCCCCCTGCTGCTCGACCGCCGCCTTCGCCTCGCGCAGCGCCGCCATCCGCCGCCGCCCGCACCGAGCCCCGCCACCGCCGGCTTCTGCCGTCTTGGACGGTCGCCGGAGCAAGCCGCCCCCGTCACGGTCATCCCCCTGCCACGCCGAAGCCCCTCGGCCGAACCACATCGACTTCCGGCTGCCGAAGCGCCGCCGCCACGAAGAACCCGACCCGGCCGCCGCCGTCCGCCGTCTTCTCCAAATTCCGGCAGCCTCTATCCCTCTCCATCGCCGATGAGCACATCTACGTGGTCCCCTCGATCTCCTCTCCAGTTCCCCCACCTCGGCCCAGCCTCTCCCCGCACGAATCGCCGGGAATTTCACCCACCAGTGCCGCCGGCCGTTCTCTACCAGGAGGAAGAAGGCCTGGCGGTTTTGCAGATTGGACCCCGAGAACCCCTGTAATTTCTCGGAAATTCTTTGTGTCTTGGTAATCTTATACAAAACCCCCTTCAAACATTCAATCCTTTCAATCTAACCCTAGCCGTGCCTTTTTGCAGATCTAACCCTGATCTTTGATCTATTCTTGGCGACTATTTACTGAGTCTTGCCATTCTTCTCTGCTAGTCCCTGGAGGCTACAGTTAATTACATCAAGGTCCCTGCAGCCCTGTTTTAGGTATAACTTCCACGTTTTAAATCCGTTTTGATCCGTTCTTGTTTCGTTAGACTTGTAATCACTTAAATTACGTGTTAGTGATGTTGTTCATGATAGTTATGTTTTTTCTAAATTAATTTTAAATATTAATTTGATTAATTGCTTATTGGCATATTTTGCAATTAAAATCTATATAGCTCTACAATGCGTGTTTCATAATAAAGTTTAATTTGAATAATGTTTACGGAATTATCTTTTCTGAATAAAATTTAATTAGGCAATATATCGGTTTTACAAATTAAATGTTAATGTGATTAATGCTTACTTTACATGTCTTTTCTAAATAAAATATGATTAGGCTTATACTTCATTTCCTTAAATAAAGTTAATATGATTAATATATACGTGAATGTGTTTCTAAATGTAATTTGCTTAGATGAACATGTGTAATAAAATTATTCGATTAGATGTTTCATATACCCTTCTTTTCTAAAGTTAACTGTTAATTGGTATAATCTGTACCTAAACAATTGCAAATAAAATATGGCTAAGTACTACGGCTTTTTCATTACAAATGTAATTGGAGTTAATGCGGATATAAGTATGTTTTGGTAATTAAAATACATGAAGCATTTAGTCTTGTTTTGATAATTAAAATCTTTCGATAGTTTATTTATAATCACAGTTCCGTTTTCAGCGTTCCTTGCGTCCTTGTGTTTGTAGCAACGAGCTCCTTCGTTTAGTACGCTCTTTAAAAAAGTTTTATCTTGATTGATGTATTGTTCTTAGTTGCTCTTGTTTATTTGCTAGTATGCTTGTATCGATGTTTGCTTCGAGTAGAAGTGTTGCTGTTCGGAAGCTTGAAGAATAAGAGTCCAAGTGAGCAAGAGCAGAAGACATTAAGAGTAACTTTTCTCTGGAGAAAGGCAAGTGACCCTAACCATCCTTCTACCTATGCTTTTATAAGAATATTATACTTTAATCGAAACATGGGAAACCACCCAGGACTTACAGTACAACCGTGAGACTAATGGGCTCTGGTCTTGGCTAATTAATTAGAAACTCTAGCTTGGGATAGTCTTACCTGTACTGGGCAAGAGGGGAAGCGTTGACGGTATATAGCCCGTCCCTTTTTGGGAGGAAGCCTTTGCTAAGGTGTGCCCATTAGAGAGGGTTATGCCTGCTTCGTCTTGAAACCTTAGCGGACTATCACTTGTTAGGGAATCTTCGTAAAGGCCTTGTTGCGCCCCAATGCAGTCACACCTCGGTAGTGTGATACGTGCCTAGCTAGCACAGCGTGGTTGGGTTTAGGCGACTCATGGTGAAAGTATAAAACCTCTGCAGAGTGTAAAACTGTTATAACAACCGTGCTCACGGTCACGAGTGGCCTGGACCTCCACATGAGTAATTTACTTGAAGATTGTAATAAATCACCTCTGGTTAATCTTTGTGGCCTTGCTGAGTACCAACCATAAGTGTACTCACCCTTGCTAAATTGCTGCTCAGAAGAAAAATGTGTGAAGCTGTTGAAGATGATGCTAGGCGTACGCAACCCCCGGTCGACTGCTTGTGGAGTTGGAGCCTCCGTTTCCAGGATAAAGCTGTGTAATACTCTGATAGTCCTTTTAGTTTATATTGTTTTATTCGTGATACTATCTCTAATACTCATTTTTGTTTGCCGTATGTGTGAAACTTGATCCTGGCACACATACGGTGCGCACTCGGTTTTGTTTTTCAGAACCGGGTGTGACAGACCCCTCTTGTCTTCGTTGAGTGTTCGATTTTGATCTACTATAGGTACGGAGCTCCTTGCTCTTTCCCTTAGTGGCACCCCTGCCACGTACACTCCTGGAGGACGATCCTTGAGAGGTTCTCTTGCTCTTCCCAACCTCCCTAATCTCCTCATCGGACTCGGTCTCCGACTCTTGAGTGTTGTGCCTCTTCAAAGGTGCGAGGGGTGGTGGTTTCTTCCCGGAAACCTTGGTACGACCCATCTGGATAGATATAAGGATCGAGGATCAATAGATGAATCAAAGTTGAAAGACTAGAAAGAATTTTCATGCTCTCAGCCCTGTCGGATCTTCCGGCTATGCGTCGGATGATCCGACGGGCGGATCTTCTGACGCACAGTCGGATGATCCGACAGGCCCCGAGCAAAACCTAAAGTTCATGGAATCGAAGTTCTAGCCTACCAACTGAGATAAGATTCTAGGCATGAGTTCTAGGCATGTATTCAAGATGATTCACTGAAGGAAATCCACTAGAACATCCTACATTTATAGATCGGGCAAAAGGGAGTTTGAATGAGGTTTGAATGAGATACCTTTGAGATTTCCCGCGAAAACTCCGGAAGATCCGATGGGGATCGAACCTCCGATGCTTGGGAAGTCCAAAGGAGCTTGAAGATCACGAATCACTTGGTTGAAACTCGAAATCGCCCGGAGCACGTGAGAGGGGCGAGAACGGGCGTCGGTGGGAGAAAAAGGAACGGACTGGGCTCCCAACGATTAAGTCCCGATATTTATACTTGAGGCACTGGCCAGATGATCCGACGTAGGGTCGGATGATCCGACGGAACAGAGATTCCCGGAAGATGCTGCGTAAGATCCGACAGACTGATACTGACCGGATGATCCGGCCATGGGTCGGATGATCCGGCGAGATGATTTTCACTGGAAGTTGCTGGGTAAGATCCGGCTGGCTTATATGGACCAGATGATCTGGTAGACAGGGAAACAGAAACTTTCTAGATGAGATTCGAACGATGATTTTGAGATATTTAGCTTATGGACATATAAGAACACTTGCTCCAAATTGATCAGCCACAATCATCATTACATAACCATGACCAATTTGAGACAAGAAATGATCCAATGATCACAAACCCAAATATTTTTGAAAAACTCACACAAAAATCATTTTAAATCTATTCTAGGCAACAATCAAAGTGCATGCAACATGTCAAGTCAAGTAACGAGAATCCAAGATATTTAGCTCACTCCTTAGAGAACAAAACCTTTGCTCATCAAGAGGCTTTGTGAAGATATCAGCTAGTCGACTTTCGGTCCCTACATGGCTTAGGGCGATATCTCCTTTGGCCTCATGATCTCTAAGGAAATGGTGTCTAATATCAATGTGCTTGGTTCTTGAATGTTGGACGGGATTGTTGGCTAGCTTTATGGCACTCTCATTATCACACAAGAGTGGAATATTTTTGAACTCACAACCAAAGTCTCTCAAAGTTTGTCTCATCCATAGGAGTTGGGCACAACAAGCACCGGCCGCAACATACTCGGCCTCGACGGTGGATAGCGCAACGGAATTTTGTTTCTTAGAGCTCCATGACACCAAGGACCGACCAAGAAATTGGCAAGTCCCAGTAGTACTCTTTCGATCTACCTTGCAACCGGCATAATCTGAATCGGAATAGCCAAGTAAATCAAAAGTGTAGCCCTTGGGATACCACAAGCCAAGGTTAGGAGTATGCACTAAATATCTAAAAATTCTCTTTACGGCCATTAAATGACATGCCTTAGGATTGGCTTGAAATCTTGCACACATGCACACACTAAGCATTATATCCGGCCTAGATGCACAAGTATAAAGCAAAGAACCAATCATGGAGCGATATACCTTTTGATCAACCGATTTTCCTTCTTCATTGAGATCAAGATGTCCATTCACCGGCATTGGAGTTTTGATAGCTTTAGCCTCGGCCATGTCAAACTTCTTGAGCATATCACTTGTATATTTGGTTTGACATATGAAAGTTTCGTTCGTCAATTGCTTGATTTGAAATCCGAGAAAGAACTTCAATTCACCCATCATAGACATCTCAAATCTTTTGGTCATGATCCTACTAAACTTTTCATTAGTAGAACCAAAGATAATATCATCAACATATATTTGACATACAAACAAATCTTTGTCTACTTTTTGAGTAAAGAGAGTAGAATCGGCTTTGCCCATTACAAATCCGTTCTTGAGAAGAAAATCCTTAAGGCATTCATACCATGCTCTAGGAGCTTGCTTGAGCCCATAGAGCGCCTTATGGAGCTTGTACACGTAGTCGGGGTGGTCAAGGTCTTCAAATCCCGGTGGTTGCTCCACATATATTAGCTCTAAGATAGGCCCATTCAAGAATGCACTCTTGACATCCATTTGATAAAGCTTGAAATCATGATGTGTGGCATAGGCTAGAAGAATGCGAATGGATTCAAGCCTTGCCACCGGAGCATAAGTTTCACCAAAGTCTAGACCTTCAATTTGAGTGTAGCCTTGAGCAACCAATCTAGCCTTATTTCTTGTGACAATGCCATGTTCATCTTGCTTGTTCCGGAAAACCCACTTGGTGCCAATCACATTTTGCTTGGGCCTTGGAACTAATTCCCAAACTTCATTTCTTGTGAAATTGTTCAATTCTTCTTGCATGGCCACAATCCAATCCGCATCACCAAGAGCATCTTCTACCTTAAGAGGTTCCAAAGAGGAAACGAATGAGTAACATGCACAAAAATTTGCTAAACGTGAACGAGTGGTTACCCCTCTTCGGATGCTCCCAAGGATATTATCAACGGGATGATCCCGTTGTATACTTTGATGTACTCTTGGGTGTGAGGATGTTGATTGACGTTGAATGAGTCCATCATCATCTTGGTCATGAGAATCATCAACTTGAGCTTCATCACCTTGAACTCCCCCTTGATCATTTCCATGATCATGATCGTCACCATGAACTTGATCTTGATCTTGAAGAGAGTTTGGTGCTTCAACTCTTGTTGATGATGATGGATCAATGTTCGTATTCGCCGGAACTTGATCCTTGTCTTGAGCTTCTTGCGGTCGCACTTCACCTATACCCATTCTCATAATAGATTCGCTTGGAGGCTCTTCATTTTCTACAAAGTCATTCTCAACTTGCTCTACTTGAGAGCCATTTGTTTCATCAAATTTCACATCTATCGTGACCTCAACACAACCGGAGGTTTTGTTGAAGACACGATAGGCGTGCTCATGAGTTCCATAACCAAGTAAGAAACCTTCATCTACTTTAGGTGCAAATTTAGAGCTCTTGGTTTTCTTATTAATTATATAACATTTGCATCCAAAAACTCTAAAGTAATGCACTTTGGGTTTGTTACCGGTGAGTGCTTCATATGGAGTCTTGCTCAAGTACTTGTTTAGAAAGAGACGGTTAGAGGCATGGCAAGCCGTGTTAACCGCCTCGGCCCAAAATATATCCGGAGTCTTGTATTCATCAAGCATTGTTCTTGCCATTTCAACCAACGTCCGATTCTTCCTCTCAACAATGCCATTTTGTTGGGGAGTATATGGAGCGGAAAGTTCATGCTTGATTCCTTCTTCATCAAGTAGTTCTTCAACATTTGTGTTCCTAAACTCTGAGCCATTGTCACTTTTCATGTGTTTGACCTTCAACTCAAATTCATTTTGGGCTCTTCTAATGAATTTCTTGATAATCGCTTGAGCTACACTCTTGTCCCTCAAGAAAAATACCCAAGTGAATCTTGAGTAATCATCCACAATCACTAGACCATATTTGTTTCCACCAATACTAATATAAGAAATTGGTCCAAATAAATCCATATGAATCAACTTCAATGGTCTAGAGCTAGTCAATATAGTCTTGGGCGGATGAGAAGCACCAACTTGTTTCCCGGCTTGACAAGCGCTACATAACCTATCTTTCTCAAACAAAACATTTGTTAATCCTAGAATGTGTTCATCCTTTTGAAGTTTGGCCAAGTTCCTCATGCCAACATGAGCTAGCCGGCGATGCCAAAGGCAACCCAAGCTAGATTTTGCCACTAAACAAGTCTTCGGTTCCACTTTAGTGGTTGTGAAATCAACCAAATAAAGTTTTCCCTTAAGTTGACCCGTAAAAGCAATAGAGGAATTCTCCCTTCTAAGAATTCTCACACCCTCATTAGTAAAGAGACAATTGTAGCCTTTCTCACAAAGTTGTGAAACCGACAACAAGTTGTACCCCAAGGAATCAACTAAATAAACATTTGAAAGAGATGAATTGTTTGAGATAGCAATGTCACCTTGGCCAACAACATCACCATGATTGTTATCACCAAATGTAATTCTTTCAATGGGTGAGTCATATTCTTCTAACTTGGTAAACATACTCTTCTCTCCGGTCATATGATTTGAACAACCACTATCAAGCAACCATGAAGAACCACCGGAGGAATATGCCTTAGTCCCTTGTGCCATGAGACACATGGGAGCTTCATCATCATCATCACTATCAAGGTTCTTGAAGAGTCTTGGTGTTGGTGAAGAATCATGAATGGCAAGAGTTTCCACACCTTCCTTATCGGAGTCATCACTAGAATCCCAACCTTCACCAACATGAGCATGTCCATTCTTCTTCTTGTAATCATTGCTCTTCTCCTTGTACTTCTTGTTATAGGACTTGTCCTTTGACCTCTTGTCGGTGATATTATCTCCGGCAGTCTTCCACGGGGTAGCCCACGGAAGTGATTTGTAATGTAGGGAAGATCGCAAAGATCGGAAGCAAGATGGTTAGGATGGACAGACACAAGGGTTTATACAGGTTCGGGCCGTCGACTCGACGTAATACCCTACGTCCTGTTTTGGGGTGTTGTATTGCGTGTTGAGTTGTTGTCTGATGTGGTGTAGTTGTTTTTGAGGGGGTCCCTGCCCGCCTTATATATCGGGGGGCAGGGTTACAAGTCGGTTTGTATCCAATCCTATCTCTAAGAATCCTTTCCTTCTTTACAATAATTCCTATTCCAACTAGGACTTCTCTTTCCAGATCCTTCCTCCGTGCGCCGACTTGTCCCGCACGTCTTCAAGTCCAGAACGACGAGGTGGGCCGCCCCCTTTTGGTGGGCTGCCAGGCTTGCTCGTGAGGCACCCGGGTACTATATCCCCCACAGTAGCCCCCGAGCACTTCTTGGCCGATCGTTGGCTGTAATTGTTCCATCTTTTCTTGCATGACTCGAGTGCTCCAAGTTGTCTAAGATCTCATCCGAGTGGTTTCGAAGAAGATCCGAGTGGTTTCGAGGAAGATCCGCGTGGTTTCGAGGAAGATCCGAGTGCCTGCTCAGACGTTCCTGAAAACAATTCTTCAATTACAGTCAAAATGAGGGGAAGGAGTGCTCTTCTTCACGACGCGACAGCGAAGTGAATACACTTAGCCCCCGGGCTTTGGGCAATTTTAGTATGAAATTGGCCAAAGGTCTTCAACTTTTTCCATCTGTATCTTGATCTTCAATGGTGTGCACCTCCAGGTGCACCCATTGGGTGTAGCCCCCGAGCCTTGAGCAGAATAGAATATTCTGGTCGAGGGTCAAAAATAAATATTATGAATCTCTTTTGAACTTGATCCATCAATGGTGTGCACCTCCAGGTGCACCCATTGGGTGTAGCCCCCGAGTCTTGTTACGACTCAGCATGATCGTGTCAAGACTCTGAAAGCCATGAATTCCGACTGATTTTTTCAGCCCCCATGCCTCTGGACATGGATTTTAGATAATCTTTTCCTTCAGGGGCTTTTTTATTTCCCCTTTATAAGGATTTTATCCTCAAGTTCTTTGAACTCGGCATGACCTCCAAGTCGTGTCCCACGACTCAGCTTGACCATATGGTAAGCCATCTTCTCACAGGATTTATACTTGTCAGCATTTGACCCAGATTTCTGAGTCAATTTAGCGATAGTATCGCATGCCTTACGTAAAAATCAGCTGCAAGGATGCAATATTAATTGCAAAATCAAGTCTGGCCGTCGACTAATTTTAGCCTCACGACCGAGTGGTTTCTGCCCCTGAACCCTAGCTCAGGAACCCACAAATTTATTATCATAACAGAACCGAAAGGTCGTGCTATATTTCAGCCCATTTAGGCCCATTATTCCTCAAAGTCCGTTGCGTCCCTAACGGTCGCTTTACGGAAGGCGAGATATCGCGAGATATCGCGACTCCCTACCGCATCTTTGAATTCAAAGCGACGGGACGTGCCTGCGTCGGTTGAGTTCCCGAGACAAGCGCCGCGCCGCGCGCGGGAGGAACGGTTTATTCCTTTATAAGCCATCCCCGCCGCATTCTTCTTCCTTTACTTGCCATTTGCCTTCCCCGACGCTCCAGTTCTCTTCGCGCCCGAGCAAACCCTAGATCTGCTCCCGCAGCTTTCTTCCTCGCTCTTCAGCCCCGCTCGTTGCCATGGCGCCCAAGAGGAAGGAAGCCTCGAAGCGGAAGGAGAAATCGCCGGCAAGAGCCCGGGCGTCCAAAGCCAAGGCCACCGCCGAGGTCGCCGTAGATCGCGCCGCCGAGTGGAGGGAGTCCATCACCACCACCAAGCGCCTTGAGCAGCACGTCGTCGACGGCGTCCTCCCTGACCAGCAAACCGCCGAGTGGCGCGCCGCCGCCGGTGAGTCTTTCCCCACCCCAAACTCCTCTGATTTGGTGGTGTTTGAATCTTTCTTTCTCCGTGGCTTTGGCGTGCCCGCGCATTCTTTCCTCCGCGGGCTGCTGCACTACTATGGGATCTGCCTCTGCGCATTGAATCCCAACTCCATCCTTCACATCGCCATTTTCATCAAACTCTGTGAGGCCTATCTCGGGATAGAGCCTCACTTCAATCTTTTTATTCATCTTTTTCTTCTTAAGCCTTATCCCCGAACCGACTGCCCACAAGTAGTCGGGGGCGCCGGACTCCAACTCCGCGAGGGTCGAACTCGGGAGTATTTTGATATCCCTTTCCTTACCTCCAATAAAGGGTGGCAGTCCGAGTGGTTTTACGTAGGAAACCACTCGCCTGCCATCTCTCCAGAAATTGATTCTCGTCCTGTTCCCTCCCAATCCTGGACCGCTCTTCCCAAGGAGAGCGAAATGGATCAGGTTCGGGAGCTCCTGGGTCTTATTTCCCAGTTGAAGGACAATGGGTTGACTGCCGTCGGTGTGGCAGCCAACTTCGTTCTGCGCCGGGTCCAGCCACTCAAGCAGCTGGTTCACCCGGCGTATGAGTATTACGCCGAGGGGGACAACACGCGCGAAGCCCCCGAGCGCGTCGACAAAGTCCAAGCCGCCGCTCGGCTTGGCAAATTCTTCGCGACTGGAACCTCCCTGAGGACCACTGACTGTCCTCCGGCGTTCAACTTGGGAAATCCACGCCCTGAGGTATTTAGTCAATCTGTTGTTGTTTTTATTTCAATTCCACCCATTGGGTGTAATCTCAGAACTGAACCCAATTTTTGCAGGGTCAAGTTGCCTTTGTATCCCTCCCTCCTTTGCCTGAGATGCCAAAGGGAGTGGATCAACCGGCCCGGCGCAGGGCCGTTGGATCTGAAGAAGCAGTCGGGGAAAGTGAGAGTGATCTGCGCGACTCGGATATCACTCTGTCATCCTCTCCTTCTCCCGATGTGCTATCTCCGAGTGGTGGGAAGGCTGCTCCTGCTCTGAAGAAGCGGAAGATCTCCACTGGGATCGTGTTCAGGGATGCGCCAAGCCGCCGCCAGCTCCTTATCTCTGAGTCGTCTGACTCGGAAAAAGATGAAGCTGGCATCGCCGAGTCGTCTCTCCATCCGCCAATCACAAGCTCGGAGCAGTCTCCCCTTGCAGTAATGCCTCTGAGTGCTGCAAGTCCGAGGGACCTCCCTTCCCCTACTCGGAAAGGAAAGCGCCTGAGAATGCGCATTTCTACTCTGTAAGTATCCTTATCATCTCTTGATTTCCTTTATGTTCTTTTGTTAGTGATCCATATATGCTTTATCCTGTAGCACGCCGTCTGAGGTCCCCTTCTCGGGTCCTCCGCCTCAGTCGGCGGTTGAGGCCGAAGCCCCATCAATCCAAACTCCAGAGGTGCCGATCCACTCGGCTGATCTTCTCAGCGATCAGCCTGTGGGTCCGCCACCAGAGTCGCAGCAGGAGCCAACCCCGCCACCGCCGAGTCCTACACCGGCGTCGCCGACCCCGCCGCCAGTTCCTCAAGGCAGCCCCCAGCATGTTCCTGCGGTTGAACCGACTGCAGCAGTGGAGGAGCCCCAGACTGCGGCGGTCGAGATTGCTTCTGCGGCGGTCGGCGTTATGAGTGGTGGTGCTCCCCTGACTCCTCTGGAGGAGTTCTTGTCACTCCATCGTCGCATGGGCCACATAGCCAAGGTATTTCCCGAGCTACTTATCTTGTTGATGTCAAGTACCGAGTGGTACATTGATTCATATTGTCATCTGACTTGTTTTTGCAGAACTTAGCTGCTGATGCCGAGGCCAAAGCCTCGGTTATTCAAGAATTATCTTCTGCAGTTGCTAAGGCCGACTCTTTGGTGGCCCGAGTGGCTGAGCTCGAAGCTGCTGCGGTAGAGCGCCAGGCTGAGTTGGAGGAAGCCCAGCGTAGCACCCGCGATTTATGCGGGGAGGTAGAGCAGGCTAAGCTCAACGAAGCCCAGGCCGTGCACGAGCTCAGAGGTATGTTCTCCCTTGTTTGTTTTCTGTCAGACGTGAAATATTATTCAGAACGTGAAAATATTATTCAGATCTAACTTTCTGTAGATTATCGATATCGGATAATGTCCCAATTCGCAGAGCTTACTGCCAAGGTGGCCCGGCTGCAAGGTGAAGCTGAGGCGCTGCGCACCGAGAAGATAGCGCTGGAGGACGCTATCCGAGTGGTGGCGGAGGAGATCGAGCCGGAGGCGTCATCGTCTTCAGCTTCTATCCTCGACCGCGTTCGGGCGCTCCCGCGCTACTTCCGGAGGCAGCTCTGCTCCATCAGCCAGGCCAGCTGTGGCCATGTCCTGGCGGTTCTCAAGTCGCTGTTCCCGGCGTCAGACCTGGAGCCACTCGGCCGCGGGTATGCTGCCGGCACCTCTGAAGACGACGTGGGCAGACTACTCCATGAAGTCGAGCCCATCGCCAATGTCCTGTCCAAGGATGTTGTTGATGACTCGGATGAAGCGGCCCCGTCTGGTGCTGGTGACCCTGCAATGTAAATAAAGTATTTGTAGTATTTGGTCGAACCAGAATTGTTTGAACAATGTTTGAATTGTCACTATTGTATATAAGTTTTATTGGTCTACAACTCCCTTTCTTTCTGCGCTAGCCTTAATTTCTAAGTGGTTGACCTGTTACGGAGTAGATTAGCCTCGTTGGTCTCAGTCTCATGCCGCAGAGTCTTTGTCATACGTTTAGAGCTTTGACTTGGCGAGTACTTTCCCTCTCGATTTAAGGTTTATTCCACTCATACTTTATGTGCGTGACGCGAAAGAGGAAATGCGAGTAGTAGAAATAGATGAAAGATGAAATCAACTTTATTGATAACTCATTGTGAACATGCCGAGTCGTAACTGGGGGTGACTACCCTCCAAAATCACTCGGAAAAAATAAATCTAAAATGGAAAATATAAAATACATAACTGGATTAGGCGTAGAAACGCTGTAAGTGCTCGATGTTCCATGGATTTGGGATGTCTACGCCGTCTTCCGTCATGAGGCGATATGAGCCTGGGCGACTTACTGACTTGATGATATATGGACCTTCCCAAGGGGACGCAAGCTTGTGCGCACCCTTGGTGTCTTGCTTCCTTCTCAGAACCAAATCGCCTGCTTCAAAGGACCTCTGCTTAACTGATCGATCGTGATAGCGTCGCAGGACCTGAGCGTAACGCGCGGCTTGGATCTGGGCAGCCAATCTCTTTTCCTCGATGCTGTCGAGGTCTTCGATGCGCGCCACTTGCGCGTCGTATTCATCATAGAACTCCACTCGGGGGGAGCCGTATGCGAGGTCCGTTGGTAGGATAGCTTCCGAGCCGTAAACCAGAAAGAACGGAGTTTGCTTCGTGGCACGACTCGGCTGTGTGCGCAGCCCCCAGACTACAGCCGGCAACTCCTTGATCCATCGTCCGTCATGTTGCTTCAGCTGCTTGAATATCCGAGCCCTGAGCGCCTTGATTATTTCGCCATTGGCTCTTTCAACTTGGCCATTGGCCCTTGGGTGTGCCACGGATGCGGGGCATAGCTTGATGCTCCTCTCGCTGCACCAGTCTTTAAACTCCTGCGCCACGAAGTTCGTACCATTATCTGTGATGATACGATTTGGGACTCCGAAGCGGTGGGTGATGTCGGTGAAGAACTCGATGGTCTTGGCTGCCGTGTGCTTTCTGACTGGTTTTACCTCAATCCACTTGGTAAACTTGTCAATAGCTACAAGGACATGGTCAAAACCACCAGGAGCCTTCTTAAATGGACCAATCATATCCAAGCACCAACAAGCGAAGGGCCAGGACGCTGGTATGGTTTGCAGCTGTTGTGCAGGTGCATGTATTTGCCTTGCAAAGTACTGACACCCTTTGCAGTGCCGCACGATGTTCTCTGAGTCTGCTACAGCAGTCGGCCAGTAGAAACCAGACTGGAAAGCTTTACCAACAATGGTTCTAGCCCCGGCGTGATTGCCACAAATTCCTTTATGTATGTCAGTCAAGAGCTCTATACCCTCAGTGCGACTCACGCACTTTTGTAGGATTTGGGAAGCTCCAGATCGACGATACAGCTTGTCTCCGATGATGACGTAGTTTTTGCTGCGCCGCACGATTTGTTCGTGGAGCGAGTTTAGATCTTTGTCTTCCGCGACCTCTGCGGGTAATATGCCGCTATCCAGATAATCGATGATTTGTGTCCTCCAGTCCAACGCTTCGTCTACCACTAATGTGGCTGACTCTGGGGATTCTCCGACTTGTTGCTCCGCGACAGTGCCATCCGGGTTTATCTTGATAGATGGTATGATAAGATCTTGTATGAAAACTCCGGGTGGGACGCCTTCACGGGTGGACCCCATCTTAGCGAGCTCGTCTGCTGCCTTGTTATGGTCGCGCACCATGTGATGGAACTCTAAGCCATAGAATTTCCCTTCCAGCTTCCTAATTTCCTCGCAGTATGCGTCCATCTTTTCGTTGGTCCTGGACCAGTCCTTGTTTACCTGGTTTATGACCAGGGCAGAGTCCCCGCGTACCATCAGGCGTTTGATACCCAGAGATACTGCAATGCGGAGACCGTGCAAGGCTGCTTCATACTCAGCTGCATTGTTGGATACTGGAAACATGATTTGAAGGACGTATTTTAGTTCCTGTCCACTTGGAGAGATCAGGAGTACGCCTGCGCCGCCTCCTTTTATCTGGAGGGAGCCATCAAAGTACATCTCCCAGTACTCAACTACCTCGTCGTCAGCCGGAGCTTGGTTTTCTGTCCAGTCTGCTACGAAGTCGGCCAAGACCTGAGACTTGATAGCAGTACGTGGAACAAAGTTTATGTGATGGGCAGCCAATTCTATTGACCACTTGACGATTCGGCCGCTGGCATCTCGGTTATGGAGAATTTCCCCTAAAGGATTTTCGCTCACCACTGAGATTGGATGGGCCTCAAAGTAGTGCTTCAGCTTTCTTGCTGAGATAAGAACTCCATATAATAATTTCTGCACATGGGGGTAGCGTACCTTAGATACGGTCAGAACCTCGCTGATGAAGTAGACTGGTCGCTGAACTCCATATGCGTGTCCTTCTTCAGGACGCTCGACCACTAGTACCGTGCTAACCACTCGGGGAGTAGCAGAGATGTAGAGGTAGAGCTGTTCTCTTGGTTGAGGTGGGACAAGGATGGGAGGACTCTGCACGTCCTTTTGACAGGTTGGTGGTATCATCTTGGTGATGGCCGTGATCTTCTCGCGATTTGCCTCGATCCCGCGGTTGCTGACCATGAAGCCGAGTAGTTTACCTGAGGGTACTCCGAAGACACACTTTTCCGGGTTGAGCTTCCACCGGAATACGCGTAGGCGTTCGAAGACCTTTGTCAGATTCCCTATCATGTCCTCGGGGTTCATGATCTTGACCACGATGTCGTCGATGTAAGCTTCTACTATGTCTGGGATCAATTGATCCAGACATGCTTGAATTGTCCTTTGATAGGTTGCTCCTGCGTTCTTCAGACCGAAGGCCATTGTGTTGTAACAAAAGGCACCGAACGGCGTGATGAACGCGGTCTTTATCTGGTCTTCCAGCTTCAGGCCTATCTGGTGATATCCTGAGTAGCAATCGAGAAAGCAGAGCAGGGCGGAACCTGCCGTGGAGTGAACGACTTGATCGATGCGGGGGGGAACGAAGGGGTCTTTAGGGCAGGCTTTGTTGAGATCTGTATAATCGACGCACATTCTCCAATCATTATTATTCTTTTTTCTTACAAGAACTGGATTAGCTAACCAGTCAGGGTGGAACACCTCCTGAATAAACCCGGCTGCTAACAGCTTTGTAATCTCTGCCCTAATTGCCTCCTTGCGGTCCTGCGCGAATCGACGAAGCCTTTGCTTGATCGGTTTGGCAGTCGGATTGACCTTCAAGGAGTGCTCGACAAGTTCCCTTGGGACACCTGGCATATCGGATGGTTTCCACGCGAATATGTTGGCGTTTTCCCTTAGGAATTTGACGAGCACTTCTTCCTATTTGGGGTCCAACTCTGCCCCGATGATGGCCGTCTTCTTTGGGTCGTCCAAGTCCAGAGAGATCCTCTTCAGCTCCGTCTCCTTGCTTGGCGCAATGGCTTCTCTCGCTGGCTTCTTGGTGGGGATCTCCAGAGCGTCCTTGTCCACCTCCTGTGATGCAGCCAGTACTTGTTCCATGCGCTTGGACATGTCCAGGGCGGCTGCCGCGTTGAGAGTTTCCTGCTCGCATGTGTATGCGACTCGGACGTCTCCCAAGACGGTGATTACGCCTTTCGGTCCTGGCATCTTGACCTGCAAGTAGACGTAGTGAGGAATCGCCATGAACATGGCGAGTGCCGGCCTCCCAAGGATGGCGTGGTATGCAGTTTCAAAGTTCGCCACCGTGAACTGCATGTGCTCGGTCCGGTAATTGTTCCGGTCTCCGAAGGTGACGGGCAGCGTGATGTGCCCGAGTGGTTCTGCCCCCACTCCCGGTATCAAACCATAGAATGCGGATTGGGGGGGACTCAGGTCGAGAGTAGTCAGGCCGAGCTCCTTCAATGTGTTAGCGAAGAGGATGTTCAGGCCACTGCCACCGTCGACTAGTACCTTGGTGAGCCGAACGTTGCGAATCGTCGGGGCTACCACCAAGGCATGGGACCCGGGCTTCGGTATGAAGTTTGGATGATCCTCCCGGGTGAATGTGATCGGAACTTCCGACCACTTGAGGTACTCAGGTACCGGTGGCTCCCTTGCGTGCATGACCTGGCGATGGGTGAGCTTCTGCTGGCGCTTCGACTCGAACTCTGGTCCGCCATAGATCATGCGGACCACTCGGACGGCTTCCTGAAAGTCATCGCCGGGCTCGTCGTTTCGCCTGTCGTCTCGCGGGGAACCATCGTTCCTCTTTCTGTATGGAGGGCCTCTGTTGCCCCCGGTGAAGGCTCGCTTGAGACCGTAGCACTCTCGCGCCGAGTGCTTGTGTTTGTGGTAAGGGCATTGCTCATCGAGCATGCGCTGGAAGTCCTCTGGAGTTACCCGGCCTCTGGACCGGTCCAGGGCGGCGACCATTTCTCCCTCGTTCTTCTTCTTGCGAGGTTGGCTGTCATTGCGTCGATGGTCGTCGTGTCGGTCTTCGTCCTCGCGGCGGTCGCGTTTGCGAGTCGTCTTGTTCTCTTCTTCCCAGCGACTTCTGATCTCGCTGAGCTGTTCTCTTTCCGCGATCTCGGCGTCCGCCCACGTGCTAGCGACCCGGAACATGTCATTGACCGTCGCGGGTGGCTTCCGAGTCCACTTATGGATCAGTCTCCCGTCGGAGATGCCGCGCTGGAAAGCTGACATCACCTCCTGATCCGTGACGTCCGTGATGGAGTTGCGCTTTTCTGAGAACCTGCGCACGAAGTCGTGCAGGGTCTCGTTCTTGCGCTGCCTGATCTGACCGAGGAGCCGCTTGCTCCCGGGCCTTTCCCAGGTACCGAGATAGTTACCGATGAAGAGTTCGGTAAGCTGTTCCCAGTTGTCGATGGCGTCCTGCGGGAGCCCCGCCAGCCAGTTGCGGCAGTCCTTGGTGAGCATGATGGGAAGATAGTTTGCCATCACGTCCTCGTCGCCGCCGGCTGCTTGTACGGCGGTGTAGTAGATCTGAAGCCATTGAGATGGGTCAGATTTTCCGTCGTACTTGTCGATATCCGACAGCTTGAAGCCTCTGGGCCACGTCACGCTTCTCAAGCGCTCGGTGAACGACTGGAATCCGCCGATCCGACCTCTAGGGCGGGAATCGCTCGGACCCGATCCGTCAGCTGCTCTTGGGGGAGTGCTGTCCCTCCTGAGATCCCGGTCCCTGGGCGGGGAACGGGTCCTCCGATAGTTCCGAGTCCTGGGTGGAGTTCGGTCCTGCCGGTAGGTTCTGCTGCGCGGTGGAGTTCGATCTCTTGGTGGAGTCGGTCGCCTGGGTGGTGGAAGCACTCGTCGTCGTGGCGGAGTGCGACCGCCATTGTTGCCGCGCCTTGGGCTACCGGAGAGGTCAGAGTAGTCTGACTCCGTCGAGTAGCCGCTCCTGTTGGGGTTACGACGGGGATTTCCATGATCCCGATCGTACTCTTCGCACCGTCAGATTTCCTCACGGTGGCGCTCTTTGGTGCTGTTGGTGATGATGTCCCTCGCATCTCGATCTCTGTTGATCGTGGTGTGGAGGTCTTCATCACGACCCGATCCGCCGCCGGCCCGGTGTCGAGATGGTCCGGGTTCAGGAGCGTTCGTGGTCGTTCTGCCTTGCATCTGGTGAACCTGGACGGAGGCGGCCTGCACGAGAGCCCTTACCTTTTCCAGGCCCGGAGTGTTAGGTGGCAGCCGATTGATTTCCTCGTTGATAGTAACGAGGTTCTGGACCGGTGTCTCGTAGACATCGTGTCCGTTGAACTCGAACATGTCGTCGCGCATCAAGTTCCGGGTGCTCCTCCGGTCGTGTTGATCCCGTTGGCGACGATGATCTTCAGAGCGAGGCTCTTGGAGTCGAGCAGTGCCAGATCCTGACGCGGCGGCTCCGTGCGGTCGTGCGGCTCTGCGAGTCGCCCGACTGGCATTGTGTCCTCGACGCTGGTTCCTGGCTTCAGTCGTCTCCTCAGCAGGAGTGACCTCATCTTCTGAGACAGGATTGGTTGGCGTTGCCGGCGCCACCATGTAGCAATATGATCCGACTCCCTCTTGCGCGAGGTAACCTTCCTCGGACTCGGAGAAGTCGGATGTGGGCGTATACCGCTCCAAACTACTCGGAGTCAATTCTCCGAGTGATCCCAGTAGTTCCGGCTCTGTAGAGGCATCAGACACTGTGTATCCTTCTGGCAGGTCGTCCAGGATTGAGGGTCCCAGTAGATCTAATCCGTAGGAGTCGCTCCCAGAGAAGTAATCATCCGACTGGACGACGTCCTTCTCCTTTTGCTTCCGAGCAAGCGCGCAAAAGCCAGGGGTCTGAACAGTAATGACCTCAGGGCTCTGGACGTGTGTTGGTTGAGCGTTTACGCTCTGCGATGATTCGGCGACGCGACTCTCAGGAGTCGGATTGGAACCGAGTGATTGTAGATCTGTTCCCGACTGGTCTGGCCTCGCGTTCTGCGATGGACTCAGCGGGGTAGATCCGGCACGATCAGATGCGATCGGACCGGATTGGGCCGTGATGGCCGAAGTCGGCGCCAGAGAGGAGACCTCCGCGGCGACCGTAGCTCCTGCCGCTTGGGTATCCATAGCGGCGGTGATGACGTCCCCGAACTGGATCTCGACTTCGTCGACGTCCGGGAGGTTGCAGCTGTCCAAGATCTTGACGCGATCCATCGAGCTTACCAGATTGATCTCGGCGATATCCCCTACCTGGCGCGCCACTGTCGGTGATATTATCTCCGGCAGTCTTCCATGGGGTAGCCCATGGAAGTGATTTGTAATGCAGGGAAGATCGCAAAGATCGGAAGCAAGATGGTTAGGATGGACAGACACAAGGGTTTATACAGGTTCGGGCCGTCGACTCGACGTAATACCCTACGTCCTGTTTTGGGGTGTTGTATTGCGTGTTGAGTTGTTGTCTGATGTGGTGTAGTTGTTTTTGAGGGGGTCCCTGCCCGCCTTATATATCGGGGGGCAGGGTTACAAGTCGGTTTGTATCCAATCCTATCTCTAAGAATCCTTTCCTTCTTTACAATAATTCCTATTCCAACTAGGACTTCTCTTTCCAGATCCTTCCTCCGTGCGCCGACTTGTCCCGCACGTCTTCAGGTCCAGAACGACGAGGTGGGCCGCCCCCTTTTGGTGGGCTGCCAGGCTTGCTCGTGAGGCACCCGGGTACTATATCCCCCACACCTCTTGTCTTCCTTGCCTTCCTTCTTGTGAGGGCAATCTGCAATGTAATGCCCTCTCTCACCAAACTCATAGCATCTTCGTTGTGAGACTGGCTTCTTAACACCTTTTCTCTTGATGAAGTTCTTGTATTCTCTCACCATCATAGCGGTTTCTTCATCGGTGGTTGCTTCATCACTAGATTCTTCCTTCTTGCGAGACTTGGAAGGCTTTGAAGGTCTGTCCTTGATTTCACTCTTCTTGCTAGGCTCGGCCTTGAAAGCAATGGCCTTGACTTCTTGAGGCTCACTAGTCTTGGCCTTGACCTTCTCCACTCTATGTGCCTCATGATATTGCAACTTATTATGTAGGTCAATGGGAGTATGAGCTTGAACTTCCTCTTGTCTCTAATCATGGTAGCAAGATGTGGGTCTCTTGGGGCATATGCTCTAAGCATCTTCTTTGTGACCTTGTGCTCATCCCAATCATCACTACCAAGAAGTCTAATTGCGGACACAAGAAGCTTCAATCGATTGTACATGGCTTCCAAGTCTTCATCATCCTTCATTGTGAAAGCCTCGAGTTCTCCTTGAAGTGCATCCATCTTTCCTTCCTTGATAATCTCATCACCTTCATGTGACCTTCTAAGCTCATCCCAAATTTCTTTGGCTACTTCAATTCCCCTAACCTTGTTGTACTCATATGTGCTCAAGCAACTCCTAAGAATGATGATGGCTTGAGCATTGCGGTAGTTGTCATGTTCTTGTTCTCTTGTGAGGGGTGGCTTGGCTTTCTTGTCGATGCCCACACATGTCACGGTCCAAAGATGTGGATGAAGACCATACAAGTACATCTTCATGTCATCCTTCTGTTGACGGCCATTATAACCTCGTAGTGACCGTCAACATTTCGGTAAAATGAGGATGATCATACCATATTCCATACATAAAAGTATTTTTACTGACAAATTCCACAAGTTTTGGATGAGTTGTGCTTGCAGGATGAACCAGGAGAAACAAGGGCCAAATCTGGCACAGAGCCAGGCCGGCCGGCCTAGGCCAGGCCGACCGGCCTCCCCTGGCCAGGTCTGGCCACGTCATTGATCCACAAGCCATGCCAAGTGCCCAGGATGATCAAGCACCGTGCAAACAACGTCGGTTTGATCCAAGGACCCGGAAGGCCTAGAGGTGAAAGCACATGGATTGAAGGGCCCACATCCTAGGATTCTCGGACAAGCTTCAACTAAACGCAACCGTTACCGACCTTGGGAGAGCATCAGGACCGTTCCTGCAGAGGACGGTGCCAAGTGGCACCAGGGCCAGGCCGGCCGGCCTAGCCCAGGCCGGCCGGCCTACCTCTGTGGCCGCCACGTCTCCTCCTTCGCGTGAAGCCTAAGCAGATCCTTGGCTTGCTAATGACGCTGACATCCACCCCCTGGAGGCTATAAAAGGAAGCTCATTCACCTTGGGAAGACACACACCACATATCTCAAGTCTTTACTTGAAGGGAGCTCTAGTACCTTTTTCATTTCTTAGATTAGGATTAGAGTTGGGAGTAGAGTCGAGTCGAGCTTAGCTCGGATCTTCGGAGTCTTCGGAGTTCTGGTAAAGCTCTTGTATCCTTTCCTTCTTTTGAAGAGTTTATTTATACAATTACTTTCTTATTTCAGAGCTTAAGTTATCTTTTATATTTCTCTCTTGCTCTTCTTTAAGAGTAAAGATCTTGCTCTCTTTAGAGCAAAGTCCTATCCCCTTTAGTTTTAGTGTAGAGTTTAGTTTAGCTCTACCGGGTTGTATCTCGCGGGTTTGCTCGCCTTGACCGGGCCGTAAGACGCCTTATGGAAGACGGGGATTTCTCTTGACAGGCCTCAAGAGAAATCTTAATCATCGAGTGCAGACGTGGTGTCTGGCTTGTTGATTAACTAGGAAGTGTGTTGCACCCCACGGTACAACAGTGGTAGGCGGCAGGTGGTGACAGCCCTGTCCGTCCTTCGTAGTCCACCACGTTCGGGTGTATTCATAACAGTAGTGCTGAGCCCGGAGAACCCCCTCTCTCACCCCGTTCTGAGGTTCTCCCGTTCTAGCCGTCGAAGCGAGCTCTGTTCCCGGTATCTAAGCTAGGGTCTAGGCTAAGGCTAGAGTGCCTTTTGCTCTGAGTTAGAAAGAGTCTAGGTCCGGTTTCTCCCAACGTCTTTCCTTTTCTTTAGAAATAGGTGCTTCGTGTGTCGCTGGTCTTTCAGACATTCTATCCGGTCATTAACTTGACCATTATCCACCCAAACCTAGAGTTTGTGCCCCTGGGTTTGTGGCTTGATATTTCTGGCAAAATATATCATTTCATTCTTCAATACACTTTAACCATCTGCTTCCCTGCGGAAATATAAATACGATACCCTGGGGTTACACCCACAGTGAAGTGCTACAACGAGATATATTCTGTGCGCTTGCAGAATTAATTTTGCATACAACGACATATATCTACGCGCTCTTGAGCGTTGCTAAAACGTGACGCTAAGGAGTGCCAACACCTTCCATCAAGAATAATCATTTCCATCAAAGTGCGGAAACTTGCCCAATTGAACCAACGAAAAAGAAATTGCATCCGGATCTTTCTTGGATGAGGACGATGAAGTCTCATCATACTTGTGAGGAACATTGTGAAAGCTTGCAAGAACCTCTTTTTCTTTCATCTTTTCTTTGACTATCTTGAGAGCTCTTCTTTCTACCTTCTCATCAAACTTCTTCTTGAGCTTCTCTTTTCTTTTCTTATTCTTCTCGATCTCATCCAAGGTCTCTTCAACATCACTCACATCAAAATCATCGTCGCTTGACATGATCACTTCATGAGTGTCATCCTTGTTTGAACCGCCAACATCGGAACCATCCCCGGAAGGAGCCATAGTGTTTTCTCTTAGGTGATTAAACCTTAATCAAGAGAACCTGCTCTGATACCAATTGAAAGGACCAATACTAGGCCTAGAGGGGGGGTGAATAGGGCCTGTTAAAAATCCTGAAAAATTCTTCACGAAAATGTCAGATGGTCGGATGATCCGACGCAGTCTCGGATCTTTCGGCTCCCGGAAGATCCGACACTGTGTAGGATCTTCCGACACAGAGAGGAGACTAACTTCGAGATTCAAAAACTAACAAGCTATTCAAGAATCTATTTGAATACAAAGCTTCTAGATGAAGTAACTAAGCACCTAAGTATGATCTCTAAGGTCGAATAACACCTAGCACATAGATCGGGCACAAATAAGGTGAAGAACAACAAGAACAATAGCAAGAACAAAGAGACACAAGATTTGTTCCCGAGGTTCACTCCACAAAGGAGCTACGTCCCCGTTGAGGGGTTCACAAAGAACTGGGTTGTCACTAACCCCTTGCCTCCCTCAATCAACCACAAAGGAAGATTGAGTCACTTACTATTGCTCTCACAAAGAGAGGGGAAATACAAACTTTCCGGTGCTCAAACCACAAAGGAATGGGCGGCGACGCCTAACCGTCTAGGAGCAAAGCTCCAAGAGTAACAAACGTGGATTGACGAATCAAGCTTGCTTCAAGTGCTTCTTGAGATGAACGAATCAAACTTTACAAGTGCTCAAAGCTCTCACACTCAATCTTTTCCTCTCACTCAAACCCTAGGTGAATCAACGCAAGAATCAAGCTTTGGGTGGAGTAGAGGAATGCAATCAATGCTCTTGGAGTGTGTTTGGTCGTGGAGGCAGCAAGCATTGAATGACGGGGGTGAGGGGGTATAAATACCCAACCCCTAAAAACTAGCCGTTATGTGTTCTGCGAAGGGGTACCGGATCTTCCGGTGTAGGGCCGGATCTTCTGAGATTTGAATTTCATAAGGCTGAAACACTGAAATATGGCTAAGTCATGAAAGTTCCGACACAAGGGCCGGATGATCCGGTGGAAGTTCCGATGTAAGTTCCGACGCAAGGTCCGGATCATCCGATGGAAAAATATTAGAGACAGAGCCGCCCGGAACTTTGGGTCGGATCTTCCGGTGGAAGTTCCGACGCCCGAGGGAGAGACGCAGAAACATGAAATTTGGCTAAGCGTTGGAAGTTCCGAAGCAAGAGTCGGATCTTTCGACGGAAAATTAATTCCAGACAGAGCTGCTCGGAACTTTGGGTCGGATCTTCCGGCCTAAGTTCCCGTGCCTAAAGAGAAGACACAAAAATCTGTCTAAGTGTTGAAAGATCCAGTGCAAGGGTCAGATCTTCCGATGGAAAATTAACCAGACAGAGCCGCCCGGAACTTTGGGTCGGATCTTCCGGCCTAAGTTCCGACGCACGGAAAACTTGTGAATGGAGGGTTTTTGTGTGTTTGTGTCTCTCGTGTGTATATGTCATCTCAAGTATAAGCACTTTAACAACCTAAACTCATCAAGCACGTCCCCCTTGATAGTACGGTGATCCTATACTCAAATTCAAACTATAAAATAAATTTAAATCGTCCGATAGACTTCGTCACCATACGAATAAGAATTGGGGACCTTCCTTTCACCTTTCTTTTCTTTTCTTTTGATTTTATTCCTGCACAACTCATGCAAAGCATTATATCCAAATTTACATTGTCATTAATTACCAAAACTAGATTAAGTGCCTAGATGCACTTTCAAGATGATGATTGATTGGTAGAGCGATAGTTCAAGCATATTGTTTCTTTTTTTCCTATACCAGCTATTATTTTTCTTGATAAATATTACATATGACGCACTCTTTTAGTTATTTTTAAAAAAGTTATTGTTCATGGTATTTTATTTTCTGTATACACATATATAAATATCTCTTTATCTAATTTACTTTAGTTTTACCTACTATAGAAAAGTGCATAGCTAACTACACATATACATATGCTCACACTCATCCATATTTTGTATTTGCCCATATAGGAAGCGGCAGGTCCCTAGATCTTTTCAAGGCACATCGAGAACTATGATTTTAACTACATAGAACCAAAACATGTTTTAATGGCTAAAGAAAAAAATATTAACATCATGTCATCATATGAAACCAAAACATGTTAATGGCTAAAGTAAAAAATATTAACGATGTGCCATCATATGGACCAAAACGAAAGATGGCAACAGGTAAGATCTGCGCGGATATAGGCTTGGAGGATCCGTGCCCGCGAGCAAAACCCCAAGCCTAAGCCTGCGATCCGCTACGGGCAGAAAATCGTGCACGTGCCCGTGATCCTCGGATATTACATGCCCACAGGCACGCCCGTGACCCACAAGCGGCAGGTGGCCGAAGACAGCGTGGTAGGGGACCGAGGGCATCGGGCAAGTGGCTGGACCACCAGGGATGGCGGGCGTCTAGTAGGCGAAAAAAGTTGGGGTCAGCGTCAAGCCATCGACGGACGGTGCGCCAGCGGATGGGGAAGGGCGGAGGATGCCCGGCGGCTTGGAAGGCTGAGGCAGAGTAGCCGGCGTGCGGCGGAGGTCTGGAGCAGGCCCTAGTGGCCGGTGGCACAGTTGCACATAGGGCCGCGAAGGAGCAGCCCTTGGCAGCCGGCAGCCGACGGATGTCGGAGTGCTCCCGCCTAGAGCGTTTGTGGCGGTTGCAGGCAGGAATGGGTGAGCTGGACGTGTGGTTGAGCTGAAACCCTAACTCGAGTTTATATACTTGGGATTTGGGGCCACATGTCGGGGGTGGATCGGGTGTGGCAGGTTCACGAATGCGCATCCTATTTCTCTTTGCCCGTGAACAAATATTCGTTGATTGGGTCCAAAGTTTTGCTCGTGCCCGTGGGCACAGACTTTTACCTGCATCCACGATCTGTGGGTGCGGTATCCGCAGGCACGCAGATATTCTGTGTCCGTTGCTATCTTTAACCAAAACGTGTTTTAATGGCTAAAGGGAAAAATATTAACTACATACCATGATATGTTTACTATTCTTTGATAGAACACTAATTATTCTTTTATAGGCACGTGATTAGAAGTTTATATTATAATTTAACCAAGTGTTGCTTATTCCTTATTGTGCATCCGGCAAGCCACTTTTCTTTTTTCCTTTCATATGTCTTGGATGCGGTTTTTATATTTGACACAGACTCATACTCTTGTTTCCTACACCCTCCGTTTCAAAATATAGCTCACTCTAATTTTTTTTGTTGAGTCAAACTATTTTACCTTTAACTAAAATTATAAAAATGACTATAAACATTTATGGCACCAAATAGCTATGCAATGAAAATATATAATGATAGTTATTAGATATCATAAATATCAGTACTTTATTGTATAAACTTGACCGAACTCGAGAAAGTTTGACTTTCTAAGGAAGTTAGAATGCCTTATAATTTAGAATGGAGGGAGTATCATGAAATCAGTAAATTAGTCTTATTTTATTCTAAATCTGATTGATATATTCATATGTGACACACATTACTAGCATAATGATTAAATTACATAAAGCATAGTTTGCAACGTGAGCACGTGACCTAGGAACTAATTGAGATGCACACATTGCTAGCGTATAATGATTAAATTACCTATAGCATAATGAGGTCTATAGGGTACCCAAGTCCATATCTTCATGGTTACATAATTGGTATTAACATAATTACTATTAACATATATGATCTAGTTCAGAAAAAAATAGTAAGCACGTGTTCACACACTTGATCCATCAGCCGGATCAAATATTATTAACGTATATGCATTGAAAATATTCCAGTCGTATCGGACATGGACTCCACGTGTGATCTGCTAATTTTCTTTCTTAATTCTTTTTTTCCAAATTAATATGTGTTTTTAAGCCGGATTTTATATTGACTTTTTAGATCATCTAGACCGTTGGATCTTCATAAAATCCAACGGTGGAGATTCTTCTCTATTTTAGATTAACGTGAAATTTTTAATCCCTGTCAGTAAATCTGGTGGCTCGTTTTGCTGGTGATTTAATAAGAGCTTCACACCTTCACGGCAAATCGAGAAACCAAGAAGCAGTTGCTGTGAGCAACACAAATTAAAGCACGCGGCGAGCTGCTCTGAACCAAAACCAAGACACTGAAACAACAGAACACCCTGCTATTTTTCAGTTGCGCCTGCAGTAAGAGACGAGGAGGCAACTAAAAACTGAACAACAGCTAGAAGACGGGCGTATGGAAGAGCGTCATCTGATTTTGATTCTATACGGAAGTTGATTTTCTGATAGAAATGATTTTATGGCTGAAAGTGATTCTGTTTAATTCTCTAGTGTAAACTTTTAAAATTAGGATGAAGAATCACTTCACAGAATTAGGATAAGCTATTTTTTTTCAGCTTCCCGTCTCTTAATTAATTTCAGAAAATCACTTTATAGAATCGGCATAGAATTCCTTTTCTCTAAGAAACTGTTTGGTACTGTTTAATTCAATCGAGAATCAGCTCTGGAAGCTCTGCATCACGATGAGCTGCTGTCATCGCTGCTGCGTACGTGTAGGGAAGAAGCAAGTGCAGAGCTTTTTCATGTGTGCACGCTGCAAACAGGCGAGCTAAAACAGTTAAAAGAAAAGATTGAAGCCTTGGACCAAAAAGCTGCAGCTGAATCAATAAGAACCGATTTTAACCTGCTGTGTTGCTAAATCAAGAACCAGATAGGCAAGGGAGAAGCGATAGCCGCTACTGATGTCCTCGACAAAAGGATGCTGCAGGAAGGGCACGAAGAGCATCTTCAACAGAATGAGAAAACCGCCTTTTCCTATATTTTTGGTTAAAGAGGATTGAGAGGAAAAACACAGCTCCAGCAGATCCCCTTTTCTTATATTTTTTTTCTCAATCCCCTTTATCCCCCTCCTCTCCCCTTTCTTTTCTTAACCATCCCTTCCTTTTATCAATCCCCTTTCTCCCTTTTCTTTTCTCCTTCTCTCCCACGCTCCCCCTGCAAGCTCGCTGGCCTGCCATCATCCCACCGCGCCGCTGCGTCCGGCCCGCCGGCCATACCCGTGCCACCACATCTGCCCAGCTGGACTTGCCCTGCGCCACTGCGTCAGGCCCGCCGGCTGTGCCCGCGCCGTCTGGCACGACGCACAGCCTGACCGTCGTTGTGCCGGCATGTCCGCGCGCCGGCGAGCCCTGGTCGGCCGCTTGTCGGCGTGCCTTGCCCGGCCGCCGCCCTCGCGCCTCCGCTGTGCACGCCTGTAGCGCCGCCCGCCCTCGCTCGCCGCTGTTGGCACCTGCGCCCATAGTTATTTGGACCGGACCGGACCGGCGGTTGAACCGGTAAAAGACCGAACCAGAGCCTCTACCGGTCCGGCTCGCTTAAAAGATCGTCCATGCAATTGAACCGGTAAAAACCGGATGAACCGGCCGGTTTTTTTATGGAACCGTCGAACCAGGCGGTTCGCATCGAACCGGAGCGGTTCCGTTTCTTACCAATTTCACCCCTCTGTCGATTCAGGGGGATCTTATCTGCGCAGGGGTAGAAACGGAAATGGTGTGTATTTCTCACGTTTAGGGTTACGTGGGATATTTGGTGACCTGTATGGAGGAAATTGGGCGGCGGCGCATCTGAAACAGGGCACTGCAGGCGACTAGGGCGGCGGCGGCGGCGGGCGTCGATCCCTGCCGATTCTTCACCGGCCGCCGTCTATTCACCTCGTCAGGTCGTCCCCAGTGGCCGGGCTCCACGTCCCCGGTGCCTGCTCCTCCCTGGTCGTGCTTCACCACCAGCATACCCTCAACCTCGAGGCCTTGACGTCGACGGCGGACGGCCTTGCTGTTCTTCATCGGCGGCTCCACATCCCCAGCAAATCCCGTCCAGGCTCCAGCGCCTATCTGCTTCTGCAGTTCTACTTCCATTCTACGGCTCCACAAGTCTGCATGGCTACCGGTCAGTATCAGACTATCACTTCAATTCTTTGCATAGTGGTTAGACTTTAGACTATTGTTGTTTGTCGTAGTGATTCAAAGGCTATTTAAATTGATTATGTAATTCATACAATAACAACTCAATAGGCTACTTTATAGGATACTGATTACTAAATTACTAAACGTTGCTTGCAATTTCTATTTTATAGTAGACAGGCTAGTCCTAATTCTATATTGCTGTTTTCTTTTCCAACATTGGATTCTTCAGAAACTCCAACTACAGTTGAAAGTACCCCAAGCACAACAGCTAGTGCTAGTTTTCAAGAGGCAATACCACAAGCAAAGACAAGAAGAAAAACTGATCCAGCATGGGGATATTATACAGAAATTGCTAAAAATGGGAAAAAGGGGATTAAATGCATGTACTATCAGACTAAATTTCAAGGAGGAGGAATCCATCGTTTCAAGGAACATTTAGCCAAATGGCCAGGAAATGTGGCTGCTTGTTCAAAAGTTGACCCTGAGGTTGAGCATACAATGTATCAAAACATTGAGGATATTTTCTTAATGGTGAGCTATATAATATGTTATTTATTAATCATATATGCTGTTAAATGTTAATTTTAACCTGTATATTAGATCGGTTCAATTGCATCTATGGCCGGTTCGCTTCCACGGTTCACTGTTATTGAACCGGTGGTTCGATCGGTTCATAACGGTTGGACCATTGAACCATTGAACCGAAGGCCTCACCGGTTCAATGACCGGTCCGGTCCTAATAACTATGCCTGCGCCGCTGCTGTGCACTCCTGCAGGCTCACCGTCGTCCGCCTGTCTACACCCGCTGGCAGCGCCGCTCGCCGCCGCTGGCCCGTGCGCCGGCCGCCTGCTGCCCCTGCCCTGACCTCCGTCCGCTCCCCTCTTGCCACGACCGCCGGCGACCCCAGCCCCCTCCTGCCAGGGCCAGCGACGGGCCCTGCCCATCCTGTGGCGTCCGCCGCGCGAGCCCAGTCGCCTGCGCCCCGGCCACGCCTTGCCCGCCCACGGCCGGCCGGCCAGCCATGCCCCTCGCGCCGCGTGTAAGGATGTTGCTTGGAGGAGAACAGAGATGAGGAAAGGAGGAAGAAAGTCTGTGTCACTTGCAGGTGGAGGCCGCGTTTCACTGGAGAGGAAAGTGGAAGGGGAGAAGGGGATTTGATTTTAGCCCTTCTCTCCTATACACTCAAATTGTGAAAGGGGATTCTCCTGTGTGATGAGAAAAGGGAAAGGGGAAAATCAATCTGCCGGAGATTCTAATAACACTCAGATTGACGAGCAAGAGTGCTTCTGTACGAGTCAAGTAATTAGAAGCACAGCTGGCAAGCTACAAACCGACACCAAGGAGAACACAGCTCCACGCATCGGACGATACGCTCCAAATATGTTCGGGCCCAAATTCTCAAGTTGTGCAAAAACCCTCCATGGATTCGGTGCGTTCCATCTGGCTAATCTCAATCATCTCTTGATTTCTTACTGGATGGGGCTATGGGCTACCTGGGATGTACAGGAACATGGCGAAAATCAACCGCTCAACAGATTGTCCAAAAACTTCAAAAATCAATTTGCCACTACATTTTTGTGTCCAGTGCAGACGCGGTGGTGCCGGTGCTGCTGCTGCCACCGGTCGCAACCGACGATGTGTAGTATAGATCATTATTAGGCGGTGACAAGAAGGTCGCCACCGGCATCCTCGCCGGCAGGCTTGGCTGCGGTGCCTCTCGTCGGAGCACGTTGATGGCCTGCCTGGTGGACGGCCTCAGGCTCCTGTCAGGGTGGGCGCACCACAGCCCGACGACCATCACTATCTCCATCTCGCCGGCGTCGAACTCCCTATTGAGCCGCGTGTCGGCGGCGTCGACGACGTCTCCCCTGCCGTCAACGTGCTCCGGCCACCGGAGGCCGCCGGCCACTGGCGATCTCGAGTAGGACAACGCCGAAGCTGTACATGTCCGACTCAGTGTCTGCCCTGCCGGTGAACATGCACTCCGGGTCCATGTATCCCATGGTGCCGGCTATCACCGTGGTGTGCGAGCGGCGGTCGTGGTCGACGAGCCTGGCGAGCCCGAAGTCACCGAGCTTGGCATGGAAGGACGCGTCCAGCATCACGTTGCTGGGCTTGATGTCCCTGTGAAGAACGCACTGCTCCCAATCCTGATGAAGGTACAGCAGGGCCGACCCCAGCCCAAGCCAAGCACATTCCCATGCTTGACCTCTGAGGCGTACTCCTTCCTCCCCTGCATGGAGTCCTTTGACACCCTCTTGATAGCCACCTCAAGGCCCACCTCCGTCCAGCATCACGTTTTGTTGGGATATATGTCCACCAGCCGGTCGACGTAGTGGTTGATGCAGCGCGTGCACTCGGTGGTGTTGATGTCCCTGGTGCACTGCGCCAGGCCGTACATCGCCTGTGAGCTCGAGTACGGAGCCGAGTCGTTGGCGAGCAGCAGCGGCGAGACCGTGACGTCGGCCGTGAGCTTGGCCATCAGCCGCAGGAGTGCGTTCGCTAGGCCCAGCGAGGTGACGGGCTCCCCGTAGGCGTACCCTGCGAAAAAGGCGTCAAGGTCCGCGGTGGCGGGGATCGGCGCGGCCGAGTACCGGAGCAGGCACGCGTCGTACGCCGCGCTCACGTTCCGGCTGCCCGGGCATACCGTGGTGGCGATCCCGGCGGCCGCGCCGGTGAGGCACTGCGTGGCGTTGCGGTCGGCATAGCACATGACGAGGGCGAACACCTCGTCGGCGCCGGACCCGGCTCTGGCCTTGTAGAACCAGCCGTTGTCGCCCGCCGCCGCAGGGAGCGAGGCCAGGAGGCTGTCCAGGTTCTTCTTGCCATCGGTGTAGTCGTCCCTCTTCGAGCAGGTAATAGCACCACCGCCAGACGACGGCGGCTGCCCAGATGCCATGACGAACAGCTTGGAGACGGTGGCGAGGACGATGAGGAGAGGGCAGGAGGCCATGGCCGGCGGCCTTCTGGGGACGGCGCCGTTTCTTGCTGTTCTTTGTGATCACTTTCCTCCTCGATTTAGAATTTAGTGGGTTGGGTGTAGCTTTTGAGATGTTCAGTTGTTGTATGATAATGGTCTTAGTCAGTCAGCCGGCAGATGTACCTGGCATCTCTGCCATGCTGTGCAGATGCGAAATTGGTCTGGGCCCTGTTTAGACGGAAGTTGAAAAAATTTTACAGTACGTCGGACACACATTTAAAGTATTAAATATAGACTAATTACAAAACTTATTGCAGATTATGTCCGTAAATCGTAAGACGAACCTAATGAGTCTAATTAATCCGTCATTAGCACATGTTTACTGTAGCAATTTATTGTCTAATCACGACCTAATTAGGCTCATTAGATTCGTCTCGCGACGTACACTCCATCCGTATAATGAGTTATTTTTTTACTACATTTAATATACTATGCAAGTGAGGGAACATGGTGAAAAAAAATTTACAGCCCCCATCTAAACGCGCCCCTGTTGATGAAACGGTCAGAGTGTAGATAATTGCAACGCGTTATCTTTTCACGAAATGTTTTCGGGAACTCTCGAAAACATTTCGTGAAAAGATTTCGGGTTTTGATTTTACCAATTTAGGAGTAGTAGACGTAGATAAAAAAGTGGAAAGTTATATGGATAGATTGGAAATCTCGAGACGAATCTAACGATGGTAATTAAAAGATAATTAATCCACAATTAGCGGATGATTACTGTAGCAGTACGGTTGCAAATCATGGATTAAGTAGGCTCATTAGATTCGTCTCGCGATTTACAGCCTATATATATATATATATAGCTTTTCACATCTTTCGTCTACATTTAATACTCTATGCATCTAAGATTCTCTTTTGATATGATGGGTGAGAAAATTTTGGGAAGGACTAATCACGGGCTTAGCCTGCAGCCCTGCGCCCGCTGGGTTGTGTCTACCCATGCCGGGAAAAAAATTCTGTGCAGGAGCCCTGCAAACTCCGCATCCTGCAGGACGGCGTCGGCATGCGAGCGGGTGTCAGTAGGTGTGTTGCTAGTTATCAGGAATTCAAGCAGGAACAAATGAGCGTTCAAACATCCTCGTCTGGGCCTCTCCTTTCTAATATAGCAGACAGTTCTTCTGCAGTTCGATTCCAAAAAAAAAAAGCTCAGTAGTATACTTGTAGGCCTAATTGAAACCTGAAACTCCGTCGCCCTCGGCCGAGTTGACCTGAAGCCTTTAGCTGTGCAACAGTCCACACGGCCCGCACCACTCCATGAAATCAATTAGAATCTGACCGGACATCGAACCGGGAAGGCTCTCGGTTGCCGGTTCGAAGCGGTTTAACATGACTGATGTTTTCCCTCAATCACAATTCACAAACACATGCTTATATAACTTGTGAAAGATTTTTAGCAACCCCTCATAAAGCCTACCAAGGCCCAGTTTAGGATGAGCAATTCAACATTTCATTAGAAAAATGTTAGATACTTTTTTTTTTCTGAACCAACAACTTTTTTGAAAATATTGGACCTAATTTTTTTTAAAAAAATGTTGAGCATTCAACATTTTAATGAAAAAATGTTGGACTAAAAATGTTGACTAGCATTTTTTTATAAATAAATTGAGCCAATGATTTTTCAAAAAAGTTGAACCTCAACTTTTTTTTGAAAAAAAATTGACCGGCATTTTTCAAAAAAATTGAACCTCAATTTGTTTCAAAAAAAAAGTTGACCGACATTTTTCACAAAAGTTGAACCAACTTTTTTCAAAAAAAAAAAGAGTTGATCGACATTTTCCAAAAAAGTTCAAGCAACTTTTTCAAAAAAATGTTAACCAACACTTTTCAAACAAAGTTGAACTTCAACTTTTTTTCCAAAAACATGTTGACTGACATTTTTCAAAAAAGTTGAACCAACATATTTTGAACAGTTCGTCCAACATTTTTTGAGAAAAAGTTACAGCTTAAGATTTTGAATACAAATCTGGTCATCTTCTTCGGCTCCGGCGCCGTCGAGCCACAACTACTGCCCAGGCTGCTGGGGGTCGCGGCCATGCATCGTCACAAGGCACACAACGCGGGGGGCCCGGGAGCGGCGGCGCCGGGCCGGAGCCAAGCCGTCGCCTTCATCCTTCACCTCCGAGCTGACCCTTCCTTCTTTTTCATCGCCGTTGGTGAGCATCCCCACGCCGGTCCACTTCCCAATCCCCATTGCTGTCCGTCCTGGCCATGTGCCGCCGATGAAACCCCGTAGCCAGGAAGCCCATCCCAGCTGTGCGTGTGCCTTCGTGCCACAAGTTTCTTGTAGGGACCCTTGCGTTGCACGCCGCTGTTCATGCACGCGCGCGCCACGAACGCGCCGAGCGCACCCGCACGAGGCTAGGCCTCCACGCCGGTCGACCGCCGCCCGCTCCTGGCCCTTCATGTCCCCGTGGCAGGGCAGGAGGTGAACGACCGAGCCGCTGGCCGTTTCCACGGCACGACAAGAGCCGGCACGCGTGAGGCCGCCACGGCCACCGCGACATGCGTACGTTCACGAGCACTAGACGCAAACCCAAGCCGTCGCTTTGACCACCTCTACACGTAGAACCCCCTTTAGCGGCTTTTGATGGAGCACTCTCCACGTGCTCGCCCGTCAACCTTGACCTACCCCAAACAAACCCTACGGGAAAATACTCTGGACTTGTTGATCATGAATGCGTGACCGCCGCCATGGCGCTCCTACCCATATCCTTGTCGCCGGGAGAAGGCGAAGACGGAGCACCGTCGGCGCTACCTTTGCCGCCATGCGCGAGCTCTGCCACTCGTCATTTCGTCGAGCGCCTCGTGTGCACCACGCCGCCGCCACCGCACGTCGGGCCGAAGTGGAGCCACACGAGGCATCACACGGGTCAGGCCGTAGGAGATCCGGCACGGCTGCAACCAATCCCGTGGGCATGGTCTAGGTGGACCACACTCACGGTCCACCATGGACCAGACCCACCAGAGCAGCGCCGACCTTTTCACAAGGAGACACCCTCGGTACTTATTATAATTACACATATAGGACCCGCTAACGACCAAGAGGTGACGGAGGAGCAGTTCTACCTAGACGACTTTCACGAGGAGGATCCAGTGCCCTCAGGTTCATGCCCATCCCATCTTTGAATGCCTATTAGACATTGCAACTAGATGTGCTAGCACTTTACTTATTACAATTGGATGATGCTTGAGCTTTTCGTAGCCATAATTTATACCATGTTGCCTTGCTTCCTACTACACTACTATATATGTGAGATTGTTATGCTGCTTGCATGTATATGGAATATTGTGGATTAGGATTCTTGGCGTGTGTGAAGATAAAACCGGAAGGAGAAGGTGTTTTTAGGAAACTTGGCAGGGGCGAGCATTTTATAATAATTCGATATTCGGATTGAGGTCCTGAGGGCTCTCGCACTCGAGAGAGTCCTGTTAGTGCCTGTTGCGGGCACATGGATGGTTTGTTTGGAGCATAGGTGTTTGGAAACTTTACCTATGATGGGTATTGCAACCGCGTTCCACTACGGGGTATACGCTTTTGGACGGAGATGCTTGCCCCGACATGAAACTGACTGGGGTAACCACTCTTTGGGCCCCACGTACTTACCGCTTACCCACATGAAATGGTTCCAGCCAGCCTACCTAACGCGATGCCTGAACTGTTAGAAGATCACGTGGAGGTGTACGGGAGACGGGGTGCGACCTTTGCCCCCTGATTGACTATGGTCCCGACTTGGCCCCGTGGGTGCGTTATCATAGGTTCCAAAGCGTTGAATTGAGAGCCGATGGATCGATACCGAAAGAAGTAGGAGGGCATCATCGCGGATAGGGTATGTGTTGTGGGTTGCCTCTCGAGATGGCAACCATCAGCTCGCTGCCCGAGTGGATCCACTTGTGCAAGCTCTGCAGAGTCTAGAATCTATACGTAAAGCCGCATCCTCGGTATTGGACACCGCCCTTTGCACTGTTACCTCTCATATTTGGGATCTTCTACCTTCCCCTTTTAGCCAGTTTGACAAAGTGATTAAGGTTCGCAACTGCGGTCAGGGAGAAGGGAAATTTGCTCTGTTTCCTTTCAGGATCTGGTCATAATTGGTGAGGTGTGAGGGGAGGGAGCTCTCGCATCGACTTAGATGAGTGTGGAGAACGAGACAAGAGTCCGGTGCGCCGGAATAGCTCGATGTGATGTGAGATGGGATGGATGGATATGGAGATATTTATTTTATACTTTGTTGTTGCATAGGAAAAACCCTAACCTATCCTTGATATATTTTTATCCCTTTAGTTTTTAGTCCACTTAAAGCTTGCCCTACGCAGATGGTGACGTGAACCTATCCCATTCCTTGGGGATAGCTTGTGAGTACGCAAGTTCTGAGGATGAGCACGAGTTCAACCACGATGGGTGGTACAATTGAGGGCTTCGTCTTGACGTGCAAGTTGCCTGTGGAGGCGATCATGAAGATGGAGGCTTCTACGCCTAGTTCCGTTGCGTTGGATTTTCTTTTGTTTGTCATTTATCTCTGAGGGCTTGTATCAGACGTATTATCATGACAATGATGTAATAATTGAGATATTTGTACTTAATCTATCGTATGGATGTGATATTTGTTGTGTGATAAGTTCTGTACGTGATATCTACTGATCCAGGGAGTATCACAAGGGTACAGGGAGTCGGGTTTTCTGGCTACGAAAACCCGGTTCGTTACAATGCTCACAAAGTCACAAGTGTCGCCCTCCATTCTCTCTCTCCCTAAGAATTTTTTCACAAGTGTCACTAGATCAAGAATTTTGTGTTGGGGTCCATAGTTTAATTATGGTTCATGGTTTCAAAGTTTTAATTGTGGTGCCCAATCAATTATCATTAGATATTTAGAAGATCTAGGTGAGTGGTTTAACGAATACCACTGGTAGTAACAATCCCCTTTTTTTTCTTTGTCCTCCAATCTCCCACTAATATATCCCTATGAATGCATGCTTCGAATAAAGTATGTATGCAAAATTTCTTCCACGCTTACAAAAAATTCCTTTTAGAAAGCTTCTGCAAATAATTATCTGAAGTATTTCCTAAATACTTGAAAACTTCCTGAGAAAAATTATAAAAGTTTTCAAGAAAATATCTTTCAATTTTTTTACTGGAGTAGTTTTGAGAGTTATGGGAACTGCCCTATTTGTTTCCTGGATTGGGTAAAAACAAAGGAAAATCAGCAGAGATCTTTTGTACATCGGCCACAAAGCTAAGACGCACGGCCGAGCTGTCGTAAAGTTTGGTGGAAAATTAAGTAATTTGCCCCGTGCACTCTCATGCTACCATATTTAAGAAAAATAACCTACGATTCATTTTGGAAGGAAAAAGATCTACAATTGTCACTACTGGAGAAACCCCTATCTGCACCGGTTGGGAAATCCCCTTCAGCGCCGGTTGGGAAACTGGTGCTAATCTTTCGGTGCTAAAGGGTTGCCCCTTTAGCTCCGGGTCTAGCCATCACCGGTGCTAAAGGGGCCGTGTCCGCAGCGCCTGCGCGAGCCCCTTTAGCACCGGTTGGTATTATGAACCGGTGTTAAATCTCTTTCATTTATTTTCTTCTTTTTTCTAGCTAGCATATATTTGTTTGTATACGTATTTTGCCTACGTATTTGTTCTAATACAGATGTCGTACTGCACTAGTATTCGTATAGGCCGGGCTCGTATAAGAATAAAAAAGACATATATATTACATCTTAGTGCCAAAAGAGTTAAGTTTATAGCACAACTTAATATCCATGCATTACGATCTACGACTAGGACCGACAAAGGAACTAGGACGAGCTGAGGAACTAGGATGAGCGGAGGAGGAATGACGACTTGAGTTGTCCGGATGATCCCATGAATCTTCATGATGGAATTATTCTTTGACATTGACGATCTCGTCCTAAAGAAATCCCATGAGTTGTTCTGTAACTGTGTCGATCTTATACTGTTCTAGACTTTTGTCGGAGATGGTCATCATCTACAATTCCAAACAATTGAATATTAAATCAGCACAATTTTCAAGATAATAATGGTACACTTGAATTAGAAATTTGTAAATAATTATTGCGTACCATAATTTCATGGTTAGTAATTGTTTTTTAACCCAGTTGTACTCGCAAACGTAGTATCCGTATAAATTATTTCCTGGCCCCTGGTGGTAACACTATTGGCGAAAACATAGTTAAAGATAATTCGTTTAATTGATTAACAAAGTCGTATGTGTACAAATTGGATGCATACCGGGAATTCTGAATTCCATACGAGTTTTGGATATACAAAACCAGGGCGCTTTTGACGAATTTTGTCCCACATCCTGCGATGCGATTACATAATCATGCTGTTAGTCTCAAATATGAGTTCAAATAAGTCAATAATGTGAGTCTAAAGGCAATTTGAATTGGAGAAAATTATATATATACATGACCTTGTAAACATGTCAATGATTTCCTGGTACTCTTCTTGTAGTTTCCTCAATGAATCAAAGACGTTCACCACACCTCTATCAGGATTCAGTACTACGAGGACTAAGTGGTAACTATATTCATATATATAAGTGTCATATTATAATGAGATAATATTGAGAAATTAAGAAAAATAAAATGGAGTAATGTTCTTTGCACTGACCCATAGTAGTATGGCAATAGTATGGAGTCCATCTAATTTTGTTTATCCACAAACTTGAATAAGTTTTGATATGTCCCCTCTAGATCTGACAAAATCATGGATCTATTTATCTTTGACGGGTCCATGAAAGCAACGTCATAAATAAGCTCCCTCCGACATTTTTTAATCAACATTCTGCATGATAAGCAATAAAAGGAGCCATCACTCATAGATTTTTTTTACATGACAATAAAGAAATGGTTAGAACAAATCACTTACAAAACCCAGGTTTGAATCAAAGACATGTCCATGGCGTCTCGTTGGTACACTTCGTAGATATCTTTAAACTCCAACCAAACTGTCAACTCTCCATTGAAAAAATCTTCATCCATGCGAACCCCAAACATATTCCGTTCTTTTGCCACTTGAACCATATATCATCCATGGAATAAATACATCTTTGTTTGTAGTTTTTTCACTCCATCTGGCTTGACGAAAGACTTGTCAAGCTCAAAATGCCACTTAGTAGCCTTTGCTTGGGGCGGGGATTTTTGCCCAATGGCTTCCTCTCTAGTCATAACGGTCTCTCTCAGTAGCTGTTGCACGTTCATTTTGTATTCATCTGGCAACTTAGGAAATTCCTGCTGAGGTTGTTCGCCGAGCTGAGGAATCGTGGAACGTTTGGTCTTCGCCTTTGCCAACTACTCAGCCCGCTCATCTTTCTTCCATTTCTGATAAGATTTTAGTAATGAGCTGTCGAAGTCAGATATTTCAGCTTTTTTCTGTTGTGCCTTGCTCAAATTCTTTAAAAAAGCCGCCGCCTTGGCCGGGTCAATCTTCTCCTCAAGCTCTTTCTTCTTGTGAAAATGGGCGTATACTTCTGTGGCGACAGCCTCGGAAAGTTCCTCTTGTGTCAGATCGTAAGCTAATTTCTTCTTTGGCGGCACTTTCTTTTGCTTAGTTGGGCGCGTCTTCTTTGGTGGAGGACTTCTTGGCACATGCTTCTTTTTGGGCGGAGCCCTTTTTGGCTTAGCCGGCGGAGATCAATCTTCTTCTGCCGAAGGATCATCACCAAGCGGATCATCTGCCGGAGGATCATGAGCAGGCGGATTGTTGGTGGTCATTATTATTCGATTTTACCACCGACATTCCACAATATTTTAGGCTCATCTTGCTCATAACAAAGGAATTTTGATTATTTCTAATGGGTTCCACAAGTTTTGTACAATTTGTGAGTGAAGGAGCAAATGAGGAAAAGACGGAGGAAATTGGGCACAGGGCCAGGCCGGTCGGCCTAGGCCAGGCCGACCGGCCCCGTTTCCCATCTCCTGACCACGACATTGATCCACAAGTCTACTAATGTATCAAGGATAATCACGAGCCGTGCATTTGATGTCGGTTTGATCAAAGGACCCGGAAGGCCTAGGGTGGGATAAACATAGATTGAAGGGCCCACATCTTAGGATTCTTGGACAGCTTCAACCGAACGCAACCGTTACCGACTTCAGGACATCATCCAAGCCGTCCCTAAAAAGGTTGGTGCCACTTGGCACCAGGGCCAGGCCGGCCGGCCTAGATGAGGCCGACTGGCCTCCCATCGTGGCCTCAATGCTTTCCCCTTCGCGTGGATGCTAAACAGGAGGTTAGCGTGACAATGACGCAGGTTTCTACCCTTGGGAGGCTATAAAAGGTGCCCTTCACCCCCACTCAAGACACAACAAAATAGAGGAGAAGAAGCTCTACGGCGAAGCGCTACCACTCCCATACATAGAAAATAGGGAGAGAGGTGAGGTGAGAGTCCGGGAGAGAAGCCAGAGCTGTCGGCTCCTCTTCCACTTTGTACCTCAGCGGATGCAGCTCAACTTCGATTAACATCCGGGTCTTGTCTGGTAATTCTGGCTTCCTCTGATTTGTTAAGCATTCAGTCTTTCTAGCTTTTGTTCACTAGTTTCTCGTTCACTACTTAGTAGTGGGTGCTTTGCTCTGATATCAAGTGAAGTATTAATTATTAGTTTAGGCGTGGTGCATAGACTAGTCGTTAACTTGGTTTGCACCCAGTTCAACGGAATAGTTGTGGTAGCCGGCAGGTGGTGACAGCCCTGTCCGACCGATGTAATCCACCACGTTAGTTCTGGACTGTAGGACTTAGAGGTAGGCGGTACCACTCCCCTTCTCATCCCTTTCTGTGAGTGGTGGTTGTTGACGGCCGTTATATGCCATTTTTGGCCATCAAACCTGGCATAAAACAAACACCAAACTAGACAAAGGGGTTTAATTCTAACTATTTCCACTAGCTTTGGTGAATTGTTGATTTCAGGAGGCCACATCTGGATACAACAAATAAAACCTGCAGAATACATATAAAAGTGGAACCATTGGAATACACCATTGTGAAGGCCTCGTCGAGACGATCGAAATGGATATTTGGATGACCCAATTCGGAGTCCGGACGAGAAAGTTACGCCTCTGGGAAAATCGCTGGCGAAACCTGTCCGGCCGGTCGGCCTGACTTAGGCCGAACGGCCTGGACAAGGCCGACCGGCCATGCACCCTCCCCAAAAGGCCCTAAGCTTTGCACAATGGCCTTAGGGAGTCACCAATGGACCCCCAAGCAAGGAATTAACAAGTATGGATGAAATTAAGACCGAAAGGCCTAAGCCATGGATTGGAAGGTCCATCTACCTAGGATTCTCGGATGGCTTCAAATCAACGCAACCAAAACCGCCTCAAGGGACAACATGCAACCATTGATGAGCACGTCGGTTCAACGGAGGGCCGAGAGGACCCAGGGCCAGGCCGAACGGCCTCCCCTAGGCAGGCCGGCCTCCAACTGTCACAACAGTCGCCAATCCCTCAACTACCGACCTCAAGACATCATCAGGAGCGTCCACAAGAAAGACGGTGCCAGATGGCGACAGACCCAGGCCGAACGGCCTAGATCAGGCCGGCCGGCCTACTTTCGTGGCCGTTACGCCTCCCCTTTCGCGTGGAAGCTATGCAAGCATGTGGCTTAACATCTACGCTGGCTTCCATGCTTGGGAGGCTATAAAAGGCGCCCTTCACCTCCACTCATGCCACAATAAGATAGAGGAGAAGAAGCTCTAGGGCGAAGCGCTACCACTCCCATACTTAGAAAATAGGGAGAGAGGTGAGGTGAGAGTCCGGGAGAGAAGCCGGAGCTTCCGGTTTCTCTTCCACTTTGTACCTCGGCGGATGCGGCTCAACTTCGAGTAACATCCGGGTCTTGTCTGGTAATTCTGATTCCCTCTGATTTATTAAGCATTCAGACTTGCTAGCTTGTGTTCACTGGTTCCTCGTTCACTACTTAGTAGTGGGTGCTTTACTTTGATATCAAGTGAAGTATTAATTATTAGTATAGGCGTGGTGCCTAGACTAGTCGTTACCTTGGTTTGCACCCAGTTCAACGGAATAGTTGTGGTAGCCGGTAGGTGGTGACAGCCCTGTCCGGCCGACGTAATCCACCACGTTAGTTCTGGACTGTAGGACTTATGGGTACGCGGTACCACTCCCCTTCTCATCCCTTTCTGTGAGTGGTGGTGTCTCAGGCGCCTGAAGTGAACTCTCTTGAACACGTCAGCCTTGCTTGATCTATCAAAATATCCAGTATTGCTATACAAGTACCCTCTCTACCCTCAGCCTCTTTATCTCTTCTTTTCTTTTTGTTGTCATCCATATCCCCCATATTACCCCTTCGGACGAACTAATTAAAGGATTACTACACTTCTCGTTCCCCGTGGAAATCGATCCCTGGAATACTCCTGGGTGAAAGCTACATCGGTATCCGTACGCTTGCAGATTTATCTGTAGGTCATAAGAAATACCAACAGTGGTGTCTCAGGGGGGCGACTCGCTAGCGCACATGCGGTGCGCCAGCGGTCGCCACACATCGCGCAGCTCCTTCCAGCAGACAATGGATGAACTCTTCCAACTAATTAATGTCTGCGGGTTCCACGAGGAGCACTTTTGAAGAAACAATTCGTATATCATAAATGGAGTGTCCAAATCAAATTCTGATTGCACCACTGCATTTGTTATAACGAGATCTTCAAAACTATACCACACTTAAATATGTTTCGGATCTTAAAAAATGAAACATTTTTTTAAAAACAAGGAACAATTCATCCGATTTTACAACAAGAACAAATCGTCTAATCTTGTGGAACAAAAATATCGTATAGAAGGAACATAAATTATAGAATGTGGAACAAATTCTAAGACAGAAACTTGAACAAAATTTTATACATAAGGAACAAAAATGTATACTTATGGAACAAAATACAAAATACATAAGGAGAGATTGTTGAAATAAAAAAATATATATGAGGAATAAAATATTATACGTTCGAAACAAAATATAAGACTCTAGGAACAAATTATATGGCTCGAACCAAATTATATACATGTGGAACAAATTGTACTACTCAAATTATGATCAAATAAAGAAAAAAATCAGGCACGTCGAATAAATAAATAAAAGAGAAAAAATACTGAAATAAAAAATAAAAAGAAGAAAAAGAAAAATAATCAAGAAAAAGAAAATAGGAAAAAAATAACATAGAAGAACCAACCTTTCTCGGCTACACGTGCGGCCCACCAACTGAAACGAGCAGCCCACCAGCCAGCCCACTAGCGCCCTGTGCGGTGGATTACTATCTGCCGCAGATAGCAAATCCGGTGTCTCAAGCGCCCGAAGTGAACTCTCTTGATAAGTCTATCTTGCTTGATCTATCGAAATATCCAGTATTGCTACACAAGTACCCTCTCTACCCTCAACCTTTTTATCTCTTCCTTTCTTTTGTTGTCATCCATATCCCCCATATTACCCTGTCGGACGAATTAATTAAAGGATTAGTACACTTCTCATAGATCCCTGGAATACTCCCTGGTGAAAGCTACATCGGTATCCGTATGCTTGCGGATTTATCTGTAGGACATATGAAATACCAACAAGCTTTCTGGCGCCGTTGCCGGGGAACGGTAGCTGTTCTTATCCCGAACCTAGTTCGTCCACATATCATCCTCCTACCATCATAAATTTCACTCCTAGCTTATATCAATTCTCAGCTCCAAAAGCTGAAGATCTGGAGCCACCACCATCATCTCACCCCGTGGAAAGCTCTGGCTACGAAATACACATAGAATTCATAGCCAAGATCAAAGAGAATCCATTTTCTGGAGCTGAAGGGGAGAATCCTTATGTTCACTTACGGAAATTTGAGCAAATTTGCTCATGTCTCGTGATTACGGGGATGGCCCAACAAACTCTGAAATGGAAGGTGTTTTTCTTCTCTTTGATGGGTCGAGCAAAGAAATGGTGTGATCACTATCGTGAGAGAGTGAAGGGAAGTTGGGAGACACTATGAGATAAATTCTGCCTAACCTTCTTCCCTGAATCTCGGGTCGCTAACCTTCGAATCGAGGCCCTTACTTTCAAACAAAGGGAAGGAGAATCACTAGGGGCCGCTTGGGCTCGATTTACCTATCTTATGGCCGTGGGACCTGATCTACGGATCCCTGAACCCATCCTTCTAATACATTTTAGAAGAGGTCTCGAAATCAAATCAGCCAAATTCCTAGATTTGTCCTTAGGAGGATCTTTCACTCATTTGACACATAGTGAGGGAAGGGCCATTCTAGACAAAATTCTAGAGAACACCCCTTACACTGGGATCTATGATGAATTCCCGGAAGAAATTCCTGAGGAGGCCATAGAAGAGACATCTGTGTCGGAAGATGAGAAAGCATCACAAGAATCCACACCAATCGTAGCACATCTCTGCGATACTCTCCCTGAACCAACACCCTCTTCTGTCCAAATTCATCACTCTAAAAATTCTCTGACAGATCCTTCCCACAGGCCTACGGTAACTCCTTTGCCTCTCAATCCTCCTAACGTATCATATCTCATAGAGGCTATGAATGAGGAATGGTTGTATGGAGCGAGATGCTATTCCGAAGAAATTTGGATGAGTTCTCCCTCTATGATCCTTCCTTGTTCCATAAGGGGAATAACCGTAGAAGCCCATCTTAACCCCATCATGGAGGTTAATGTTTTGCCATGGCACTTAGCGTACACACTATTGGGCAGTGTTTTGCTAAGACCTTCCGACAAGCTCCTTAAGAGTTGTCCCTTTGGGCGCATCGTAAATGTCGGGGGGTCGCAAGTGCTGTGCCGCTCGTGATAGACAAGATTGAGACTAGCCTAGACTTCCACATCTTCGATGTTCTCGATCTTGATCTTCTCCTAGGCTACCCGCTAGAAGAATTCCTTGACAGATCCCATGGGAGCCTAGATGAAAAGCTTAGGAAAGCTACCTTCGCCACCACTACCTCTGGTCTAGCAAATCCTATGGCGAAGCCTCTCCCTAAGCTAGACCCGTTTAGAAGTATGATGCATGGATCTTCGTTCACATCTTCTGAGCCTATTTCCTTTAAGATTGCGGCCTCCGCTCTCAAAGATTACGAATCGGAAGAGACCCTTCACCTTTGTGAAGGTGAACTATCATCATCACTCTCGAACTGAGTTTGAGCCTCTTCCCACTGGCCTATATCATGTTGTTCCCGATCATGATCGAGAATCAACATTGAGTTGCCTTGATGAATCTCTTGAGATAGAGAACCCATGGGCCATGGAAGATGTGAAACGCTAACTTTGGAGTATAAAGAAAATAATCTCTTGGATGAGCATGGAAGTTTCATTCCTGAAATCTTACATAGACCATGCTCGTTCATTGCCTCTCCAAAGTTAACCACGTCTAGTGCCCCGAGCACACGCGAGGACTACAACCACCTCAAGGTCCTTTTCTACGAAACATTTAGAAGGTTGGTTGTAGATGCATATGTTTACCATAAGCATTGCAAATGTCGTAGTTGCTCTGTTGCACTAACCTTGCAGCTAAAAGCTTCATTACACGTCAACAATTGGTGATGAGACGGGAACGACATCACCAATGGTGGCTGCAAGAGAATGTTCCCAAGGTCAACCTTATGACCACAAACAAAGCACTGCCGGGAGATAGCCCGGATGATTAGCATTTATTTCCCTTTTGAATAAAAGCAAGATCATGTCTTTAGGATAAAGTTGTCCTTCAGGTATTTTTGGTTGCTAACCATTTCAGGTAGAGATCAAGAAGAACCATGGACAAGTGAAGCCTAAGAGCATGAGAGCTACATCAATTACGACACCTTAGTACGTCTTGGTGAGGGAACATTATGAAAGGAAGCTTGAACTTCACACACTTGATTAGTGTTGCCTAGCAATTCCAAACTCTAAGTGTGGGGGAGGTATGTGAGTATCCCAAGTAAAGTTCCTTTCATGCCAAACTTGCTTGGTTTGGAGATGGTATTTGTTCGTGCATCTTGCTAATATAATATATAAAAATAAAAGCTTGAATAAAGGCTCCCTGGTTCTTGAACCAGTAGAGCCCCTCTTTTTGTTTCCACCTTTTGGTTTTGAATAATAGTACCAGCACAAGTACAAGTGTGGGGGAGATCGCTCAAGCTCATCATCAACATACACATTCGAGGTCCCCCACGACGGTGTTGCACAACATCGACTACGCTAACATGACAAGAAAAAAAAGCGATGCTAAGTGCACTCCACCTCTTGCTCTTTAATTCATGAGTTTGATTGAATTTCAATCTCTATCATTAAAATCAATCTCAAGATAAAATAAGTCACCCTGCTATGCCTACCCTACATGTTCTCATGTTTGGCTTGCATATGTTTTATTCCTCGCTTCATCTTGCCACTTGTGAATAAATATTTTTAGGGAACCATGTTCATCTAAGTAGTTGATGTTTGAGATATGGTTTGATGATATGATCCTCACTCTTAATGTTTGAGTGCTTGGGAAATTTATTTAAAAATTTGAAAACCCTTTGCAAAGCTCCTCTTTGATATGCCAAAGTCCTACCAAAGCCATATGATGAGTTATCTTGAAAACCATGTACACATATGATGCTTGTCATTGCATTGAGCTTTGTCGAATTGTTGTGATCCTTGTGAGAATTCTTTTCATGCTTTCATGATCAAGATTCACGTGCACGCCATATATCCCCCTTGCTATACTTCTACACTGGAAGTTAGCATTGTATCATTCATCCATCCATTCCACAAAATAAATGCTCCATCATGTACGTATAAGTCTCACTCCTCAGTTATTGTTACAAAAGAGACATGGCTATCAAAAAAAATACTGGACACATGAAGGTCCATGCAAAAAAAAGTTGGACACATGAAGGTCCAAGAAAGAAAGAAAAAATATCTGATAGCCATGTTCCCAAAGATTTTTTTATAGGAGAGAGACCACACACAAAGGAGTTGTTTATTCCATCCACCATCCATCATACCCATACACGTGCACATCTTGATCTGATTGTATGATTTGATTTCTTCTTGGATCCGCTCTTTGACTTTGCAATACATGTGATACAAGTATGCCTCATCTTCATACCCTACCTTGAGGTCCACATATAGCCATCGTTAGAAGTAGGATGAAGAAAGGCAAGTTAATGTCTTGGTGAGGATATATACATATTGAGAGATCTGAGAGAATCAAATGAGGAGCAATGCAAAGGTTTGTTTTTCAAAACTTGTTGAAAAATCCCAAGCTACTTGACTCATAGAGTTAAAGTGACTTGATTCATGACCGTTCCACTCCTCAACTACTCAAGATGGCATGATAGACACTACAAAATTCACAAGTGCAAGGTATGGCTTGAAATATTTCTTATGCTTGTTCCATTTCTTTGGATGTCATGTCTCATCTTAATCCCTGCTCCTCGCTCGAGGACGAGCAAGGGTCTAAGTGTGGGGGTGTGTTGGTGGTCATTATTATTCGATTTTACCACCAACATTCCACACTATTTCAGGCTCATCTTGCTCATAACAAAGTAAATTTGATTATTTATAATGAGTTCCACAAGTTTTGTACAATTTGTGAGTGAAGGAGCAAATGAGGAAAAGATAGAGGAAATTGGGCACAGGGCCAGGCCGGCCGGCCCACTCTCCTGACCACAACATTGATCCACAAGTCTACTAATGTATCAAGGATGATCATGAGTCGTGGATTTGATGTCGGTTTGATCAAAGGACCCGGAAGGCCTAGCGTGGGATAAACATGGATTGAAGGGCCCACATCCTAGGATTCTTGGACAGCTTCAACCGAACACAACCGTTACTGACTTCAGGACATCATCCAAGCCGTCCCTGCAAAGGTCGGTGCCACTTGGCACCAGGGCCAGGCCGACCGGCCTCCCACCATGGCCTCTACGCTTCCCCCTTCACGTGGATGCTAAGCAGGAGGTTAGCGCGACAATGACGCGGGCTTCTACCCTTGGGAGGCTATAAAAGGTGCCCTTCATCCCCACTCAAGACACAACAAAATTAAAGGACCGAAACGGCGACCAGAGAGGGGGGGAGTGAATGGGAGCCGATAAAAATTCTTTCCTTCCGATCCGGCTATTTTCCCAACTCAACTCCGAAACCTCCGAAAGCGATCTTGCCAAGATCACGTAGCCACTGTCAAGCTACTGACCCTAGGAACAAGAAATACGCAGCGGAACTCGAATCGATCGAAACGAACGCAAAACGGCCCGAAACAAGACTCGATCCAACACACCCCAGGGGGGCGGTTAAACCGGGTCAGGGGGGCGGTTAAACCGCCCTGGCCTGGGAAGCTCGGGAAAAAGTCAAACCAAAAGTGGATCTCCCAAACCGCTTGAGCTCTTGAGGCGAGATTTTGGTCAGATGATCTAGACCTCCAGTGGAGTGTTTTCCCAAAAGATCTCAGCCTCTAACTTAGTACAACTCCCGGAATCTCAGATCTCGTGATGAACACCATGACCTCAAGTTCATCCCGAAAATCTCAAATCCAGAGCGATTCCCGGCGTTTGGGGGCAAAGGATCACCAGCAAAAGAGGCACAAGGCACTCATACGTGAATCCCCCAAAGAAATCCGAGAGAAAACGCCCTAGGAAGAGAAGAACGAAAATCCCCCAAAAATAGCTCCGAAAATACCCACGAAAATAGAAAAAGAAAAGGGAGCTCGGGAAATCAAATCATGGCACAAAGATGAGCAGCACAAACTCAATCACATAACCATGAATTCACCTATACACACTAGGAATGATTCGAAGTAGTTCTAGGTGGAGGGGATGAAGGGGAAAACTAGTTCAAAGGAAAAACTAAAGAGATAACTAAAGGATAACCAAAGAGATAGCAGCCACCAGCCCTGGGAGGGGCTATTAGTAGTCCAAGTGGTGGTGCTCTAAAGACTAAACTACCCCTAAGTGATACATACCCCTCAGGGGCAAATTTGACATTTTGTTCTCAGATATTTTCCGGCTCGGGCACCTTCCACTGCAAGCTAGCTTCCCTCCGACGCAAGCCTTGCAGTCACGCCGCGTGTCCTCCGGATCGAAGCTCCTCGACGCCGAGTTTTGGGCCGGCCCAGGGGGAGGCAGTTAAACCGCCCCTGACTGATGCCACAGCCCATTGGCCCATCTTCGCCACGTCGAGTCCTCGGTCCTTGGTTTTGAGGCCCAAACCAAGGGAAACCGTCCACCGATGATTTTGTGGCCAAATCACCAAACCCCGCGCGCAAACTTCGGTTGTTAGCCGCCACCTTGCGCCGGCTTCTCGTCCGTGTACGAGCTTCGGTTGTGAGCCGCTACCTCGCACCGGACCCACGTCCCCTTGCTCGTTCTTGCCAGCATGTGAACCGCACTTGATCCACCAGCCACCGGGTCCCTCGAACCAAGCCTACTTGTCTCTCCGCTCCTCGGAGGCCGCCATGGCTAAGACCTTTCACGCCTGTTCTTCACCTGCACCAATGCAACCAAGCCGCATTCTACACATGCAATACTTGAGCCAAGGGAAACGTCAATCCACACCACGTTGTCAATCACTCATCACACCAGGAAGCGACCATCCACCGGTCCTCGGACACACCGGGTCCTCAATCTCCCCCTTGATGAGTGCATTGACAACACACACATAGTAACCAATGATATGAAGAAAATATAAAAAAATCGAAAACAAGACTCAAGCAAGTGACTAAAAGCAAGAACAAGCCGAGAACAAAGTCACTCTGCAAGAGAAAGCTCCAGAAACGCCTACCCTTCAAGAAGAAGCGAAAGGGCTCAACACCATCGGCAAAAGAGCAAAAGCACAAAACACAAATCACAAATTTTCAATTCACTTTTCAGAACACTCCAAGCACTCCCCCTGCAAAGATGCAACTTCCCCTGAACAAGTGAACTTGTGCGTGCGAAAAACACTCGAAAATGGCTCAAATCTCCAAAATTCATGTGCACTCAGCACAGGGGCGGTTAAACCACCCAGGGGGGGCGGTTAAACCGCCCCTGGCAGATGACCAAACTTGAAAGTGCCAAAATTGCACAAACCAACTCGCAACGATGCTGTTCCAACTTGAAAACCTTCCAAATATGCCCAGCAAGATATTCCAATTATCAAACTCTCAGAAACTTCACAAATTTTCGAAAACTCTCACTTTGGCAAAACTTTCAAACTCTCACACAAAACCAACAACTTCTAGAGCAAAAGCTTTCTTACAAATTCAGCAAAGTCTCCCCCTTGCAAAATGCTCCATAAATTCTCCCCCTTGTTGACAATGCACGCATCAAGGAAAAATGTACAAAATGCAACTACAAGCTTCTCAAATACACAATCAGCAATACAAAATGCTACAAGTTAGAGAAGAGGCAAACAAGATAGTTCATCATGTCACACGGGCATTGCCATCAAGAAGGTGAAGACATATATCCAATTGACAAAGCCATGAGCAAGTTGTGTAGTTTTATCAAAAATGTCACCACATGAGCAAAGTCCTAACCATGGATTGTTCAAGCAAAAATGAACTTCATCTCACCAAAAACATGGAAGAATACGCATTCTTGACAAAAGATCATCATAAACGCCCAAGTTCTACCTCATGTCATGTCAAAGCACAGAGCCATGTGTTCACTTCTCATGGGAGACTTCTCCGGCAAACATCATGCAAACGCTTAGCACCCATGTGTGCAAGTGTGTGCAATGGTGAAAGCATAGAGACATGAGCATAATTTTCTGCAAATATTTCTTTTTCTCATCTTTCTTCTTTCATGCATAGACATCTCATTTATCAAGTTTTTCAAGTTAAGCATGGTACATGAAATGTCTTTGCGACAGAAAGAAGCTTATGCTCCTCCACAAGATAAAGCATGGGCTAAACATTTACAATGACAAAGGTCTTTGACCCAATTGAAAAGAATATTACACCCTAGCATGATCTTAAGCAAGATATAGCCATTTCGGCTCAAACAAGACATGCAAAGGCATTTACTCATGGGTGAAAGAGTTTAAGTTCAGTTTGTCATTTTAATTTCGAAAAGAGACTATCTCAAAAGAATATATATCAAAACCATCAAGAGCATAGCCATCCATACAATCAATCCCTAGCCAGCCTGCCTAAACTCTAAAATGTAGCAAGTTGTACCAATCACTGCATATAGGAGAAGCTCATCCTAAGATATGATACAAAAGATGAAATCAAGATACAAAAGCAAAAAAATGTACATCAAGATACAAAGATGGTACAATAGTATACATATGCTACAAGAGAAGCCTCCAAAACTCAGCTCAGAAAACCGCACACGCACCAAGTTCTCCTCGCAAGCGGGTGAAGGTAACTTGGTCAAGTGGCTTAGTGAAAATGTCTGCAAGCTGGTTTTGGGTAGAAACATGGGCAAGCTCAATATCTCCTTTCTCCACATGATCTCTCAGAAAGTGGTACCTCACTTCTATGTGTTTGGTTTTGGAACGAAGCACGGGATTTTTGGCTACGCTTATGGCACTGGTGCTGTCACAAAGAAGTGGAACATGGGACATGTCTAAGCCAAAATCTCTCAAGGTGTAGGTGATCCAAAGCAACTGGGAACAACAGCTAGCAGCAGCAACATACTCGGCTTCAGTGGTGGATTGGGCTACACTAGACTGCTTGCGAGAAGACCAAGACACAAGAGACGAACCAAGAAACTGACACTGACCAGAAGTAGACTTGCGATCAACACGACATCCAGCAAAATCCGCATCAGAAAAACCATGAAGTGCAAGAGTGGAATCGGCAGAATACCAAAGACCCAGCTCAGGAGTAAACTTGAGATACCTGAAAATCCTCTTGACGGCCTGACGATGTGAAGTCCTCGGTGAAGCCTAAAAACGAGCGCACAGACACACGCTGAACTGTATGTCCGGCCTCGTCGCCGTCAAGTAGAGGAGGGAGCCGATCATGCTCCGGTACTCCTTCTGGTCCACTGGTTCTCCGTCCTCATCCGCATCCAAAGCTGTAGTCGTACTCATCGGCGTAGTCATCGGCTTGGAGTCGCTCATGTCGAATTTCTTGAGAATGTCCTTGGTGTACTTGCTTTGGTGCACGAATGTCCCATCCTTGGTTTGCTTGATCTGCAGCCCGAGAAAGAACTGCAACTCTCCCATCATCGACATCTCAAATTCCCTGCTCATATCGTCTGCAAACTTGGCAACAAGATCATGAGAGGAGCCACCAAAAATGATATCATCCACGTAAATCTGAACGATTAAAAGATCATTGCCATTTCTCAACAAGAAGAGCGTTTTATCAACCTTCCCCATCACAAACCCCTTGCTAAGCAAGAACCCTCTCAACCTGCCATACCACGCTCTGGGTGCTTGCTTTAGGCCATATAAAGCTCGGTGGAGTTTGAACACTCGGTGTGGGTATCTCTCACTCTCAAAACCCGGGGGCTGCCTCACATACACTTCTTCCTCGATCACTCCATTCAAGAAGGCACTCTTCACATCCATTTGGTACAATTTGAACCCTTTAGCAACTGCAAATGCTAGAAGGATCCGAATTGCCTCCAAACGGGCAACAGGAGCAAATGTCTCCTCATAATCTATCCCCTCCTGCTGCGAAAACCCCTGAGCAACCAACCTCGCTTTGTTTCTCACAATCTCACCACTCTCATCCCTCTTGTTCTTGAACACCCACTTGGTTCCTATAGGATGGCAATTTGGAGGTGGTTCTACTAACTTCCACACCTGATTTCTCTCAAAGTTTTCAAGCTCTTCATGCATGGCATTGACCCAATCAGAATCAGATAAAGCGTGTCCAACATTTTTGGGCTCAAAAGACGCGACAAAAGCAGAATGAGCATAATGAGAGATGTTCTGTGACCTCGACCGTGTAGTGCGTTCATCCAAGTTCCCTATGATCTTCGAAGGTGGATGATCCCTCTGTACCAGCCGGGGAGCTTCTCGCCTCGAGATTGCCTCCCCCTCAACATCAGCTTCCACTTGAACTCGATCTGGAGCGCGACTCGACGAAGGTGTAGCAGAGGGACCGTCGTCGAACGTCGTGGTAGTAGTGGAAGTAGAAGGTACACAATCTCCACACGGTGCCTGAATTTCCTCATCATCTTCATCATCAGGCTGTTCTTCCTCAAAGATGGGCTGTCCCAGATCATCATCACCTGCACACTCAAAAACAGAAGAGCTACACGGAATGGTCTCGTCGAAAGTGACTTCGCAAGTCTCCATGATTTGGTTAGTCTCAAGATTGAGCACACGATATGCTCGAGAGTGATTAGCATAACCAAGAAAAATTCCATCCATCGAACGAGATTCAAACTTGTCCAAATTTCCTTTCTTCAAGATGAAACACTTGCAACCAAAGACCCGAAAGTACTCACACGGGGGGAACGACCATGGAAAAGCTCATAGCAAGTTTTCTTCTTGAAAGCACGAAGGAAAATCCGATTTGAAACATAGCAAGCTGTGTTCACCGCTTCTGCCCAATACTTCCTAGGAGTCCTATGCTCATCTAGCATCGTCCTAGCCATTTCACAAAGTGTTCGATTTTTCCTCTCAACAACACCATTCTGACAAGCAACATATGGCGAAGAGTATTGATGTTCGAGACCAAGATCACGACAGAAGGCATCAAAACGAGTGTTCTTAAATTCCGTACCATTGTCGCTACGTATAGCTCTCATGGCACCACCATTACTCTCGTTTTTCAACCTCAAAATCAGATCTCGAACAAACTCAAATGTCTCATCCTTCGACGCCAGAAAGAACACCCAAGCATACCGAGAAAAGTCATCCACAACCACAAGAACATACCACTTCCCACCAACTGAACGAACCTGAGCGGGGCCAACCAAGTCCATGTGCAAAAGCTCCCCTGGACGCTCAGTCATAACATCTGTCAAAGGTGGGTGGGAAGCAGCAACCATTTTACCATGCCTACAAGGTGCACAAACCAAATCTTTCTCGAACTTGAGCTTGGGCAATCCTCGGATAAGGTCAAGAGCACTCAAGCGTGTGAGTAGATCAAAGCTCACATGACCCAATCTCCTATGCCACTTCCAAAGCTCAGAAGAAGTACCAGCGATCAAACACCGTGAAGGACTAAAAGATCGAGAAAAATCAGCACGAAAAATCTGTCCCTCGGGAATGATCATACACACAAGGTCACCTCGAGAATCAAGAATTTTAGAATCACCACGCTTAAATCGAACCTCATAACCCTCATCAAGAAGCTGAGAAACTGAGAGCAAATTGAAACCAAGATTCTTGACAAGAGCAACCCGCTTCAACATGAAATTGTCACTAACCTGAATAGCACCCTCAGACAACACTCTAACTCTACCCTTATCCCCGAAAGTGATGTACTGCCTGGACACCACCGGAGTGAGACTGGAGAACCACTTCCCATTACCTGTCATGTGTCTCGAGCAGCCAGAATCCATCAACCAAAAGTTCTCCAAGCCTCCCACCTGCACAATCAAAAGCGAGAACGAGAATGAGCGAATGACTCGACACTGGGGTTAGCACAAAACGAGTCAAACCAGTGTCGGGCCATCTGCTCAAAAGAGGGGTTAGCAAATCAACTCTACCACGTGAAACCCTCTCGTCTCTCACCATCGGACCTCTAGCACCACGCGGGGGAAAACGTGGCCTAGACTCTCTCCTAGCCTCAAAGCTACGGTCGAACCTCCCTGAACCAAACTGACCACGAAACGGAGGCCGCCTAGCAAACTCACGAACAGCTGAAACACCACGACTGGCAACCACAGGAACTGTGCGCACAAAGGCATCGCCTCTCGGCCAGGGTGAACGAGACACAGGCACACTATGGGAAGAGTAGTACCTGTCCCTGTTCCCCACCTCCGTCTCTCTTCTCACCTCCCTCTTCTTCCTCCAACAGAACTCCTCAAGGTGTCCATCCCTTCCACAATGCTCACAATGGAAGCGGACTGGCTTTGGCTTTGGGGTTTCTCTCGGCTGTGCCCTCTCTCTCGGCTGGTAAACCCCGCTCCTCACAAAGGTCACTCTCCTCTGAAAGTTATCTGTCTTCGGTGGAAACTTGGGAGGATCTGGAGTGGTGTCAAGCTTGTTTAGCAGGTGGTTGGGTTTGGGTGTGAAGGTGTTCTTGAGAATGGTTTTTGGTGGGTTTGTGGGAATGTTTGCAGTGGAACTCTCAGGTTCTCTCTCTCTCACCACTAGTCTCACCAACCTTCTCAGAACCAAGACCACGACCATCAGCTCTCTTAAAACCAGCAATCAACATCTTGAGCTGAGGCTCGCGACCCGACAACCAACCCAAACACTGTCGCAGCTCATCATTCTCATCTTGCAATCGATTCACACACTGTTCTAGCTCAACATTCTTCAATGCAACAACATCACAAGCAGAACATGAATTTGCAATGGGAGATTTCAGTTGTGCTTCAAGTGAACTAATCATGGTGCGTGATTCAAGCAACTGAGCATGCAAAGCAGGACAAGAAGTACAAGCACCTAGCAAAGATGATCTAGACTTCAACTCAGCAAGCTCAACCCTAGCACCCTCTAGTTCATCTAAGCAAGTCATGTGTTTCTCCTTAAGCACAACCAGATCAGCAATATGCACATCACAGAACGAGCATTCAACTTCATCAGACACAAGAGGAGCATCTTTCAATACAGCAATCTCAGACTCAAGCTTAGCTGCTCTCTCCCTAGACTCGCAAAGCAAAGACTCAAACTCCATAGCCTTCTTTCCAGTCTCAGAAAGCAAGGTCTCAAGCTCAGCCACTCTATCCTTGGACTCTCCTAGCAAAGACCTAAACTCCCTCTTTTCCTTGTTGGTCTTTCTAAGCACATCATCGCGGTTATCGACCAACTGCTCTAATCTAGCAATCTCCTGACGCAAAGAGGTGGGATCGGTCAATACCTCATCCTCGGAGTCGGAGTCGGAGTCGTCCTTGCTCTTCACGGAGTCGTGCGCCATGGTGCAGTAGTCGACGGCGGCGAAGGAGATGCCGTTGAAGTTGCGGTTCAAGCTCTTCTTCTCCTTGCGGTGGCCGCGGTCTTCATCTTCACTGCTTGAGCTTGACGACGTGTTGGTGGAGCTTGTGTCAATGTCGCTCGCATCTGCCACCATCGCTCGAGATCTGTGCTTCTTGTGTCCACCGTGCTTGTTCTTCGACCTTCTCTCATCCTTGTTCTTGTGCTTGGAGCGGTACTCGTCCTTGGGACGGTGCTTGTGGTCGTCTCGCGGGCGGTGCTTGCGGTTGTAGTCGTTCTTGATCTCCTCGGGGCACTCGGCGATGAAGTGGCCCATCTTCCCGCATCTGTAGCACGTACTCCCGGCACGCCTCGAACCCTTCCGGTTCTGGTACATCCGCTCGAACCTCCTCGTGAGCAACGCGAGATCCTCCTCGCTCAGCACCTCATATTCTTCATCTGGAAGAGACACAAGAGAAGACAAAGCAAAGTGTCTAGGAGTGTTAGCATGTCCATATCCAGAGCCACCGACTAGAGCCAGACTATGGGGATCAGTCGGACTCTTAGCCTTGGCAAGCAACTGTCTGTCCACCTCAGAAGACTTCAACTTCGAGAAAAGCTCATCGACAGACAAAGTTTCATAGTTTGCCGACTCCATGATCGCCTCAACCTTGGCACCCCACACGGATCTATCAAGTGCTTGCAGGAGCTTGATAGCTCGGTCATGATCCGAGTATGGGAGTACGGTAATGTTGGCTTTCATGTTGTTGACAATAGAAGTGAAACGCTGAAACAAAGCATCAACCGACTCTCCAGGCAAATGAGCGAAATTCTCATATTCTCTCCTATACATCGAGAAAAGCCTAGCCTTGACATGGCTATCACCACCGTGGGCTACCTTGAGCTTCTGCCAGATCTGGCTAGCTAGGTCCTCGCCCAAAACACGCTCAAACTCCTCGGCAGACAAAGCACGGAACAAGTAGTCAACAGCTCTAACATTCGCCTCAAACTTATCCTTTGCATCCTGGGCATCTAAGTTGGTGGGATTGACATAGTTTTCATCTTTCGTCACATCCCACAGCAACTTTCCTTTGCCTCGCAAGAAAGCGCCCATACGCGCGACCCAGTTCGGGTAGTTCTTCCCATCGAAGTGCGGAGGCCCAGAACCCCGATCTTGGTACGCCATCTTTGGATCTTAGACTGGTTAGAGTCGCAAAGACCCGTAACCGGCTCTGATACCAATTGAAGGACCGAAACGGCGACCAGAGAGGGGGGGAGTGAATGGGAGCCGATAAAAATTCTTTCCTTCCGATCCGGCTATTTTCCCAACTCAACTCCGAAACCTCCGAAAGCGATCTTGCCAAGATCACGTAGCCACTGTCAAGCTACTGACCCTAGGAACAAGAAATACGCAGCGGAACTCGAATCGATCGAAACGAACGCAAAACGGCCCGAAACAAGACTCGATCCAACACACCCCAGGGGGGCGGTTAAACCGGGTCAGGGGGCGGTTAAACCGCCCTGGCCTGGGAAGCTCGGGAAAAAGTCAAACCAAAAGTGGATCTCCCAAACCGCTTGAGCTCTTGAGGCGAGATTTTGGTCAGATGATCTAGACCTCCAGTGGAGTGTTTTCCCAAAAGATCTCGGCCTCTAACTCAGTACAACTCCCGGAATCTCAGATCTCGTGATGAACACCATGACCTCAAGTTCATCCCGAAATCTCAAATACAGAGCGATTCCCGGCGTTTGGGGGCAAAGGATCACCAGCAAAAGAGGCACAAGGCACTCATACGTGAATCCCCCAAAGAAATCCTGAGAGAAAACACCCTAGGAAGAGAAGAACGAAAATCCCCCAAAAATAGCTCCAAAAATACCCACGAAAATAGAAAAAGAAAAGGGAGCTCGGGAAATCAAATCATGGCACAAAGATGAGCAGCACAAACTCAATCACATAACCATGAATTCACCTATACACACTAGGAATGATTCGAAGTAGTTCTAGGTGGAGGGGATGAAGGGGAAAACTAGTTCAAAGGAAAAACTAAAGAGATAACTAAAGGATAACCAAAGAGATAGCAGCCACCAGCCCTGGGAGGGGCTATTAGTAGTCCAAGTGGTGGTGCTCTAAAGACTAAACTACCCCTAAGTGATACATACCCCTCAGGGGCAAATTTGACATTTTGTTCTCAGATATTTTCTGGCTCGGGCACCTTCCACTGCAAGCTAGCTTCCCTCCGACGCAAGCCTTGCAGTCACGCCGCGTGTCCTCCGGATCGAAGCTCCTCGACGCCGAGTTTTGGGCCGGCCCAGGGGGAGGCGGTTAAACCGCCCCTGACTGATGCCACAGCCCATTGGCCCATCTTCGCCACGTCGAGTCCTCGGTCCTTGGTTTTGAGGCCCAAACCAAGGGAAACCGTCCACCGATGATTTTGTGGCCAAATCACCAAACCCCGCGCGCAAACTTCGGTTGTTAGCCGCCACCTTGCGCCGGCTTCTCGTCCGCGTCCGAGCTTCGGTTGTGAGCCGCTACCTCGCACCGGACCCACGTCCCCTTGCTCGTTCTTGCCAGCATGTGAACCGCACTTGATCCACCGGCCACCGGGTCCCTCGAACCAAGCCTACTTGTCTCTCCGCTCCTCGGAGGCCGCCATGGCTAAGACCTTTCGCGCCTGTTCTTCACCTACACCAATGCAACCAAGCCGCATTCTACACCTACAATACTTGAGCCAAGGGAAACGTCAATCCACACCACGTTGTCAATCACTCATCACACCAGGAAGCGACCATCCACCGGTCCTCGGACACACCGGGTCCTCAAAAATAGAGGAGAAGAAGCTCTACGGCGAAGCGCTACCACTCCCATACTTAGAAAATAGGGAGAGAAGTGAGGTGAGAGTCCGGGAGAGAAGCCGGAGCTGTCGGCTCCTCTTGCACTTTGTACCTCAGTGGATGCGGCTCAACTTCGATTAACATCCGGGTCTTGTCTGGTAATTCTGGCTTCCTCTGATTTGTTAAGCATTCAGTCTTGCTAGCTTTTGTTCACTGGTTCCTCGTTCACTACTTAGTAGTGGGTGCTTTGCTCTGATATCAAGTGAAGTAGTAATTATTAGTTTAGGCGTGGTGCCTAGACTAGTCGTTACCTTGGTTTGCACCCAGTTCAACGGAATAGTTGTGGTAGCCTGCAGGTGGTGACAGACCTGTCCGGTCGACGTAATCCACCACGTCAGTTCTAGACTGTAGGACTTAGGGGTAGGCGGTACCACTCCCCTTCTCATCCCTTTCTGTGAGTGGTAGTGTCTCAGGCGCCCGAAGTGAACTCTCTTGATAAGTCTGCCTTGCTTGATCTATCGAAATATCCAGTATTGCTACACAAGTACCCTCTCTACCCTCAGCCTTTTTATCTCTTCCTTTCTTTTCGTTGTCATCCATATCCCCCATATTAACCTTTCGGACGAATTAATTAAAGTATTAGTACACTTCTTGTTCCCCATGGAAATCGATCCCTGGAATACTCCCGGGTGAAAGCTACATCGGTATCCGTACGCTTGCGGATTTATCTGTAGGTCATAAGAAATACCAACACGGATCATCAGCCGACGGATCATCAGCCAGCGGATCATCAGCCGGTAGAGACGGTGGACTTGGCGTAGGCTGTGGAGCTGTTGAGGTTGTTGCTTGCATACCAGGTATGATGATGTCACGCTTGCTCTATAGAATGATGCAGTGACAACACTCTCCAAGTAGTGTTTCCCCATCACCTCTGGGGATGTCAAGCTGCAAGCTGTTGTAGTCCGAAACAACTTGTTCCACCTCAACTGGTGCGTAGCCATATGGAATCTCATTGGATTGGACTGTTTGTCCTTCTTCCAAATGGTCTAGCCATACCGTATGCAACCTAATATGATGAAGGGGATGAAAGTAAATAAAACAATAATATATATGATAAAATATAGTACGTACTAACTTTAAGTCATTGTTAGACATACCACCACTGATATGTTCTTCAATGTTGCATGAAGCTCGTAAGCGGTGCGCTAAGTTATTTCATCCACAGGGTAACGGGCCGGTTCTGATTGAGCTCCGGAAAGCTCTGTGGAAGCGTGATTGCTCCGTTGTTGTGGAGGGGTAACCAAAGCATTAGGATCTTCGGTTCCTCTAGCTTGTGTCATCTGAATAAGTGCTAGCTTCATTCGCTGATCCATCTCTCCCTCCATTTCCTGTATCCGTGCGCCCTGGACGGCTACAATTTCCTCTAGCTCCTTCATCCTATTCTCTTGTTCAGTCTTCTTCCGCTTATAACTCATATAGGAGGAGATGTCCTCCTTGAAAGCATACTTCCAAGAAACAGAAGTTCCTACTCCGCACGTTCTTCTAGGATGCTCCTTTTTTCCTAAGGCATAGGTTAGCTCATCTCTGTCTCTGTCAGGAATAAATTCTCCAGCCTCAGCTTTCTTTATGATTTCAAAGAGGCGGTTAGCTAGTTCTCGCAAGTCGTCGCCAAAATCAAAGATCCGTCTACTGGACTCAGAGTGCCTCCATTACCATAATACCAATGCTTGGATCATAAGGGTCAGTCATGCGTCGCTGGACGAATGCGTCTAGTATACGGATCTTCTTCCATCTTGTCCCATTTGTCGACGCTGCCTTTATAACCGCCTGAACTCATTCGATGGGTGTACTTCTTTTTTTCAGCATTGCCCGTGTTCCTTGCGGATATCTCTGATCCTTCTGTAGACTGTTTGTACTCCACAAACGCGTCCTAATGATGACGTCTTATGGTAGGGTGATTCTCAAATTCCGGAATTTCTTTTTTTGAGCATAACAGTGGGGAAGGTCCCCACTGACTCTTTTTATAATAAATGAAAGAAGAGCAAAATATGTACATGTACATGGTCGAAGACCCAAAAATGAGACCCTAACTAGCTGCAAAAGAAAGGCTACCTATTACATATCCAAGAATCAAGAACAATCTTTAGGGAAGGCTTGGCTCTAATAGACGCCTTAGAAATTTCCTCCCTAAAAAGAGCTTTCCATCTATCCAGAGATGAACTAGCATTATCAAAAAAGATGGAATTCCGATGACACCAAATACACCAGCATGCTGTAATCATGATCTCCCTGAAGCATTTTAGACCAAAGTCCTGCCTAGCTTGAAGCACCATTTCAAGGGGATCAAGAGTTAAATTCCACACAATGCCAAGATCAAACCAACAGTCCTTACTGAAAGGACACATGAAGAAGAGGTGCATCAAACTTTCCTCAGTAGATTGATCACACTGACCACAACAGTAGCTCTGGAGTACCATGTTTTTCCTTCTCAACATGTTCCTGGTGTTCAGCCGATCCCTAAGCAGCAACCAGAAAAAGAATTTGAGCCGTGGTCTGCAGCTGGTTTTCCACAACCATTTGAAAAGGGGAGAAGCTGGTCTTGAACCAATAAGTGCTTTGTAAGCAAGTTTACAAGAGAAAGAACCAGAACTCCAAGTACATATCCAAGCATCATGAACATCAGGATTTAAGTTCAAGTTAAGCAACAGCGTGCTAAGCTCCCCCAACTGTTCCAGAGCAAGTTGCGACATGGGAGTGTAGAAAATGCCACTGACATCCAAGGCAAGGTACCTCTGCAAAGAAATGTTTTGCTTCTTAGCAAAAGAAAACAACTGAGGAAACCTATTCTTCAGACATCCCAAACTCCAGTCATCACTCCAAAATGACACTGTATTCCCCATATTAGCAGTGCACTTCGTAAAACCCTTGTAGATGTTGAAAAGAGAAAGAATGTCTCGCCACCAAAAGGAGCCAATCTGAGAGCGAGCATGAGGAACAAGGGGCCTGAAGTAGCAAGTATTCCAAGTTAACTTCACCCATGGAATATCAATATTATTATAGAATTTGTCCAGATGTTTGAGGAGTAGAGCCTTGTTGTGAGATTTTAAATCTAAAATGCCCAAGCCACCCTCATTCTTTGGCCTGCAAGCTTCTGACCAAGCCACTAGACACCCACCCCTTCTATTAACATCACCTCTGTCCCAAAGGCAGTGTTTTCTATAAGAATCAATTTGTTCAATAACCCAAACAGGAAACTTGAACAAGCCCATGAAAAAGGTAGGTGTAGTGCTGAGCAGTGAGTCTACCATGATTAACCTTCCTGAGTATGATAACAAAGGATTGATGCCCATCATTCTCTTTTCAATCTTGTTCAATAAGGGCATGTATTCATTAAAACCAGGCCTTGTGGTGCCAAGTGGTAACCCCAAATAAGTAAAAGGGGTGGACCCCACCACACAGCCAATTGTTCTGGCCAGATGTAGAGCCTTTTCACTAGAAATATTGATTGGTACCAAAAAGGATTTTGCAAAGTTAACCTTTAATCCTGTGGAATCAGCAAAGCTTCTTAGCAAACCCTTTAGACAAAAGAGTTGCCAAGCATCAGCTGGCATTACCAGGAGAGTATCATCAGCATATTGCACAATTGGATAATCATCCACAAAATTTTCTCCTAAAGGGTGTTTAAGAAGACCTTGGGAGGCAGCTTTATTAATAATAGATTGAAGAAGATCAGCTGCAAGCACAAACAAAAGTGGGGAAAGGGGGTCCCCTTGCCTAACCCCTCTTTTGCAGTGGAAAGATTTTCCTGGAATACCATTAAGCAGCACAGATGATGTCCCAGTGCAAAGGATGGCTTTGATCCATGAGACCCATTTAACAGAAAAACCTTTGGCTCTGAGGATCCTTAAAATAACTTCATGCTCAACTTTATCAAAAGCCTTTTCAAAATCCAACTTAAGAATAACAATCTCCTTTTTAGATGAGTGACAAGTATGTAAAAATTGAAAAGCCCAGGCTAGACAATCTTGAATTGATCTTCCTTTTATGAAGCCATACTGGTTTTTGTGAATTACTGACATAATTACCTCTTGGAGTCGATTTGCTAAGAGCTTGGTGAGGAGCTTCAAAGAATAATTAAGTAAAGAAATGGGCCTAAAATCATTAACTGTCCGGGGTGAATCAACCTTGGGGATGAGTGTGATGAAGGAACCATTAATTGGAGTCAGATCAGCCAAACCATCACAAAACTGTTGGCAAAGCTTATATAGATCCTCAGCTATAATATGCCAGCATTTCTTCATGAAGAAACCATTGAAGCCATCAGGCCCTGGAGCATGACTGGATGGCATGTCTTTAACTGCAGCATCAATCTCAGCTTTGGAAAAGGGTTCATCAAGCACAGGAAGTGGAACTTGTTCAATTAAGGAGGAAAGCTCATAATGCAACTCTGAAAATTCTGAGATACCCAATCTGTCTTTATAGGCATTCCACAGAACCCCAGCTTTTATGTCATGATCTGTTACAAAAGATCCATCTTCTAGTTGAATTTGTGTAATGTAATTACATCTGTAAGAAGAAGTTGCCAAAGCCTGAAACAATTTGGAATTTTCATCCCCAAACTTGACCCATCTAATTGTGGCTCTTTGCTTCCAATATTTTCTTTTGGCCTCCAAAAGCTGCAGCAGATGTCCTTTGACAATCCTTCTCAGGTTTTTCTCCACAGTACCAAGAGGTCTCTGGTCCTCTAACCCATCCAAAAAGGCAAGAGTCCAATTACAGTTATTGATAAGCTTAGACAGATTAGACAGATTTTTGCTCCAAGTCTTCAGCCCTCTCCTTAACTGTTTAAATTTACCAGCTAGAGTTTTAGCAGGATTAGCAAACACTGGATTAGAATTCCAATGTAGATCAACAGTACCCATGAACTCACTGAAATCTGCCCAAAAGTTTTCAAATCTGAAAATCTTGGCCTTTGGAATCATGGTATTAACCTTGATTATATAAGGGATATGATCAGAAATAGGCCTTGAGAGAGGCAAAACCTTAGTATCAGGGTAAGCAAGACCCCAGGTAGCTGATGTGAACACCCAATCCAACTTTTCCAATAAGGCCTCATTCTGCATATTGCTCCATGTAAAATCCCTTCCAACAAACTGAATATCCACCAGGTCAAGATGCTGGATCAGATCATTGAAGGCCAGCATATAGCATGTGAACCCCCTGGCCTATTTCTATTATTTGGTGATCTGATAAGATTAAAATCACCAGCTAGAAGCCAATCTTCATAATCTGATGTGTCAAAGTTATATAACCAGTTAATAAAAGCTGGTTTCTCATTAGAAGCCGAGGGCCCATAAATATTTGATAAATGAAAGCTTTTCCCAGAAATCCGAGATACCATATTCACTGTGATAGAATATGAATTAGCCACAATTAGCTGTCCATTAAAAAGGGACCCATTCCAAGCTATTAATAAGCCACCAGATGCTCCTACTGATGGGAAGAACTCAAATCTGTCAAACTGTCGAGGACAGAAGTTTCTGAGATACTGCAAATCAAAGACCTCACGTTTTGTTTCTTGTAAGCAAATGATAGAGGCGTTAGACTCATTGATTTTATCTCTTAAGCAATCCCACTTGTCCTGAGAATTAATCCCTCTAATGTTCCAAACTAAAATATTCCAGGATCTTGTATTATTCATGATAACTATGGAAAAGCGAGAGAAGCATTTGGGGCCCCAAAATCAACCTGAGACCAACAACATAACAGCTCAACAATGCAGAGAAAATATCACACAGACATGGATAAAGAGCGATGGACATAGACTGATCAACCCAAAAGCTGTCTGGATCACACAGCACCAAGCACGAGTTCAAGCACGAGTTCACAACTAGTGAAACGAAAAGATGATAAACTAGGCACGCAGGCCCGAACAAGCAAAAGATGGTGGAGAAGAGACCACCACGAGCTACATATCCTGTTTTAATCATCATCAGAGGACTCCAGGAGGGTAGCAGAAGACACTGCACCAGGCAGGATCTTCAGAAAGCCCGTCGCCATGGACTGAGCAATCTCTACACTGAGAAAGGGAGCAGGATCCGCCATGCCAACAGATGTTCCAACATATGCAGAGGCTTCCATCGGAACCATGGCCAGGGGCGCAGGGTTCATGACAACTTCTGCTTCAGCCTCAGCCCCTGCCTCCTCCATGGACAGCTCTTCTGCCTGCTTTGCCTCCCTGGTACGGTAGCCATCAAGCTCTTTGTTCAGCCTGGCACTACGACGCACAAACTTTTTCCCCAGAGGTTCACGGAGTTTCCTAGCCCGACGCTTCTTGGCCCCCTTGTTCTTGGGGGTGGCTTGCTCCTTGGAGATGATGCGAAGCTCATCTTCCTCTACATTTTCCTCCATCACCAGACATCTCTTGGCATTCACCATGACCTCATCAGGGTCAACCAGCACCTTTGCCAAGTACCAACGGATAGGATCAGTAACCAAATAAGGAGGCAGCAGTGTGGAGAGATCAAGCACTAACATAGATAAGGATTTAAAAGGACATGAACAGATAGGGATTGATGGCAAAGCAGAGAATGAAAGACATATCACCTGATTGAGAAAAGTCGAGGGATCTTTGATACCCCCAGGAGCAACCAAGTCAGCCAGAACTCCCAAGGGGGGGTTCAGAGCAGGCATTGCTGTACCATCACTCTGCATCAGATCCTCCTGCAGCTGCTCCTCTGGTCCTGGGTTCTGATCAACATCTGCACAGTGCTGACCCTCAGCTTCCACCCCTTCCATGTCATTCAGATTAGCCCCCAAATTAACTGAGCCAGAATCTCCCATGTTATGAGCACCCTGCTGGGGACCCATCCACCCAGGAGCAGGATGGGGCAAGCGGTGAGTCGGACCATCAACAGGGAGAGGATCTTCATCTCCACCCAGCACAACATCCGTAGCACAGAGCAAAAAGATAGGAACTGTCCATGTGCGCACCCGCGGATAAGTGCCAACCGAAACCGTGACACTATCAGGGACATCAGCATCCTTATTGACTAGCACACGAACAACCAACCTTGAGGCGCTACTAGTGCGATGAATGTGCAGCAGCTGACCAAAACCAGACAAACTCTTATCCACCAAACTAAGCATGTTCTTGGCATCAGGAGGGAAACACAACAGCATGAGCCAAACAGATCTATCCAAATCAAAATCTCTCATATTCGGGCCCTCATCATGACGCAGGAAACAGAGCTGATAATCATTGAACTGCCTAGGGCCACCAAGGATAAAAGATTCTCGCTGCATTGGGGAATCAAACCTGACAAATGCTTCCCCCATCGGGCAAAGCTGGATCTCTGGATCACGAACATGATGCTCCTTCAGGTACTGGCGAAGCGCCTCTGCAAAAGGCCCGAAGTCATCCTTGGCGATCCTTGGCTCAGTCACCGCAATGGCTAGATCTTCATTCAGCTTCTCGAGGGAGAAGGCAATGAAGCTCCTCATCCTAAGAGGCTCTCTGACAATCTCACGGGGTTGGAGGACGAAGCCCGGAGGAACGAAGGGACGGGGATCCACCTGAAAGTTCGCCATGGTTTGCGCGAGGTAGGCGGGAAGCGGCGGCGGAGGAGGCGGCGAGGGGTTTTCTTGGGGGCAGGAGCTTGGAGACGAAGGGGCACCCTCTAGAGAGATAGGCGACGGAGAAGGATGGGATGTGCATTTATTTCGCTCAGACGGCCGGGTAGATTCCTTGGAAACCGGGAACTGCTTCAGGCGAAAGATTTGCTTCCCTTGTTTGTTAGCCCAGCAGCGAGACTGCAGATGGCCATATCCAAAACAACGACGGCAGCGAATCTCCGAATTGCAGTGGCGCTTATCATGCCCATGGGCCAAACACCTCCCACAAGGGCCCATTGGCCGGCCTTCATCTTTCAAATTTGAACCCTCTCTGCCCGCCGATACCGGGGAAAGACCCCGTTGATTGCGTTGCGGCGACAGTTTCCATTGATCAACTTCCCTTCCAGTTTTCTGTTTCCAGCGAAGAACACGCTGGGACGAATCTGAGAAATTCCTAGAGAAATAATCTGTAGGATAACGAAGGCGACGAAAAACTGAGTAGGGATTTTGGGGCCTAACCGGCCTCGGATCATAATTCGCCGGGAACGAGAGGCGAGAGAAAGCAGATTTAGGCTTAGTCAACGGGGAACGAACTACTTGAGCATAGCTTCGTTTGGACGAATGGGAGACCTCTGTCCATTTGGAGGCCTCCTCAAGGCACCAGAGATTGTATTCCTTCCTCCAATTCGGGCCACCGTTACCCCAAAGAGCAAAGAAGATATTAAAATACTTGCATAAGCACTTGTTGAGTCTGTACACCAGCAGCCCAACATTTTTGGAAAAAAATGGAGAATCTAAACATCCATCCAGAAAGATGCAACACTTTGAAATCTTTATCAATACCACCAAGAACAGATTGAAGAATCAATCCAACTGAATCCACATTGAGGCGAATAGATGAACGGCCGAAGGAACAAACTAGCCAGAACTCCGAAGCCGAAGGAGTGGGAGAAAAACTGACCGGGGAGGAGAAGCGTTGCCTCACCAAATTCTGGAATTCAAGACCCGGGCCGAAGTCCAGGTCGGAGAGCCCAGTCATGGCGAGAGAGATCAGATGTCACCATGGCTAGTCACCGAGCCGCCAAGGGAGAGCGCCGAGTCACCGGGGGAGAGGGGGGAGAGGGGGAGCGCCATTCCTCTCCGAGGGAATGAAGTTGTGAGCATTTGGCGCCATTCCGGAATTTCTTCGTTCTTGATATAATTCTTCCACAATTTTGTCTTGTAATTCTGAAATAGAGTTGCCATGTTTTTCAGCATCCAATCCTTCAATTTTTCTTCACGATCTGAAGGAAATCCAAAAATTTCTTTTACATCAGACCAGAGCATATTTTTCTCCATATTAGGTAGAACATACGGTTCAGTGGGGTTCGTAGATCTCCATTTCCTGATGCTAATGGGAACGCGTTCGCGAACAATAAACCCGCACTAAGAGACAAATTTTGTGGCAATTTCTTTGGTCTCAGTTGGCTCTCCATCATCTCCCACTGTGGGGAGGTGCAATTTCACTTCCTTCAGCCTCCTAGTGGTACTTCTTTTTCCACCTTTCTGAGAGGCAGTTGTCGCCGTAGATGGCTACAGTATTTAGATTATATATATTAGTCACAACATTAAGATAATGTATATAATGTTTATGAGAAATATTAGCACCTGAATAGATGTGGGCTCATCGTTACTACGTTGATCCACATTAGGTTGCGCCTAGACCTTGTCCAAATTGTCGCCATGAGAAATACCAAACATTTCTTCCATGCTAGGTTGCGCCTCAGTGTTTTCAACCAAACTGAATTGAGCAGCTAAGAATTCATCATTATCCTCTTCGTTGGACCGTCATCTTTAAAAATAAATATTCTATGTAAAATAAATCCAAGTCAAATAAATATTCTACGTCAAATACATATTCTATGTAAAATAAATGCAAGTCAGATAAATATTCTACGTCAAATAAATATTCTACATAAAATAAATGCAAGTCAAACAAATATTCTACGTCAAATAAATATTCTACGTAAAATAAATGCAAGTCAAATAAATATTCTATGTCAAATAAATATTCTATGTAAAATAAATCCAAGTCAAATAAATATTTTACATCAAATAAATATTCTACATAAAATAAATGGAAGTCAAATAAATATTCTACGTCAAATAAATATTCTACGTAAAATAAATGCAAGTCAACAAAATATTCTACGTCAAATAAATATTCTATGTAAAATTAATCCAAGTCAAATAAATATTCTATGTCAAGAAAATATTCTACGTAAAATAAATGTAAGTCAATAAAATATTCTACTCAGATAAATACAAGTCAAATAAATATTCTACGTCAAATTATCATTAAACCTAACTATGAAATTAATACATGTAGCCGGCGGAGTTCTTCATGCACGTACGAAAGCTTACGTGCGATGGCTGTCGCGTGCGGCCGGCTTGAGACGAGCTCGCGTTCGCACGGCGATCGGCGGCGGTGTTCGGCAGTCGTCGCGAGGTTGCACGCTGCCGGCTTGAGACAAACCGCCTTTCGCATGCGACCGGCTTGAGACAAACTGCCGGTCGCACAAGGCCAGCGGAGAACGGGGCCGAGCTAAGGCTCTACAGTGGCGCGCAGCGGCATGCGAGGGAAGGGTGTAGCGGCGCGGCAGTGGCGGCCGCGGCGGCGAGGGTCAGGGTCGAGGCGGGGAAGGGGGCGTCGACGTCGGGGACGATGGCGCCACGGTCCACGACTGTCGCGGCGTGCGTAGACGGGCTGCCGATTGGCGGTGGCGTCGAGGTCGTGGTCCGGGTCGGGGTCGAGGCGGCAAAGGGGCGCACGCGGCCGGAATCGGGTCCGCCGGGGTCGAGGACGACGACGCGGCGGTCGACGACGGTCGCGGCGTGGGGAGACGGCCGGCCGAGCGGCGACAGAGTCGACGATGGGGAAGAGGAACCACAACGAGGAGGAAGTCGAAAGAAGGCAGCGGTGGGGGAAATTTTCTAAGGCCTCATTTATATAGGATAGGCCTTTAGCACCGGGTCTTGGCTAGACCCGATGCTAAAGGACCTTTAGCACCGGGTGTAGCTAAGACCCGGTGCTAAAGGTATAGGATTAGCACTGGGTCTTGGCTAGACCCGGTGCTAAATGGTGCTCACCGGCGCCAAATGAAACTAGAGCACCTTTAGCATTGGGTCTTAGATCTGCCCGGTCCTGAAGGTCCTCCAATTCCATTTCGCGCCCGTTTTTTGGCGGAAATTTGGATTTAGCACAGGGTTTGGGCAAAACCGGATGCTAAATACAATATACATGTTACAAATTTATTAAAACATAAAAAATTAATTAATATACAATATATTCGATATATACAATAGACTGAAACAAAAAAATTTCGGTACTTTACATTTACGTTATAATTAAAATATTAAGTCATTTATAGAATATTAAGTCATTTATGTAATGTGTCAAATAAAGCTTAAAAATGCAAAAAGAAATTAGACAATTATATTTAGCCACTTCTATTTAGGTTAAAAATAAATTATGGAGCCATTTCTATATATATTATAATAATAATGTTATTAGTCATTTTTTAATGTATCAACTTTAACTTAAAAAATTGCAAAAGAAACTAAAAATGTTTAAATATATGTATATATTACAAATATAACTATAGTTACATCATAGCGCAATATTACAAATTACATCATAGTGCAATTAAATTATACACTATCATTGTTACTTGAACACTAACAAACTTTCTCCCCACAAATGCCCTTGATTGTGATCGCGACGTAGATGGGGTGTCTCCTCTGCTACTAACAGGATTTTTGTGTCAGCATTCATCGAGAATGGAGGCCGACCGTCGAGCATATCATAATCTTCATCTTGTTTCACCATTTTTCTCCAGGTTTCCTTTTCTTTGCAGATCGTGATGGAGCTCTTCATGTCTTGGTGCTCCTACCCGGTCCGCAGGGCTTGAATCGGATAGTGCAGCATGTGCAGGTAAGCTGTTTCTTAAAATTCCCCAGAAGATGAATTGACTAGTGATACCTCGATTTGCTGCTCTGATTTTTATTCTCCATAGAAATCAAAGCGTTTTGGCATAAAAACTAGAAGTCTTGTTCAATTTTTTAAATACATGTACAGAAATTGGGTGAGCAGCCTATTGATTTGGATTTTTGAATTTTGTGTCTGATAATTGGGATTACAGTGGTTAGACTTTGTATGCTTCTCCTTGTTTTCTATGCACAGGTACTTTGGTTGAGATTTGCCAGATTGCCAAGCACATGCATGCTGAAATGGGGAAGGAGCTCTACAGCTGGGCAAGATTAAGTTGTGACGACAGTGTAAAGTCCTTGTCGACTAGCAAAATGGTTGTAGATTGTTAGGCCCATGGTGGATTGTATATGTGCAGTATAGGAAGTTACCGTAGAAGTCATGAAAAAGGCAAAGTTGTGTACTTAAATGACTTGTGAGAGCAGGTTTAATTCTTATATGACCACTAGAAGAGAATGAGGCATCCGCGGAGCACATAAACAGGGACAATTTTTGGACCCAGGCATTAGCACCGTGTCCAAAAATTGCCCCTGTTTATGTGCTCCGCGGATGTCTCATTCTCTTCTAGTGTATGATCGAAAAGAAGCATTGGGTACTACTGATTCAATCCTCTCCTTTATGTGTTGCTTTCTTTGAATCCGTTCTATGGTTGTCACCCTCTCTTCTAGTGGTGGTATGGCCATATAAATTATAATGCTAGGTCCGGTTACGACTTTTAAATTTTTTTACTCCATCCACTGTGTGTGTCTTTCTAAGAGCAATCATATATGATACTTCAATGAGATTTGTATGCCTCTGAACTACATATGCTCATATTTATTGGTTGATATGATACAAGTAGGGATATGTTGTTAATTTATGTCTACTGTAGGGATTGAAATATATTCAATAAAAGGTACGTTGAACATGTTTGTATAACTCTTTGTCGAGGTTGATATGACATGACAATTTGTATGCTATGTTTGATTGATTTGTATGATCGTAGTCAGGGTCCTAGCGGGGACCAGGCTGATGTATGTCCATCCACTGCGTGTGTCTTTACAAGAGCAAGAATATATGATATTGCAATGAGATTTGTATGCCTTCCAACTACATATGCTCATATTTTTTTGGTTGATATGACACAATTACGGATACATTGTTAATGTTTGTCTACTTTAAGGATTGAAATATATCCAATAAAAGGTATGTTGAACATGTTTGTATGACTCCTTGTGAGGTTGATATGACATGGCAGTTTGTATGCTATGTTTGAGTGATATGTATGATTGTGGTCAGGGTGCTAGTGGGAACCAGGCTGATGTATGTCCATCCACTGCGCGTGTCTTTCCAAGAAAAAAATATATGGTATTGCAATGAGATTTGTATGCCTCCGAACTACATATGCTCATATTTATTGGTTGATATGACATAAGTAGGGATACATTATTAATGTATGTCTACTGTTGTGATTGAAATATATCCAATAAAAGGTATGTTTGTATGATTCTTTGTGGAGGTTGCTATGACATGGCCGTTTGTATGCTATGTTTGATTGATATGTATAATCGTGGTCGGTGCTAAAATTTAAAAAAATGAAACTTAAAAAAGATTCAAAAAATATATTCACAATGGATCTCAAATTGACCGTAAAAATGTCACGAATCTAGTGGTGAAACCATTTCCCAGTTGAATCTTCGAGTGAAGAATTATCGCGAAAAAAAGGAAGGAAAAATGATGGGCTTGCATGCATGCATGCGTCAGGTGGGATGTGTTGTGGCTAGGATCATATGACCCCTACAATGCGTTACTATGACACCAGCAAAAAGTTTATATGCCAGCCAACATCAATTGAGTGGAGGACGTCACGTGGCACAAAATAGGTGGTTGGGTTGGACCAGATGGTGGATGGTTGGCTGGCCGGGGCTTCCAATAAGCATAGGAAGCCCTGGGCTCCCAATAGTGGTAATAGTGGTACCCTATATATGTATATATATGGCCATCACCAATATATAGCCATAGATAAAATCAGTACTTCGCACTCCAAAAAGAAACATTGCTCGAGTTTCAGGTAATCATGCTTAACATTTAAAAAAGAATTATGCTATGGAAGTATGGATTAAACACCTTGAACAACAGTGAACATGTTTTTCTTAGAACCAAACAGCAAATACCAACTTACAGTCAACAACATTGATAGTTGATCACTAGGTTTACATTATCTCAGCATACAATATGGTTGTTCCCCTTTGGAGGGAGTCTTTTCTATTCCGACAGCCTATTGTCGTCTATCAGAAAATCTAGCTGTCAATGTCCTCATCATCCTCAGTTGCTTCATCATCAAAGGCGGAGTTGTTTGCATTGGCAGATCCCATCTCCTTGGTACTAGATTTTGTGGACTTGCTCTTGCCGTTGGACTTGTTCACTGTTGCTGGCTTTTTGCTCTTCTCAGACTGCTGCAACTGAAGCCCCTTCACTGAGAGCTTCCGCTTCCGCTTTGAGTTTGGCCCTTCCCCTAGGTCTTCGGCAGTAGAGTTGTCCACTCCTATAGGAGTAAAACCAAGAACATGATTGTCCATCAATGTTAGTTTTACAATGAAAGTAATACTTTCAATACTTGAAACAACATGAGATGCTCAGGTTTTTAAAATTCTATCGCTGATCGCAAGTCCTATTGAGCTAGTAATGCAACATACTCTGCTTTCACATGTATATCTAGCTCCATAATTTTCTGTGACCAGAATTGAGAACCAAATTCATTTTTTTTTAATCATGTAGGGTGCACGACTATGTTTTCTTGGTATGATAGTGGCCTGCAATATTTTTATACGAATACAAAACATACTGCACTGATAGTAGAGTCGAATTGGAACACAAGGCATAAGCATAAGACTTGCATAGAATCAAAATAACCAACACAAGAAATTGCAAAAAACAATAGCTATACCTTCAACTGGGCTTGATGTCAGAGGATTGGCTTGAACTTGTATAGCATCCATTGAGGCTGGGGAACCAGAATGGTTGCTATCCTCCAGCTTTGATGAGCTTTCAAGGCATTTCTCTGTCTGTTCATCAGGAGCATCTGGAGAAGGAATTGCTGGCAAGTAAACGATCTCATCCACAGAATCCTCCACGTCACTGAACATTGCATTCTTATCAAATGTCTCCACATCAATATCAGCATCCTCATCTGTCTGTACTGCCTCAACCTACATAGATAGTTGAGAGAAAAACGTTCAATTGCATACCATGACTAACTGTTAAAAAGACAAGTAGAGAAATTTTATTCACCTCTTCTTCACGTGGGTTCAGGTCAAACTCATCCTCTCGTTCAACATACTCTTCATTTTCTTCTAATTCGACAAAATCAGGAGCAAATGCACTCCAGTTCTCTACATGCTCCTTGGCCCAAATGTATACCAAGCCTGTTGCAGACACTGTAGCAATTGTAGGTTCAACAGGATGCCAAGCAAGATCGATGAGAGCTTCCTTCGGGCCATCAAGGATTGTTACCAGGTGCCCTGCTTGGTCCCATATTTGCAACCTGTGCTCTGCTTTGTTTGCAGAAGCACCAACTATCCACTCACCGTTACCGCTGAAACATGGTGTCTTCCATTGTATGTTTGTGATGGCATCCGAAAGTTCGCAAGAAAGGATAAGGCAGCATGCACCATTTGCTTTTAACTTATCATAGTGACTTTCATAGTCCTTACTGTTGTTGCTTATGCTTTTAATCTTCTCTCCAGAACCTTTAACAGGCAGAATATTCTTGTAGACTCTAATGACCCGATCATAAGAATTCGTAAGAAGGTATTGACCATCCCGGCTTAAAACAATTTCCTTAACAACAGTTCCACCAGGGATGGGAATTACTGCATATACATGGTTGCTTTTTGAATCTACGACTAAAATTTCTCCCTTGGAGTTGCCCACATATATCAGATCCCCATGCTTATCAAAAGTTGCAGCTGTTGGTGCAAAAGGTGGGGTACCATCCATAAATTTATTACGGGAATTAGTTGCTTGTGGGTTATTATTCTGAGAAACAGAAATTGGGAGAACTGTGGTACTGCCAGTATTCAAATCAACAAGAAGAGGTGCGGATGACAGAGGACATGCCAAACAAACAGATGGCGTTGGAGAACCAGGTTGAAGACTGGCACGCAATGGAGTCTGCTGAAGAGTTGTGCGGGCAATCTTTCCCCCAGTAGACACATCCCATAGTGTCAATGACTTGTCAGTAGCAGAGACAAGCAAACGATGGCCATACCTAGACCACGAGACACTAGTTATAGGTGCAGTGCAATCTTTATCACGGAATTCTCTTGCAAGCCCCCTTGTTTCAAAATCCCAGATAACACAGCTTCCATCTGAACATCCCGCTGGAAACATGTAACAGACACTGTTATTAACCATTGAAAACAAGTTCACAGCTGAAAGATATTATTCTACGTAATCCAAAGACTTAATGGTGCATTTCATAAATAATGTTGACATTCATAATTCATATATATTAGAAGCATTTACAGTCATTCAGGATGAACTTCACATGGAACTAATAAACTATAAAGTAAATAAAGATTCTAGCTTGACGAATCCCCCCAGCGTTCCTTCTCCATATACCACCACTCAGCAACGAACATACACATACAAGGTGCCTTGCTAATTTAACACATATTCTTCACTTACATTATTCTCTGACACCCACCAATAGAGCCCAATATTCAGGACAACATATCTCTCATGTAACTTACGATTATTGCACTGTGAGACTAAGACTATTCTGAGTAAGTGGTCTAAAAACAGTTCATACTGAATTAAATCAGTACATATTGTAAACATTTCACATGGACAGAAAAATTTAGTAAAATGAGGCAGGCAGCAATGACAACAATGAAAAAGAAAAGACATTGCTTCACCAGATCAATAGAAGACATATTAAATCTGGTTAACCAGAAAAACATTAAAACAGTTAAGACCAACACTGATAAAGAACAGTAATGAACCCCAGTATCTTTTATATAAAGGGGTCCCTTATATAAACTATATGAAGATAATTACACAAAACATTCACTTGAATTTACTTGTAGAAGATCAAATGCATAATTACCAGCAAGAAGGGTTCCTGTACGGTTAAATGCGATACATTTCATAGTACCGTGTTTCAGGTACTCTTCGATCTTGTCCGGGAACTCCCCCTCATATGTATCTGCAAAAATACAAAGCATATAACACTTCAATTTCAGGGACATACTTTTATGTTTCCTATCAACATAGAAATCTAGGAGCACAACTTACAATAAAATATTTCCTAGGTAGCAAACATGGCTTAATTATGGAAAAAATGCTTCAATGAAATAGCAACATGGTCCTGTTTAAAAATATGTACTATGACATTTTTCATCAAACGACCATCTTCTCGATTAGGTGTTTCTCCATCTTTCTATCCCTCCATGTCTCTAGCACACACCAATGCACCCCAACACCTGCACCTGAAGCCTCTACACCACATCCCACATTCCCACCTCTACCTAAAGCCATGGCAAAACAGATTGCCTCCACTGGAAGCTATCATGCCCCAGCGCAGCTCCACCTGTTGCCACCCCTACATCGCACTGCATCACGGAGCATGCCTGTACCCAAATCCAGCATGTACAGAGGCAATTTTGAGCCGGAACTCGCTCAAATAAGAAGGATCTTTTCTTTCCCAAACTGTCTCCATTAATTAATAATAGCTTATCAAGACCCAAATCACCTTTATGCTCCAGATCAGGACCGAATCGAATTCCTCCCTACCCAAAACATAAGAACAAAAGCAGCTAACAGATCGCTCATTGAGCAACCCATCAAGGAATTAAAAAATGGGCGGGATTGGAAAAACAACATAGATTTGGTTTTGATTGCTCCCTAACCAAGAAAAGAACGGACTAATAATCCAAGGCCTAGATGGATCTACAATTCCGATGACGCCCTAATAGATCTGCACTTCCGGCATCGCTGACACGGATCTGCACTTCCGGCATCACTGACATGGATCTGCACTTCCAGCATCACTGACATGGATCTGCACTTCCTCTCAGTATAGCAGAGTAGGAGTAGCTACAAGAACAGATGGGGATGGAAGAATAGTGCTGTGAAGTGGGGCACAGCGTGGTGTTGAGACAAACCTTCCGATGAGTCGGATCCAAGTGAGCCTGACATGTCGTTGTAAGGGCTATCGGCGCCCGGGGACCCTGGCATGTCACCGCTATGGCTATCGGTGCACGACAACCCTGGCATGTCGCCGCCATGGCTATTGGTACCCGGTGACCCTGGCATCTTGCAGCAATGGCAATCGGGAAAAACAGCCAGCAAAGGTCGAAGAGCCCTTAGTCTTTGAAAGTAGATGGAAGGATGAAAATAATGAGGTTGGGTTGGGCAAAAATAACTGACCGATACATTTCTATATGGCCCAGAATTTTTGGCAATATTAGTGAACCAAGAGTTTGGTGGTGTGTTTTCCAAAATTGTAATCTTTTAATGTCATAGATCCAAATTTCCTATAAAGCCTCGTTTTGGCACCGTGTGAAACGGCCAGGGTTCTCGGGGTGCACGCCACCCTCACGAGGAAGAAAACTACCCATGCCGGGGACCACACTTCCCTGTCGAACAAATGCTGCATTTGGGTTGAGGCCTTGAGGGTGGATGAGGTCATCCCAGAACTCTAGTTCAAATAGGAAAGAAAAGGCAAACTCAGCTCTCGCGAGTCTGGTCGTTCTGTCTAGGTCGGCGATCGCCTCATCACAGGCAGCTCATGGTGGCTCTCGTGCAGTCGTGCTTGAGTACAGAGGTCCTCCCTGAGGGGCCAGTAGTGTCGACGGCCGACGCCAATCTTTCCCTGCACCCTCCACGTCATCCATCGTTTCTGCCTTAGCTTCCGTAGGTGTGTCAAGCTCCTAGCTTGAGCGCACAATGCGAGTTCACTCATGCCTACTTTCCCTTTCTTCCACTGGCTATGGCCTCTCACGTGACGGGCCTACATCTCGCAGAGCTGTTCCATTGTCGCCGGGAATGCTACGCCGTTCACAGGTCTGGGCAGTCCCCAGTCGCAGCTCAGCTGGGTTTTTGCCTGATCTAGATTAAACCCCGCTGTGAATTGGGTGGCGAGAGGCCGGGAGGGGGATCGACCAAATCCAATCCCCGCGTGGTTCATCTCTTCAGTGCTTTGTGCCACCATGTGCGAAACAAACCCTAAACCCTAAATTTTTCCCACCTCGAATCCGCGCAAGAACATCCCGGCCGGATCCGCAAGAAACCGGACCGAACTCCCCAAAAATCCGACCAAATCAACATCATCCCCAACCCGACCCAACAAGAACAGCCTACGGGAATTGCGACGGGAACTCACCGTCCATCGTCGCCGCCGCCGCCTCGACGAGACGCTATCCTCGCAGACGACAGGGGTACGAAGGTCGAGACTGGACAAGGAGAACCCTAGTACGCGACCTCGCCGCCGCCTTAGTGCTGCCGCGGTCAGAACGAGAACGCTATGCGGACGGTGTTGGCGCTGCCACGTCGATCGATCGGGCTCCGTGCCGTTCCGACGGCGGAGATGCGGTCTAGTACATCTGGCCAACGCTGACGTGGTCGCCCTTCTCTTCGTGTGTTGTCGATCGCTCCTTTGTCCCGTGCTGGCATGCTGCTGTAACACGGCCGCTTTTTCTGAGCCCTGGGGTGAATTAATTAGGTAAGGCTCAGGACCGAGCTCCCCCTTCCCTGGCTATACAAGGTCCACGATGATGCAATCATAAAATCATTCACATACGAGCGGCATGCATCAACGAAATACAGTATAGTAGTTGTTACATATATTAATGAGGCAGACACCACACACACACCACCACATCATGTATACAATCTATTCCGTGTACATGCCCATATCATGACATCAGAAAAAGTAATTGAATTGCCCTTAAAAAAGAAGTAATCCAATCGTTTACGTATATGCTAGCGGTATGTGAGATAGTAAAAGATCATTTAAATCTATAATCCGATGGCGGTGTGCATCACCAGTCCGGGACAATCCTTGGCTACCCGGCCGTATTGGCCATTGATGGACTTGTGGCGACAAAAATGGCAACAATGCCAGCGCTTTTATAGTGAGAGTGCCACGCTTAACGTGTGTGGAGAGGCACAACGCATCCGCATGATGCTAGACTTTGTTGCCAAAAGTCGTACAATGAGAGTGCCGCGCCCGGCACACAGGGAGATGATTTGCGTTGTCATAGGCCTAAAACTTTGAGGAGGGACTTGCCATGCACAATTGCTCTTCACTCTCCTTCAACCGGTCCCATCGTGCTTTGGTCGTTTCTGCTACCACTAGCATCTGCTTCATTTTGTACTCTTTAGATGGGTGTCGACGGTGGTTAAGTTTTCATGACACATGCACCCCTCTTGGGTTTCCTCCACCCGGTGCATGTTAATATGTGCTGAATAGGTTGCCACCCTAACAAGTGTGTGGCGTGATGTAGGTGACCATTACAACCCACAGGAGTTAGGAATGGCTTGGCCATCCATCTCATGGAGAGAAATGGTTTACATCAAGGTTAATCCTTGCCCATTGCCAATATAATCTCTCTAACCTTGAATTGGGATACCTAAGGTGCTTAATGGTGCATGCGAGAAGGGGATATGCCTTCATTCTCAGTGCACAATGCTGGTGTTGTTCCTCAGTAATAAAACCACATATTATTGAGCAAATGGAGCAATCATACGCTTAAACCATGCCTAGTAATAAAACCACATATTATTGAACAACCATACACTTACAACATGTTAATACCATTCTTTAGCACATAATTACAAAAGCATGACCAATGCGGGGCACTTTGCCACATCCATGTCATTCACTGGAGCGCTTCCATTCTCTAAACTAACTATAATTGTGGGAAAGGTGCCTAATTTGCATTGACCTCCTATTTCTTCTATACTTATGATGTAGAGAAAAAAAAACACCTTTCATTTGTTACCATTAACTTTCTATATGTAGCCTCCAAAGGTAAGGATGATCCACACATCTCATATAGTACTTGTTTTAAGGCAAATTTGGCTACTGAACATTCAAAATGATGTCCATTTGCTTGAAGACGCCATTGACCGCCCTCTATGCTGGAAGACATTCTTGCTCTGTGCAAGTTTGCTAGAAGACACGACACTACCTCTATTAAAATACTATTTGTAGGTTGCAAAGGAGAGAGAAAAATGTAATGAAATTAAATGCCATTTTTGCATCTAGCCTCACATACGGCATTGGCACTTTTAATTATCTATGCTAGTATTGGCATAACATAGTAACCTGTAAGTGCTTATCCTTGCCGGTGTTTTTTAGGAATGGAAATGATAAGTGCCTATCAAAGACAGTACTTTTGTGTGTTGGCCCACATCTCATCCTTTGACTTCCTAGACTCTAATCCTAGCCTCCGATCCACACACCATTTCGTTAACATCCACATACCACAGAGGCCTCATCTTCGGCCCCCTCCTGCATATCCTTAATTTCTCAATAAGACCCCTCCTCTCTGCCACCACATTCTCGTGTACTGGCTTTCCTGCACCAAATTGTGTTGCCGCCACCACCAAATCCTGCCTCTCCGCCATCAATTCCCACCTCTCTACAGCCAGATTAGACACCTCCTTCTCCTCCACTGACCATATGAAGCCCATGATCGCAGTGGAGGCCATAGCCACGGTCAACCTTGGATCCCAATGAGGCATCGGTACACAAGGAGGTGGCACCTGCCACGACTGCCACCACCGATCCGAAGGCTGCCATCCTCATGCCATGGGCTGCAGATGAGTCTAGGTCTCATGCGGCAGCCTTGGCTACAACTCGGGTTGTGGCATAGGCCAAGGCTCCTGTAGAGCATAAGCTCTTGGAATGCCATTGTTGTCGCACCTGCAATGATGGATTATTATTTGGTCTCCCAGGGATTGAGTTGTTGTGATATAAGTGCCTTTCGCAATCTCGGCCAGGTTTGTGAATGTTATGAATGAATTGCTCTTTCGTTTAGTTATTTGGCATATTTTTTTATTTGCTAAATAAGTCCTTAGGCACGATGCAACGTATAATGCATGATGAACTTGTTTAATTAATTTGGATACACGCTCAACTATATATGTTATGTGGCGACGCTAAATATTATTGTAGATTTTGATGATATTGAATTTATTAAATAATTTAATTTATGATGATGATGACGCTAAGTTGACATGCATTGGTAGATTGTTACTAGCCAATGATGTATTTTAGGCAATTTAAAAAGGGAATCGCTGGTACCCGGACGGTCGATGGAATTTTTTTCATCGAACGGTCGGTGGAACATTGAAAATACATATTTGCAACATTGAGAATACATGTTTGCAACATGTATAAATTATATACTGAAACATCCCGCCGCAACATCGTGCAATGTTGCATGCAACATCGTTAATTCATTGTTCAATTTTTGCAACATTGAAACAAACCTATTGCAACATCACTATCATGCAACTGCAACATTGATAAAATTCTACTGAAACATAGTGAAACATCTGGATGCGGGGGAGTAAAAAATTCCCGTCACAACATCGGAGCTATGTTTTATGCAACATCGAAACAAATCTATTGCAACATCATTATCATATAACTGCAACATTGATAAAATTCTATTGCAACACCATGGGTCTCGCCGCGCCATGGGGACGAGGGGAGCTCGACCCCCGGCCATGGCGAGAGGGAGCTTGACCCCGGCCATGGCGAGGGGGAGCTCGACCCCGGCCATGGAGGGAGAGGGAGAGGAGCTCTTGCCGTAAGTCATGGGGGAGGGGGAGAGGGATAGGGGCTTGCGCGTGCCTTGACCATGGTGAAAGGAAGAGGATCTCGTCGACGGCCATGGGGAAGACGGAGCTCACACCACCGGCCGTGGGAGGAGGGGAGGAGCTCGCTGTCTCCATGAGGAAGAGGACCTCACGCCGCTGTCCATTGAGAATCCTGTGCCGCCAGCCATGGGAGAAAGGGAGAGGAGCTCGCGCCGAAAAAGACGGAGTCACGGGGAAGAAGACTGCTGTGGGTGCGCGTGGACAGCGGCGGCCGGCGGGCGCGAGGCTTGAGCATGGGTCCATGATGGGCGCGAGGGCAGCGGCGGCGGGGCTGCGGAAGGGGTAAGCCGCATCAGACGCCCGATCTACAGCATTACCGATTTAAAAATGACGGTAAGCGACTAAATCTGTTTTTATATGAACACATCTTGCTAGCACATACTATTTAAAATTGCGAATTGATGGTGAGTGATCAGTACATTTAATTGTTACGTGAACATCTACATGTCTACAAGCACGTACTCTTTTAAAATTCCAAAAATGATGATGAGTCGGTAAATATAGTTTTTTTGAACTTCTAGCACATATACTTTCATATTCTGATCGAGTATGCACGTGTTGTATACGCAATTAGTTAACAATGCATGTTATATATAGTACTTAGCTAGATCTAGTTATTATATAATTTCGAATGATGAGAACCAAGGTCAATAAATCTCTTTCGACGAAGCCTCCAGTATCTCAATAGTCTACCTTATTTTGTAATATAATATGCATAAATTTTTGACTCATGAAGGCTTCAAAGCCCTTTATTTGGATGCTGTTTTTTGTATTCTCTAATGTTTTCGCCTCTAATGGTGAGAACCGTAGTCCATATTTGAAAGGTCTCCATCATATATATCAATTCAGAAACGTTTGGTGATATAGGGACTAAACCACCTGAAGTCAAATAATCCTGGCTTCAAACAATAATAACTCAAAAAATCATGTTCTTTGCCAATGATGCGAACCAAAGTTAGCGCAAAGGACATTCTGCAACGCACGTATGTGATGGGAGATTATTCTTGGAGAGTTGGGAAAGGTTCATCTTATTCAACAAGAGACAGTGAGACACGTACGCGCAGACTCACGAACAGCCAACAAAACGGTCGTCGTCTCCTCTGCTGCCACGAAAGACGACGCGGCAGAGAACCGAAGTAGTGATACATGTCTAGCGTATTTGTGCTGGAGGCCGGCAGGCGTGGTTATGCTCCGGATGGCGTGTTCGTGTCTCTTCCGCCATTGCCAATCGCCGGACTCGATCTAGGAATCGTAGGAAGGTCCATCACGCGCCTCATCACGCCACTATATATATAAACGCGCCCATGCATGCATCCATTAAACCACATCGTCCCTGCCTCCGATCCAACCAAAAGACTTGCGTCGAGATGTCGTCGCGCATCCACGGCAGCATGTCCCTCCTCCTCGTTGTCGTCGGCCTCCTCCTCTCGTCGTGCGCCGCGCATGCCGAGCAGGCCAAGGCGGCGAAGCCAGCAGCCGCGCCCTGGAGCATCCACAACCCCGGCGGCGTGGCCCGGAGCCTCTCGCTCAAGGCCATGTACCTCCCCGACGGCGTCACCGGAGCCGAGAGCCTCGCCTTCGACCGCCGGGGGCAGGGCCCTTACGCCGGCGTCTCCGACGGCAGTATCCTCAAGTGGGACGGGATCGCTCAGAAGTGGACCACCTTTGCGTACAACGCAAACTATAAGAACAACCCAATGTGCAGGTCGTCATCGCCGCGGTCGGTCGACGCTGAGAGCGTCTGCGGCCGCCCGCTCGGGCTGCAGTTCCACGCCAGGACCGGCGACCTCTATATTGCCGACGCGTACCTGGGGCTGATGAAGGTCGGCCCCGGCGGCGGCGAGGCCACGGTGCTGGCGGCGGACGCCGGCGATGGTGGCAAGCCCTTCACCTTCGTCAACGGCATCGACGTTGACCAGGCCACCGGCGATGTCTACTTCACCGACTCCAGCACTGTCTACACGCGCGCGCACAACTCGGACATCCTGTACCACCGTGACAGCACCGGCCGGCTGCTCAAGTACGACGCGCGTTCCGGGCAGGTCACCGTGCTCATGGCCCGCCTGCCGTACCCCAACGGCGTCGCACTCAGCCTCGACCGGACGCACCTCGTGGTGGCACACACGGGGCCGTGCCAGGCGTACAGGTACTGGCTGAAAGGCCCCAAGGTCGGTAGCTATGAGCTCTTCGCCGACCTGCCCGGCTATGCGGACAACGTCAGGCGCGACGCCAGGGGAGGCTACTGGTTCGCGCTGAACCGGGAGAGCATTAACGCGACATCGCCCGAGCACCTTGTCGGCGTCCGGGTCGACGCCGATGGCGGAGAGCACGAGGTGGTGACGGCGCCCAAGGGCATCACGCTCAGCGACATCTCGGAGAAAAGCGGCAAGCTGTGGCTCGGATCCGTCGAGCTCGACTACGTCGGCCTAGGAGTAATTAGTAAACATTAGTTATTTATTAGGTTATAAGATTAGATAGAACTATTGCTGCATCCGGCAAGATTTGTTTAGGTTTCAGGGGTTTAGTAGAGAATTTTGGGTCAGTTGAGTACTGCTACGACTGATCTCTTATTTGTGTCTTGCATATTTGAACGAATTTTGTTAGGACTTGAACAAGGGTGCTCTTGGTGTGACGTACATGGTTGCCCACCAACTTTTTTCTAGCGTATTACTTCCAATCTTACTATTGTTGGGTTGATCATGTCGGCAGTGATGTCGGCGATGATGTCATCATTAAGATAATGACATCTAAAGATAAGCATGTACTAAGTCAAGTTCAAATTGAACTTGTGACCCTTGATTGGAGGGTCCTAGAAACCCCTACAATGGTGCTGTCCCCCCTGTGTGCAGTGCTATAAATAAAAGGGCAGAACCCTTTAGAAGAGAGGCTTTTGGCTCTCCCAGAACCCCTGCCCATGATGCCCAATCCATTCTAAGCACTGTCAACACAGGGAAGGACCATCACCACGTCCAAAACACAAGAACAAAGGAGGCCCTAATGACCAAGGTATGACCAAATCATGTTCTGGTGGTTCTGTTCTTGAGCTACAAAGATCCTAGAGATCTTACAATGGTATCAGAGCTCGGTTAGCATCAAAACCGAACCCCATAAGCACTCTAAGCATGTTGAGCATGTTGTTCTAGTTGTTCTTGCTTGATTATTCATCATGTTCATCATGTTCATGTTTACCAAGTCACTGTTAAGTTAAAATCATGCCCAAACCATAATGGCTAAGGTGTTTCGGCCCCCATGGCTTTGAATTAAGCACTGATAAGAAGGGGAAAAGTACGAAATCAAGCTGAACTCTAAAGTTTTCCCCAATATCACGAAACCCTAACCCTAAGAACTAAAGAGGGGGGCGTCTGGCACTGACCTTAGGGGCGCCGTGGTCGTCGTCGCCGCCACGGGCTCATGCCGGCCTGCACAGCATGCCGGCCGACGCCGGGAAGCCGGCGACTCGCCGGATCTGGACCCGCGCGTCCTCGCCGCCGCGGATCTCGGCGCGACCGACGCGGACCTTAGGGCGCCGCCGTGCTGAGCTCGACGGAGCTGCGCGCCGGCCGTGGCCGCACGCACCTCCGGCGAGCAGAGCCGGACGGCGCCACCACCTCCTCCGGCGCGCGCCGCTCTGCCGGCGCCGCCGCTGTCCCAATCGCCTGCGGCCGCCGCTCGGGCTGGAGAGAAGGGGGGAGGAGAGAAATGACCTAGGGTTACGGGGGGCCGGCCGACGCGCGGCCTTTTATACGGGGCCCGGCGCGACGTGAGCCGTCGGATCGGATCCGACGGCCAGCGGCGGGAGTCCGCCCCGCAGGCCTGGCAGGCCGGCGCGCCTCGCCGCTTTCACGGCCCAGGCCCAGGTTGTTGGGCCTGGAGCCCGTGGGGGAGGCGGCGGGCGGTTAACAGGCCGGGCCGGAAACGTCCCAGCTCGAGATAGCGGCCCAAATTGAGAAATCTTTAATGTTTTTTCTTTTATTATTAGCTGGGCTGCATAGTAATGGGCCGCATAGTACTGGGCTGAAATTAGTGATGGGCTAAAATAATGATGTTCATATTTAGACCATAAATATTGTTTTATCCCTAAGGATTATAATTATGGTTGTCATGAGATATGTTATTATGTGTTAGCAAATAATAAATAAATAAAATAAATAACGAGTAGACATGTTATGTGCTGAAAATTTGAGTGTTTTCCTCATTAATTTGATAAATGGGCCACATAGTTTTGGGAGGAAAGTAATGGGCCAGATCTTAATAACAGTTAAACATTGTGTTATTAAGTTTCCTTTAGTCTTTAATGTATCACAGTAAAGTAATGAATCAAAATAGTCATGGTCATTAAGCTAAAGTAATATATTGTTTTGGGCTTATTATGTTAGTACTTTATTCATTCTTATAATGTTATTTATTATGCTTTAAGCCTGACAATGTCATGATATTCAATTAAGACATGATTCCTTAATGTGATTAAAATTAAAATTTCTTAAGCTTAATCAAGCATGTTTTTTTAATTTAAGGAAAGGTTTCATTATGAATATTAAAGTTATTAGGCTATTAATGACTTTTGTATAAAGAATAATAATATTATGTTATGGTTTTCTAAATTATGTTATAATGTTTTATTAATATTATGGTGAGCCTATACATCCTTTTAGTTGGCAATAAAGTTTATGTTTGTGGGCTCTCAAGTTTTAAATCCTCTTATGAATATTAATGGCAAAGTTAGCCCAAATTGTGGTTAGTTCATTATGTGTTGTCCAAAATGAGATACTCTTTGAATAATGCTTTTGGGATTAATGTGCTTCACATATTTTTTAATCAGTGGTTAATGCTAAGAAATTAAGTGTCCCTTTTATGATTTAAATTAGTCTCAGATAAAGATGGTTTTGATGAGAAGTCTTGACCATAATTGTAATTAAGTTTTGGGCATTACTTCTGATGTTGACTTTCCAAACATGGATTGTCATAATTAATTATCCATTGATAAAGAATTTTATGTCCATAAGCCATGCATATTAAAGGTTTATTTCATTAAACATGTCTCAAATACATAAGTGTGGCTTGTATCTATCATTCTGGCCAAAGCTGATTGATAAATACTTGTCCACAAAATTTTATTGTTCTTGTCCATATCTGGCCAAAGCTGTTGTGGACTAGTTCAATAAAAGAAGTACATGGAGACATGTAATCTTAATTAAGTGTGGCTTATACTTGTCATTCTGGCCAAAGCTGATTGATGAATATTCGACCACAAAATTTTGCTGCTCTAGTCCATTTCTGGCCAAAGCTGATGTGGGCTAGATCAGTAAAAGAAGCTAAAAGACAACTAAAGTGTGACTTGTATTTGTTATTCTGGCCAAAACTGATTAATAAATACTTGTTCACAGTATTTTGTTGTTCCTATCCACTTCTGGCCAAAGCTGATGTGGATCGGATCAATGAAAGAAGTTAATGATCTGGGAAAATCTTAATGCATAAATGGCTTATGGATTTTTCTTATAAGGATACAAAATAATTGATGTAAAATTAGGAAATTATGCTAAAGGAAAGGTTTGAGAAACCATAAGTGAACATTAGCAACTAATGTTTATGCTTCCGCAACTAAGTGCCTCTGATTAAAATGTTCTTGAGATTTGATAATTTTATTATTATACATATGACTTATGAATGCATTATGACTAAAGTTGTTTATAGTCATGTGTCATTATTTAATTCCCAGATCAGTTAAGTTTCCGAATCTCAAGTGAGACCAGAACTAATTATGTTCATGTGATATTCCCTGAGAATTAATATTTGCATAAGAAATTTTGTGACTATAACAATAAGATAAAATATTATTAAGTGTTTATTTTTATGTTAAGTTCTATTTTGTTTTCTGCCCAAAGGTGATGCAAAGTAGAATCATTAAGTCTTATTAAGATTATAAGTTAAGTATCCCCATCATGATATTTTAAAGTCAGCCATAAGTCGTTTGGCTGTTTAAGTGCCCTCAATAAGAAACAGAATAAGTGCATAAGTGCACATTGATCATGAGGTCGTTAATAATGATTGCGTGGTTAAACACAATAAGTTCCTACTAGAGAAGTTTTAATGATTAAGGTACTATTGACAATCTAATATTTTCCTTGCTTGTCAATATCTAATGGGAGCAACCTAAAGAAATGTCTCTTATGACAAATGCTAGTTAAGGATCTGGGGGAGCAAATCCCTTGATTCAATTATGTTAAGGTTCACCTGGCAATAATGGAGAAGTAATTCTCGGAGCCTAAAGATCACAATAATAAAACTAAGATATAAAGAATTATGAGGATTATTTGAGTTCATTTTATTATGTTGCCAATCATAAAAGAAAAATATTATGACTGAAGTTCAAATGGATTTTGAGCTCTTAAGAAAGATTGGCAAGAAGCAAGATAAGATATTATAAGTATAATGATATTACGGCCTCATGAATGAGAACGTTTAAGGTGAAGACTTATAAATAAGGCAAAATGTGGAATGGAGGTTAACATTAGGCTATTGGATATTTTCTTCCACTAGCACAAAATTAAGATATCCTCCGTCACAATAACGAAATATATGTTATGAAGTTCCATCGAAATGTGACACTAACGTTTAGTCCACATTTCGAGGGGGAGAGATGAACTTCCCATCAAGGTGAAATACCTTATCAAGTTATCAGGTACGCCTATGTATATATATATATATAAATTTTATATATATTTCACTTTTTCCTTTATATAAATGATGTTTTATGAATATAACACTAAGCAAGTTAAGAATTATGAATATATATATATATAAGGAAATTAAGTGAGTTTTACTTCCACCATACATTATGCTACAATAAGGGGATCTATGCATATGTGGAAATTGTTTCATTTAGTACCTGGCCTTACTAGTTTATTGCTTGAAAAGAAGCACCGAAGGAAGGGATAATTAAGAATGATTAGTTTATTGCTAATGCTTTAAATTTAGTTATGCTATTAGCATTAGTTAATGATGAGCTCCACCGTAATTGTTCCCTTAAGTAAGATATATAAGGTCTATCTGTTTTCTTTTCATTAGTTAAAGTTTAATCAAGTCACTTAATGATTATGTTGATTAAGTAAGTTTTCTTTCTAATGAAGTAAATGTATAATATGATTTCAAAGAGAAATAATGTAATGGTTCATCTAATATTCTTTAGAAAAGGGTTTTCATGTAAAGGAAATTAATTATGATACTAATGTTAAAGAAGAAGAGTGGTATTTACTGCTCATTATGTTTTGAGGGCATAAGTATTTTGAATAATGAAATAAAGTTAAGAAATTCAAATTAGTCAGCAATTTGTTGACTATAAACAGTAGGGATACTGTATATATAAGAACTAAGTTTTCTTCAGGGAATTAAGATTATTCTTGGTGAAGCATCTTATGATTCTCAAGAAATTAAGATTCACCAAGATTGGTCCATGAAATGGGAGTACTTAAGTTTATCCCAAAGGTTATGTTTACTCTCATTAAGGGCATTAAGTTTTCTTATGTCATGGCAGACATAAGTAATGTAAGCATAAAATTATGAAATGCCCTTTAATATTTAGTAACCGGGATTTCTGGCAAACATAAGTCCAGGGTTGGACCACCTGGAAACCATTATAAACACTTTTGCCATATTGGCATAAGTACTAAAGTAATTTTGTGTTATACATATAACACTGATGGATTACATGCCCGCATTTAAGAAGTCTGGAAACCACCAAGTTATGGGGTATTCAGACAATAATGTTTTAAACAAGGTGCACTAATATCCACAAAAGGGTTGCACACTTAAGGCGGAGCCATATTGTGGAGTGGCTTCACCCGATTTTCTTATGGCATCGTCATTGATGCAAATTAAGTTGTGGCATGTTTCAATCCAAAAAATGATTTAAGATATGGATTTATGTCCCTAATCCATATTATTTTAAAGAGAATAAGGAATCTTTTAAGTAATTTATCCCGAAACTCATTATGAAAAGAGTGCAGTTTCTTTTCGAGTAACATGTCAAAGGGTATTGCCAGACCCTTGACATTGTGAAAGATTAAATCCAGAATCAAACATCATATGTTCAAGGCCTTGATGATGTACTGAAGACATAAATGTTAAGCTATTAGTTTGATGCTCAGTATATAAAGTTTAAGTTCTAAGCGCTAAGATATAAGTACTGAGCGTCATAGCTTAAGAGACCTACCTTTCTAATGTTGCCGGCATAAGAATTAAATGGCAGCCTATTATTCAGGGACAAAGTCATGATTCTGGAAATATATTGGTTTTCTATTTTTGAAGTGCGCACATAAGATTTATAAGAATATATGTATAAATAAGAAAACCAACTGCACTCTGGGACTTTAATGGCACCGTCTCCCCACATGCCTAAGACGGGCTCATTTATGTTGAAATGATGTACTGTAGACAATTGATTCAACGGTACTTAATTGACTGTTGTAATTTATTGTCTCTGTACAAGTTTCAGCATGAAATGGACTCATAAGTTTTAACTAAGTATAAGTTCATGGAGCTCCTAAGGTTTTAAAGAAGTTCATTTTGAAATGGGTGACATGTTGTAGTATCTGGGTTCTTCGGCATGATTGACCGTTGTAATCCTTTTATCTCGACATGCCATTCCATTGAGAAATGGACTTATAAGTTTAGCCTTATGATCAAGGGGGAGAATGTTGGGTTGATCATGTCGGCAGTGATGTCGGCGATGATGTCATCATTAAGATAATGACATCTAAAGATAAGCATGTACTAAGTCAAGTTCAAATTGAACTTGTGACCCTTGATTGGAGGGTCCTAGAAACCCCTACAATGGTGCTGTCCCCCCTGTGTGCAGTGCTATAAATAAAAGGGCAGAACCCTTTAGAAGAGAGGCTTTTGGCTCTCCCAGAACCCCTGCCCATGATGCCCAATCCATTCTAAGCACTGTCAACACAGGGAAGGACCATCACCACGTCCAAAACACAAGAACAAAGGAGGCCCTAATGACCAAGGTATGACCAAATCATGTTCTGGTGGTTCTGTTCTTGAGCTACAAAGATCCTAGAGATCTTACAACTATTACTAATAACTGTCATCAGTCCGTGCGCCTGTCCATTATGTTTTAATGCAGACGAATACTTGAAATCTATAAATTAAATAATTCACAATGCTCACTAAATGGAAAACTTCTGTTATTTGTAACTATCTGTTACGTTTAGTTTGGTTTGAACTATTTTATAAATATAAGTTTTCGCGATCACCAATATTATTTGAACCCTTTGATTTGTGATACAAAAGTAAAATGTTTTCTTAGATCTTCAAAACCTGCATTCAAAATATTCTGTTCTATTTTTGAACTAAATGTATTCTATATGGGATTAGACATGTCGTAATAGCTTACAAGACAGCAGTATTGAACGCTGATAAATAATTGAATAATAGCTTATTGTGTAGTAGTCTATCCCTGGTGAATCAATTGTGCTCACGTACTGGGGAAGGATTGTCTATCGCGATCACGGCATTACGTACATGCGCTCTTTGGCATCCACATAAGGCAAGGACTCCTCGAGACTGCCAGCCCATCTCGTGGACTTCGTCGCCACACGGCCGGCAAGGCCTTCTTGCACTAGGCCGACGTCCCATTATTTTTAGATTAAGGAAAAAATCCGGTCTTAAACATTCACAAGTGAATGTCTACGACCACAAAGAAAACTGGCACATAACCAGAAGATACATGAGTACTTAGACTCCAAACCTCACATTGAGGGCTACCACAACAAGAAAGAAAAAGGCTAAGAAAGAAAGCTAGAAAGACTAAGCATCAATCTTTTTCCGAGCTCTTGCTTCAACCTTGTCTTGAACATTGATCATCTCTTGTCGCTTGTCGCATAGACACCACACTCAGTCGATCTCCAACACAAATACCCACAATCCCAATTCAAATGCAAAAAAGCAATCTGGCCATCGTCGAACCCACAAGCAACCTATCGCCATTCCAAGAACTCCAAAGCGACACCCCTGCAGGGGAGCGTCGTCGAGACGCTATTGCCATCCGAATCACTAGTTCTTTAGTTTTCACCCGAAGAATTCCTTAAAAGTCGTGGTCCTCATGACAACGCCTTCAAGAAGGGAAACGATGCACCGTGGCACCGCCATTGCCGACAATGGTCGAAGACCAAACAAAGCTTTCATCCGAGAACATGCACAACCTGACGACCACCCACCATTGTCCACCACTGCGCTACCACAGGTTACGAGACACCCATGTTTATACCAGGCGCTTAGGCTCCGGCATTGTCGGGTCTCTAGCGGCCCAGCAGATCACACAGCACGGCACAAACGATGAGTAGACATAGGTACCTGTGAGCTGACGAAATCAACCGAAGGTGACTGGATCTGCACTAAAATTTCTGGCAGCCCCGTCGTCGTCGTCTCAGGACGTCTCCAGGGCAACCATGGGCGCACCACCATACAGGGGAGGGGGCGGAGCCAGATCCGCCGCCCCATTCCCAACTCGCCACCGCAGCCGCCAAGGCCCGTCGGGGGAGAGAGCCGGCGAAGCTGAGCGCGCCGGTGTCCTCCGCCTGCCTTGGTTTCAGCGGGGCAGACCGTGTCACCCAAGCCTGTCCGGCCACCACCGCCGTCGCCTAGGCCTGCTGGAGGAGAAAGCCGGCGTAGCCGCGCCTTACAACCCTCGTCACGCCCGCTTGACGACGCGCTTGACTAGAACAGGGGCTGCCGGTGGCGAGCTCTCCACTCTCGATGGAGAGGCAGCACCACACCCCGCCACGGCAGACGACATCCCCATCACTAGCACGGCCGCCGCCGCCACCACCCATAAACTGCTGCCCAGATCCACTCGAGACAGCCCAAATCGGAGAAAAATGGCCCCGCCAACACCATCCTAGCTGCTGGACCTCCGGCAGCCGGCTCCGGCAGTGGCGCGGCAGGGTGTGCTTGCTAGGGCCGAAGTTTAGGTACTTCATGTACCTAAACTTCGGCCCTAGCAAGCACACGTTGTATCCTCCATCTAACTATGATTATTTCAGGCGTTCAATTATGACGTAAAACTTGTTTCTACGGAATATATTCCACCACAGAATAGTAATTGTCGGTGTTTCGTAAACCTGACTAGTAAATCTACGTGGTTGCGCGTCTAAACTTCGGATGGTTAGCAAGACGGACACAAGGATTCATACTGGTTCGGGCTACCCGGAGGTATAAGACTCTACGTCCAGTTCGAGCTGCTCGTGTTGCTTGCTATGGTTTGCAGTAGGAGATACAAACAGGCGAGAGAGGGAGGCTGGCTCCCAAGTCTCCTGTGCGTATGTGGATGTGGAGGGCGTGTATGAAGAAGAATAAGTAGTCCAGAGAGCTTGCCCGGAGCAAGCCTCTGGGAAGGAAGAAAAGGAATCTCATGCCCCTTGCAGGGGGCCTGGCCTCTCCTTTACAGCTTAGGGGAGGCCAGAGACGGTAAAAACAAATAAGAGAGTACAGTGAAACAGTAAAAGCAACAGAGTCTTTTAGTCCATGTCGTAGGCCCCGCTGTCCTGGGGAACCGTAGCCGTCCTGTGGAGTCGTCATGATGGGAGCTGCAGCTATACCTGAAAAAGGGGGAGTAGCTGGTACCGTGCGCTGCACGCTCAGTGTTGAACCGTTGGTACCCTGTCTTGACCGGAAAGCGCGTATGGGCAGCGTGCAGTGCCAGACATATTTGCCGACCCTTTATGTGAGGGTCGGGCGAGACGGACGGGAGGTCGGGCGAGCGGATATCCCGGGCGTAGCAGCGCTGGCCTTGCTGCTACACAGAAGAAAAAAGTGGGAGAGGGAAGATGTCCCCATGCGTGGGCCCCTCACCCCTTTGCATGTACGAGGGAGAGAGAACGTGTGAACACGAGCACACAGGATGAGAAAGTCTTGTGGTTTCTTTTGCCTTTTCTCTTTGACGTGTGAGAGGTGGTGCTAGTCCATGTCAGGTGGTGCCTGTTTTAATTTCCGACCCTGCGTAAGGGTTTATTTGAGGCCCCACCCTTGGGTCCCCACACGGAGCAGAGTTTCGACCGAGAGGTTGCACCGTCTTTTGATCGAATTTCCCCCTGCGCACCTCGGTCGGGGAGGTTAGGGGTGAGAGCAACCTCGCGCCCTTCCCTCGTTGGGCCTAGGGCACGGTGCTCGGTGACCTGATAACGGGAAAATTCGAGTGAAGCCTGGCATCCCGTTCGCGGGGTTCCAATGGATCGGCTGGCGATCGACTTCAGATCCTCGGCGACCGACCCATATAGTTCTCAAGTCCGTTCGACCGGTCTTGATGGCGTGTTGCCTTCTCTTCGCAAGAAAACCATGGGTCGACTCAAGCCGAGGCTCGAATGCGGGTCGGGGGTTCCCGTGGCGCCAGAATGCCCGGGTGTCGGCCGTTATGTGGGCCAATCCCTTTCCGTCCCTCACTCTATGGGGCGGCGGC
>CM027121.1:60009999-60101944 GCA_015476505.1 Urochloa ruziziensis | reverse complement strand
CCTTGAAAGGGACTCCCAGCTCCTCCAACACCAGCAGCGTCAGGATCATCGAGAGGGCGGCGTTCGTCGAAGCCGTCGTCGCGCAGCCGGAGGCCCGGCGGCCCTCTTCCCAGGCCGATCAGCCTGTGGCAGGCCGGCCGGCCTCCCCTCGCCGCCTCTCTGGCTCGCCTTTGGGCAGAGCCTCCCTCCGTGATCCTAAGGAGGAGGGTCAGGGAGTTCACTGCCGAAGACACCCCGAAGGCCATCGGGAAGCGCCTCGTCGCCTCTCCGTTCAAGAAGGAGATTGTGCCGCTGTTCATCTCCACCTCGCCGGAGTACTCACCGCAGTACACTCCGGGAAGTCCTAGCCCTCCATGCCGGGAAGGGCCAGGCATCGGGAAGGGGCTCTTCTTAGCCCCTAAGAAGCCCGACGAGGGGAGGAAGCGCTTCATGATGCCCCCTTTGATCCAAGGACCTCCCGGGCAGATGGAGTGGTCCGAGGAAGAGGAGGAGGAGGACGTGGAGGAGCTGAGGAGGAAGCTCACCGCACTGCAGCTCAAGGTCAATCACATGGACGAGCACGTGGCGGAGGCGGTGATCGGGCAGATGGAGGCCGACGACAAGATTGAGATCCTTCGCAAGGCAATGGACTCTAAGGTCAAGCGCCTCGCAAAGGCGACCGGCAACGAGCATCTTTACGGCCCGAAGGAGGAGTAGTTTAGGCTAGAAATAGTTTAGTTTAGTTTTGGGTGCCTAGTTTAAATTCCCTTTGATTTATTTCCTTTAAATTTCCGTTTGTAATCAGCACCCCATGTTTATTCCCTTTCAATTGAATAAAATAAATTTATTTGAATGAAGTGACTCATAAAAAAAAGAAAAAAAATGAATGGTTGGTGCACACTTGTGTGCCAACCAACCCCTCGGACTGATATTTCAGTGAAGAACGCAGAAACACTGATGTACAGGAGGTGTACTGGTCGCTGGCCAAGGCAAGACTCGACCTGGCACAATGCCAGGCCGGCCAGCCTAGGCCAGGCCGGCCGGCCCCCTACTGCAGCCGCTCGAGGAGATCCCGTGCCCACTGCGTAATCTCGCGAATCACATAAACGAGGAACCTGAATCGGAACGCCTGGCTACAAGGCCAGGCCGGCCGGCCTGTACTGGGCCGATCGGCCTGGGCCTGTGGCCGTCGTCGTCGACTCGACTCCAGGACACGGTTTGCAATCCCTACATTTGATCTTTTCATGATTTTGATCTAAAATTCCTTGGCTAAATAATTTTAAAACTTGATCAAAACTCATGAAAGTGAACCCCTGCGCATGGCACCTTGGATATACGTGTGATATTTCATGAGAAAATGTTTCATCTCCTAGGAACTTTTTAATAGGATTGCCTGATTCTCGTTAATTGATGCTTATGATATGATGATTTGAGAAGTTGAGCCTTCCGATTCGAGGTTTTGGAGATTGTTCTTGAAAATAAAACTTAAGGCAACCCTTGTTATCATCAACTTGAAGTGTCCTATCCAAAGCCATATAACAAATTCAAGTTGAAACTTCTACATAGCTACCTTCTAAATTTTGAGCTTGCTCGAATTACTTGCCTTCACGTTCGTGCTATCTTGTTCATCATGGCCATCCACGTACACGAGCATCAATAAAGTCCAAATTGTCGAAAGCTCTTCATCCCCTGAAAAAAACATGAAGAAAGGAATGATACACTCCTTGTCTTCAGAAGAAAAAAAAGAGAGAAAGGGGAAAGATGAAAGATGCTTGAACAAGGACTCAAACATCAAAGTACAAATGCACTTGGCCAAGATGTATGAGTAGTAGGAATGATTAGACAAGTTCTTCGATCTTGCAAAATAAATAAAGAAGAGTGAGCAACATATCAAAAGCTCCACCTTACAACGTAGAGAGGCTTGATTCTAAGCCCAGGGGAGGATCCAAACACTATGAGTGATCGAGAGATGTTGAGAAATAACAAGGGAATGCCTCGTTTTCTTTATAAAATTATCAAAAACTCCAAATGCCAAGAGGAAGAAGTGCTCGACCAATCAATGAGTTGTTCTAAGACTCAATTGATGAAGATGAGGGTGTTAGCCACCAGAATCCAAGGTATGAAAGAAAACTCAGAGATATGACTTGTGTATACCTTGAGCTCATGACCCTGATCTTGCTAAAGTCCCGGTGATTTAATTCATTCTTTGCTAAGGGACTAGCAAAGTTCAGGTAGGGGGGCGTGTTGGTGGTCGTTACGATACGGTTTCACCACCAACATTCCGTCACATTTCAGGCTCATCCTGCTCATAACAAAGTGAAATTGATTATTTCTAATGAGTTCCACAAGTTTTGTATAATTTGTGAGTGCAGGAACAACCAAGCAAAAGATGAGCCACATTGGGCACAAAGCCAGGCCGGCCGGCCTATACTAGGCCGACCGGCCCCCTCCTGTGTCCCCTTGCCACGTCCCTGGTCCAGGAGATCACAAACATATCACTAATGATCCTGAGACGTGCGATCAACGTCGGTTTGATCCAAGGACCCGAACGGCCTAGAGTACAAGACACATGGATTAGAGGGCCCACAACCTCGGATTCTTGGACAGCCTCAACTGAACGCAACCGTTACCGACCTCTAGAGGCAATCAGGAGCGTTCAAGACGAAGGCGGTGGCCAGAGGCGCCAGGTGTAGGCCGATCGGCCTCCTGCTGCAGCTCCACGCTACCAGCTTAGCGTGGAGGTTAAGCAGGTGGTTGGCGTGACGGTTAAGCTGGCTACCGACCTTGGAAGGCTATAAAAGGCCACCCCCTCTCCATTCCAAGACACCATCCAAAGGAGAGAAGAGTAGCTTAGTGGTTTTTGCTCTCATCTTTAGAGTTAGAGTAGGGAGAGAGTGGGTGAGTTGCTTGGGTGACAGCCGAGCTCTGTAGAGAGAGTCCGGGATTTCTCCCTCGGTCTCGTCTCAACATTTTCACCCCCGAGGAATATATTCAAGAGTTATCTTCAGTAAGTCCTCGGTCTCTTGCCTTTAGTACCTCGCTAGTTTACAACTTACTTTCAGCAAGTTATCGTATTTATCTTGATCTGCGGGTACCTGAGTCTGCGCGAGTGACAGCGACTCTTCTTTGGGGTTTCCTCTATAGCCCTTCGCGTTGGGTGGAGGTCAGTGACTGAAAGCTTAGGCGTGGTGCCTGTGCTGGCTAGTCACCTCAGGTTGTGTTGCACCCCACGGAACTGCAGTGGTAGGCGGCAGGTGGTGACAGCCCTGTCCGTCCTTTGTACTCCACCACGTTCGGGTGTACTCATAACAGTAGTGCTGAGCCCGGAAGAACCCCTCTCTCATCCCGTTCTGAGTTCTTCCCGTTCTAGCCGTCGAAACAGTTCAGGTTAGATATAGATAGTTTGTCTGGGGTAACGAGTAGCTAACTAAAGTCAAGCTCTCTACCCATTTATCCTTTTGCTCCTTGGTGGGTCCGGTTGGAAAAGTTCTAGGCTAGTCGCGTCTACCGTTCCTTGGATTTGATATCCAGGTTCTTACTCCCCTGGTGAAAGGCTACATCGGACTCCGTGCGCTTGCGGATTTTAGTTAGGCTAAGGAGTGCCAACAGAGACCAAATTTTTCCCGTGGTGTCGATGACTTGCCGGTCACCCCTAATCCACGTTGAGGTGGATTCAAAGCTTCAACCGCTTCTCTATCAAGTCACACTTGATGTATAAGCCGGCTTGAATGCAACGAACCTCTCCAAACCTCGATTCCACTAGAGTTGCCCTTTACCGCTCCGGTGAGGTGAGCACAAGACCTCTCACAATCTTCCAAGGCTTCTTCACAATCTTTTTGAAGAGCTCAATGGAAATCTCACACCAAGCCGTCTAGGAGGCGGCAACCTCCAAGAGTAACAAACCAATGACGCTTGCTTGATGTTCTCCTAGTGCCTCAATGCTCAATGCAATCAAAAGCAATGCACTAGAAAGCCTCACACTCACAAGAATGCAATCCCTTAGCAAATGAGTGATAGATGAATGAGAGAGGGGACTCTTGGGTCAAATGAGCTTTCAGAATGGCCAAGAAAGCCTTCCCAAACCGGTGGGATGAGTATATATACTCCCCACACATCCTACTAGCCGTTATGTGAAAAACTCGTGAAACAGAGCACTGGCGGACCGTCCGCTATAGAGATGGCGGACCGTCCGCCCGAGCCCAACGGCTACTATTTCAAAAAGTCAAACGTGTCAGAAGTGACCGTTACGGGGTTGGCAGACCGTCCGCCCAATAGGGGCGGACCGTCCGCCGCACAGTTAGAAAAAGGTCACCACGCGACTAAGGACCACGTTTCACAAAGGCAGACCGTCCGCCTTATAAAAGTGTTCTAGAACCCCCAGAAATCGTCTCTGCGTGAACGGTCCGCGAAAGGGTCTGCCTCACACTGAAAAAGCCTGCGGACCGCCCGCCAGTGCCTGGCGGACCGTCCGCCTAAGGTAAAACAGCAGGACCCCTTATCCAACACTTAGCCGATTTTTCTTCGAGCAAATGTGAGGCAGACCGTCCGCCATCCCATGGGCGGACCGTCCGCCTAACCGAAAACAGCACGGTTGAAACCCCTTTAACTTTCTCGTTTTCTTTTCAACTATTTCTAAAACAAAGTTAGCTCTGATGCATGCATTACAACTATTTGAGCAAGTTGGCACTAGAGTTTCATCATTCAAGCACGATTGATTCCTCTTAATAGTACGGCCATCTAGCCTATCAAACCGGTCAAATTTCTTCTCTAATACTCCTTGTGACCGGTAAAAGAAAAGCCCTCTTTTACCTTTGCCTCTAGCATCCTTTTGCTTCAATATCCGGCAATATATCGTAATTGTTCATTGAAGCTCATCCATTCATCCGGACTAACATAATCTCATCATCTCAATAGAATTGTTAGTCCATGATGATTGTCATTAATTACCAAAACATATTTAGGGGCCTAGATGCACTTTCATATGTCCTACCCTATGTTTTCTTAATAAATTTATGCCGCTATGGGTCGCATGTGGGTTTAAATTGATGCATTAGAATCCTATCTTTAAGCCTTTCTTGTTCTATATCCTCTCCTTGTCAATCGTGTAGAAAGGGGCTATTACTAATTTAATTTGATTAATGCTTAGATGCTTAGTCTTGGTCTAGTCAACTTGGGAGGGATGGGCTATAGGCTAATCAATTTCGTCGCCTTTACTTTTGGTTAATTAATGATGAACGATGTTGATGAGAATGATGAAGTTGATTGCGAGGCTTGAACGGGGGATAGGGTCACGAGAAAAGAGTCTCGGTGGCATAGCCCGTTTGAACCGGTTAAGGCCCGTCCGTTGTTGACATTGTTTCGAGCACCCTCTGTGCTACCGTAGTCCGATCATTGTCGGGTAAGCTCTTTTTCGATTGTTGTCTTGGTGGTGGAGCACGGTCCTAGATGCGTGGCCGTGGGCTTTGTAGAGGGGTGCTAGGGGTGTCCCCGGTGGACCTAGCGCTTTCTCTGCGCAAACTAGGCGTTGTCTCCAACATTGGGGCTTATCGGATAGAGTTGTTGTGGGTTTATTCCGTGGCGAGCGGGTAAAGAGTACAACCCTTGCAAGGTGTAAATCGATTCGAATTGCCACGCTCTCGGTCATGAGCAAGGTCAAAGCCATTGATTCATCGTAGAGTTATCGTGAAATGTAATGTTACTTGGTATATGTTCATGCTTCATGTTACCATGATACTATTCTTATCTCAACTAAAATATTGTGAGGGCTTGGGCAAGATAAATAAATTGAACTAGATGCCTATAGGTTGTTGTTTAACATGCTAATGGTTCAAAATTTAAGGATGAGTCGCTTTAGACTTTTGGTAAATTTATTTAACCCTAAAGTCTAACCTTGATATATCCTTGCATGGTGCTAAATATTTTCCTTGCGTAAGTCTTACGAGTACCCCACGTACTCACGTTGCTTTCAAAATTCTAAGTTGCAGGTGAACCGGAGATTGTGTTTGGTTACTTTTCTCCCACCGATCCAAGGGTGGGTGATGAGTGATTAAACTTGTTGTGGCTTGTGGCGATGGTGTTTTGGGCAACAACACCATTGTTTATTTTTGCGTTATCATCATTATCCGCTGCGTTGTTACTCTTTTTATCTAAGTTATATGTTGGAGAAACACAAACTCATCCATCTTTTATGTTGTCAAGTTGATAGGTTAAACTTGTTCCTTGAGCTCTCTTTCCATTCTCGTTGGAACCATTTATGTAAAAACTTGTAACTTAATTGTGAAACCATGTTTGTTTAAAATTGCTCTTTATGGTTCATTGTATGATGTGATTGTAACGGAGGGTGTGCTCGATCTTGGCGTGTATGGAACACCTACCGGGACTACCGGATTTGTTCTCTTTTTATGTTGAATTGCACCGACTTATGCATCTTTAGGAGTAAGTTGACACTTGACACGCCGCAAGGCGAGCAAGTAGTGACTCTTATCCTATTGACCTGACCGTCAATTCACGTAATCCGAGTTCAAATTGGACGGTTCTTGCAAACACCCACCCGGGCGCCGCCGTGGAGACGGTGAGCCCTCACCGGTGGTGCGGCGGGCCGGCGAGTGGGACGCAGAACGTCTCGCCGCTGGTAGGGCTGTACATGGCGACGTGATTGGGACCGTAGTCCTCGCGGGCATACAGCAGGCACGGAGCCTGCCTCGGCGAGGGGAGGCGGAGGCGGCGGAAGGTGGCGTAGGCGGCGTGCCACGGCAAGCAGGCGGCGCCGACGCGGACGAGGCTGGGCACGTCCAGCGCCCCCATCACGATGAGCAGGAGGTCCTCCTGCAAGCCGGACCAGTCGGCGTGGACCGCCGCCGTGGTGCTGCTGCTCCGTTGAATCTGCCGCTGCTTCTTGCTTGTTGTCGTCATGACGCCGGAGGAAAACTGCACCCATGGCGCCGAAAGACTAGAGAGACGCCGCGAGGTATCTATATATATACAGTACGTGATACAGCCGAAAGCCGATCGAGCCAGTAATGCCGATTCCGATCGGAAACAATCCCGCTGATGAGCGACTAGGACGGGTGGCGCGCTTCGCCGCGCCCGCCTATAAACATAAGCCAGAGCAACCATGAAGATCAGTCAGAGAAACTTAGAATCGTCGGATTGAACCTAAAGGGAGATCTCTGTCGTCGCTGGTGGAACTGACAAACGGGCCAAGACGAAAGCAAACTGCACGATGGGCGGCCCTGTTTAGTTCCATTGTAAAAAGTTTTCACCCATCACATTAAAAAGAATTTGACATGCATGGAGTATTAAATATAGACGAAAAAATATCTCATTACATGGATGAGTTGTAAATTGTGGGACGAAACTAATAAGCCTACTTAATCCAGAATTTGCAATAGTGATTCTTTTTTACCGAAGTCAGTAGGGGAAACCCCAACCTATTTTTTGTGTAATTTTTTTATTCCAAACTCAATTAATTTGCTTCCACATGGAGTCAAACCTGAGTCTACTGGATGCTACTCGGGTGCTCTAACCGCTAGGCTAAAGGCCATTTCACTGCAACAGTGATGCTACATTAACCATTCGCTAATCATGGATTAATTATACTCTAATTACCATCATTAAATTCATCTCGTGATTTGTAGGCGAGATCTGTAATTAGTTTTATTATTAGTCTACATTTACTACTCTTAAATGGTAAATTTTTTCGCGAAAGCTTTTTGCAAAATCTTTTCACCAAACTAAACAGGCCCTAAGAAGAGAACGGGAGGAGGAATCGGCACGGTACAGTGTGTCTGTGGAGGTGGAGCAGCCGGCTGATGGTGAAAAGGTCTCTCACGCAAGAGAACACGCGTCAGGACTCAAATGAGTACAGTTGAAATGAACCAGTATTTTTTTTTATTTACCACATCTACAGTTGCTTGATGGCCTGGGAGGCCTCCTTTCCTCCCAGCGTTATAACTCTACCTATGACTACGATAGAATCCGTGTTGGTGACAGAACAAACGTACAACTCGGGACCGGGACGTACGCATACGAGAGCTTTCTAATACTAATTATATATTATATATGTCATTTTACACAAAAAAAAAACACATGTATCAGATCCAGAGAATTATAGAGATATATCGACATTGTTTTGTTGAATAAATGCAACTTGGGGCGTTTCATATGAGAAATACATATATCAGATCCAGTGATGACAGCTGTAACGCATGTATCATGGATGTACTTTCAGTGCTCTTTCATCGAAACTACCATCGCTACCAGAAAAACTTACATTGGTGCGTGGCACTTATTGCCGGTCAGCCTGGAGCCGACACTAACGTGGCGCGCGCGAGGAACAGTGACCACGAAGCCACGTTAGTACCGGTCAATAACACCAGTCGGCACTAACGTGCGTCATTTAGTGCCGGCTGGTGTTATTGACCGGCACTAACGTGACGCGCCCATTTAGTGCCGGTCAATAACACCAGCCGATACTAAATGACGCACGTTAGTGCCGGCTGGTGTTATCGACCGGCAGTAACGTGTCCCGAGCAGGTTCCTTTAAAAGGACACCATCTCTCACTCAATCACATGTGATGCATAGGTGAGATGGTAAGGAAGCAGCACGCGAGGCTAGAGGTCGTGAGTTCGAATCCTCGCGGCCACGTACGCGTATTTACGCGTGAAAAATCGCGTGACTTGTGCCTTGCGACGACGCGCGCGTGCGGGCCTCCCGGGCGCGTGTAATATTTTTTTATTATTATTTTTTGGTTGACGCAAAAGCACGACCAGCCGGCACTAATCTGTGCACGTTAGTGCCGGTCGTTTTGATTGGCACTAACGTGCCGACACGTTAGTGCCGCCCATTTAGTGCTGGCCACAGGGACCGGCACTAAGGTCCCCTGTGACCGGCACTGATAAGAGGTTTTCTAGCAGTGCATGGATTCATGGGAAACAACTTCACTATATCGACTCTCCTCGTGTCTCACATCAACAAAAGTTCAAGTTGATTGTGTTGATTGTGGCAACACTTGAGATAATAGAGATGTAACATATTGCATCACTCTTCAAGGGGGAGTGCTAATTGACGCGCGCCCGTACGCACGCTTGCGTACGCGGGACCCATGTCGGCGGTCCCCACTCTTCATCCACTTTCTATTTATGGTAAATTTTTTTTGGAAAAATGTTGCATGAGAAAAGCTTTTTTTTAAAAAAAGAATATAAAATATTTTGAAAGAGTTTTTGAAAAAGTTTTCAGAAAAAATTTCGCAAAAGTTTTTCAAAAATTTTCGGATAATTTTTTTCAGAAAAATATGAAATACTTTTGAAAAAGGTTTTCAAAAAATCAGAATAGATTGAGAATAGATTTAGAAAAGTTTGTGGGAAAATTTTTACAAGATAACATTTAAAAAAGATTGAAAAAAATTGGGTAAAAAAATTACCGTGGCTCCAAGGTCTGGCGGCCGGCCGCCGTCGCGCCCCCGTTCCGGTGGGGTCCAGGCACCGCCGGTGCGCCCGGTGCTGGCCGTCGCGGGGTGCACGAGTCGGGCGCCGGCCGTCGCCACCGCCGCCCCCGTCCCGGCGGGGGCCGGGCACCGCCTCCTGGTGCCCCCCGCACGCTGGGCGCCGCTGGGAGCGCACGCCGGCTGCCGCCCCTGCCGTCGGATCTGAGGGAGGTGAAGAGAAAGGGGAGAGAGAGCACGACAGAGCCAGAGAGGTGAGGAGAGGGATGGGCGCAATGGGCAAGAGAGTGGGCCCGCGCTCTCGTGTGTCTCTCTCCTCACGCGTCAGGATAATATTAGCATTGCGCCATTGCGTCATCAATAATAGAGATGAGTTTGCTGTGCACCAGCTTTCGTTGCTTCGTTCGTCATTTTCTTTTACAGGCTATGTATCCCACTATGCTCTCTTTGGAATATTTACAAGAATTACATATCAACTGTAATGTTCTTGAAAATCAATAAAACTTCCTTTATAAAAAAGGTATCCCCCGAATCATGTATGCACTAGTATTCTTTGGCATGCCTTTAATTTGGATTTTGAAATCTTACGTCAAAGTTATAGGTATGCGCAGTTGTGAACAACTCACAAACTTCAGATCATCAAAGTCCCTATAGATTCCGCGGATAAAGAACATTTGGGGATTTGGTCATTTATTACATTTTTTCCTTTGATCAAGAACCAAATACACTCAATAGGATGAAGCTTCTTATACTCGTGGAAAGGACCCATATTTAAGGCCAGTCTCAATGGAATTTTCATGACGGGTTTCATAGGCATTAATTACCATGTTACATCAGAAAAATGTTGATTTGGCAGAGTCATTTATAAGGAGAGTTTCATCAGATGTGAGAGGAGTTTCATCCCTATAAAACTCATCTGGCTCGGTTATCTAGTTTGCAATCTAGGTAACCGTGCCATGAAACTGTGCACCAAGACTGGCCTAATAACAACATTTACATCTTGGCACTGCCTAACCATATATAAAAGGGAAAAAAAGACACTATGCAAGGGGCATTGTTGTAGTAGTTGTATTCACAAGGTGTTTCTTTGAAAGAATTATTTCAATTATGCACCTTCACAATTTGAAAACTCCTCTGATGGTGCCACAACTCTGACCATAGACCGCATGCATATAACATGTCTAAAAGAAGTATGTAACCATACTTCTTGAAGGGATCACACCGAGTTTTTTGCAATATCCAACGTTTTTTAGCAAGTCACTGACGGGTTCGTTGCTTTTTCTAGCAAGGTACGGATCAAGTCTTGCCATAAAAAATCCATATCAGGTCTTTTTTCTTCAGTTACCTATCTTCGGCTTATACCATCACCACTTAATGTCATATATCATGGAATAAACTGAGAACCTAAAAATGGAACCTTTGTTGTATGCAAGTTAAAGGTTTGCCATTCGTATTCATAAAATTTATCGTTCATTAAGGAAAGTAGTGAAGTGGGGATGCAGGATACCGGAGATTCACCACAGCAAAATGGAGATCCTCCCATATAAACTAGCCGGAGGGAGGGGCAATTGAGTGTAACTTCGAGTATTGGACAGAGTTCTAAGAAACTCTGCAAACTCAATGTGGATGGTATATTACATTTGGGACAGTTCTCAGCATATGCATTCAAAAAGTGGAACACAGAAAAGACCAGTAAAAGTGGAAAAACGCCCCGTTGTTTCATGTGTCAGATCAACAGGACACTAGGTGAAACCATCATAATGATGTGCTCTGTTTCAATTTATTCAGCAATCCTACACCCGAGAGTTGGGGGAATGAAAGGTTCAACAGTTCAACTTGCACCGCAAGGCCTGATGTTTTTTTAGACTGCTCTGTTTTGCAAGGATCCATATTACTAATGATGCACTAATGACCAACAGATTATTTACAAGGATATCTGCAAGAAAACAAAAAAAAAACATGTGGTGTTTTTTCAAACAATTGTTTACACTAAATGTGGATATAAATCAACAGATTAATCCAATAAAATTGATCTACAGCAGGCAAGCAAAACAATTACTTAAACACAAGTTTAAAAGATCCAATGTAACATAAGAGGCATGGTTCTTATGGCGGTAAGGTGAGACAAGGCGACCCACCACCTTCCAGCCGCCTTAGACCAAAACAAGGGGAGCGCCTTGTTGCATAGGCCACGCCATAAGAACCATGATAAGAGGATTGAAAAAAGAATGCTAATGCACTAATTTTTATAGTTTAGGGAACTTACAAAAATGTCAATGTCTATTTTTATATGTTGAATTGGGTGTGGAGGGTGAAGACAACTATACAAGGGAGTGGTAGTATGCTACAATCAAGGTCTTACCATTCTGTATCTAAAAAATCCATACATTCCTGTGCCTCCAAAATGATAAGTGCTGTTAGGCAGCTCTTTGACTTGAGAAAAACTGGAAAAGTTATTCTCTATCCTGATGGGTTCCTCCCTTTTTGTAGGGCGAGGGCCCAAAGTAGTTAGATCTAAGAAGGAACCATAAGCTTTACATGCCTCAATTACAGTATCATATGACTTGGCAGGAAGTTCAAAACCTTGGCTGGAAGCCTTCATGTACATCTCATAAGCAAGTCTTGGTTTACCATCTTGCACAAGAGCTTCAATCAACATCTGATATGTAATTTCATTTGGCTCAATGCTCCGAATTTTCATCCTGTGAAACCACTCAAATGCAGTGCCACCCATATTGTTCCTCACACATGCACTGATTATTGCGTTGAAGGTTACTACAGTTGGTTCAATCTGTTCGGCCAGCATATCGTTCAGAACAGCATCTACCATAGCATGATTGCCCTTACCAATGTGAATTGACGCCAAAATTGTATATGCATACAGGTTTGGTTTAACGCCAACTTTGCACATGTGTTCCCAGACTCTCAAGGCCTCATCATATAGCTTGCCTTTCTCAAGTGCACTCAGCAATGCTCCATAGGAAACTACATCCGGTTTCAACCCTTCCTCTATCATTTTCTTGAATATATCCACCGCAGCCGATGTTTCCGAAGCCCTTGAGCATGCAAGGAGAACTGCATTCCACTCTTTGCTTCCAGGCTTCAAGCCCTTCTCTTGCATCTTGTTAAGCAGCCTAACGCCCCACCTCCAAATGCCCCTCTTCTTCGCAGCATTCAGCAGAATATTGAAATGCGACATGATCAGCTCATAAGACAAATTGTTTGGCTTTGGCCCTTTGTCCAACAAATCCTCATAAATCTCAAGTGCTGCCCACCATTTCTTAGACTTGCCCATCAGCCAAATCAGGTGGTTGCACACTGACAGGCTGATCTGCCCATCATGCTCACGAATCCTCTGATACAGTTCCTTGCCAATGGTGTAATGCTCCTCCCCTGTGCACGCCCAGACAAGCCGCTCGTAATCGTTCCTTTCCGGCCTGACACCTGCTTCATCCATGGCAAGGAGAACCTTCAACACCTCACGGACCGGATTCTGCCCACCGACAAGCGACCGCCGCATCGACATGTAACATACCCTGACAGTAAGCTTCTCAAACTTGACAAACTCCTGCTCCCAATCGTCATGGTTCCCCACCAATTCACCCTTCTTGTACTTCTCCCTGAGCGTGACAAAGAACTTGATGGCTGCAAACGCATCCCCGGCCTTCTTGTAGGCCGACATCACCGTGGAGTAGCTCGCTGCAGTCGGCACAAGTCCACGGCCTTCAATTTCGCCGTACAACCTGAAGACATCGTCAGTCCTGCCCTGCTGAACGTAAATGGACATCAGGGTGTTGAAGGTCACAATGTTTGGGGCAATTTCTTGCGCCTCCATGTCAGCGAGGACATCCTCAATCCGCCCGAACTCTCCGCAGTTCTTGACGGCGCCGAGGAGGCAGTTGTACACGAATTGGTTGAGCCCGACGCCTCTCCTCTTAAGATGCTCCACGACGGCGAACGCGGCGTCCAGGCAGTTGTCCTTGCCGAGCCCCCGAATCACGGAGGTGTACACCTGGAGTGGCAGGAGCCGGCGGCCCTCGCCGCCGCCGCCCAGGAAGCCGCTCACCAGAAGCTCCACGTCGTCGGCCGTTCTGGCCTCACGCAGCACCGCGGCGACCGCGGCGACGTCGATGCCCGCGCCTCCCTTAGTCCTGCCACCGCCGCCATCGCCGGTGGTGGTGTCACCGCCGCCAGTCGTGAACTGCGAAGGTCCTAGAACGTGACGCGTCACAACTCCGAAGTAGGTGTTCGATTTTGAAGCGGAGCAGAGTTCAGGCCCGTACCTTGGCGGCGACCCTCCGGGAGCGGCGACGGGGGAGCGGCTCCGCCGGCGGGAGCTGGAGCTGCCGGAGGAGGGAGGAGGCGCGCGCGTGGGTGGCGCTCTGGTGATGCCTGCGAGGGCCGGGGACGTGGCCGGCTGCGGAGCGGAATGCGGCCAGGGAGGAAGCCATGGCGACGGGTGGTGTGGAGGAGCCTTCTCTTCCAGTTCCAGAAGGCTATCTGTTTGTGGTGTGGAGGAGCCGCCACGAGGGACCCGCTTGTGGCTGCGGGCGTTGGCGCCTACGTGGCACTCGGCTGACCTGTCGGATACTCGGATGCACCAAGGTCACAGTTGAGCTTTGTGCTCGTGATCGCGCTCTCCAACGAAAATGCATTAAGGGTATGAGCGAAATATCATTAAATATCATGTCATATCAACAATTTTATTAAAATAATAGAGTTTTTTACGAGACGAGAAGATAGTAGTGTCATGGAATGAAACAGGATATCATGGTAACGATACTCCTCCGAACGCCTATTCAAGTTCACCAAGCACAGAAAGATAAAAATGCAACTGCACTGATGGACCCAACGGGGTACGGTAAACTTAAAATAACGCCTTCGAATCTGTGATACAGCAGCCCAGTGTTCTGGAAGAACAAACGACACAATCCTTCGCACCCCATGTCGTCAATCTTACAACTCCTCCAACCAGCACGCTGCCTACTGCTACTGTTACTCACCGATACCAATCAGGGCCATGGAAGGACGACGATCACGGCCAGAATTCCTCTTACACAACCCTCTTCCAGTTTCATCAGATGCTCTTGCAGTTTTAGAGACAGCTTCAGAAGAGACGTGTTTGTCAGAGGTAGATAGCGTAAAACTAAACTGAATCATACCTCAAAACAAGGAAGAAAATTACTACAACAGACGCATAATAGCTGGTAGATAGCGTAAAACAGGCTAGTTTATTGTTTTAGGAAACCCTGTTACGTGAAAGCAAAAAAAAAAGAAAAAAAAAGTAGAATTACAACAGAACTAAGCAACGCTAGATGGGATGCAGAGGCTGTCGCCTCACCACACCAGAGCTATGGTATATTTAAGTCCTCAAAGTACTTGGCAATGTTTGTTTCAAATTTTCAAGGAACAAGTATTTTTTTAACAAAATCTGATTATGTGTTAATAAAAGAGTTGACGAGATGAGTGACCCGCGCGACCCGCCTGCGACGGCGCTGCCTTCCGCCGCCGTCGCTGAGCAAGCCCTGCCCGATCCGCCCTTCCGGCACCGGCGGCCACAACCACCCGACCCGCCGGCTCCAACTCTCTGAAGCTGTCGGCCTCCACCCCCTGCGTCCCAAACACGGTTGCCCCTCGTCGTCCTGGACCTCGCCCTGCCCGTGCTAGAAGTTCCAGGCGCCGCGGATCCCCGCTTGACCTTCGCGCCAACGGTGTCCTACCTCTTCCCTCGCTTCCCTCCGCCGTCTCCCCATCTTCGCCTGCTGCCGCCTCTCCTCCGCCTTCTCGCTTTTCCTGCTCCCGGCGCCTTGGCACCCCTCGCCCTGGCGTCGTCTTCGCCTCTTCTGTCCTCCGGGACCTCCACGTGCCGGTGGTGCGCCCGCTCTCCCCTGCTTCCCCGCTTCCCGCTCCCACCGCCCTCTGGGTCGTCCATGGCGCGGGCAATGGACATGTCAACTCCCACTGGATGGCGGCGGCGCTCACCTTCCTCTTCACCTCCCCGGCCGATCGTTTCTCTGTCTCCAACTCGCTGTCTGGCATGTTCCGCACCCAGGTGTCTTGCCCCGCTGTCGCGGCTTTCGTCCTCCGCCGCGGCGGACTGTCCTTCGGCGGCGTCGCGCTCGCCGTCGTTCCCTCCCGGCTCGACGCCATCCAACAGGCGTTTTTCGCACCCGTTGACCAGGTGGCTCCCTCCCCCGTCGGGCCCATCACCCACGTTGGCAGCGGCCCCACCAACCTTGAAATCTTCCCCCCTCCTGTCGCCTCACCGCCTTGCTCTGCAGCTGCCACTTCGCCGCCAAGGCCTCCCTTTTCCCCTCCACTTTCCCCCTCCTGTCCCGTCAGGATTAACGCTCTGACGCAGGCGGACATTTCGGCCACCCCGCTGCCGGCCGCTCCCCCCGTCACGCCGCCCCGCTGCGCCTCGGGCTCCCCGCTGGCCCCTGCCCCGCGCGACATCATGGCTTGCGCCGGCCTCCCTCCCTCGCCCCTGCCTGCTGACGCGGGCGGCGCGGTCCGGCTATCTGCTCCTCGCACATTCGTCGATGTCGCGCGCTCCCCTCCCTGGCAGCCGCGCCGCTCCCCCCCCCCCCTCCTAACCTTCAAAACCCCTCTTCTCCTCCCCTTCCTCCCCTAGCTCCCCCAGGTGCTGCTTCCGCTGCCTCGCTCAGGATCACTCTGTCGCCGTTTGCCGTGACCCCATCCGCTGTTGCGGTTGCGGGTGCTCCGGTCACCGGTTCACCTCGGACCCGCCGTGCCTCCGCCGGTCCACCAGCATGCCTGGCCTGGCTTGCCTCGCTGCGACGGCTCTGGCGCTTGGTCTCCTCCGCGCCCGGCAACGCCGTTCCCCCGTGGGGCCCTTCCGCCGGCCTCCCCTCCTCCGGCACTCTTCTCACGCCCGTGGCGGGCGCTGCCAGCGAGGGGCCACCACCGGCTCATGTTGCTCTTCCGGTGCCGGCCGTCACGCTGCCCGTGGCCGCTCCTCCTCCTCCTCCTCCGGTTGCGGCGTACTCCTCCTCGCCGGCATCGTCTGTCGACGAGTTCGATCCCTTCCACGACGGCGTCCGCGACGTCTTCATGCCGCCGGTCAACTGTCCGACCATGAGACGCTACGCCTATGCGTTCGTCAGTCCTGACGCCCCGGACCCGGCTTCCCTCGTGGGCGCTCCTCCTCGGCGACATCCCGCATGGTGAGCATCACTCCATCCTGTCTAGTGCTCGTGGCGCAGGGATTGTGGTCTTCAACTCCCCGGAGGTCCGCGACGTCGCCGTTGACGGCGAGAACCTCCCCGTTCTGGAGTTCACTGTCCACTTCGAGCGCCCTGAGGAATCGGAGTTCGAGGGCTCCTTCGAGCACGGCGGCTTCGTCACCCTCGCCCTCGAGCGCTACCCGCTGCAGCACTGGAACCGCTCCGACATCTGCGTCGCAATGGGTGCCGTGGCCAACCCCACGGACATCTCCCAGATCGCCCTGCTCGACCTCGACTTCACCACTGTCGTCGTCACCGCCAAGTACGAGAGCTTCTCCGACATCCCCAGCAACCTGCGGCTCAAGAAGGATGACGGCTCCTACTCGGTCACCCACGTGTGCCGAGTGCGTCGCTGGGGTGTCGGCCCTGACTCCGCGGACGGCGCGGCGGACGACGCGCCGGATGGTGCCCCTGCTGCTCCTCCCCCTCCCACCGGCCCTGGTGGCGCACCCCCCCCCCCCCCAGGCTGTTAGGAGCACCGGCCGGTCCTCCTCCTTCCCGGCGGCTGGGCTGCGTGGGCGGAGCGGGCCTACTGACGCCATCCTCGCTCCTGACCCTGCGCTCGTCGAGCCCGCGGAGGCGATCGTCTTGTGCCTCCCCTTCCCACGTCCTGCGGCAATGCAGGCACACGTGAGCGTGGGGAACTACTTTCTGCTCCTCACCGGCCTTGATGGCCAACTCGGCCTCTTCAAGGTGCCTAGGGTGGTCCAGGCCTCGGGTTCGGTGGGCCCAGCTGGCATCCCGGCGGTCAACCTTCCCTCCGGCAAGATCGGCCACATCCGCAGTGCTGCACACCAGCCTGGTGGCCCTCGCTAGCTGGGCTGCCTGCCGGAGGCCGAGCCCCACGTCTGCGACGTTGCATCCGTCCTCGCCCACGTCGCGGCCTCCGTCGCTGAGGCTCGTGCCTCCCTGGTCCAGGCACCTCCCCCGCCGCCTCCTGTGCCGGCTGCCCAGCGCCCTTCTCAGCGTGCTAGCGCGAACACGGTCACCGCTCCACGCCCGCCGAGTGCCCGCGTTCGTGCCTCCGAGAACCCATTGTTCACTACTGCTTTGGCCAAGGCGACGCACCTCAAGGCTCAGCGCCTCGGCGGCTCGGCCGCCGTGACTTCGGTGGTGCCCGCCATCTCGGCACCTCTCTCGACCCTCGAGCTCCGTGCTCTGGGGGATGGATGCGACCTCGACGACGCTGCCATGGCAGAGCTTGCCTCTGCCTGCGCCTCGGTGTCTGTGGGTGGCCCATGTTAGCCACCCTCTCTTCTCGGTCGGGCGTGCCCTCTCCTCGCCGCCTCGTGGCCGTCACTCGCCACCCCTGGATGGAGTTCTTTTGTGTCTGGGTGATGTTCTCCCCTTGCTTTTGTCTGGCGTGTTGCCAATCTTTTGCTCTCTGGACGTTCCCCGTCGGCCTGTCGCCGGGGCGTCCTCGCACTGCTCGCGCTGTGCCTGTAACTCGGGTGATTCTCTCTTGTGATGGTTAGAACGCGTAACATTCTCATCTCTAGCTGGAACTTTCGTGGCCTGGGCGACAAAGACAAGTGCAAAGACGTAAAGAGCAACCTCTCCAACCGCAACCTCGACGTCGTCTGCTTGCAAGAGTCTAAGCTTGCGTCCACGTCGCTTTTCAAAGCCCCCACGTTCCTCCCTCCAGGGGTCTCCGCGTTCTCCGCCCTCGACGCCGCCGGCGCCTCTGGCGGCATCGTCACCGCTTGGAACCCACGTTCCGTCAACCTCTCAAGGGCAGTACCACTTCAATTCTCTCTAACCTGCTTCTTCTCCACTACGGCCGACCTGCAGGCCTTCGCCGTCACCAACGTCTACGCGCCCTGCGACGCCGCCTCCCGCCAGGCATTCTTCGCTGAGCTTCATGCCATGGCGGCGCTCTGTGATGGACCTTGGCTTTAATTGGGGGACTTCAACGTCGCGTGACAACCCCAGGACAAGAACAACGACAACTTTGATCATGGTGCCGCCGAGCTCTTCAACGACACCATCGACGCGCTCCAGCTTCAGGAGCTGCCTCTGTTGGACCGCCGCTTCACCTGGTCTAGCATGCGGCAGGCTCCCACCCTGGTGCGCCTCGACTGCGCCTTCATCAACGCGGCGTGGGGCGCCTCGCTGTTCAACTCCACGCTCCACTCTCTTCCCCGACCTACCTCCGACAACGTACCGCTCCTCGTCACCGCCTCCTCGGCCGCACCGGTGTCGCAAGTCTTCCACTACGAGAAGGCTAGGGAGCTGCACAACGCGTTCCGGGACGCCGTGCGCGGCGTTTGGGAGCATCCATATGCCAATGGCGAGGCGGTGCAACTCCTCGTGCGACGGCCCAAATGGACGAGGGCCATTTGCAAGAAGTGGGCACGTGAGCACCGCCGACCCAACACTGTGCTGGCGGCCTACGACGGCGTCGTCGAGCTGCTCGGCCTCCTGGAAGAAGCGCGGCCTCTCTCCGCCCTGGAATTCCTCCTGTGACGACTCGTCACCGCCCGCCGCTCTCTTGCGATCCAGGAGCTCGCCGCGTACTGGCGGCAACGCTACTCCTTCAAGCTCTGTAAGTTCGGGGATGAGAACACCGCCTTCTATCATGCCTCTGCTTCTGCTCGTTTACGCAGCAACAAGATCCCCGTCCTTCACGACGGGGCCACGCCGGTCTACACGCACGCCGCCAAGGAACGCCTCCTCCACTCCTTATACTCTGAGCTCCTTGGCAGCAAGGTCCTCGGTGAGCCTCCTCCCCAACTGCTCTCCCTGTTGGCGCCGGTCTCGGGCCTGGCATACCTCGAGGCGCCCTTCACCGTCTCTGAGGCCAAGGAAGCTCTGTGGCAGATGCGTGTCTCCAGCAGCCTCGGCCCGGACGGCTTCGGCCCAACGTTCTACCGGGCGTTCTGGCCGCTGCTCGAGGACTCCGTCATGGCGGTCCTCCATGCCTTCCAGCGCTGGTCGTGCTACTACCCAAGAAGCCGGACGTCACCTCTGCAGATGGGTTCCGGCCCATTAGTCTCCAGAACTGCGTCCCCAAGCTCGCCGCCAAGATCCTGACCACGCGGCTTCAAGGGGCCATCCCGGCGCTCATCTCCGACCTCCAGACCGGCTTCGTCAAAGGACGTTCCATCACCGACAACTTCCTCTTCGCGTCCGAGCTACTGCAATGCTGCCGCAAACGAGGAGCACCGACCATTGCTCTCAAGCTTGACTTCTGCAAGGCGTTCGACTCCATCTCATCGGTGGCGCTCGACCGGATCCTAGAAGCGCGGAGTTTTGGGGCCTCATGGCGCGCCTGGATGAGCGCGCTCCTCTCCTCCGGCCGCGCGGCGATCCTACTCAACGGCGTTCCTGGGCCATGGATTCGGTGCAAGCGCGGACTACGGCAAGGCGACCTTTTAAGCCCCTACTTGTTCATCGTCGTCGCCGACCTGCTCCACCGCATGATCACTGATGCGGCAGCGCCGCTGCCGCTGCGACACCTGCTGGTTGACGACCTGGACTGCCCTGTCATCCAGTACGTCGATGACACTTTGGTTCTCCTCCGCGCGGAAGAGCCCCAAGTTCGCTGCCTCAAGACGGTCTTGGACTCGTTCGCATCGGCGACCGGCCTCACCATCAACTACTCCAAGAGCACCTTTGTACCGATCAACGTCGACGTTGGCGCCGCCGCCCACCTAGCCGGCATCATGGGGTGCACCGTTGCAACCTTTCCCCAAAACTACCTGGGGCTGCCGCTTTCCGACGCCAAGCTGCCGGCATGCGTGCTAGACGACCTCGCCATCCCCGTCGAGCGCTGCATCCCGAGCTGGCGCGTTCACCTCCTCAACCGTGGCGGGAGGCTAACCCTCACCAATGCACTGATGTCACTGAAACAGGTTCACGCCATGGCCGCCGTTCGCTTCCCTCAGTCCACGGTGGAACGCATGGACAAGCCCCGCCGCGGAATGTTCTGGAAGGGCTCGCCCCGTTGCTCGGGTGGGGACTGTTAAGTGGCCTGGACTACGGCCTGCCGCCTCAAAGAAGAAGACGGCCTCGGCATCATCGACATCAACACCCAGAACACCTGCCTCCTCCTGAAGACCGTCCACAAGCTCCTGACCGGCGACAGCAATCCATGGGCGAACTGGGTCAGGTATTGGTACACACCTGAGCGCAACCCCCCCCCCCCCCCCAACGTCCTCCTGGAAGATGTTTCAAGGTCTCCTGCCTACTTACCGTGGTGTCGTGGGTGTGTCAGTGGGGCGAGGGGACTCCACCTCGTTGTGGTTTGACAGGACATCCGTGGGGGCGCTCGCCACGGCTCTCCCGACGCTCTTCTCCCACTGCTGTAACACCCTCAAAATTAAGTAGAATTAATTTAGGGTTCATTTAGATAAATACTAGATTTATTAGGAAAATTATAGATTTAAAAGGGAACGAATATAGAAAACAACCTATAAATAACCAAAGGGAAATAAAGGGATGCTCATAACTTAAGTGTTTTCTAGGACCTAAAATAAACCTCCAAACCCTAGAATAAAACTAGAAAGGGTTTGGTTTGAATTTGAAATCAAACTCTCTTTAAAACCCCTATCAAATCAATAGGAAACTATTCAAAACGTTAAACGGGCCAAAACCCCGCATCCGGCCCAGCTCACCCCGTCAGCCCACCAGGGAAGTCTGGTTTCTCCCCTCGAACTCCCAGCCCCAACCGCCTTGTCCCCCCCCTCCCGGCCGACCGCGGCCCAGCTGGCGCCTGTGGCCCAACTCCCTCCCTCCTTCGCACGGCCCGCGGCCGCAGCGGCCCGTATATCGCCCCGCGGACCACTCGCACCCCGGCCCACGCGGCCACCTCCCTCTTCCTCCTCCTCCCGACGCGCTGACGTCACCGCCGCCGGCAGAGCTCCGAGCTGCCCCGCCGCGCGCCAGCGCCCCTCACGCCCTTCCCACCGCTGGATGCTCCAGCATCCAAGCGTGAGTGAGCCACGCGCGAATCGCGACGGCCACGCGTCCCCGGCCGGCCGCCGTCTGGCACCCCAATGCCCAACCACCCGGGCGCCATTAATGGCCCGGTGTGCCCATCCCCGGCGCCCCTACCTCCTCTCCACGGCGTTCCATACAAGACTGCGGGCGCGCCACCACCGCGTGATGCACCTCGTACGGCCCAGATGAGCGGCGATTGTGGCGCCCACCTCTCCTCCCCGAATCCCCGGCCGAGCGCCATGGCCGGAGCTCGAGCCCCTTGCAACGGCCACGCGTCCCGCCCCGCCGGTCGTCCCCATCTCCGCCGCGCGACGTGGCGAAGCTTCGCGCGTCCGCCCGGCCTATAAAAGGCGGTCCGAGCCCTGGTAGAATGAGCACATCGAGCTCGAGCTCGAGCTCGAGCTCTCCCTCACTCGCGCACGGATGCGCCGCCCCACTCCCCTCCCCTCCTCCCTGCTAGCCTCGCCACACTCACCGTGGCTCCCTCGTCCGCCTGAGCCAAGCCGCAGGGCCGGCGGCGAGCTACATCGCCGTTTCGGCGCAACTCCGGCAGCCCCCGCGGCGGCGCAATGGCGCGCTCGGCGGCGCCGCCCGGCCCCGGCGGGAAGAGGGAGCCGCCGTCCCCGGCAGATACCCCGCCGTCACCCTCCTCTCTTCATAAATCTGACAGGTGGGCCCAAACGCCAACGCCGTCACCCGGCGCCGTCCCCCCTTCCCCGCTACCGCTGCCACGTCGGCCCGGCCGACGCCGTCAGCCACGGTGACGCCGTCTCTCGCTCTCTCCCACCGCCAGGTGGGTCCCACGGGACGACGGCCGCGATCCGTCGCGCGCTTCAGCGCGTGGACGCGGTCCACTGAGCCGCACACCTCGCCACGCGCGGTCCACCGGTCCACGAAGCCGGCGCACGGAACAGTGCCGAGGCTAGACCCCACCCTCGCCGCGTCAGCCCTAGCTAAATGATAGGTACACCCCGGTAAGGGTACACGCAAGTGTATTTAGATCCTTTTCTCACTTCTAAAAATTCCCCAAAAATACCCAAAAATACTAGGGATATTTCTAAGCCTATTAGTGCCATCCAATCCCTTTTAGCCAATCATTAGAGGCCAAATCCAATTAGGTTAGTTTCTAGCCAATAGAAAGCCTCCCTCGGTGTACCCAGAAAATTCCCCTTTCTCTGTCTTAGCCCCATAAATCCCTAGAAAATTCCCATAAATATTAGGGATTATTCTAAGCATTTCCATGTGCTTTGTTCCCTAATATTTATATCCTAAGCTTAGCCATGCCTGTAAACCACCCGAAACCCCGCCGTTACGCCACCCGTGTAAACCCTAACCCTGTCTAAACCCCCGTCGCCCAACCGACCGTCCGTAAACCCCTAGGTTTTAGTGAAACCCTAGCCATCATGCTGGCCAAAGATGGATAAGGATTCTCTAGAAATCTATATCGGCTATTCGGAGTTTATTCCTTAGAAATCTATGTAAATTCCGAGATGCCGATAATCATCATTCCAGCCATCTTCCAGGGGATTATTTAATAATTCTCTTCCAAATTCCCATCCTCTAATCCATTGGTTATTCTATATAATTAATGGATTATTAATCCAACCCCAGCCGTTAGAAGAATCCTTTGAATCCCCGCCTTGTTTCTATTCCTTTTCCTTTTACGATTTGATTGATGTATTGTTATCCTGATTGTTATTTTATGTGTTTTTATCGATAGCATGACCGGGCCCCGACGAGACGCCAAGGCTCCAGAAGGCCCGAAGCCCAGCCCGGTCAACATACGATGCACGCCTGCGTAAGGAACGACTAAGGATCGATAATGAAGGCAAGTCTCACCAATAATATCACCTTAATCACTAAAGTTTACCGTTCTTGCAGCGTAAGCTATGAGGAGGCATCACGTGGGTGAATGCCTGGCCCCGCTATAGTTATAGGATGCTGATTGGGAGTGGAAGGAAGATCCCAAGGAGGGAGATTCTGTCCTAAGAGCCACTCTGATCCTAGCTAAGGACCGGTTCATGGGAGAGTCTTTCCAATCCCCTGTACAACCACGCATGCCAAAAAGGTATGGCCTTCGGGAATACCTATTTATGTGAGGCCTTGACTCACACCCCACTAGTCAGCACTAGTAAACTGTCCCAAGGGGCCACGGTGGGCAACGGGTATGCTGGAGACAGCCCCAGACAGAGGGCTGGGACTGGTCGCACGGGTCGCATGTGACAGGGCTGGTAGGGCCCAAGGGCGATGCAGATGCATGCCCTTTATATATAAGGTGCACCTATTCCCCGGGAAGGTCCTTTTGTGGACAGATATGCGATCCCTGTTTAGGCCCCAGCAGCACCCGTGGACAGAGCTAGTGATTGGCTGTCTAGAGATAGACGCCAGTGGACACGAGTCTCGTAGGTCGACGCCCGCCTTTCGCGGAGGTGGGAACAGACCGAATGCGTGGTAGATAAGTACAACCTCTGCAGAGTTAAAATCTATCTGGATAGCCGCAGCTCTCGGCATAGAGCCGATTTGGTCAAAGCCCCCACTGATTAGATTTACTTTATTGCACGGGAAACCCGGACGGCAGGAGCGCCGATGACTGGGTTCTGGGCTTGATACCGGGACTGGCAAGGAGAAATGCCCCTCCAGGCCCAACCTTCACATTTATTTAGTTTAATATATTATATTATTGAATTTGTGGGATTTGCTGGGTATTCAATTCTGAATACTCACTCTTGCTTTCATTGTCACACAGGTTTAAGTCTCCAGGGCGATGAGGTGCTACAGCCCATTCCGGTGGAGGAATGAAGTGCCTACCCGCTCTCCGCTAGCTAAAACAAACGGTGTTAAATCTGTTTAAAATTATACGTTATTAATCTGTGATAAGATCTGTATCAGCGGCCGATCCAGGACCTGATACAGGTAATCAAGGGACGTCCCGGTAAGGGGTCCCCACAGGGTGGTATCAGAGCCGTAAATAAATTCATAACACCATATAAGACAGCCCATAGGCACCAGGAAGCCATAAACCCTCCATTCTGCTCCTATTTTTCGAAATTTCTCGAAAAATCCTTTGTCCATGCCCCTGAACTCCCTTTATTTCTTGCTTAACTCCAAATGTTACTCTGACAGGTATGGATCATGAGAATGAAGTTCGGAAGATGATCCGCAATACGGAGATTATGAGATGAAGATTTGCCGAAAAGCAAATGCTTCCGGAGTAACTAGAGATCTAGTAGTAGAATGTTCTATTGGGAAATAAGCCTATGACTTCATAGTAACGTACTTTTGATTTTATAATGTTTGATTAAGCCCGGATGATAGTTTCCCCCTTTCCATATAATAGATATGGATTTGATTGGTAGTTGATTGTAGAAATGCGTGGATAGATCCACTCTTTCCTTTAAACCTAAGGATTATCTATAGCTTTTGCCCTCTAACGTCATCAGTGCAAGCAGAAGCTCAGAAATAAGAAAATGTTTGGAGAAATAGCTTCACATGTCGAATACGGAATACGGGATCTAATCCTCTTAAGTGGGGTAGGTTCCGAAGTCGCCAAGACATCGTACTCGGAGAATCATAAAGGATCAGTTAACGAAAGTCATAACATACGAACCCCTGAGTAAATACTGAGTCATAACATACGAACCCAGGGAAATACGGAGTAATCAGGGGAATAGTATAAGACAAGTCTATACTATGAACGTGACAAGGTGTGAATCCCTGAGTAAATCATGGAACTGAAACTTGTAAAAGCTGAAGAAACCAATATGAAGATATAAGGATATTCATTAGCAACTCTAGCCCATAAATCCTGAGACCCATAAACCACTAACCAAGCAGACCCACTCTTTTCCCTACTCAGATCAACCCCATCCACCCTGAATATGTTCCGGATTAGCCAACAATCTCCTTGAATTAGGACTGGCTATATCCATAAACCTCTGAGATCCTTTATCAGTCCCTGTAACCCCCTCACCCACAATCTTCTCGAAACTCCTATTCCTAAAACACCAATTTCGAAGAAGCCGAAGAAATAGCCGAGGTTCTGCATCTGGAAACATGCAAATTTCTTTGTGGAACTAGCTTCTCTTCATCATCACCATTCTCGAGCAAAACCATCATCAATTCCTTTGAAAATTCGCCCCGGTCCAATTCTACCGAGGTAATCGAAACCCCAATCCATCAAGCATGCCAACTCGCAGACAAGCCGACGCATGAATAAGCGACGGTTCGTCACCCACGTCTCTCGAGAAAATTCCAACACCCTTTCCTCAAATAAACCCGCCCTTTTCCTAGACAAACCCACCTGGATCCCCGACTTTCCATAAACCTCTGAAATCCTAAGGGAACCATGTATACTCACCACCTCGATATCACCTTTAACCGTATCCCTCACCCCAAGGCATTCCAAGGAAAACCTGCCTTCCCTCACTCACAACCAAACCAGCACTCCATCAAAGTACCCTGACCACTGGCCACCACACGAATATGAAGCCATTCCTTAGCAAGAAATCATCCTATTTCTTCACAAATCATTGAGACATGCAAGCTCCTCTAAGCCTGCCTCTCAATTCTCATCCATCCATGAGAAGCTCATGACTATCCTAGAAATATTACCCCGTCCCTAACTTGATAATCGTATCCATTTATTCGTCTATTCTCCGCCATTAGGTATAAACTACTAGATTTCACAGATCATTGAGGCATGCAACTTCCGTAAGAAGATGCTCCTCAATTCCATTCCAACCACTCACAAATCCGTACCCACAAACGTCTCAACAAAATTCCCCCACCATTCCCTTTGATGATAGCAATCACTTCAGACTCCCAGTCAATCCTCAAAACTCGTCCTCATCCTACCCACACCCAAAAAGGAAGCCCCCTTTCTTGCCTAGCAATATCCTTACACCAGGTCATATAAAGAAATGACCAATCAAGCTCATAACCCTGAGCTGACCACCCCATCCTCCCCCTCTGTAAGGAACCTTCAGCTCTCGCCATCCTCCTACAAAGTAGTCCATGGTGAAAGATCCAAGAAAGCAAAGGGTATAAGGAATGATCATAACACAAGAATGGATCATGATTCAGGAATAAAATAACCGGGTGAGTTGACAAAGGAATCCCCAACCCAAGATTTGGGAAAATGAAGTCACCAGCAACCCCAGATAAGCCACCATGATCCAAGGATATGATCAGGATCAACCGCCATGTACCCACCCAAATTCCATAGTCAGTAAACCTACTAACCGAAGAATCCTGAACCACCTAGCCCTCCCTACTTCCCTAGGGAACCTGAGACAGCTTGCTCCGGGCAGAAGAAACATAAGGAAGGAATCCTAGTGGGATAATTGGGTGATCTGGTAGGGGAATCATCACACAGAAATTGGAAACCAAGCTCCCCTAAGAATGGTTAGTAAACCCTCCAACCAAGGGACTCTAACCATCCCGCCATTCTGGAAGGAGACACTTCTCAAAATGCCCAGAAAAATCACCGTACCAAATTCTCTGGTGAGAAGTGGTCACCCAAGTTTATCACCCCTGGATACCTTGTCCCGCCCGGTAACCCCGGAGTTTTTATTAAACTCTTTTCAAGGAAACCAGAGCAGCTACAACTCTAGTGGCCATCAAAAATTTTCCCGAGCACAGAAGGATCAAGGCGGCAAAATACTCACCATCGGGAAAACCTGGGGCAGAACTGATACTCTCAAAGATGAAAAAAAATTGAGAGTTAATCAAATAGAAACCAATGGGTAAAAACCATCCCAATGACCAATAATAGGACATGTGAAGGAGTAGTAAGGTACAACATGGATACATCCAAGTCAAGGAAAACTTGGATAAGAGATTTGGATAAAAGACCCTGAGGGGATATGAAAATCCGAGGATTCTTGTTGAAGGCAGACACAGAAATCTGAGAAATCCGTTCGGAAAAGAAAACCTCGGATTACGATCAAGGAAATCCTGAGTTGATCCTTTTAAGTGGGGTAGTAACCCAAATGAAGAAAAGGATACTTGACCTCAAGAACTTGAGGATTAAAACAACTCAGGAAAAGTAATTCATCAAGTCACCCTAAATACGACAGAAATAAATTGGATACATTTAGGAGTAAAGGAAATAAACATCAACAACAATACTCCCACATATGGAAATGAGAGATAAAGAGAAAGAATTTCTTAAAGTTAAAAGGGAGAAGAAATTCCTTTTAAAAAGCATTGGAAATCCTTGCCATCCACTAAGGAAAAATTAGAACAAAACCCTAGACCTTCTTTCTAGCCCTAAATCTCGGGGCGAGATTTCTTTAAGTGGGGTAGATCTGTAACACCCTCAAAATTAAGTAGAATTAATTTAGGGTTCATTTAGATAAATACTAGATTTATTAGGAAAATTATAGATTTAAAAGGGAACGAATATAGAAAACAACCTATAAATAACCAAAGGGAAATAAAGGGATGCTCATAACTTAAGTGTTTTCTAGGACCTAAAATAAACCTCCAAACCCTAGAATAAAACTAGAAAGGGTTTGGTTTGAATTTGAAATCAAACTCTCTTTAAAACCCCTTTTAAATAAATAGGAAACTATTCAAAACGTTAAACGGGCCAAAACCCCGCATCCGGCCCAGCTCACCCCGTCAGCCCACCAGGGAAGTCTGGTTTCTCCCCTCGAACTCCCAGCCCCAACCGCCTTGTCCCTCCCTCCCGGCCGACCGCGGCCCAGCTGGCGCCTGTGGCCCAACTCCCTCCCTCCTTCGCACGGCCCGCGGCCGCAGCGGCCCGTATATCGCCCCGCGGCCCAGCTCGTCACCGCGGCCCCCTCGCACCCCGGCCCACGCTGGCCACCTCCCTCTTCCTCCTCCTCCCGACGCGCTGACGTCACCGCCGCCGGCAGAGCTCCGAGCTGCCCCGCCGCGCGCCAGCGCCCCTCACGCCCTTCCCACCGCTGGATGCTCCAGCATCCAAGCGTGAGTGAGCCGCGCGCGAATCGCGACGGCCACGCGTCCCCGGCCGGCCGCCGTCTGGCACCCCAACGCCCAACCACCCAGGCGCCATTAATGGCCCGGTGTGCCCATCCCCGGCGCCCATACCTCCTCTCCACGGCGTTCCATACAAGACTGCGGGCGCGCCACCACCGCGCGATGCACCTCGTACGGCCAAGATGAGCGGCGATTGCGGCGCCCACCTCTCCTCCCCGCATCCCCGGCCGAGCGCCATGGCCGGAGCTCGAGCCCCTTGCAACGGCCACGCGTCCCGCCCCGCCGGTCGTCCCCATCTCCGCCGCGCGACGTGGCGAAGCTTCGCGCGTCCGCCCGGCCTATAAAAGGCGGTCCGGGCCCTGGTAGAATGAGCACATCGAGCTCGAGCTCGAGCTCTCCCTCACTCGCGCACGAATGCGCCGACCCACTCCCCTCCCCTCCTCCCTGCTAGCCTCGCCACACTCACCGTGGCCCCCTCGTCCGCCTGAGCCAAGCCGCAGGGCCGGCGGCGAGCTACATCGCCGTTTCGGCGCAACTCCGGCAGCCCCCACGGCGGCGCAATGGCGCGCTTGGCGGCGCCGCCCGGCCCCGGCGGGAAGAGGAAGCCGCCGTCCCCGGCAGTTACCCCGCCGTCACCCTCCTCTCTTCATAAATCTGACAGGTGGGCCCAAACGCCAACGCCGTCACCAGCGCCGTCCCCCCTTCCCCGCTACCGCTGCCACGTGGGCCCGTCCGACGCCGTCAGCCACGGTGACGCCGTCTCTCGCTCTCTCCCACCGCCAGGTGGGTCCCACGGACGACAGCCGCGATCCGTCGCGCGCTTCAGCGCGTGGACGCGGTCCACTGAGCCGCACACCCCGCCACGCGCGGTCCACCGGTCCACGAAGCCGGCGCACGGAACAGTGCCGAGGCTGGACCCCACCCCCGCCGCGTTAGCCCTAGCTAAATGCTAGGTACACCCCGGTAAGGGTACACGCAAGTGTATTTAGAGCCCTTTCTCACTTCCAAAAATTCCCCAAAAATACCCAAAAATACAATGGATATTCCTAAGCCTATTAGTGCCATCCAATCCCTTTTAGCCAATCATTAGAGGCCAAATCCAATTAGGGTAGTTTCTAGCCAATAGAAAGCCTCCCTCGGTGTACCCAGAAAATTCCCCTTTCTCTGTCTTAGCCCCATAAATCCCTAGAAAATTCCCATACATATTAGGGATTATTCTAAGCATTTCCATGTGCTTTGTTCCCTAATATTTATATCCTAAGCTTAGCCATGCCTGTAAACCACCCGAAACCCCGCCGTTACGCCACCCGTGTAAACCCTAACCCTGTCTAAACCCCCGTCGTCCAACCGACCGTCCGTAAACCCCTAGGTTTCAGTGAAACCCTAGCCATCATGCTAGCCAAAGATGGATAAGGATTCTCTAGAAATCTATATCGGCTATTCGGAGTTTATTCCTTAGAAATCTATGTAAATTCCGAGATGCCGATAATCATCATTCCAGCCATCTTCCAGGGGATTATTTAATAATTCTCTTCCAAATTCCCATCCTCTAATCCATTGGTTATTCTATATAATTAATGGATTATTAATCCAACCCCAGCCGTTAGAAGAATCCTTTGAATCCCCACCTTGTTTCTATTCCTTTTCCTTTTACGATTTGATTGATGTATTGTTATCCTGATTGTTATTTTATGTGTTTTTATCGATAGCATGACCGGGCCCCGACGAGACGCCAAGGCTCCAGAAGGCCCGAAGCCCAGCCCGGTCAACATACGATGCACGCCTGCGTAAGGAACGACTAAGGATCGATAATGAAGGCAAGTCTCACCAATAATATCACTTTAATCACTAAAGTTTACTGTTCTTGCAGCGTAAGCTATGTGGAGGCATCACGTGGGTGAATGCCTGGCCCCGCTATAGTTATAGGATGCTGATTGGGAGTGGAAGGAAGATCCCAAGGAAGGGGATTCTGTCCTAAGAGCCACTCTGATCCCAGCTAAGGACCGGTTCATGGGAGAGTCTTTCCAATCCCCTGTACAACCACGCATGCCAAAAAGGTATGGCCTTCGGGAATACCTATTTATGTGAGGCCTTGACTCACACCCCACTAGGCAGCACTAGTAAACTGTCCCAAGGGGCCACGGTGGGCAACGGGTATGCTGGAGACAGCCCAGACAGAGGGCTGGGACTGGTCGGCACGGGTCGCATGCAGGGTTTTTTTTACCGTTCGTAACCGGTCCGGTTTGACCGGTTACCGGTCAAACCGGTCCGGTCCGGTAGCATAATAGGGCCGGTTACCGCTCAAAACCGACCCTACCAAACCGCTCCTACTGGTTAACCGGCCGGTTTGACCGGTTTACCGGACCGGTTTTTATTCTCAAAAAAACCGGTACTGTAGCGAAAAATTTAACCCTGGTCGCATGTGACAGGGCTGGTAGGGCCCAAGGGCGATGCAGATGCATGCCCTTTATATATAAGGTGCACCTATTCCCCGGGAAAGTCCTTTTGTGGACAGATATGCGATCCCTGTTTAGGCCCCAGCAGCACCCGTGGACAGAGCTAGTGATTGGTTGTCTAGAGATAGACGCCAGTGGACACGAGTCTCGTAGGTCGACGCCCGCCTTTCGCGGAGGTGGGAACAGACCGAATGCGTGGTAGATAAGTACAACCTCTGCAGAGTTAAAATCTATCTGGATAGCCGCAGCTCTCGGCATAGAGCCGATTTGGTCAAAGCCCCCACTGATTAGATTTACTTTATTGCACGGGAAACCCAGACGGCAGGAGCGCCGATGACTGGGTTCTGGGCTTGATACCGGGACTGGCAGGGAGGAAATGCCCCTCCAGGCCCAACCTTCACATTTATTTAGTTTAATATATTATATTATTGAATTTGTGGGATTTGTTGGGTATTCAATTCTGAATACTCACTCTTGCTTTCATTGTCACACAGGTTTAAGTCTCCAGGGCGATGAGGTGCTACAGCCCATTCCGGTGGAGGAATGAAGTGCCTACCCGCTCTCCGCTAGCTAAAACAAACGGTGTTAAGTCTGTTTAAAATTATACGTTATTTACCTCTTCTGATACTAATCTGTGATAAGATCTGTATCAGCGGCCGATCCAGGACCTGATACAAGTAATCAAGGGACGTCCCGGTAAGGGTCCCCACAACTGCACCAACTCCGACATAATAGTGCGCGCCGCGTTGCAGGAAGGTACGTTGCTCCTGCTCCTCCAAACACGCCTCAGTGATGTCGCTGGCGCCGAGCTGCAGGGCCTCTCCTCGAAGCTCGTTGGCCTGCAGCTCAGCGAGGCTCCGGATGGGCGCCACCTACTCTGGGGAGATGAACGTTCGTTCCGTTCCGGTGCCGTCTACAGGATGTTGAAGAGGACCGGCTGCACGGTTCACCTTGCCGACACCAACTGGGACAATTTCGCCCCAATCAAAGTGAGGGTCTTCTTTTGGATCCTCCGGCATGGCAACACGAGAACTAGGAGCTTCCTCCACGAGCATGGCGCCCTTGGCGTCGCGACATGCCCCTTCTGCCCATCATCGCCAGAAGACACCGAGCACCTGTTCTTCTCCTGCCCCCGCCTCGCCGCGTTCTGGGCGTTCGCCTGCCCCGCCGCGACACCTAGAACGGTCCCCGAGCTCGTCGCTTCCCTGCCGCTCCCGGAACATCGGCTTCACAACACGCCGTCCTCCTGCTGCTGTGGATCGTGTGAAAAAGCCGCAACCGGAAGATCTTTGACAACGTCGACCAAGACTACAAAGCAATGAACAAGTTGGTCATCGACCATGCCAAACTATGGACTTCCAGAGCTCCTCGCCGATTGGATTGTGCCGCCCTATAACTTTGGTGCTCCTCTCTCCCTGTGTAATAGGACCCTTGTCAGAATTTCACATGCCACCTACCCTGGGTTCGACTCCCCGTGGGAGCGAATTTCAGGCTGAGGTTAAAAAAATCCCCTCGTCTGTCGCCATAACCAAAGCACAGGTCAAGGCCCGGCCCAGGTCGTATCTGTGGTTGGCTTGGGCTCTCCTACTTGGGGGTAGTTGCAGAAGCCGTCAGCCCAGTGGTTGTCTCACAAGGGCTACGGGCCCCTGTGTAAGGGTGGGGCAAAGGTTCGGGGGTTTTCTCGACCTGCGTGAGAAGGTCTTCTCTCTTAGCAAAATGCCCGGGGGATGTCTTACTCCCCGCAGGTCGAGGTTTTTTTTTCTTTCTTGATCTCCCAGATTGCTCACCCCCATATGTATAGGGTAGGCCCATTACAAAACATTCAAGCCAAGAAATAAGTAAACACTAGTAAACCAAATTCCAAGCTTAACAAACCAAGTGCCGATCCTAACAAAGGAGATACTGAAAACAGATGCCATCAGAACTGGGGCAGCAGAGATTTGCAAATTGCAACGGCATGAGTAGCAGCCACATAACAAAGGGGAAGAAGAGACAGGCACCACCTGACCTGAACTGACCTCACTTGAACTAACAGAGCAACGACCCTGAAATACTAAAAACGATATTGAGCATACATAATTTAACCTTTGACTGGGATAATGGCCTTCTTATCTCCTCTCCGCTTCATGGGCCTCTTCAGTATCCGCAAGCTTTCTTCTGCAGCTTCTTTTCTCATGTGTGATTCCACATCAGCTGCATGGATGCAGATAAGGTCACACATTGTTTATATGATAATGTCCCTCTTCTTCAACTGTTAGAAAATAGTGTGATATTTCCTGGCCAGATCATTAGGAAACTAATGAAACACGGTAAAGTTCTGATGTTGATACACACCTGTTTCAGTATTCATAATCATGCTGGACACGCACCCTTGACTGTCATCTGAGTCTATGGTCATACAGACTGGTTCCTGTATTTTGCACCTCACAAACAAGAATATCACAACAATGAACGAAAGACAAGTGCGACTTTGCAACCTACTGTTGTTTCAGATTGTTTGATAGGCAAAAGGAAAAAAACTTAGAGATGAAGCATGTTAAAAATAAAATTAAGGTATGCAGCCATGCAAGGCTTGAGACATTGCCAAAGCCACAGCAGGCGCTCTTTGTTGATATATATTATGTAAAGCATTGGCCAATCCAGAACAATACCAGATCACAATTCACTTTTGGAACAAGTAGTTAACCAAATTTGCACAGTATTAAACCAAATAATGTAACAAAATACAAGCCTGCTTTGCACAGTCTACCTTTTCAGTTAATTGATGGGTAACCTGTCTATTTGACATGTCGCCGTGTTCAGGTGCCAGGCTGGAGATAGAACAGGTGAGGTTTTGTCGAACTGCTTTCACCTTTCCTTGTTCTATGTCCAGATTTGAATTTGCCTCTATTGGAGGACAAACCAAATGTGTAGGTAGGCTGGCATCAATAAGCAAGTCTCCTCAGCTCCAATCAAATTATCAAAAATGCATGGGAAATAAGTATAATTTTCAAAAAGTGGCAATCATATTAATAATATAAATGCAAAGAACATGAATATAATGATGCTTACACAAGAAATTAAACAAATCAAAACACTATCAGTTTAATGCAACTAAAACCACTGTCATTACACGATGAAATACAATATAAGCAACGTGTCACATCATGCTTCTAATGATGCTTAATCAGTTTCTGAAAAGCATGTAACAATTTACAAAACTGGAATTCAATGATTCAAAGTTTGACAATTAAGTTCCCAATTTGATTCTGAACTTTCAGATCCAATGCTCCATACTACAGGGGCTGAAACTTAGCTAGAAACAACTGTAGTTTGTAAGAAATGAGGCTAGAGTATTACAGTTTTGTTGGTGGTATTTGACTCTTCTGGGGATTCCTATATGTTCTTTGAGAGTATGTGAGCTGTCCACTTGCTACAGGATTCTGTTTCTGAGGCCTTCCTTTAGCTGGCTTTTGGATCATCAGGGATCTTCCATTTGCTAATGGTTTTTGATTCACCAGTGATCTTTCATTCACTACTGGTGTTTGGTTCAATGGAGATCTTTTGTTCGCTATCAGTATTGTGCTCATCATGGATGTTCCTTTCACTTCTGTTTGATTTACCAGTGGCTTTTCAATTACTTCTGGAACTGGGTTCATCAGGGATCTTTTGTTGATGGTGCGGCTCTGGTCATTCAGCAAAGATGAATAATAAAAAAGACAGGAATTTGATGAAATTTGAATTCCTTAGTTCAATAATGAAAGCATTGCATTGTACAGGCGTTTCAATTGCAGCAGGCCTACTTTCAGAAGATTTTATAGCTCTAACAATGCCCCGCAAAGAGAAAATAGAAGCCAGATTTAGACTAAAGCAGTGGCTCCACATTAGTGGCAATCATTCCGACAGACAAGGTTCCAGTGGGCAAAATGATTAGGGTGATCCAAATGTTCCAAACAAATTTGAGCAAACTTGTATGTTTGGAACTGAACAAACATGTGTTTAATTACTTGTGTGCATATGCCAGCTAATAGAAGAATAGGAAAGACAGAGGACTCTATTGAAGTCATATAAATACTGAAGGTTGACTATTGCATATGAAAACTACCTGCATCTCTTCTGCAAGAACACTGGAGATGTCACTCTGCAATAGCCTTAAGTCTGCTTGCATTTGTTTTGGCCATGCTGAAAGAGTCAAGGATATTTCATCCAGATTATGGAGTGGGAGTTCATAACATTCAACTGATCAGAGTTGATTTTTGTACAGTTCTCTACAAGGTCTTTGAGATCATCTTGTCCCTTACACTGCAATAGAATGTTCAAAAAATAACAAAATTATTTGTATAAACAAAAAATCATAGGAGAAAGGACTCATGCATTAATTGTGCTTACAATTTCCTGAAGTGACCTCTCCAGAACAACAACCTTTTTCTGTGTGCTGTTAGCTGCACATAACAGGCACATGTTTTTCAGTAATGGACAATTAATCCGCGAAACTGATAAAAGAACAGTAAGTTGGCAAATATTACAGCCAGTTGTAACTGGAAGTAAAGTACCAATTAGAGCTTACATTCTAGTGTTGCATCCTTCATGCCTTTGTTTAAACGCATAACATCAGTTTGCACCGAATCTAGAACCATTCCCATCTTGTCCACTGAACATTCCAAATTCTGAAATTTGCACCTAATATCCTCACTAGGGACATGGCCTGTTAACATACGAGCTGTCAGGTGCACCAATCAAGCAGGGACACAGCTTAACTGCTCTTCCATCATGTTTTTTTATTACATAAATATACACATGACCAGCTTCAGCTTAGACTTCTAATGAATGAGACAAGGTGAGTGAATCAATTCAAAACACCAGAATCAATTGTGTCGTACCTAAAGTCTTCCAGAAATACTGGTATGTTGTTGCATAAATGAAACAGAAAACATACCAAATGCAATGCCGGCGTTTGAGGCTTTGCATCCACTGTCAGGAAGGGAAGGCCTCCATTAGTAGGAAGTGCTACTCGATATGTTTGGAAATTGCATCCGAGATCTTTTAACAGACAACGAAGCCATCTTCTTCGACGAGTTGTCGCGCAAGCCAAATCTCTGCTCACCAATCAGATGAAAATGGAGGCAACAAGTTGGCAAGAAATTACAATGTTACTAATAGATATTTCAGCTAGTAAGTAGGGACTAGAAATTGCAGGAGTGCATCAGAAGTAACAGGAGCACTATCAATTTGGATTTTGTCGAAGAAGTACTAACATGGTGAGACTCAGACAAGTACCCAGGCAAGTACTTTTACTGCCTCATTGTAGTTATTCAAACAGATAAATATTACTGAAACAGCAAATTAATTGGAATAGGAATTTGGTATCATTCTGCATCATAGAAACTTGTGATACTGCTCCAAAGACTACACACCAAAAAAATCCATCAGAAAAACACACACACACATTAAAGTTTTCCACAGTAACACGGTAACTTCATCCCCTGAAATGGTTAATATCACCCCCACCTATGGGGGTGGACTACATAACCCCCCAACCTATGAAATGGTCTATATCACCCCCTGAACTTTCAAAAACCAGTCAAATTACCCGTAAAGCAATTTTGAAAAATCATAGTAAATCACAGAAAAATCATAAAATGGAAAATCCAATTATGTTGGACTCCAAATGAGCAGATCTACACAATGAACATATAATATGGTATGATTTAGTACATTTTTTTGTTGTAGCTTTATATCTATGTTTTTCTTCATAACTGTAAAAAATTGTACTGCAACATACCACATTATATGTTCACTGTGTAGATCTGCTCATTTGGAGTCCAACACAATTGGATTTTCCATTTTATGATTTTTCTATGATTTACTATGATTTTTTAAAATTGCTTTAGGGGGTAATTTGACCGGTTTTCGAAAGTTCAGGAGGTGATATATAGACCGTTTCATAGGTTGGGAGGTTATGTCCAACCCCCGTAGGGGGGGTGTGACGTAGACTTTTTCCAGCCATATTCCTTCCACGCATCAGCCAAGCACAGTGGAGTTCACAGGAATCCAGTAGACTCCTAAATCGATGGAGCACCTGCGATTGCAAGCCACGCTACAAGCTCGGAATCCCCAGCCACCAATTACCGGGCACGACGAGTATCGAGCAAAACAACCGTTTTCCTCCAAGTGAAGGAGCAATTGAGTACAAGGCGAAACAACTAAGGAATCGTGTCAGCAATAATTACCCACACATGAAGAGCAAGGAGAGGGAAAGAGAAGGGATTCACCGGGTAGGGAGGAGGGACGACACGAGGCCGGCGGGATCCCGCGCTTCTGCTTCCTGAGAGGAGGCGGTGGAGGAGTAGGAGGCCGCCGGCGAGAGGGGCGGAGGGCAAGGGTATCGGCGGGGGATTGGAATTTGGGGTGGGGAGGCAACGCAGATTAGAGGCGGGAATATTGCATTTTCGGCGTCGGCCTTCCCGCCGTGTCTGCTCGCGAAAAACAAATACATGATCGTACACTATTTTTTTCCTTCATCATATAATATTTTTCAGTTAGAAAGAAAACCTGTTTGGCGATAATAAACAAATGTTCCATCCCTCTCAAAAGATCAATTATGACATCACGGTAAAGCATACTCTATTTTGGAGAAAGAATGTTTAGCGGAGAAGAAAAAAAAACATCCATCACATAATAAAATATTTAGTTCGGAAGGAAATATATACCATGCTGAAAAAAATTATACTATATTACTGTGGAGCTGTTTTACAATACTTTAAAAGCACTAGAAGGTACAGAAGGTACCTTTCCTATTTTGATATAGATTTGGTGTTTGTTGGTACCTCTAGGTACTCCGTTTGTTTCCACCATCCGATTTCTCATAATAGCATTCTAAAATTTCTCTTTACTGTGTGGTCTGCAACCAACGACATTTTGGTTTCTATAACCATTTAGGGATCTATGATTCAAGGGAATTGTTGCCGCCCGGACGTTCGATGGAATTTTTTCCATCAGACGGTCGTTGCAACATCCAAAATACATATTTGCAACATTGGAAATACATGTTTTCAACATGTATAATTTACGTGCTGAAACACAGTGAAGCATTTGGGTGCGGGGAGTAAAAATCCCGCCGCAACATCGGAGCTATGTTGCATGCAACATCGTTTTATATACTACAATTTGTGCAACATTGAAACAAACTTATTGGAACATCACTATCATGCAACTACAACATTGCAAAAATTCTACTAAAACATAGTGAAACACGGTGTCGTTCCCAACACTCAATCGCACGCGACCTAGTCAAAACGTCTAGATAAAAATGCAACACCTAGATAAGACACTTCCAACATGCGTGTGAACACATATGCAACATCGAAACATCCAGATCTACTTTACGAACGACGGCGACGGGCTCATCCGAGCCAGCGCCGATGAGGCCCCTATGGCACGGCTCGCCCGGACCGGACCTCGCCGCCGACTTTGCGCCGTTGTGCGTCGGCGGCCCGAAGCTCGCGCCGCCGCTGGCCATGTGTGCCGCTGTCGCCTGCGAGGGGCTCGTCTCTCCATGAATGTCGCCTGATGCTGCCCCGCCATGGCTCGCCACTGGCGTTAAGAGCGGTGGTGGCCGCCGGCTTCCAAGCGCACCCTCCTGTGGCCTTCGGGATTGCCGGAGCATCACCGTCGTGCGCCTTCCCATGGCCTCCGACCTTGAGCTAGCTGCAGCCGATGCCAGCGAAGGAGATGGTCAGGGAACGAATGGATAAGAATGAGAACATGTGGCTGAAAAAATGCGGCAATCGGTGGGTGCTCATAGCTCACGTGGGACCCGCGTCTGATATTTGTATATTAATAGTTATTTCTTAGAACTATTTTATATGACTTGTTTACTTCTCCCCAAGTATAATATAGAAAAAATTGCATAACAATTTCTAATATAACTTCATATTTTTTAATATTAAGGTGAAACCAACATTTTTTTTAAACGAACAACACACGATGAGTGCGTTTCATTGATATAGCATTGTACATAAACTAATACATGTGTCACGGCGCAACAACAATAAGTATTCGCTATATCGGACAAAAGTCCATCACCGCTATTGACTTGTCAAATACCGGTGTCAACACACTTTACATTACCAATCCTAAAATGAGTCTTTCCGTTCCAAAGACTTTCTAAACTTTTATCAAGTTTGAAAGAAATATATCAACATATACCTTTTATATATGTTTCAAAAACATATTTGTCTATAAACCTACTCAATTATGTTTAGAGAAGTGGTGCGCCCTAAATTAGACTTTTTATGCTTTCTATAACTTTTATATATCTCTATAAATTAAATATTGGTGGTAAGTGTCGCTCAACCACTTCCATGTGGGGCCATGTGAGGAACCTTCTCGCTGACATCTCGGCTCCACACTGGCTCGCGTCCGCTGTGGCATCTACCTTCCCGATTCCCAGCGACGGCGCGACAGGATGGCTGACGACCGGGACAGTCAGCACTATTTCTACATCTGCACGGCTGCACAAGGCGATGAAGTTCATGACCTGAAGACCACAGTGTCCCGGCAACGAGAAAAGGTGGAGACAACTGTTTTGTTTTTATTAGCCTCAAGATCAGTGGCTTAATGACCCTAATCTACCTAACATTTTGGACGCCTTTTCCTTTGGATTCTTTAAAACAAGGTTATCACCACGCGCCTCTGCATCGAGAAAACGTACAGTGGTTGATGGGGCATCCATCTGACTTCATTTTCAGGGGCAAATAACACCATGACAGATGGTCGAGTTTTGTATCCCAACAACTTAAATGCATAAGGGCGGCCGCAACGACACCACGCCCTTGTTTAGTTCCCACCCGAAATCTTTTCACCCATCACATCAAAAAAGAATCTTAGATGCATGAAGTATTAAATGTAGACGAAAAAGTTGAAAAGTTATATGGATGTGCTGTAAATCGCGAGACGAATCTAATGAGCCTACTTAATCCATGATTTACAATAGTAATGCTACAGTAACCATCCGCTAATTATGGATTAATTACCCTCTTATTACCATCGTTAGATTCGTCTTGAGATTTTCAACCTATCCATATAACTTTCCACCTTTTTCGTCCACATTTACTATTTCTAAATTGGTAAAATCAATACCCGAAATCTTTTTACCAAAAACATTTCATCAACTAAACACGGGCCACATCAGCTTGCGTTAGGGAGAGCTGAGTCAGCTTTTGACATACGTGGATGAGAGAGATGATAGGAGAGATAAAAGCATGCCGCCAGACCTGTAGAGAGCCGATAGCACAGAGTTCAATAACTCGCAGGGCCCGCCCACTCCAGCCACCAGTAGGAAGCAAGGAGGCACTGGTTGAGTTAATTTCAGGCCATATAATAATAATAAATATAGGTGATAAGAGTAAGTGATAAAGATAAACAATCGATAGTCTTTTGTGCTATCTATAGATGAGTTGGAGATGACATGGTACTACGGAGTAAATTATAACGAGCAACTGTTGTGGCTGCCCTAAGAAGGCCTGCAGAACAGAACAGGTACATGTTGAAACTAATTGGATGGTCATTTATGAACCATCATTCAGTTGCGTTGCTCTAATGTCTGAGTTGTAAAAGTATTGTTGTGTATAGTAATGCTTTAAAATAGTGCATGTTAGATAGAACAACAACCGTTACAGGGGTTGATGATGAACAATCCCTTCGCATATCTTTATGTTAATATATACCGCTCCACCAAACTTCTTCACTTAATATTCATGAAGGCCCCTATATAGGGGAGACAATATAATGAGAAATGAACCAAAGATAATAGATGGGAATAGGATCGAAACATGAGGAAAGCCTCCGAAACCAGGCGTTTGAGAGCATCCGCCATGCAGGGAGAACAACATCAATTTACTGATTGTGAAGATCTTATTAACTCATGCATGGTTAGCTAACTTATGGCGCTCGGTGTGTATGTAAAACAAAAAAAGTACACATACTTGTAAATCTATACTATAAGGATCCAAAACAATTGGTAAAAAACTGCCTTTCTAAAACCTCCCGTACCCCTCACAGCGTCCCCACTTGACAGGGTTCCACCTAAACCCACCTAAAATGTTTGGCCATCAACCAATTGAAATGAAGGCCCTGTGGGCGTCCGTGGCCGATCCAACGCATGAGAGATAGTTTAGGCGGCATTATTTCAGGAAAACCGAAAAATTTCACTCACCACCGCCCAATCTACCCGCCCCCTGCACCCACCGCGCCATAGATGGAATTGTTAGGTGATTTACCGCGCCATAGATGCAATTGTTAGGTGATTTCAAACCGAAATCGTTCTTTTCATAAACTTTATTTCCATAACAGCCACAATACATCATATCGATTACTTACCATAGTCGTGGGCGTCCAGGTTCATCTCCTTAGCCCTCCTGCCCCCTATATAAGGCGCCCCTCCTTATTCTCAAAGCACACAATCTCTCCATTCATTCTCATCATCTATTCAGAGTTCATATTTCTTTGCAAGGGCGTCAGCGTCGAGCGCGGCGCAAGGGTGGCCACGACGCTCGTCGTGTCCAAGCTCGCCAGGTAGAAGCGGAACGTGCTCTGCGTTGTGACGGTGTCCGGTGCCGTCGAGTGCGTGGCGTCGTTGCTCCGCGACATCGGCGACGAGGAGAGCAACCTTCTCGGCCTCCCCATCATCAAAAAGCTGGCTGCGGTGCCGAGTTGCTCATGGATACATGTATCGTGAATTTCCTTCTGTTTCCGCCGGAGGCCCAAGCTTTCGATGTATGAATATATAATTTTTAATATGAGATGCTATTGAATAATTTTAATATGCGATCTAAAGGCAATCCGAGTGCTTTTCAAGGCAATCCACATAGTTTACAAGTCATACGACTAATTTCTATATCGAGAAGAGTCCTTGCAGTACTCTACTCTTGTTATTCACGCCTGGTACGACTCTGTCTGGAGAGAATCCATGTGTCCCTGTGGGCCCATGGTCGTACCTCCAACAAGCCCCCAAGCGCTTCATCGTCGAGTATCATCAACCGAGTGCTTGCCAAGCCAATCGAGTGCTTTTTCGAGTTCTTGATCAGTCTTGGACAGGTCTTGGTTGTCACGAGGCCATGAGGTGCTTAAGCCCCGTTTATTCTGATTAAATCAGTAGTCTTCAAAATATTATATGGTGTGCGATAAGAATCGCACTCCATATGGAGTAGCCCCCGAGCTTTAAGTTGAATCGAAGAATCAGATTGAGGGTCCACAGAATCTTGGTTACAAGGTTGGTTTCGAGTAGAATCCTAACCAATTACTACTCGGAGAGTGCTTTTCAAGGCAATCCGAGTAGTTTACAAGTCATACGACTAATTTCCATATCGAGAAGAGTCCTTGCAGTACTCTACTCTTGTTCTTCACGCCTGGTACGACTCTGTCTGGAGAGAATCCATGTGTCCCTTATATTCACGACGGGCAGGGTTACAAGGTTGGTTTCGAGTAGAATCCTAACCAATTACTACTCGGAGAGTGCTTTTCAAGGCAATCCGAGTAGTTTACAAGTCATACGACTAATTTCCATATCGAGAAGAGTCCTTGCAGTACTCTACTCTTGTTTTTCACGCCTGGTACGACTCTGTCTGGAGAGAATCCATGTGTCCCTTATATTCACGGCGGGCAGGGTTACAAGGTTGGTTTCGAGTAGAATCCTAACCAATTACTACTCGGAGAGTGCTTTTCAAGGCAATCCGAGTAGTTTACAAGTCATACGACTAATTTCCATATCGAGAAGAGTCCTTGCAGTACTCTACTCTTGTTCTTCACGCCTGGTACGACTCTGTCTGGAGAGAATCCATGTGTCCCTTATATTCACGGCGGGCAGGGTTACAAGGTTGGTTTCGAGTAGAATCCTAAACAATTACTACTCGGAGAGTGCTTTTCAAGGCAATCCGAGTAGTTTACAAGTCATGCGACTAATTTCCATACCGAGAAGAGTCCTTGCAGTACTCTACTCTTGTTCTTCACGCCTGGTACGACTCTGTCTGGAGAGAATCCATGTGTCCCTGTGGGCCCATGGTCGTACCTCCAACAAGCCCCCAAGCGCTTCATCGTCGAGTATCATCAACCGAGTGCTTGCCAAGCCAATCGAGTGCTTTTTCGAGTTCTTGATCAGTCTTGGACTGGTCTTGGTTGTCACGAGGCCATGAGGTGCTTAAGCCCCGTTTATTCTGATTAAATCAGTAGTCTTCAAAATATTATATGGTGTGCGATAAGAATCGCACTCCATATGGAGTAGCCCCCGAGCTTTAAGTTTAATCGAAGAATCAGATTGAGGGTCCACAGAATCTTGGTTACAAGGTTGGTTTCGAGTAGAATCCTAACCAATTACTACTCGGAGAGTGCTTTTCAAGGCAATCCGAGTAGTTTACAAGTCATACGACTAATTTCCATATCGAGAAGAGTCCTTGCAGTACTCTACTCTTGTTTTTCACGCCTGGTACGACTCTGTCTGGAGAGAATCCATGTGTCCCTTATATTCACGGCGGGCAGGGTTACAAGGTTGGTTTCGAGTAGAATCCTAACCAATTACTACTCGGAGAGTGCTTTTCAAGGCAATCTGAGTAGTTTACAAGTCATACGACTAATTTCCATATCGAGAAGAGTCCTTGCAGTACTCTACTGTTGTTCTTCACGCCTGGTACGACTCTGTCTGGAGAGAATCCATGTGTCCCTTATATTCACGGCGGGCAGGGTTACAAGGTTGGTTTCGAGTAGAATCCTAAACAATTACTACTCGGAGAGTGCTTTTCAAGGCAATCCGAGTAGTTTACAAGTCATGCGACTAATTTCCATACCGAGAAGAGTCCTTGCAGTACTGTACTCTTGTTCTTCACGCCTGGTACGACTCTGTCTGGAGAGAATCCATGTGTCCCTGTAGGCCCATGGTCGTACCTCCAACAAGCCCCCAAGCGCTTCATCGTCGAGTATCATCAACCGAGTGCTTGCCAAGCCAATCGAGTGCTTTTTCGAGTTCTTGATCAGTCTTGTACAGGTCTTGGTTGTCACGAGGCCATGAGGTGCTTAAGCCCCGTTTATTCTGATTAAATCAGTAGTCTTCAAAATATTATATGGTGTGCGATAAGAATCGCACTCCATATGGAGTAGCCCCCGAGCCTTAAGTTGAATCGAAGAATCAGGTTGAGGGTACACAGAATCTTGAATCTTCATCTTGTTCTTGAAATGTGCAATTTTACACGGCCACCTACGTTTCCTTTTACACGGCCAGCAAAGTTTCCTATCAACGTACTCCTTGCATGAAATACACGGCCAGCAAAGTTTCCTTTTACAAGGCCAGCAAAGTTTCCTTTGAATTAGCTCCTTGCATGAAATTACACCTTTCCACAAAAAACATTCACGACTTCGGTTCCTCTTGAGAGGGTCCCTGCCCAGCCTTATATTCACGGCGGGCAGGGTTACAAGGTTGGCTTCGAGTAGAATCCTAACCAATTACTACTCGGAGATTGCTTCTCAAGGCAATCCGAGTAGTTTACAAGTCATACGACTAATTTCCATATCGAGAAGAGTCCTTGCAGTACTCTACTCTTGTTCTTCACGCCTGGTACGACTCTGTCTGGAGAGAATCCATGTGTCCCTGTGGGCCCATGGTCGTACCTCCAACAAGCCCCCAAGCGCTTCATCGTCGAGTATCATCAACCAAGTGCTTGCCAAGCCAATCGAGTGCTTTTTCGAGTTCTTGATCAGTCTTGGACAGGTCTTGGTTGTCACGAGGCCATGAGGTGCTTAAGCCCCGTTTATTCTGATTAAATCAGTAGTCTTCAAAATATTATATGGTGTACGATAAGAATCGCACTCCATATGGAGTAGCCCCCGAGCCTTGGGTTGAATCAAAGAATCAAGCCGAGGGTCTTGATTTAAGTCATCAGTCTTCAGAAAAAATGAAATCAGCAGTCGATGTATATCGCATATCAGCCCCCGAGCCTTGAAACGATTCAGAATGATCAATTCAAGGGTCCAGCGAGCTTTAGGGTTCTTCAAATCATCTTGGAAATCATCATCCGAGTGGTAATTTGAACCCAGAATTAGTAGTCACATCGAATCATCTTGGAGATCTTCATCCGAGTGGTTTTCTTGTACCCAGCCCCCGAGCATAGGAGCCAGCGGGGATGCATCGAGTAGTATGTAGTCAAAATAGCCACCATCAATAGAGTAGCGAAACAGAGGAGGTCGTGGTTGAATTGTCATGCCGCGATCTCCTGAGAAACAGGAGTCAGGTGCCAATGTAGTCGAAGCCCCATCATTGGTACTTGGCGACTCAAATATGCTGGAGAAAGACAACTAGGTAAGCCTGATGGCAAACCGAGTTGTAATTTTAGCGTCAGCCCCCGAGCCTGGAAGCTGGCGAAGATGTGATAGCACGCTGTGCGGCCTAGAAAGTAGTCATCCGAACAAAGTACTCGGCGTTTGGCCAATCTTGTTAGAATAAAATAAAAAATAATTGAAATAAGTAACTTAGCTTGTTTGTTGCCGTTTGTCGATGAAGCAGACTTAGTCAGAGTTGATTCCGACAAGCTTGAGTTCATCACAAGCATATTGGCGATGCGGCAGTACCGCGACACAAGCTGAAGTCGAGCTTTGACTTGATAACTTGCAACGGGTTGAGGCGACCACACATTGATGAATTCCATTGATCATGAGGCGCCCGAAAAGTCATCCAAACCACTCTTGCAGTGTATTCAGGAAGCCCCCGGCAAGTTGTACTCATTTGGCGAGTTATACTTCAAAGCACTTGATAACTGGTACTTGAAGATCACTACTCATACTGTGGAGTAGACTCTAGAGTACTTTCAAATAACTACTCAGAGATTTGAAATCACTACTCGCCTTGTGGAGTAGACTCTGTAGTACTTTCAAATAAGTACTAAGAGATTTGAAGTTACTACTCGCCTTGTGGAGTAGACTCTGTAGTACTTTCAAATGAGTACTCAGAGATTTGAAGTTACTACTCGCCTTGTGGAGTAGACTCTGTAGTACTTTCAAATGAGTACTCAGAGGTTTGAAGTTACTACTCGCCTTGTGGAGTAGACTCTGTAGTACATTCAAATAAGTACTCAGAGATTTTGAAATCACTACTCTTATTATGGAGTAGATTATGTAGTACTTTCAAATAAGTACTCAGAGATTTTGAAAACACTACTCTTATTATGGAGTAGACTCTGTAGTACTTTCAAATAAGTACTCAAAGATTTGAAATCACTACTCTTCTTGCCGAGTAGACTCTGTAGTACTTTCAAATAAGTACTCAAAGATTTGAAATTACCACCCCGTCCTGTCACCGGCCGCCGCCGAGCACCATCACACCGATCACCGGCCATCCCATTCTCGAGGTCGTCACCGCAGCGGCACCTCGTCCCATCACCGGCCGCGCCGCGGATTGCCAGCCATCCCATCCCCGAAGTCGTCGCCACCCAATCCTGCGACGGGAGCCGCAACCACTAGCACCACCCCGACCCGTCACCGGCCGCTGCCGAGCATGATCACGCCGAACGTCATTCATCCCATCCTCACGTCGTATCCGCCGGCTAAGCTCCGTCCATCACAGCCAAGTGACGTTGCCACCTTTGGTCGGGTTCAACCTTCCGCCGCGTGTTGGTTGAACGGCAGGGAAAGGAGACGACAAAATTTTGATGTCAAATTTTACATCTTACTCTTATAATGCCTACAACGTCAGATTTTATGATGATTGAACGCTCTAGATTAATATAAAGAGTTCATGTTGACTACATCTCTAATTTAGTAATTTTTTTAAAACACGTGCCTGTGGCACGTGCCCTTTTGCTAGTGTTAATCAAGGATTGAAAGCATACTCGGTTGATGAGACACATAGGTAGGGCTGTGCGGAGCTGATTTCTGCTTAAATTTTTAGGGCCCATGCTCATGAAACCATGTGTTTAAAACATTTGGTTCTCGTACACAAACCACTGCTCGGTAGCTTTGAATCCTTCTGTCAGCACGTTGTGTGTACTAATGCTCGAAAATAGTACATGCCAGTAAATCACCAGCCATGACATGTGTTAAGGAGACATTCCTACATATCAGGGGAGATAATGTAAAGAGACCAAAGAACTAGGTAGATGCATCGGAATAGGAAAAAATGAGGAAAGCAGCAGGAACCACTAAGCCTTTTCATTTATGATTATCTTCTAAGATATCTTAGAAGATAATCATAAATGAAAAGAATACAACTACCAGTAGTAATATTTACATGGGAAAAACATGAGATTACTAGACGCCTATTCCCTTAGATTCTTAAAAAGGTTATTGTCACTACACCTCGATCTGTATGTTGAGAAATTAAACGTATGTTATGGATCCTGCTTTGGCCTTCGTGTTATGGATGCACTAGGGGCGAGCTTTGTATCCCAACAGCTTGAACGCATAAGCAGATCAGATATGCTGACGAGATGCGCATGTTTCTTATGCTTGTGGAACATCTCTATTTGAGAGCCTTGCTGCTACATCGTTGGGGGCAAAAGAAAACCAGTTGGCATCAATGAAATTGACACAATCTCGTGCCGGTTTGTTTAAAGAAAAGAAAAGAAAATCAACTGGTAGGGTCCTCAAATGCCAACCTAGGCTCAGGCTGCATTCTTGTGCTTAGTTCCTGCGTTATCGGTAGAGCATACTGTACTGCGCTGCCGACATAGGTGTATGCATTCCTCGGCATAGGTGCTCTGGAGTCTTTTGGGGGATGATATATAGAATCCTGGGGGTGTCACCACAGTGTGGGTGTGCCGCCACTGCAGTAGCTTGCACAAGTACTCCCTAACGACAATAGGACAAGGAGAACAGCCGTTATGGAAATTAGTAGCGTTCTTTAGGGTTTTTTAGAGTTTTCCGTTTAGTCTACTTGTTGTTAGACTGTGTGCCTAGAGCCTTATACATACAGAATTCTTAAATTATTTTACTATCTTTGCGGATCATGTTTGGCACATTTAACTTCTCAATGATTTCCATTGATATGTCATGATATGTCAGTGCTTACATTCTTTAGATGCCTCAGGATTTGCATCAGAAAAAAAATACATAATTTTGAATGGAACAACGCCTAAAAATATAAACCTTTCATTAACTTTATCATGTAAAAAGACACATGTTAGTGAAAGAATAATATTCTTTCTTTATCTCTCATGGCTGCATAATTAGGAAATCCTGATGTCATTTTGCAGCTACATACGTACTCTTGGCACCCATCATCTGCAAAGATACCCATCTTTTTGTAGTAGAAAAAAAAAACTGTTAGCAACTCTAGTATTCTTTTTGTTGCAAATTTACAACTATCTGTTGTGTCCTACAGTAGTTGTGAACTTGTAAAACAAACACTTTTTTTCACAAAAACCTCAGTAACCTTTTAGCAAATATTAAGGAAATATACAGTGACGGAGCCAGGATTAAAATATACCTATGGCGAACCTATGTTTCCGCCAGCGTTTGCCCCCCACCCCCCACTAAGTGCCTTTCTAAGTGACCCTGATACTTCATGCCAGTGATCTATGATGTAATTCTTGTATCTTTTCGGCCACTTTCATTTGAGCCGATCTCTAAACAATATGGGGTTCTCATTTCTCCCTTCTCTTCTGAGTCCACCAATAAAGAAGTGTGTGGTCCGATCCCGCTGGTATGAGTTTGTATCAGAGACGTCGGATGTAGCGCCTCCCACCCGGTGGATACTAAAACTCTATCCAACACCACTCTAATTGGGTCATCTTGATTGTTGGACCAAGTGAATCTCGCTCCTAATATGTGTAATTCTCTAGGTTCTGCTCCCGCTATGAACTCGTTGAATGCGTCCATTCAACCTTCATTCACATTACCATCTGACTTCTCTGTTACTAATCTGACAAAGTTAAAATCCCCACCTAATAGAATAGCATCGCACTCATCCTCCACAACTTGCTGTAATTCCTCCAAACACCCTCGCTTCCTTTCCTCTTGAACTGGACCGTCCATCTAATTTTATAAATCTTATCATTAGAAACACAATGGTGCAAACGGAATTAAAAACTGATAACTAAGAATAAAGATATTACATCTATAAAAGGCCAAATGAATCGATAGAAGTGTAGCGAGCCACCCTCTACTTAGTGAATCCAACTAAGGCCCCATTTGGTTTCTTTATCACCTGACTAAAGTTTAGTCACCCCTTTAGTCCTCTTTAACCTCCCTGGGAACTAAAGGGGATTAAACTACTTTAGTCATCTTTGAATTTAGTCACCTCATTTGGCATTTTAGAGATTAAAACGGGTGACTAAAGCTTAGTCACCCCAAACCAAATGGAGCCTATGCTCAAATCACCCACCACCTATGGAAATGGGCAATGGGCCATCAGTGGCCATGCGCAAACGCTCGAGCGCGACCCATTGTCATCTAGCCTTTTCCTTCTGGATATCGTGTACTAAAATGTCTGATGAGCACTGATGAGACTTGGTCCCAATCATCCCAATGTAAGATCTTAGACAAGATAACTAGTTGTAGAACAACCAAGAAAATTTGATGCAAGCAACGATAACTAATGCAGCCTGAAAAATAAAACTCGAAGCCAACCACCGCCCTTAACCGGCAATCTGAATTGAGGATTCGCCCAACCACACTCTCAAACAACTAACCAACACAACCTGGAATCAATTGGACCAGCAGCACCAATTGGGAGCCGATATGCAGGCGCTTCTGTAATCTCTTAAGAAAAACACAAGAGCAAATGAGTAGAGACCACTCTCTGAAGCTGTTAGCACATAGCTGAACAATATGGGTTGTATTCTATTATCAAAGTCTTCTCAGATAACTTATGTATAAGGGTTACTTATACTAGAAACAATCCTCATCATGCCCATCTCCCAGGCTGAAGGTGGTTCGGTTGGTGGGCTGTTATAAGTTGTTTTGCTTGTTTTTATCTTTGACTGTTTTGCATGTTTTTGAATTCAGCCTAGTTATGCTTTTTTTTTTGGTTAAGGAACGTAGTAGTGCAATTAATAATCTATATTTCGCAGAAGTTCACTTTACTACGTACAACAGCTATTACGAGAAGTTACTGCATGCTGTATTTCAATGTAACAATAGGATCTTCACTTTACATGCATGCTGCCTTGCAACGACTACACATATATGACTACTCTCGAGTCGCGCTCAGAACACCTTAGGCTTCTTTGCCAATGGCGGCGGAGCGATAAGCTGCAGCCGCTTCTTCTTGTGCACCGCCGCCGGGGCACCTCCTACTTGGGCAGCTCCAGCGCGCCGACGCTGTCAAACCACGGCATCCTGAGCGCAGCGTCGGCCGTGAGCCTGTTCTCGGCGTCGAACGCGAGGAGGCCGCTCAGGACGTCGAACCCCTGCCTCGACAGAGTCTCCACGGGAACATCTCCCGCAGCCGCAGCACGTCGTGCTCGTAGCCGTCGGGCATGTCGAGCACCTCATAGATCGCCCAGAGCTGCCCGACCTCGTCGCCACCGCCGTCGAACACCGGCCTTCCTCCCTGGCCGGCGACGAGCTCCGCCATGACACAGCCCAGCGACCACGCGTCCACCGCGCGCGCGTCGCAGTCGGTCTCCCCAGCAGCACCTCCGGCGCCATGTACGCCAGCGTGCCCGCCCGCGCGCGCGGCGGCGTGTCGGAGGTGCGGATCGCCAGGCCGAGGTCGCAGATCTTGATGGTCTGGCGGTCGCCGCCGACGAGGATGTTCGCCGGCTTGATGTCCCGGTGGATGACGCCGCGCTCGTGCATGGCACGGGCGCACGTCAGCAGCCGCCACATTGCGGCGCGCACCGTGGGTTCCGGAAGGAGTCGCCTACGGCGGCGGCGGCGGAGGTAGTCGCGGAGGCTCGGGCCGGCGACGTGCTCCATGAGGATGCAGAGCTCCCCGGTGGTGGCGCGGTCGCGCGCGAGGCCGTGGTAGCTGACGAGGAAGGGGACGCCCCTGCACGCGTCGAGCATGCGCGCCTCATGGAGGAGGAGCTCGCCGTCGTCGCTGCCGGCGGAGAGGAGGTGGTGGTGGCGCTTGATGGCGACGGCCTCGCCGGTGGTGCGGTGGCACGCCTTGGTGACGACGCCGAAGCCGCCGGCGCCGAGAAGGCTGATCTCCTCGTAGTCCTGGGTGCTCGCGATGGAGATCCGCTGCCTCTTGCGGGGCGGCCCTGCGGCGGTGTGGTCCTCGACGACGGTGGTGCCGTCGGTTTGCTGCATCGTGTTGAGTCGGGGAAGGGATCGGAGGGACGACGCCACTCGCGGCGGCAGTGTGGCGGGCGATCGGGAACAGGTTGCTTGGGAGCGTGCAGTGGCGATAATTTTTAGTCTAGGAAGAGGGAAGACGGAAGGCTTGGAGTTCGAGTCGGAAACGAGCTAGGGGACCGGGTGATCAGTTGCCAGCGAAGAATCGAAGTCGGACATAACAAGCCGGAGTGTAGCGCGGCGTATCCGACTCTCCGTGCCACGTCACGTGCATGCCTTGCTCCCATCGCGGATTTATACTTAAATAAACACTTGAGCGGAGTATAAATTTCCCTTACCAAAATATTGCGCGAAACAAATCGTGACGTTGCAGGATTTAGAGTGGACTATTTTTATTCATTTTCTTTATGTCTTCATATTTTGAGTGGACTGACTTATTTCCTGACCCATCCACAAACACAAGGAAAGCAGAGCACATGCTATAACTGGATCGCGTCGTGCCGTCGTCCAACACATACAGAGGTACGTGCGCACCTTGCTGACGGCTTGGTCGTGCGCTTCAGCTAAATTAAGCTGTTGAGTCGCCCGGTCATCATGCATCGGTGCCCTCTATGCCATTGCCATCGCTCTCCTGCAGCTCCATGATGGGCTTAACCTTGCGCTCGGTGATGGCGATGCAGATGTCGTTGGGGAACAGGTTCCGGAGCACGAAGGCGTGGACGACGGTGGTGGCGAGCAGCGCCAGCACCGTGAGCGTGGCCACGGCCGACAGCGCGACGCACATGGCCTTGGTGAAGGCGCTGTCGTCCACCTCGGCGGAGTAGCTGATCGCGGCGGCGGCCGCGCTGGCCATGGGCGACGTGTACGCCCACCACGCGAGCGAGAACCTGAAGCCGCGGAAGAAGTTGACCCGCACGCCCAGCGACGCGTACAGGAACATCCCCACGAAGAAGGCCACCTTGGATGCGTGGCCGAACTCCCCCGTGATCTTGGACCACGCCACCGACGACACGCTGGGCCCCGCCACGAAGAGGAAGAACACCGGGTGGAGCTCCTTGGGCAGCGTCTCGTTGGTCGGCAGCCGCTGGTACAGCGTCACGAACAGCACGGCGTAGTGGGCCAGCCCGACGGCGAAGAAGAAGAGGGGACCCTCGCGGAGGCCCATGTGGGCGCCGAGCTGCGCGCCGACGAAGTTTCCGATAAGGGAGAGGTGGTTGGAAGGGTTGGCCACCTTGGACAGCCGCCGCTGCCCGCCGGACATCCACTGGCCGTAGATCTTGAGCGCCAGGCAGAGGAGGGGAGCCATGAGCAGGTACCAGAGCCAGTGCGGCAGCCTGGCCGCCCGTGTCACGGCGTGCGGCACGCCGATGGCGAGGTAGAGGCAGGTGATCCAGGGGGCGAAGAAGAAGTTGACACGGATCGGGTGGTAGTACTCGCGGCGGACGGCCTCCAAGTAGAGCGCCACCTTGCAGGCGTACGCGGCGGAGACGGCGAGCATCAGCGCGGCCGAGAAGCACCAGAGCACGAGGTTCGCCTTGGAGGTCACGTGCAGGAACGTGGTTGGCACCGAAAGCGCGATCACCTTCCACAGGATCGCCTGGCTGCTCACGCCCATGGGGATACCGAACGCCGAGATCGGGAACCGCAGTAGGAACGGCCACGTCGTGTCCGACGGCAGCACCAGGTCCTCCGACGGCTGTAAGTAAGTAAGGATTAATCAAGTAATTTCTTTTCAACGTTAGGATTAATCATAGTAACATACTACCTTGAGTTGGTCGAGCTCGGGGCCTTCCAACGCGGCGTAGAAGCGGTCCACCTCGGGGACTGAGGTGGCGGAGGTGCGGTGGCTGACGTCGCCGGCGTCGACGTGGCCGGCATCGCTGTCGAGGCCGTCGTCGGGCCCGCCGGCGAGGTGGGTGATCTGGCGCTCAAGCTTCCCGGACCAGGTCTTGAACGAGTCGTAGCGCCTGTCCCAGTTCATCGGCGTAGCCCTGCGGGCGCGGCCGGCCCGGCTGGCGAGCCGCGCCGGCGACGGGCCGGGGATGGGCTGGGACCGGAAAATCATGGCCTCCCTGTCCGGCGGCGTGAAGCGGACGCTGTTGCTGCCATTGTCCTGCATCGCGGCCAGCCGGTGCGGCCCGCCGCCGCCGACGCCGCGCGCCGCCGCGGCGTTGTTCGCCATGGCGTGCCGCCGGAGGTCGCCGGAGTCGGCCGCCACGGTGGAGGTCGGCGTGGGCACGCCGAAGCTGCCGGGCGACGCCGGCAGGCTGATGGACACGGGGCTGCGGCGCGGCGCGGAACGCAGCGGCTGGAGCGTGGAGCTGCGTCTCCAGCGGCGGGAGGACCACCGCCTCGCTGCGCCGCGGCGGCGGGAACCTGCATTGCGAACGCACGCATAGGAATTAGGAAACGATCGTGTCCATGTCCGCCGAGAACTCGTTGGATGAATAAACGGCGTCGTCGAGAAGGCCGGGGGCTTACCGGCGGATGAACTGGTGGTTTGGGGTGGGCGACGGCCTCAACGTTCCTCGGCGGCGGCATGGCGCCGGACTTGCTGCTGTTCGCCTCCATTGCTTGGGTTACAGTCGAGACCTGCCCGAGCAGCAGGCCGGCAGCGACCAACTTACTGAGCTCAGGGCTCTCGAGTGTGTCGATCTGTTGCCTTCGGCTTTGGTTACCATCTGCTCTTCTGTGGTTTTCCTGCATGTTCCTCGGATTTATAGACGCCATATTTCTGCCGACGCAACAGTGGTAACAGGTGGATGTGGGCCCTTGGCGCTGTCGTATTTCCGGTGTACAGTATGCTGCAAACCAACCCAGCCAGCGTGCAAGTGTGCAACGTATTGACTGAACATTATTACAGTACTGTCCTAAAGAGTTTTATCTGAGTTTTTACTGGGGAAGCAACTTAATGCGGCGGATAAATACAGGTCTAGTACTCCGATCCATTTCACAATATATATTTTAAACTTCAAGTTTTCATTCCATCGATGTTTTTTTTAACTGTTGAACCATGCATATTCTAAGTCGCTTATGAACTCTTAGCTAGAATTGCTTTTCGTCATTCAACATCCGGTGAAACAAATAACTTGCATCAGTGGAACATTATTTGAACCACGAATCTATAATTTGTTAAACGTTCAGTTGGCTGCCATTTCCAACCTTTATCTTAACTTCATCAGTTGAACGTATACTGCCTTCATTTTCAGTGCCATGGTGCATGAAGGATAGCGTGTCATAAACTTCAGAAAAGATGGCCATTTAGGAAATACTATAAAAAAAATCTTCAGAAAAGATGATCATTTAGTCAATACTATAGATTTATTTGGGTTCCACTTTTGGCACGATGTAAGTATAAATGTCATCATGCAGAAAGTGTGGGTAAACTTTTTTTTTATATCTATCCTGACGAATGCAATGGACGACCATCGAGCTGGGGCCAATTTGAAGTAGGCAGCACTGATGGTAACATGCCATGATCTTCATTACGTTTGGTTAATAAGTTAGCGATGTGGTAATGGAAAGTTACAAAACTTTTGGGATCTGAAACTACAGCAAACGGTCTGTAGCAGTGGGGCAAATGTGTGTCCAATTTTTTTCTATATGGTAGAAGTAAGCATGGGCAAGTTAATATGGAAGTTAAATGTAACAACTAGTTTCACCATGGACGTGTGTCAAAGTTACAGTCAATAAGCTGTAGATCACAACATATACTAATTTTGAATTTGCTTAATTGTTGGGCCCATCTTAATTTCTTAGACTACGGCACAGTGCCTTACTGTTGTTTGGCCTTGTGAAACACTTCTTAGTGCTATTTGGTGGCCTAACGTTCCTCTGTGACGAAAGCAACACTATCGTATGTGACCATGAAGTCCTTGACAAAATTAGTCATTTTATGGTTGATATGGCATCAAATTGTTGTGCTAATAATATAAGGGGTCATCAAATTTGTCAGCATGAACTTTACGAAATAATTGTTGCATATATATTGCATTATCATCATGAACTGTGCGGGTTAAGTTTAGTATGGTTTTATTTGAGAAAAAATAGTTTTAAGAGTGAGCACAATGAGAAAGGCATGGAGTGTACACCATATTTTCCGCCCCTTGTTTTAAATTCTTTCCTATCTGTTCCTCTGCTCATCTTCTTGTATTTTCCTATGCAATGCGCATCCTCATAGAGAGCAGTTGCAGTGCACTGAAACCCCAATTACTTTGGAACAAGAAGCCATATTACAAACATCCATGCAAGGAAACGGAATAGAATAAAGCAGGAAGCAATTGTTTATGTGCGTCCAAAATCCAGTGGTTTGTTAACTAAAGCTGTGAGCTTGATGGGTATATAAAATCAGCAAGTTGGATCGTGCTACATAAGCGCACATCAAATTATGTTAATGAGAAGCGTGCTTATTGAATAAACAAAAAACCCAAGAGTACCTGGACCTGACATGTGACATTATACTACTATTCCTGGCCTAAAACATTGCGCAGGGATGGCTACAAGAGAGAATAATTTTCAGGTGAAGCAGCCAGCAATGTGCTGTAAAGTGTCTCCGCGTGATATGTGTGTGTGTGTGTCGAGCCAATTTCTAATTCAGTCAGTGTAGTGCTTCTCTTCTTTGTGCATAAGCTAATAGGCAAAATCATGTTTATAGATGGCACATTTAAAATTTTAATTCCAAAGTTTACTTAAAAAATATTCATAAAACATGTAATTTTAACTAAAATTGTAAATGATTCAATATGGTTAAGTATTAAAGTGTATTTCGATGCATCAATTGGGAATAGTGGGACTATCTAGTGGAGTAGTGGTCACTGTACTATAGTAGTATTATTGAGCAATATCTGTGGCCGTATCTTGGATTTGCGCAAACTAGCATACGCTGAGTTCCAATTTGCGCACAAGACCCTGTATATAGAGAGGAAGCATTCTGCTAGCTGATCACTTATCATATATGCATGCTCTCTTAAAGAACATCTTGTTAGTTCTATATCAAAATGTGTTAGACCTTAGAACACACAGTTCCGTTATAAAATAGTTCACATTCAGCTTCTTTGAAAACCTGTCTGCCCGAGATTGTACAAACCGAAGTGCATCCTTCCTGTACTGTAAAACTAATAAATTCCTGAACTAATTAGTATTAAGTGGTACCTCCCACTAACAAGGAAGTGTCTTCTATCATATGGTCTTTATTTGACACGCAGAGGACAATAATTGGAACACATGGATGCTAAAATCCTTCTGCCGGAGTGTTGATATCAAGCAAATGCAACACACGAAAAACTTCACCTTATTTAAGGGAGTGTCTATATCTCACCCACTTCTTCTCGCATCCTTTCTTCTCCAACCGTTCACCCACCCCTTGACACCACAGAAGGAGCGAAATAGACCTCATCCTCACCCAACGTTTTTACCGTCCGATCTAAAACCAATGGCTCAGATCCATCTATCACCCCCTTCTTCTCCAACCATTCACCCACCCCCTCGACACCTCCCCGATACCGCCGACCCCAGTCCGCCACCCGCTGCCCAGCCCTCCCACCACCCCACCGGCACGGGCAGGGTAGGGTCCGCCAGAGCTCTGTCCACACCAGCCGGCGGCGGCGCGGAGCTTCGACGGATCCTACTTTGTCCGCGTCAGCCGCTTCCTGCCTCTCCCCGCCACCTCCTGCCGCCGATGTGGCCTCCGACCAGGCGACCACTACCGCCGTCTCTAACCTCAGCGCCCTCACCCAGGTAAACTTTAGCTTCCCCTTATAACCATCATGCCCCGCGTCACCCATTCCCCACCGCCGCAGGCCTCCCCTTCTCGCTCTACCTCTGCCGCCGCTAGAGCAACGGGCTGGAAGCCCGGCGAGTTGCAAGGACAGCAGCGTCAGGGCCTTGCCTATGTTTTCGGTGGCACCAGGGAGGTTGCTGGCAGCGTCGGTGATGACGATGGGTGAGAGCACACCAGGGCAGCCGGATTCGATTCAAGGCCTCAACAAATGGCTGGCCCATGACGGATCGCTTGACGGGCACTGGCAATGACTGGAGAACCCTCTTCGTCGGGCCTGTCATCCTGTCTCGTGCTTTGCTATGATCAATGTTTTAAATAGCTGGCTAAATCTCTTAGTTGTTGCTATCTAAACAGGCTATGGATAACTATAACCTAGCTGTAAGGAAAATGGCCCTAGGCCATGTTTATGATTTTGGTGATTAATGCCAACATAGTCATTGGGACTAACATGTTTGTCAAGATGTATATTTGAAGTCGACACAAGATCCCGGGGGATGATCAAGAGAATCCTGCTCAGAGGAGCACCGACACAATTGATGGTGAGCATCGGATAAGTCGGTGGTCAGCACAGTCAAGCCAGCAGGGCCAAGAAAGGACAGAGCACCGGATGATTCGATGGTTGAGTCATGGACCAGCGAATGAATCGGTGGTCAGCGCGGGAGATGGCAAAGTCAAGTTTGAATGGAGCATAGGATGGTCCGATGCTATGTCAAGATTACCAGCGGATGAATCGTGGAACGTGGCAGGACATAGATGCATTACAAAGGACAAGGAGCACCGGACAGTTCGATGGTACAAGACATGGACCAGCGAATGTGTCGGTGCTGTCGGCTCGGCTCGAGATCGGCTCAGATTCGGCTCTGGCAGAAATATGCATAGCATCGATTGATCCGATGCTACCTTGGCACCAGCAGCGAATCAGTCGGTGGTAGGTTCAAAGCCAACGGCCAGTGCAACGGCTAGTTGGGAAAATTGCTCCGGTGCAATGCGTCGGTGCTCAGCGAATGAGTCGGTGGTCACGCAGAAACTTGGCCGTTGGAGCAACGGCTAGTTCATGGACTTGGGGCTATATATACCCCTTTGGCCGGCCATTTGAAGGTGCTTGAGACTTGGGGAAGCTACTGTGAGTTGCTCTACTCATTTGCAAGTGCTCATTCCACCAAAGTGCTTAATAGAAGATCTAGGTGATTAGCATAGAGCTTAGTGCTTGATTAAGTGCTAGTTAGACCTTTTAGCGCATTGCTTTAGGTGTTAGCCTAGAGTTTAGGCGAGGTTTGCACACCTCTTTCTATCGGTGCTTGCGCGCACCAAGAGTTGTAAGTATCGGGGCTTGTAAGTCTTGCGAGACCCTCCAACCGAGTTTGTGGAGTGGCCGCCGTTACTTTGTACTAGGGAGGTGAGGGCCTAGGCATTTGCCGAAGCTCAACCAAGTGGAGGCGGCGAGGAGCATCCGGGAGAGGCCAAGCGGAGACCCACTCGCGTGTGGGGAAGTCCTGTAGGCTATCCTACGGAGTGACTCGACCGGGGAGTTCATGCCCTTGCGCGGGCATTCCCTTTGAGAGGGGCTCCAACAACGAGGACTAGTGGAAAGCCGTGGCTTTCCGACACCTCGGGATACATCGCCGTGTCGAGAGTTTGCTTACTCTATCTCTTTACATTCCGCATTACTTGTTGCACTACTTTCCGCTTTTACCTTTCCTAGAATTGCCATGTGTAGTTGCTAGGATTAGAACCTAGGGTGCAAAACTTTTAGCGGTAGAGTTAGCAACACATAGAAAAACCTAGTGCACATTTAGATAGAAATTGAAATAGGTTTTTATACGTGCTCCTAGCCGTAGTTTTTAGATTACCCTAATTCACCCCCCCTCTTAGGGTGTCACGGTCCCTTCAATTGGTATCAGAGTAGGAGGCTCGTATTTGGACCATTGGCTTCACCGCCAACGAGCAAAATGACATCCGTAGAGATTGGGAGTGATGTAGGAAGGCCTCCACACTTTAATGGCACAAACTACCCCTATTGGCAAGTACGTATGTCTTGCTATCTAGAAGCTAGAGGGCTAGATGTTTGGAGAGTGACGGAAAAAGGGATGAAGCCCCTTTCCCGGCCGGACAAACCCTCAAAGGCCGATTTGAGCGAGTTACACCTCAATGCCATTGCTAGAAACTCAATTCTTGAATCTCTTAGCATGGAGGTGTTTAATAGAGTTTATGACTTTAAAACCGCTCATGAAATTTGGACCACACTTAAAGAGCTTCATGATGGTTCAAGTGACGTTAGAGAACAAAAATATAGCTTGCTCAAAAAGGAGTTTGATGATTTCAAAATGTTTCCTTATGAATTAGCTAATGACATGTACTCACGATTAAATGTTATTGTCAATGAGCTCAATTCATTAGGATTGACCAAGCTATCCGAAGGTGACGTCACAAGAAAGATCATCTCCGTTCTTCCAAAGGACAAATATGCTCAACTTGTCACCTATCTTCATGTCAAAGGAAAATTTGATGAGATGAAGCCTACAAAGGTGTTGAACAAGATCACCGCTCATGAGATGACTATGAAGATCACCAAAGACCCTCCACCTTCATCTTCAACTCAAAAAGTTGCCTCATCAAGCCAAGAAGAGAAGAAGGACAAGGAAGAAAAGAAAGCATCTTCCAAATCAAGAAAGAAGTCTCATGAGCAAGCATCCAGTTCAAGTTCAAGCTCAAGTAATGCTTCAAGCTCAAGTGATGAAGATAGTAAGGATGAAGAAGAAGAAGAAGAAGATGAAGCTAGTAGTAGTGCTCCCTCGGATGAAGAAGTCAAAGAACTCATGATAGAAGTAACAAAGCTACTACGGAAGCTAGAGAAGCATGGGATCTCCATGAGCAAGATTCCTCACCACTCCAAGATGAAGGAAACCAAGAAACATAGATGTCTTGGATGTCGTAAGAAGGGTCACTTCATTGAATTTTGCCCACTCATGGAGGAGAGACGCAAGCGACAAAGAAAAGAAAGAAGGGAGAAGAAGAAGAAAAGCAAGGAGGCCCTCATTGGGATAGGACTTGATCAAGTCAACAAGAATGCCGGTTGGGATGCACCTAGCTCAAGTGATGAAGACAACCGGCGCAAGTCAAGGTCCTTCTTGCCATCATCAAGCTCATCGCATATTTGCCTTATGGCCAAAGGTATGAGTGATAGCGATGTAAGTGATGATGACTCTTCTTCTTCCATTGATGAGTTTGCGGATCTTGTTCGTAGTCAAGAGGTAGCTATAAACCAATTACTTTCCCAAAACAAGGTCCTCAAAGAAAAGTTGGCTAGCTCATCAACCAATTATCAAGAATTGGCCGAAAAATTTGATATGATCTTAAATGAGAATGATGAGCTAACAGGTAGAATTGAGAGCCTTGAAAATGCTAAAACTACCTCTCACATTGCATCCACATCTTTATTTGATGAAAAACCTAAAATGGATGCATCTACTTGTTGCATTGATTTAATTGATGAATCTTGCTCACCAACTTGCAATGAGAATGTTGTTATAGAAAATTGTGATGATCTCATTGCTAAAGAAAATGATGAGCTCAAGCAAGAAGTAGAGAAGCTCAAGAAAGACTTGTCAAGCCTTAAGAAGAAAGGAAATGGCAAGAGTAGCAAGAAGCAACCTCCTCAAGATAACCGTCCAAAGATGGTGAAGAAGCTTGAGAAGGGCGAAACCGTGACTTGCTACTCATGCCATCAAGAAGGCCACAAGTCCTATGAGTGCAAGAACAAGAAGAAAGGGGAAGAGAAGAAGAAAGTCACCTCCAACACCAACACTAAGCCTTACTTAAAGGTTGACAAGAAGAAGAGCACACCCTATCTACTAAAGAAGAAAGATGACAAGGTGGTGGCTCACATGATCAACAAGCAAGGCAAGGGGTGGAACAAACCTATTTGGGTGCCTAAGGATATCATCTCTACCATGAAGGGCACCAAAAAGGTTTGGGTTCCAAAGGCAACTTAGAGCCCGCGGGACTCGGGAGGATTTGGAGACTTGGCTACAAAAGTAAAGCATTTCAAGCTAAAGCCAAGTATCTCAAGATTTGGTGTAAGTTGAAAATCATTTCAACACATACCCGAATCCTCCCATGCATAGCTAAGGAAACTAGATTTAAATTCATGCAAATTCAATTAGCATCTAGTTCCTATGCTTGTCTAGGAGTGCATGTGCATAATTTAATTCAATTGCATTGCCTAGAGTAATCGTTCATATGGTAGGTTGCTTGTGTTTCTCTCTAACCCATGAGCAACCTACATGGTTTATTAGTTGTAGGAAAATGGCACTAGATTTTATTTTATATATTTTGTGCCAAAATTACAAGCCAAAAGATACTCCCAATGTCGTTATTGACTAGTGCATGGCTCTCACAAGTAATTCAAACACTTGTATGCACACATTTAGGGGGAGCTACCTTATGGTTTGTGATATTGAGACTAACAATGTTTGCAAGTTTATCATGTGTGTAGTCTCATGTTACACGAGAAAAATCCCCGGAGATAAGCAAGCATCTAATTTCAATTGGATTATCATTCAAATTGGTATCTCTTGTTCTCAATTGATATCATGTTTTAAAATTCATTTAGAGCTATCTCCATGCATAATATAGATTAAACTCCTCATCTTGTCTTAATTGACTAGTTGTGCATATGCTTTGCCATCCATCATATGTATGCACACACTTAGGGGGAGCTTAGTCTATGTTATGTGGGTTTCATGATTATGATCTTGATTGCCTTCCACATCCAAAAGATTATGATCAATGAAACTCTCCCTTGTGCTTTTAATGTCTTCCTTTTCGGTGTTTGATTCCAAAGGGGGAGAATTTTAGTGACCAAAGCAAGTATACCTTAAGGGGGAGCCGCCCTAAAGGGAGAGCATGCAAGAAAGCAAGAACCTCAAGTTGAACATAGGAAGATTGTAAGTTTTTAAGCTTGAGGGAGATTGCAAGAATTTGGTCCAAGAAAGGGAGAAAAGTGACATTGGAGTAAGGGGGAGCCTTATAACCAAATGATCACATGGGGGATTCAAAGTTCAAGTCTTCAAATTGGTAAGAGCAAGGTATGGTTTCAACTTGATTTCATTGGCATATTCTAATCATCATATGTTCTTGCTCTTGCATTGCATCATAGCAAGTAGTTGCTATTTAATTTTTATTATTTTTTGCTTGCTTTGATCGTGTTGGCATCAATCACCAAAAAGGGGGAGATTGTAAGGAAAATGGCCCTAGGCCATGTTTATGATTTTGGTGATTAATGCCAACATAGTCATTGGGACTAACATGTTTGTCAAGATGTATATTTGAAGTCGACACAAGATCCCGCGGGATGATCAAGAGAATCCTGCTCAGAGGAGCACCGACACAATTGATGGTGAGCATCGGATAAGTCGGTGGTCAGCACAGTCAAGCCAGCAGGGCCAAGAAAGGACAGAGCACCGGATGATTCGATGGTTGAGTCATGGACCAGCGAATGAATCGGTGGTCAGCGCGGGAGATGGCAAAGTCAAGTTTGAATGGAGCATAGGATGGTCCGATGCTATGTCAAGATTACCAGCGGATGAATCGTGGAACGTGGCAGGACATAGATGCATTACAAAGGACAAGGAGCACCGGACAGTTCGATGGCACAAGACATGGACCAGCGAATGTGTCGGTGGTGTCGGCTCGGCTCGAGATCGGCTCAGATTCGGCTCTGGCAGAAATATGCATAGCATCGATTGATCCGATGCTACCTTGGCACCAGCAGCGAATCAGTCGGTGGTAGGTTCAAAGCCAACGGCCAGTGCAACGGCTAGTTGGGAAAATTGCTCCGGTGCAATGCGTCGGTGCTCAGCGAATGAGTCGGTGGTCACGCAGAAACTTGGCCGTTGGAGCAACGGCTAGTTCATGGACTTGGGGCTATATATACCTCTTTGGCCGGCCATTTGAAGGTGCTTGAGACTTGGGGAAGCTACTGTGAGTTGCTCTACTCATTTGCAAGTGCTCATTCCACCAAAGTGCTTAATAGAAGATCTAGGTGATTAGCATAGAGCTTAGTGCTTGATTAAGTGCTAGTTAGACCTTTTAGCGCATTGCTTTAGGTGTTAGCCTAGAGTTTAGGCGAGGTTTGCACACCTCTTTCTATCGGTGCTTGCGCGCACCAAGAGTTGTAAGTATCGGGGCTTGTAAGTCTTGCGAGACCCTCCAACCGAGTTTGTGGAGTGGCCGCCGTTACTTTGTACTAGGGAGGTGAGGCCCTAGGCATTTGCCGAAGCTCAACCAAGTGGAGGCGGCGAGGAGCATCCGGGAGAGGCCAAGCGGAGACCCACTCGCGTGTGGGGAAGTCCCGTAGGCTATCCTACGGAGTGACTCGACCGGGGAGTTCATGCCCTTGCGCGGGCATTCCCTTTGAGAGGGGCTCCAACAACGAGGACTAGTGGAAAGCCGTGGCTTTCCGACACCTCGGGATACATCGCCGTGTCGGGAGTTTGCTTACTCTATCTCTTTACATTCCGCATTACTTGTTGCACTACTTTCCGCTTTTACCTTTCCTAGAATTGCCATGTGTAGTTGCTAGGATTGGAACCTAGGGTGCAAAACTTTTAGCGGTAGAGTTAGCAACACATAGAAAAACCTAGTGCATATTTAGATAGAAATTGAAATAGGTTTTTATACGTGCTCCTAGCCGTAGTTTTTAGATTACCCTAATTCACCCCCCCCTCTTAGGGTGTCACGGTCCCTTCACTAGCTATAGCCGCGGCTAAACCATTTAGCCGTAGCTAAGAGTGATACACTACAAATTTGTAAAATAATAGATCATTACTTTGTTAGACCACCACCAAGGCACAACAACACAGTTCATCAGACCACCACCACCAATAACACAATATACAAGAATTAATACATCTCAGCCTACTAGACACAAAGTTATTAGAACATGGTCTAGTCCAAAGACACAAAGTTACTAGAACATAGAATTCGGAGAGCCCGCGCTTGATTTTGGTTCGCGAATTGATTTAGCCACAGCTAAAAGGAGGGCCGTTTAGCGGATATAGCCGGCTAATAGCGGCTATTAGCCTTAAAGCTAAGAATGTGGCTAAAAGTGTGATATCTTAGCTGCAATGCTTCCGAAACGGCTATATCCGGCTATAGCTATTAATTAAAACATCGCTATGGATCCAATCCGTTCGATAGTCTGGCACTGAAGCAGCTCATCGAGCGGGCGGCGGCCAAGGGCCAACTGAGAATCCAATCTCGTCGCACTTGCCATAGTATGATATCAGTTGCCGTTGGTCTCTTCTTTTATTTTTTTTACCTTGTGTATATTATTCTACTTATGCAGAGGCCACAGAGTGGTCTTAGTTTAAATTGTATCATTTTGATGTAATTTTCTAAGATCATAATATAGCTTTCTTTATCGCAAAACTCTTAAAATGGCTCATGGCCCCAGCCGCATCCTATATATCGTTATTAAGCGATATATTCCTCATTTTTCATGGGTTTCTTATCTCCACGAAATAAACGGAGCCAAATTGAGAAGGAGTGGCTTCAAAGAATATCATACCATATACACTTGACGACGGGAATAGGATGCATCTGGAACTAGTGCACGTTGGATCTTGGTTGTACTGATGATATCTCGAGGCAAGGAATCTGAACAAACCAGAGAAACAGCAAGCTCGAACAGCTATAGGAAGATACTAGTGCTGATTGGAACACGACTGGAAAACTCCTCATTAGTGGTCACAGGGCAGTTAGTGCCGGTCCCTGTGGCCGGTACTAATTGGCAGCACTAACATGTCAGCACAAGTTGAAGAGCGATTTGAGAAACGTTTGAGTAGCTGGAAAGGTAAACATCTATCAATGGGTGGTTGGCTGATATTGATCAACTCTGTTCTTAGTAGCCTACCTCTACCTATGTATGTCGGATTTGGGGTCCGACAATCCACTAGGGGTACCCAAGTAGGATTTGTAGGCGGGGGAGATAGCAAAGCTAGGGAGCTCAAGGTAACACAGGAGACGCAAGGTTTATACAGGTTCAGGCGGCCAGGAGGCACAAACCCTACGTCCTGTGTTCGATGGTGTCTTTGTATTGATCTGTATGAAGTACAATGAGCCAGGCCCTTAGGGGTTGCTCTAGGTCGCCTTATATAGGGGGGCCTAGGGTTACAAGTCGGTTTGTCTTGCGGGCCAAGTCTTTGTAATCTTGTGTGCCAAGTCCGAGGCTTCCTGTCGGTCGGCCCATGGGTCCGCCCACATTGCTGTTAGACGTGGGCCCAGGCCGACTGACATCCTGGTCGGTGAGGGGCCCATGGCAACGTGCCGGCTCATGGAGAATTGTTGATGAAGAGGCGAGGCCGTCGTGGTCAGTTAAAGCATCTGAGTCATTAGTCCGACACAAGGGTGTGCGGTGCTATAAAAAATCTCGGGGGTGGTCTTGATCATGCCAGCGTGGCTGGGTGCCATCTAGTGGCCGAGTCGGGCTCTTGAGGACGCCAAGTCACTTCGAGAAAAGAAACCCGACTTGTCGCGGCATGTGGAGGAGGGCGACGAAAGGAGCTCTCCATATGGAATAGTCCCCGAGCATTGGGGCGATTAGTATAATCGTGCCAATGGTTAAAAAGAGGTGCGCCAAGCTAAAGGAGGTGCACCGAGTGGTCGGCCCGTGCCAGTCTCGAGCATGGGGGCTGGCTGAGTCAAAAGAAGTGCGCCGAGTGATCGGTCCGTGCCAGCCCCGAGCCTGGGAGCTAGACGAGTCGGCAGAGAACGTCGAGTGGTCGACCCACGCCAGTCCCCGAGCCAAGGAGTTGGCCGAGTCGGCAAGGAATGACGAGTAGTCGACCCGCGCCAATCCCCGAGCCTGGGAGCTGGCTGAGTCGACGAAGAACGCCGAGTGGTCGACCTGCACTAGCCCCTAAGCCTGAGAGCCGGCCGAGTCGACGAGGCACGCACGTGAGGTGGCCGTCGAGGCTGCACCTAATAGTTTCTGAACTGTAAGAAGACAATGCGAACAATATGTAGCATAATGTAAAATATTAAACAATCCGTATGATGAACATGTATTGTTGTGAAACCAAGATAGAGACATGTTTGTGAATGCATTGTGCATGTGTATAAAAACCCTTCCCTTTAGCAAACGCTGAGTAGGACGCCGTGCGGCCCTTGCCTTGTGTCGCTAAGCACCCTTTTTACCTGGCTGACCACTACTCTCATGGAGGACAGCTTACCACTCTACGATGCTTTGCATGAAGGCTTACTCATAGGTAGTGCGCGGGGTGAGTACGGAACTCAGGGTTTCACGATTGGGGACTTGAACTGCACGGATTAACTCGGGAATTGCCAGAGGGACATAGGGTTGGGCATGGGCTTGGAAGCCAGAGCCAGCAAAGACTCTCCCATAGCGCTGAGGTAGCATGTCGTGCTGAAGAAAAAAAATTAAAATAAGACACCGCAAGGGGTAATGTAAGGAGCGACTCCGCGTGCCGCACACGTTCGAGTGCTTCCATATGTTGGCCCAAATTTTGGGTCAACAAGATCATTTGGGGGTTTGGTTGCTTAGGGAAAACCTGCTCCATTCTGATGAATTTTGTACAATCACCAATTGGGCAGCACATTTGGTCAAACAGCACACGGCACCGCCACTGGTAAGCAGCCCTTCCCCATGACCTTGATAACTCACGCTTTGCTATGAGAAACCACTGGTAAGCACTAAGCAGCCCTTCCCCATGACCTTGATATAGTTCACGATTTGGTATAAGAAACCATTAGTAATAGGCTGTCTAATTAATTGTGAGCTTATCGTCAGTTCTGCATTTCGGGTCGCCATACATTCAGCAATAATTCACTTTCTGTCAACTAAGCTGCTGGCTAGCACACAATTTCTCACAGCTAGCTATCCGGCTGATAACTGCATGTCATAATCTCATAATGTCTCTGGTCTGGTACCATATTCATAGTAAAGCAGTGAACAATTCATTCACTCCTAGCACCCAACTCAGCGAATCAACCAAAATACATATAACATTTAAGACATTTGTACGACTATCTAATCAAAGACATATAACATTTAACACATTAAGGTATAGAGAATGGAGAGAGCACCCAGTACCGAACACCCCCAGTCCCCCTATTTAAGGTTCAACCATGGACCCTCTCCTGGACTTACACTATTGACTATCAGCATTTACACAGAGTTGGGAGGAAGAGTGACACCAAGAAACCACCTGCGGTGTGGGAGGCATCTGGAAGTGCATCACTCCTGATGTCGAAGGTACTCGCGAATGTGTCTGAATATGTTCTGAACTAGATGCTTTTGTTTGGACAGTCAAGGAGAGCAATAGAGTTAGTTGTGTGAGGTAAGCTGTTCCTCAGTTGCTGCTTTTGCTAGAACCGGTAATGGAGTGAAACCTATTGTTGTGAACTGGTAACCCCAGGTCATACCAATGTAATCATGCTTGATAGGCTTTAAATAAAGATGGGAAAAATTGCCTTTGGTCTAAAAAAGGTATTGGGAAATACTAAGTGCTAATGGGGTTATACGAGATTCAGAACGCTCATGCTAATGATCTCATTGTGTTGCTTCTTAGAATTGTGTTGTTACTTGGGTGCTGCAAACCACTGACTAGGTGTTCAGTTGACTGGCCGCTGCTAGTAGTTTCAGGCAGCTTTTAACATACAGCAAGCAAGCAAGAACTCATCTCTAGTAAACTAGTACTGTGAAATCTATCGTTCCCCAAACTGTTCATCAACTGGGACCTCTTCTCCCACATAAATAAGGAGCTGTATATTATCTTCGGAGATTTTTTTGAGACGCAGGGACCTGTAATCCAGACCCATGAATGCTAAGATTATACTTCCCTTGAGGTTTGTCGAGGTAGAGTGAACGCAACACACGGTCAAGCTTCCCCTAGTTGAAATATGTCTATTACTATATCCTAGCTCTCTAATAAACATACCCGTTAATATAAGTGCCTGTTTCTCTCGCTCTCCACCATGATAGGTTGGGAGGCTCAACTCAACCAAATAGGTTAGAGTACCAAACTGAATGACATGTCATCATAGCATCTTTGTAGTTTTGTCCCTTGGAAATAGTGTGCCCTTCAGAAGGAGTTGGTAATATTATATTCTTTTTCAATTGGTGCAACTCTCTTGTGTAGTTGTGTCGCTCCTTTCATCAGCATGCGTTTTGTTCCAATTTTTCCTATATTATTGCGGAATACATGTGTTAATGGTATCTATTTATAATCAACTTAATTGTGAAATAAGGTATGTGAAGGACTTAGATGCAATAGAGAATGAAAAACGTATATAAAAAAAGCTTCCTATTGTGGTTAAGTAAAATCAAACTGTTTCAATACATGTGATAAATAATATTTATTTAATCATGTTAATTACTCCCTCCAGTTTGGTAAAGAAACTTGTTTTGGACAAGATTTGAGTCAAACATTGGGAATATAAATCGTGAATAACTTTTAAGTCGTTGAGTTTGGAAATATGAAAACTACATGAATAGATTTGTCTTGCAAAATACTTTCATAAAAGTATACATACATTAGTTTTTAATAAATATCTTTATAAAAATAAGAAATCAAAGTTGTACTTTGGAGACCATGTCGCTGTCCTAAACGACTTGTTTGCCAAACCGGAGGGAGTATGAAAGAAGAAGGTATGTAAAGGATTAAGGTGCAATGGAGAGTAAAAAAGATATTTTAGAAAATAGGCTTCATATTGTGGTTAAGTATAACTGTTTTTTACTCAAGTTGGCAATTGCATATTATTAGTACTTGTTTCCACAACTCATGACAACATTAGGTAAGAGGACCAATAGTTTGCAAATTGCAATCACACATGAAAGGCCCAATCTGATGTGAGGATGATACAAGAGCAGCGACTATCTATCGTACCATGGGACTTGGGAGTCGTAGCACTTGAAGTACATGGGACTTGGGAGTCGTAGCACTGAAGTACAGTTCGAGAACTATATGAGGAAGTCGATCGTACCCTTCCTCCTGTTGAGTACAAGTAGGCCTTAGAAGTAACATCAAGCCCTAGTTTTGGGAAAAAGGTTGGGTTCCTTTTTATATACATATGTACGGACAGTTGGTTTGAAAAGATGTTAGTTAGGAAAGATATCACGAACGTACAGGATATCTGGTTTCTTAGTCATGTTAACTAATTTTTTGGGATATATTTTTGCTATGATTTAAATATAGGTGAGAGATTAAGGAGAGTGTGGGGAACCTTCCTTCAGAAGTCCTTTAATCACCTGTATCAGTCCCTGGATCAGTACGTTGATACAGATTTTACACAGGTTTGGAATCTGAAGCAATAAAAGGCGCAACAAATAAACAACAACTACCTTCGCCTTAGCGGAGAGCGTATTATGATCCATTCCATGGAGGAAATGACTCGTAATGCCCTACACGTCCGTGTACCTATAATAATTGAAAGCAAGACTGAGTACTCTTATAGTTGGTACTCAGCAAGTCCTGTGTAAAGAGTTATAATGTATGCAGGGGAGTGAGGTGAAAGGTTATTTATAGGTGGAAATGCAAAGTAAGGTTATGTTTATAAACAGGGGGTGGGAGAGACGAATTAATAAGTTGTTGGGCCCTGGAGGGGAATTCTTATCCCTCCAGTTCCCATATTTTACCGTCAGAGTCCTCCTGAGCTGGCTTATGCCTTGCTCTCTTCTGGGCCTCCGCTCATCTCACCATCTCATATTCCATTAGAGGTGAATCCTAATCAACGGGAGCTTTTACTAGATGGGCTCATGACTGTGACCCACGGCTATCCAGATAGGTTAATAACTCTGCAGAGCCTGTACACTATGCCATACGTTCGGTCGACCCATAGCCTCGCGAAAGGCGATGCTGACCTACGAGACCCTTACCCGCCGATGTTTATTTCTAGACAACATTTCCTAGGTCCATCCACAGGTAGTACTGGGGGCTAAGCAGGGGCTACTAACATCCGCCTCACGGATATCAACCCAAGCATTATCTCATAAATTAGGGCCTTAGGCCCTCAGGGTTTCTAACCCTGTACTCTAGTCAACCCGTGCCGCCCAATCCCAGCCCTCTGTCTGGGGCTGTCTCCAGCATACCCGTCTCCCGACTTGGCAACCGAGCACGACCAGGCACTGAGAGCTACTCGGCCTCTGCCTCAGTCGATCACTCTACCAATCATGCAGCTCCTTGGGATGGATTGCTAGGAACTGCTAGCGGGGTGTGGATCAAGGCCTCACATGAATAGGTATTCCCGAAGGTCATACCTTTTTGGCACGTACGACGGTACTTGGCATTAGAAAGACTCTCCCGTGAACCGGTCCTTATGCGACTAGAGTAAGCGTTTGGGACAGGATGCTCTGCCGAGGCTGCCTCCCTTACTCGTAAGTCCATCCTTACGAGGTTTCTATTAGTTGGTTCATTTTAGATTAAACTTCCAAATTCTCACTCACCTCTCAGGAGCTTTCCAAGGTAAATCATATATTTGAAGAATTCCTAAGAAATCTACTTCTAAATAACACTCGGTCATCGATAGATCGTGACCGGGTTATTAATAGGTTATTTGGCAAGAAATGGCTCTAAATCAAGGTGGAGGTGAAATATAGAGGGTTTTCCTTAGGATTTAATAAAATATGCAGTCCATGTTATTATCTTGATTGATTTTATTATGCAGGAACTGGGACTGGCATGACCAAAGAGGTGGTTGTCAGGACTTGCCTTCATGGACGATATTTGGACGTTTGCTAATGCGTACGTACGCTCGATGCTGACCAGGCTCGGCTTCTGGGCCCTCTGGAGCTTCGGCAGCTTGATCGGGCGTAGTCATGCCATCGACCTATCGATCAATAAAACATGGAAAATAACATTCAGTATAACAATTCATCAATCAATTCCTACGGAATAGAAATAAAGGATAAAAAGGGGATACTAGGGTTATTGGGAGATAATCCATTAATTATGGTAAATAATTAATGGATTCAAAGGAATGGAATTTCCAGGAAATCGATAAGCAATTTCCCCGGGAATGATTGAACGGTCGGGGAGTTACATGGATTTCTAAGGAATAACTCCCAGATGACAGGTTTAGATATTTAGTGTCTAGGGTGTGTGGATACCTTGGATATTTGGATGATTTACCCATCGATTTTTCGGAAATTGATCGATGGGCGGGAGAGTGGCTCTGAAGGAAGGTTCGGAGTAGTGGGTATGGGGATTACTGGATTACTAAGCAATAATCTCGGAATAATTAATGGATGATTATATTAATTATTTAGAAATAAGTTTCTAAATAATTCATTGTATGGAAATCCTAATATGGTTTTTGAAAAGTTAATAATTAACTTTTCCGGGGATTTTAAAGAAGGAGTTGGGTAGCATAACAGTTAGGGTTTTATTAAAAACCTGGGGTTTCGATCGGGCGGGGAAACGGTGTCCGCGGGGATTTGGATGGCGTTTCGGCGGGCATTAGGATAGAGCGGCTGGGATTTTGAGGCTAGGGTATAAATCCTAGGGCAACAAGCATATGGAAATGCTTAGAGTAATCCCTAGTTTTTATGAAAATTCATGGGGATGTTATGGAGCTTTGAACAGAAAAGGGAATATTTGGGGTACGTTAACGAGACTTTTCTATTGGATGAGCGTTGCCCTTTTGGTGTTTGGGATCAATAATTATGCTAATATGGTTTAGATGGCTCTAATAGGTTTTGAAATATTCTTAATATTTTTAGAGAAATTTGGGGAATTTTTGGAGTGAAGGAAGTGCTTGAAATAAAGGTTGGTGTACAAATTTGGGGTGTACCAAAATTGGAGGGGCTGATGCGGAAGGGGGCCCGGCCGGTGCACTGTTCCGTGCGCCGCGCGCACGAGCCGGCGGACCGCGCGCGGTGTGGGTCTGTGGTCCAGTGGACCATGTCCACCCGCCGGGGCGCATGACGGCCGTCAGGCGGGACGGCGGCGGCTGTTAGGTGGTGTCCTGTGGGGCCCACAGGGCAGCGGGTGAGAGGAGGGGACAGTGTTGGCGTGGGCGGACGGCGTCAGCTTGGGGCCCGTATGGCAGCGGGAGGAAGCGGGGACGGCGCCTGGGGAACGGCTAGCGTCCGCTCTATTCTTCCTCCCTGCTTCGTCCCTCTCTCTCTGTTCCTCTCTCGCTCGCCGGTAAGGGGATAGAGGAGGGCGGCCGACGGGTGGCTTGGCGGCCGAGGAGGCGAGGGAGGCGGAGAGGTTTGCCAGAGCTTCGCCGGCGGGAAGCGGAGGAAGCGAGGAGAAGTGGAGGGATGGGGCGACACGACCGTGGCGGGGCAGGAGCTCGAGCTCTTGAGGTCGGTCCTGGTGAGGTGAGGAGGGGAGGGGCTCGGCGTCCCCTTTTATAGGGCGAGGGGGCGCTGGTGGAGCTGCCACGTCGCGTGCGGTGGGGAAGGAGGGCGGAGCGAAGCCCGACGCGTGGCACCAACCGGGGAAGAGGATGATGGGAGCGGCGGCCTCGAGGTTGGCCGATGGGGGTGGTCGGCGCCGCACTACCCATGCGGTGGCGCACTGTGGAGCCGACACACGGCCTGTGCGTCCTTGTGGGACGGATCCTGGCCGCGCGGTGTAGATCGGGCGGTAGCGGAGGTGTCGCGGGCGCCCGAGGCAGGTGGGAGGGATGGGCGCGAGGTGGGGCGGCATTAATGGCAGAAGGGGAGAAAAGAAGATGATGTGCACGGCGGTGCGCGCGACGCGGCGCGGCACGGTGCGACCCGGTGCGGCTCGAGGGGACAGAGAGCGTGCGGCAGCGGCGTGGGACAGTGCCGACGGCGGCGCGGGGCACACGGCGCCGGTGGAGGCTCGGCGCGGCGGTGCTAAAAAGGCCGCGGTGCAGGGAGTGGTGGCGCGAAGGAACGTGGTTGCGGTCAGGCGCGGACAGCAGCTCCGGCGACGGCCTTTCACCGGCGGCAGTGGCCTGGGGCAAAGACGGCGGCGGTGGTGGCGTCGAGAGGGGGAATGGCGGACGGGCTGCGGTGGGGGTGCGACCGAGCGATGGCCGTGACGCGGCGACGTGGTGCTTCAACGAAGTGGTAGTGGCGTGCGCGCGGTAGCTGCGCCGGGGGAAAAGTTCCCCGGTGGCGGCGGCGCCGAGCAGACACTACTAGATTTTAGGGCTAATGCCACAGAGCTCATTGCAACCACACAAAATATGTTGCATTACATAGGTGTTGTTGCAACTATTTTGTAATTTCGTTGCAAATGATTGATGCATTTGCAACCATTGAAATATGGTTGTAAGTAGCACATAATTTGGCAACATTTATTTTTTGTTGTTATAATTTATATTTTTGTTGCAATATGTAACGGTTATTGCTACCAAATTCAAAGTGGTTGTGAGTAGTAATTGATATTACTACAAGTTTGTTGCGTTGCATTAAATCCTCAGGTGTGTTGCAATACATTTCTCTATATTGCAACAAAAAACTTAGCGGTTGCATAAAGATGATGCTATTGCCATAGATTGTTTTTGTTGGTATATTGTAGTTTAATTTGTTGCAATAAATTAGTTTTTTGCAACAAAATCTCTTTGGTGGCATCAGACCATCAAGGCCGTGGTTCGATTCTACTATGTGTCTTAAATTTATTCCATTATTTTTTTATTACCATCCCTTTAAAAATCAATGACACAAAAAATGAGTATTTTCTAATGTTATTATGGTAAGCATGAGGTTCTATATCAACGACCCAGCTCCTCGGCTACCCTCCCCCTCCGCCATGTCACCCGGCCGCCCTTAGCCCCTCCGCCACATCACCCGACCGCCTGCGGAAGCTCCTCGGCCACGTCACCCGCCCGCCCTCGCCAGCTCCTCGGCCACGTCACTCGGCCGCCCCCGACCCCCTCCGCCATGCCACATAAGGCCACCCGCGCCATATCACGAGTTCACGACCAGCCTCATATTTGTTAAAAAAAAGATGGCCTATATGGGATTCGAACAGTCGAAGCTGCAGCTGATAGCCAAAGCAACTAATCACTAGGCCACTTGTTCTGTTGTGATTTCGTCCCGCAATGACATCCTTTATAATTTAATGAGTTAGCTAAAACATAATAATTATAAAGCTTGGGTCTGTAACAAAAATCGAAGATACAGTACCAGTTCAATGGTTGTGCTTTGTTTGGACGGTTAAGACCGTGGTTCGATTCTATTATGCGCCACAAATTTTTTCCATTAGTTTTTTTGTTACCATCCCTTTAAAATCAAGCATATAGTACTAGTTCAATGGTTGTGCCTGGCGTGCCTTGGCTTTGAGTGCATGGGAGTCTCAGCTTTGTGTGTTGCAAGAGGGCTGTGGTTGGAGCTTTGAGTGCATGGTTAATTTTATTCTCAAAAAAAAAGAGTGCATGGTTAATTTTTTGGGTGGATGCTGAGATGGGAAATAGCCTGTTATTGAAGAGAGGGTTAGCTGAGGGCAAACACAACTTGTGTGTGCAGTTTGATACAAACAAGGTAGCAAGCAAAGCTGTCCATAATAACCTTTAAAAATCCTCATTATTATGCAATCCAATCACCGAACTCCTAGTGACAAAAGCATGGTGGTCTTACAAGAAAGGAATGTGATCTAGCTATGGTTATACAAAGTGGCAAATTAACGACAGGCCGTATCAGAAAGCTGAAATTATATGAAAAATGCATCCTCCGGTTCTTCAGTATTTTTATTCACAGGTGCTACGTATCCATCATCAATGTAGTCGTCGGTGGTGTCATCTTCTTCGTCGTCTGCTAACTCGCTTGCTGTTGGTTCGGGTACAGAATCAGCATATGCCTTTTTAATAACAAAAGCATCACCAGTCACCTGCATGTATGGCCTTGGCCTGCAGCCGCACTGTACCAAGGTAATCTAGCACCTGCCGCACTTCAACTGCTTTGGGGATCAGAGTGCCGGCCAGCCTCCAGTCGAGCGCCGGTGGATGAGCTGCAGCCGCTGCACACACAACCGACCACAGGCCAGGCGTGGCTTGCACTGGCCTTGGATGATATCACCAGCTTTCACCGCACGTACAGAAACACCCGCCGGCCGCCGGCCACTGATTGCACACGATGGAGTGTGTCTCCAAAGAAAACCACGCGCTCCGCTGCTGGCTGCTTCTCGCCGTGCGCCGCCACCGTGATAGATCGCTAATTAGGACATTAGGTTTTTTTTTCCTGGCCCTAGGATGGATCGAATCGTTGCAGTTTTTTCCCTGGTTACAGAGATGTACTGTGTGTGGGCCATGTGGTGCACCAGAAGAAGAACACTAAATCGAGTTCAGGATTGGATGCAACCTCGGCCTGCCTGCCCGGCTCGGAACACGTACGGGTGCCGCCGCACACGCCCCTCAGCGCACAACCATTGAAGTTACTCAATGCTTGATTTGTTACAGACACAGGCTTTATAATTATTATGTTTTAGCTAACTCATTAAATTATAAAGAATGTCACGGCAGGACGAAATCACAACAAAACAAGTGGCCCAGTGAGTAGTTGCTCTGGCTACCAGCAGCAGCGTCGCCGGTTCGAATCCCACATAGGCCATCTTTTTTTTTCCCAATATGAGGCCGGTCGTGAACTGTGGCGCCCGTGGCCTTATGTGACGTGGCGTGGGGGTCTGGGACGGCCGAGTGATGTGGCCGAGCAGCTTGCGCAGGCAGCCAGGTGACGTGGCGGAGGGGGCCAGAGGTTGGGCACTTTACATACTATTTTCTACGAGTTTATGTATGGTGAATTCATTTCAGTTTTAGTGATGATATGTTTGACTTTTTTCCTCATTTATTTCTTTTTGTAAAAAAGAATTACCATGCAAATATGTCTAGTTATGCTATTTGTGTTCCGATATTGATCTTTCTGTTGCGAAAAAGCTAAATGCAACAGTTGTAGTTTGTTGCTATATGACAACCCTGCCACCAGTTTTGAATGATGCTACAATAGTTAATAACCTCAAACAATATTTTGTTGCAACATCGTTTCTTGCTTCTAAATATATCCCGTTGCAGACCTTATTGTTGCCACCATACATAAACTTGTAGCAATATAATTTATTTCAACAAAACCATTTCTGTTGCTATATGATCAATCGCAACGTAATACATGTGTAGCAATATGCTCTAGCGCCATGATGTTGGCCGTGGCCATACAACGTGTTGCAACTGTGTTTTCTGTTGCAAACCTTATTGTTGCCACCATACATAAACCCGTGGCAATACAATTTATTTCAACTGAACCATTTCTGTTGCTATAGGATCAATTGCAACATAATATATGCATGGCAATATTCTCTATTGCCACAATGATGGTAGTGGCCATACAATGTGTTGCAACAATGTTAGTCTGTTGCAACTAGGTACTGTAGCAATGCCTACTTGTGTGGCAATACATGTTGTTGCAATGACATCAGAAGTTGTAACAACTCTAATGCAATGCTTCACTGCATGGCAATTACAAGTATCGCAACATGACAAAAAAAACTGTTGCAATGTACCTATTGCCTCGAAAGTTATTGCAACGGCTCGCAACAAAACTTCCTTTGTTGCCATTTCACCTATTGCAACTATATTAGGCCTATTGCTACGATTTTTGCACCGTTGCCATAAGCCTAATATCTAGTAGTGAGAGGAGGGAGTAGGGGATGACGTCGGCCTAATGTCGGCGCGCGTGCGAGCCGGGCCGGAGAGGAAGGAAAGGGGAGTGGGCCACGCGCTAGTTGGGCTGGGCGGGGGAAGGAATGGCCCACGGGCCAGCCGAAGGAGGGGAAAGGGTGACCGAGGCCGAGAGTTGAAGGGGATGGCTGGACTTCGGCGACGGGCTGCGTGGGTTAGCTGGATCGGAAGCAGGGTTCAGCCTATTAAAGAAAAGAAAGGGTTTTTCATTTATTTGAATGCTTGTTTAGGTTTTTCATTTATTTGAATGCTTGTTTGGGTTCAAATATTAAACCAAAGAATTGGAATGGGGACTTGAAGGAATTTCTACCATTTGGTATCTAAAGAAAATGGGAGAGTTTTCTAAGCATCCAAATGCAACGCACATGACAAGTCAAATGCATGGTTTATTTAAAAAATATATTTTGAATATTGTTAGGGAAGAGATTATGGTTTATTAAAGAAAAATTTGGAAAGCTTGTATTTTTAATTGCCTTAAAAAGTAGGGTGTTATATAGAGGAGCAAGAGTTTAACTTGATAGAGTTTAACTTGATAGATGTGATCGGCAGGAAACGTTATTACGCATAATATGAAAGAGAGATAAAAAAGGAAACATTAATTATTTTTTAAGCAAAGAGTATAGTACTAAAAATATGACGGTGACCGGTAGATAGTTTATATTTAAGTTTTCCGTTGTGGCAAATGTGGGTAATTTGGACATAGATATAGGGGGTTATTGTAGGTTAATTCTTTGTAATGGCATAGGTGAGTAATTTTACTCTTTTTTTAAGTGTCCACCTAGAATTCTAGGTGGCTTCACGTGAAGGCTCCTTTATGTTTTCTCTTTTTTCACAGTGTCCACATAGGATCCTAGGCGGAAACCCAATTTTACCGCCGACCGCACGGAGGCCTCCTCGCACTCGGTCAACGCGCGGCTTCACGTAATCCGCTCGAGCGATCACTCCCCCACCTGGGTGGGTCCCACCACGCACTCACCTTTCCTTTTCCTTTCCTTTTCCTTCCTTCCTCCCACCGCTGCACGCGACTGTTTGCGTCTCTCTCTACTCGTTGTCTCTGTGTGCTGCCCGCCACCGATCCACCCGGCGAGCCACGGCGCGAGGCAGCGGCGCTGACTGGACCGCCCCAGTGAGCCGAGCAGCGGCAGTGCCGAGCGGGGAGTGCGCAAGGCCCATAGGCGCTGGCCGGGCGCGGGGCGAGCCGAGCGGCGGCGCCACTGCCGCGGGATGCAGGTGAGATTTTTTTCTTTTTCAAATTTTTTTGAAAAATTTTTGTTGCAAAAGTTTTTGAAATATTTTGTTGCAAAAATTTCTGAAACAATTTGTTGCAAGCAAAAGTTTGCTCAAGATTTTTTTGCAAAATTTCTTTCGCAAAAAAATTTCTTGACAATTTTTGACACGAAAAATTTGCACATCTTATTTGTTACAACACTCTTCTCCAAATAATTTTTCTTAAATTTTGCTCCTGTAAAAACTTTGTTCAACATTTTTTCTGTACTTTTTTTGGCTATGGGAGAGCGCGTGCATGCCGGGGATGGGTGGAAGAGCGCGCGCACATGGGTGGGGCCTGCCCGCCCGTTCATTTTGTCGGGTAGCGCGAGCGCACCACTGTTAGGACTCCTTAGCGTCACGTTGTAGCAACGCTTTAAGAGCGCGAAGATATATCGATGTATGCAAAAGGATTCTGCAAGCGCACAGAATATATCTTGTTGTAGCACTTCACCTAGGAAGTTATCCTAGGGTATCGTATTTATATTTCTGCAGGGAAGCATAATGGTTAAAGTGTATTGAAGAATGAAATGATATATCTTGCCAGAAATATCAAGCCACAAAACCCACGGGCACAAACTCTAAGGTTTGGGGATAATGGTCAAACAAATGACCCGATAGAAGGTCTAAAAGACCAGCGACACAGGAGCACCTAATTCTAAAGAAAAGGAAAGACGTTGGGAGAGACCGGACCTAGTTGCTTCCTAACTCAGAGCAAAAGGCACTCGAACCTTAACCTAGACTCTAGCTTAGATACCGGGGACAGAGCTCGCTTCGACGGCTAGAACGGGAGAACCTCAAAACGGGATGAGAGAGGGGATTCTCCGAGCTCAGCACTACTGTTATGAGTACACCCGAACGTGGTGGACTACGAAGGATGGACAGGACTGTCACCACCTGCCGCCTACCACTGCAGTTCCGTGGGGTGCAACACACTTCCTAGTTAATCAACAAGTCAGACACCACATCTGCACTCGATGATTAAGATTTCTCTTGAGGCCTGTCAAGAGAAATCCCCGTCTTCCCTAAGGCATCTTACGGCCCTGTCAAGGCGAGCAAACCCACGAGATAAAGCCCGGTAGAGCTAAACTAAACACTACACTAAGACTAAAGGGGTATAGAACTTTACTCTAAAGAGAGCAAGATCTTTACTCTAAAAGAAGAGCAAGATAGAAAGATAAAAGTTAAACTTAAGCTCTGAAATAAGAAAGTAATTGTATTGATAAACTCTTCAAATGAAGGAAAGGATACAAGAGCTTTACTAGAACTTCGTAGACTCCGAAGATCCGAGCTTAGCTCGACTCGACTCTACTCCTAACTCTAATCCTAATCTAAGAAATGGAAAAGATACAAGAGCTCCCTTCAAGTATAGACTTGTGAAGTGTGGTGTGTGTCTTGGGGTGAAGAGGATGTGGCCTTTTATAGCCTCCCAAGGTCGGTAGCCAGCGTAACTATTACGCCAACTACTTGCTTAACTTCCACGCCAAAGATGGTCGCGTGAGGATGCAACAGGGAGCCGGCCGGCTTGGTGTAGGCTCTGGCAACCGCCTTCGTCGTGGACGCTCCTGATTGCTTCCTGAGGTCGGTAACGGTTGCGTTCAGTTGAGGCCGTCTGAGAATCCTAGGTTGGTGGGCCCTTCAATCCTTGTGTCTCCCACTCTAGGCCTTTTGGGTCCTTGGATCAAACCGACATCAATTGCACGTCTCCTGATCATCTTGGATGCTTAACTTAGCTTGTGGATCAGTGACGTGGCCAGACTTGGCCAGGGGAGGCCGGTCGGCCTTGGGTAGGCCGGCCGGCCTGGCCTTGAGCCAAGTTTGGCCCCTGTTTTACCTGTTTTATCCTGCAATCACAACTTGTCTAAAACTTGTGGAATTAGTTAGTAAAAACACTTTTATGTATGGAACATGGTATGATCATCCTCATTTTACCGAAATGTTGACTGTCATTACTCGGTTATAATGGCCATCAACACTCCCCCAAGCTTAGACTCTTGCTCGTCCTCGAGCAAGGCTAAAACTCTTTTAAGTTGGCATAAAAGAGAACTCATACCATGGTTCAACGTGGGGCTGCAAAAGTTCATGTCATAGGCTATTGAGAGCCTGAACGGTCATTTTCAAAGTATTTCCTGCATCTTTTCAGGTTCCATCTCGGAGATGTGAATTTTTTTCAAAAGATGGTTTGAATCATTCCCCGATGGTACTCTCGAGTCACTCAAGGTGTTTGATCCTCACTTTTGGTCAAGAGTGACCAACTCCTCCTATTCTAAGGCTGAAGTGGAGTTTATAGGAAGGGTCAAAGAGGCATACCTTTGGTCACTTGTGTTGTCCAGTCGAAGAGTGGTTCGCAAGCGATGGCACTCGTCAAATTCCGGTCTTTGGAATTCATGGGCTTTCAGGTGGAGAGGGAGAAGATGCTCAAAGGTCTTGGGACTCCTTGTTCTCTCTCTCATAGTTTTGAGATGGCCCTTTTTTTCTTGTTGGAGCATTTGTCTCCAACTTTCTCTTTTTTTTTCAATCCATCTCTTCTCTCATTTTGGTAACAGAGAGGATTTCAACTTTGCATGGAGTATTTGCGGACCTTTGGGATGAGCTCAGTGATGGGGATGTTGTGAGTGTATGTGAGCGATGGTGGACATCAACCCCGGAGCGGAAAATTGATTAGTCGGACGTCTTTGAGGCTATTAATGAGGTGGATGGAAAGACCAGTAGATGACAAGTGCCTTCTACGAGCGGGCTTCACCATTCGACAAGACTCAAAGCAACTCAAGATAGCATATGGTAGCTCATGAGATATAACCATTTAGGCTCTGGATAGGACATTTAAACCGTCGGGTAAGATTTACCATGTAAAATTTTATAAAAACTTTCGAGATGTTTCTTACTAAGCATACAGTTATACTTCAAAGCAAACCATATTTAAACTCACAACAACTTAGACAATGAACATGTGCTCTACTCCCATAGTTTAATCATGATGGATCCTTAAATGCCAACGAACTTAAATACTCGAAGAGTAAAGGATTAAGCACGAGGCACTTAGAGGGCATAAACAGAGCAACCATTCATCATTCCCAAGGTTATCAACCATACTTCCATACATAAGGACTTTTTGGAGCTTTTATTCAACATTTATTTATTACTACTATATATAAATATTTATTATTATTTTTTATATTATTATTATTATCACGGCAAGGCAAGGCAAGGTAACGGGAGGTACTTTCGAACTTACTAGGGATTCCCCCAAGCTTCAACGAAGCTCACTGGTAGTACTGGTTGGGGTCGTAGTGCATGTAGCTGAAGAAGCCGTCAAGGTCAGTCTGGAGGGATGTGGTCATCCCCCAGTTCTGCTGGGTGACATCGGTGTTATGAGCAAGGTTGTCGCTTATCTCCTGCTGTTGTAAGCTCACCGTGTCCAGCCTGGCATCGAGCTCCGAGATTCCCGGGCGACCGGGTTCTCGTAGTCATACCTGGCGGACGCAGATGGTCCGACTTGAGGTCCTGTTCTCCTGGTAGTAGTTGAACGTTTCCTCAAACTTCATATGGGCAGTGGGATACTCGGCCTGCTGCTGGTGGTGGTACTTGCTGGTGGTACTTAGGTTGAGGTGCGGTAGATGTTCCGACTTCGCTATCGTGCCTGGCGCGCCTGCCACGTGTCATGGGTCCTGCGACAATGTGGTGAGCGAGCTTCTTCCATCTGAGCTGCAAGGTTAGACTTTTCGCCGATTTCAGGGAGAGAGCTGGGCATGGGAGCTCGACTTCATCGATGAAACCGGGGTAGCACATAAAAAGAGTATGGCCAAGGCCTTCACGAATCAAGTAGCCCTGGGTAAAATGGTCTAAACCGATGCAAGATTGATACTCCTGTGAAGTGGGTAGGAAGGAAACTTGAGTGCCCTGCAAAGCACCAACATGGGTGGCAATGCGAGTGACCAGCGAGGTTATGTCAATCGTGGCTCGGCCAGTGACTAACCTTTGCCAGTCATCGAGCATGCTCATGACAGGCAAGAAATGAATTTTCTTCACCATGGCATAAAGGCACTCTAAATCAGGCAAAAGGCAAAGATGCAAATCAGCGCGCGGGTGGACCACCATGGCAATCCATTTTGCCAGAAAGCGAAGCGTGGGGTTATGGATAGAAGTGATGCTGTTTTTCCCAGAGAGAGGCTCACTTGTGATGCTGTCCCACCATTGGGCATGGTTGTACCGGTGGTTAGTCACCAAAAGGTTAGCGTCAATGATGCATCTCTTGTGGAAACCAAGAGCCTCACTGAGGTGTTTCGGACTCAAGATAAAATCCTCATTGAAAAACCAAAAATGGATGTTCGTCTCATTGGGAAGAACCTCAACTTTTAAACTCATCAGAAACTCCATAGTCAGAAAATGCGAACCTGTTTCTGAGACAGGGTAGAAGTTTTGCCGACTGGCATTGTTGAATGCCCGTTCCATGTCTCTCCCGAGACCGGTCTTGATTAGGAGCATGGCGTCGAAGTACTTAGCGTGGCTGAAGACGCGGTTCTGGAGCTTGTCAAGCGCCGCTTCCTGGCGATGATGTGCTCAACCCGGGTCATGATTTGGATACAGAGCCTGTTCTGGGGCACTTCTTGCCTCTCGCTCTCCTGGGACACTGTGTCCTGTTGAGATGAATCAACAGACATAGTTTCCCGGGAAGCAGAGGAGCTTCGGGATCACCCTGAACTTGATGAGCCTAGCTTGGTCCCCACTCCCAGTGCTGTTGCTTTCGCCTTAGTCCACATGATTCCTTCAAAAGATTTGTTCTACAATACCCGAAGGAAATCAAGGGTTAGGCAGTCAGCGGTTAGGCGTTCTTGTGGGAGGTTAATCACCACAACTCGGTCAGTCGTTCTTGTGGGGAATCAACCACCACAAATGTTCTCGTTCAGCCGGAAGGGGTTTGCTCTCCCAAGAATTTAAAGGTTAATTTCAGCAGAATTTTCTTGTGGTTGCACTCTAATCTTGCTTAGAGATTTTCGAGATTTTAGAGCAAAGAGAGAAGTGCAGCGCTGAGGATGCTTGCATACTTGCACTTGGGGCGAGTTGCTCGATGTGCTGGACTCTGGCTTTTTTAGAGGGGCGCCAGGGGCAGGCCGGCCGGCCTAGATGGGGCCGATCGGCCCCCATCTGGCACGACTGGTGCCCATCTTGCGCGTCGGTGGTCTATTTCCAGTGCAACGTGCTCTGGTTGGTGAAGAAGGGACAGGAACAGAGGAGGGAGGCCGGCCGGCCTGTATGGGGCCACTCGGCCTGGTGCTGGCTCCTATTTGCTCCATCTTCCTCGTGTTGTGCCATGCATGATTGCTGGTTGCCTGCTGTGGTGATCTGGCCATGGTTGATGACAAGTGGGGCCGGCCGGCTGTTGACGGCCATTATAACTGAGTAGTGACTGTCAACATTTCGGTAAAATGAGGATGATCATACCATGTTCCATGCATAAAAGTGTTTGTACTGACCAAATCCACAAGTTTTGGAAGAGTTGTGATTGCAGGATGAAACAGGTGAAACAGGGGCCAAACCTGGCATAGAGCTAGGCCAGCCGGCCTAGCCCAGGCCGACCGGCCTCCCCTGGCCAGGTCTGGCCACGCCACTGATCCACAAGCTAAACTAAATATCCAAGATGATCAAGAGACGTTCAATCAATGTCGATTTAATCCAAGGACCCGAAAGGCCTAGAGTGGAATGAACATGGATTGAAGGGCCCACAACCTCGGATTCTTGGACAGCCTCAACCGAACGCAACCGTTACCGACCTCTGGAGCAATCAGGAGCGTCCATGATGAAGGCGGTGGCCAGAGGAGCCAGGTGTAGGCCGGTCGGCCTACACCAGGCCAGCCGGCCTCCTGCTGCGTCCTCACGCGAGCATCTTCGGCGTGGAAGTTAAGTAGGTCGTTGGCGTGACAGTTACGGTGGCTACTGACCTTGGAAGACTATAAAAGGCCACCTTCTCTTCAATCCAAGACACACACCACACTTCTCAAGTCTATAGTTGAAGGGAGCTCTTGTATCTTTTCCATTTCTTAGATTAGGATTAGAGTTGGGAGTAGAGTTGGGAGTAGAGTCGAGTCGAGCTTAGCTCGGATCTTCGGAGTCTTCAGAGTTCTGGTAAAAAGCTCTTGCATCCTTTCCTTCATTTGAAGAGTTTATCAAAACAATTACTTTCTATATTTCAGAGTTTGAGTTTATCTTTCATCTTTCTGTCTTGCTCTTATTTTAGAGTAAAGATCTTACTCTCTTTAGAGTAAAGTTTTATCCCCCTTTAGTCTTAGTGTAGAGTTTAGTTTAGCTCTACTGCGTTTTATCTCGTGGGTTTGTTTGCCTTGACCGGGTCGTAAGACGCCTTAGGGAAGACGGGGATTTCTCTTGACAGGCCTCAAGAGAAATCTTAATCATCGAGTGCAGACGTGGTGTCTGGCTTGTTGATTAACTAGGAAGTGTGTTGCACCCCACGGAACTGCAGCGGTAGGCGGCAGGTGGTGACAGCCCTGTCCGTCCTTTGTAGTCCACCACGTTTTGGTGTACTCATAACAGTAGTGCTGAGCCCGGAGAACCCCCTCTCTCACCCCGTTCTGAGGTTCTCCCGGGCTACCCGTCGAAGCGAGCTCTGTCCCCGGTATCTGAGCTAGAGTCTAGGTTAAGGTTAGAGTGCCTTTTGCTCTGAATTAGGAAGTGTCTAGGTCCGGTCTCTCCCAACATCTTTCCTGTTCTATAGAATTAGGTGCTCCTGTGTCACTGGTCTTTTAGACCTTCTATCCGGTCATTTATTTGACCATTATCCCCAAACCTTTGAGTTTGTGCCCGTGGGTTTTGTGGCTTGATATTTCTGGCAAGATATATCATTTCATTCTTCAATACACTTTAACCATTCTGCTTCCCTGCGGAAATATGAATATGATACCCTGGGATAACTCCCTAGGTGAAGCGCTACAACGAGATATATTCTATGCGCTTGTTGTATCCTATTGCATACAATATCGTCGCGCTCTTAAAGCATTGCTACAACGTGATGCTAAGGAGGACCAACAAGCATTTCTGGCGCCGTTGCCGGGGAAGCAATTGGCTAAAGTTATTGTTGAATTATTTGATAATCTTTACAGATTTACCAACCACTAACCTTAGTGACCTCACCACTGCAATATTCGTCTATCTTTGATGTGTTTGCAGGGTAGTGCATGACTGGTGTCAACCTACCATCAAACTTTGATCCTAATCCAGAATGCATTGGAAGAGTAGTGCAAAAGAGATGCGTTCCTCCTCAAATTTTACTCAGCTCAAGCAACACAGTCGCATCGTCATCCGACTCCGAGTCCGAACCAGATTCAATTTCATCGTACTCTTTAGCTCCAGAATCACCAGAGATAATGGCTCAGCCGAAGAAGACACTCCGTGAGTTCTCAGCCCCATCAAGCAGCAACTTCCTGGGACTGTCGAATGCACAGGAAGGGACTCCCAGCCCTTCCTGCAGAAAGGCGATTGAGGAAGCCAACGCTCACCTTCAGAACTTTCTGGAGGTGTGCAGCACCATTAATCCCAATGGCACACCAATCAACAGCATCCGCCTACAACTTTTGCCATTCTCCTTGCTTGGGAAAGCCAAGGAATGGGATTGCCAACAAGGCATCTTTTGAAGGACGCTGGCAGACTTGCGTAGACGCATTTCTGACCAAGTACTTTCTGGTGGGAAAGACCAACGCCCTCCAAGGAAAAATTACTAGCTTTCAGCAGCTAGACGGAGAGTCAGCCCCAGAAGCTTGGGAGCGACTGCAAGAGTACATTGCAGCCTGCCCCCACCACGGTGTTGAAGATTGGTTGATATTTCAAAACTTCTTCCACAGCTTGAGTCGTCGATCGCAAGAGCTTATGGATGCAGCAACGAGAGGAGCTTTCCTCTCGCTTGATGTAGACGCAGCTAAAGCATTGATCGAAAAGATATCCTCTCCCCAGAGTTGGGTGGGAGAGAGACAAGCCCCTCGCATCAACGGAGTACATCAGATTGACTCCGTCCATATGCTGGCAGCTAAGATGGACCTCCTCTTGAAAAGGATGGAATCTCCTGGTAAGGAGATGAATCAAATCATGGAGGAAAGAATCACATGTGAAACATGTGGAGAAGCAGGACACTCGGGTGACAGTTGCCCGATGATGCAAGAGGAAGCCTACTTTATCAGAAACAACAACAATTCAGGCTTCCGTCCTCAACAAGGTTGGAATTCCAAGCCCAACTTCCCCTTCGGCCAACAGCAAGGTAATAGCCCTAACAACAGTTTTCAGCCGTCATTAAAAGATATCTGGTATGGCCAAAAATAAATTAACGATAGAATTAGCAAGAAATTTCGTTGGAGTCAATGGCCTCCCAGATAGAAGCTTTTAATTCCGTTGTTAAGAACCAGCTGAGCTTCAACAAAATGCGGGAAAGCTACCTGGGCAACCGGAGGTTCCCTTCAAGGAAAATGTTAGTGCGGTGACCACGCAGACTGGCAAGTCCATGCGGGATCCACACAATCCTCAAGATGCAAGTACCCAACGGAAGAAAACTAGTGACGCCGAGCTAGCCGCCAAAGAAGAAGACACGATGAGGAACCCATCCCTATCTCAAAGGAGGGGAATGAGGCACCAAAAGTCTCTAGCGACAGCCGTGATCCACTTTCCTCCCGTTCCCAGAACGGAGGAGAAGACCAGTGGCCGACGAGCAATTCAACAAGTTCGTCGAGGTAATCAAGAAAGTATACATCAACATGCCACCTCTTGATGCATTACAGGTCCTGACATATGCCAAGTACATCAAGCATATACTTAGCAATAAGAGGACTCTACCCACATGGGAGACGATGTAGCTAACCGAGGAGTGCAGCTCCGCTATACTCGGGCCCCGCCTAAAGAAGAAGAAAGATCCTGGCTGCCCCACGATTTCATGCCCAATTGGAGGCCAAGATTTCGACAATGCCCTATGTGACTTGGGGGAAAGCGTCAGCATGATGCCTAAGATAGTTTTCGACCACCTTAAACACATCTCGCTTGTCTCTACGCCCATGTGTTTGCAGCTAGCGGATCAATGGGTCCGCTACCCCCCTCGGAGTCGCAGAAAATGTTCCGGTCAAGATCAGGGATTTCTTCGTCCCTGTGGATTTCATTGTTCTTGACATGGAAGCCGAAGACAAGAACTCTCTCATTCTTGGGAGACCATTCTTGAGTACTACGAATGCAAACATCGACGTGGGGAAAGGGACCATCCAACTTAGGATTAACAGAGAAACCGAAAATTTATCCTTCCGTCCTAAAGAGACCCCTCAACAAGTCAATATGGTCAAAGAAATCGTACCCAGAAATCCCAGGCTGCCAACTATAGAATCACTCATGAGAATGGTGGTTTGCCGCCAAAGAAAAGAAAAGGCATGACCGCTATCATGCACGGCGAAGGATATCGAGAGCCAAAGCTCTGGAAGAGCAAGCAAAGCGCGATAAGGAGGTTGAATCCAAGCCCCGTCCGGTCCGAAAGGAATGGCAGGTAAAAGCAGACCCGAACGAAGAATCAGAGAGTTCTGCTCAGGACGTAAAACTCGAGCCCTCGCGTACGTATCCATGCATTGCATAGAATAGGTTTTTCCCTTTCCTTGCATTTCAGTTCTTTCGTTTAGCATGGCATATTTAATTTTCGAAACACGCATCCATACTTCATTTATGCATTGCATAGCATACAAAAAAGGCCAAAATTCTAGGCCAACCAGCCCCACCTGGGCCGACCGGCCCCACTTGTCAGCAACCATGGCCAGATCATCGCAGCAGGGAACCAACAATCATGCATGGGCATAACACGAGAAAGATGGAGAAAATTGGGCAAGCCACCAGGCCGTTCAGCTCCACCCAAGCCGGCCGACCTCTCTCCACCGCTCCTATCCCATCTTCACCTACCAGAGCACATTGCACAGGAAAGAGACCATCGACGCATGAGATGGTACCAGCCGTGCCAGATGGGGATCGATCGGCCCCATCCAGACCGGCCGGCCTGCCCCCGACGCCTCTCTATAAAAGCTGAAGTTCAGCACGTCGAGTAACTCGCCCCAAGTGCAGGTATGCAAGCTTCCTCAATGCTGCACTCTTCCTTTGCTCTAAATCTCAAAAATCTCTAAGCAAGATTAGAGTGCAACCATAAGAAAATTCTGCTGAAATTAATCTTTAAATTCTTGTGTGAGTAAACCTCTTCCAGTTGAACGAGAACGTTTGTGGTGGTTCAATCCCCACAAGAACGACTAACCGAGTTGTGGTGATTCATCTCCCACAAGAACGCCTAAATGCCCACAAGAACCCTTGATTTCCTTCGGGTATTGTAGAACTAACCTTTTGCAGGAATCATGTGGACTAAGGCATGACAGACGGTACATGGAGTCGTGTCCAAGCTCAGCTCCTCGAGTTCCCGACGCTCTCAAGGATCGTCTGCCTCCTGAGACACTATGTCTGTTGACTCTGCTCGATAGGACATAGTGTCCCAGGAGAGCGAGAGGCAAGAAGTGCCATGGAACAGGCTCCGTATCCGGATCATGACCCGGGTTGAGCACATCATTTCCAGGACCGAGGAAGAGAGAGCGGTGCTTGCCAAGCTCCAAAACCGCTTCTTCTGCCACGCCAAGTACTTCGACGCCATGCTGCTAATCAAGACCGGTCTCGGGGGAGAAATGGAATGGGCGTTCAACAATGCCGGATGGCAAAACTTCTACCCTGTCTCAGAAACAGGTTCGCATTTTCTGACTATGGATTTTCTGATGAGTTTGAAAGTTGAGGTTCTTCCCAATGATACGAACATCCGTTTTCGGTTTTTCAATGAGGATTTTATCTTGAGCCTGAAACAGCTCAGTGAGGCTCTTGGTTTCCACAAGAGATGCATCATTGACGCTATGGATGGAAACGGATCGGATTCGCATGGAATCGGATTCGAATATCACCTTTTACTACATTTTAACTCGAATACGAATACAGATTCGAATGTTCTCGAATACGAATACAAAACGGATGTCTCGAATTCGAATACGCATTGGATATTTACACCAGTTGGAAAACAATATTTACTTATTTTCTTTATTAATAGTTTATATTATAAAATTATTATATAAAAGTAAAGACTAAAGTATGAGTACATAACAAGTCTAGACAAAGATCACTCATTAATAGTATCACATTCGTTCATATTTATTTTAATAATTAATCATATAATAAATAATAAAACTATTAATAAATACATATTTTATTTATGGATGCAATATTTTTATATTAAAATCAATATCATAATCATTAGTAATGGAGATAAATTTTTTTAATTATACACTACCATTATTAATATTTAAATCGACATCATTTGTCATTATTTATAGAAATAACTAACAATTTCATATGGTCGAATACGGATACTGCCGGATATTGCCGAATACGAATATGGAATCGGATAGAGAAATTCAACAAAAACAAATTCAGATGTATCCATTTTATTACCACATTTGAATTCGAATACAAATACGGATATCCATATTTACGTTTTAGCGGATACGGATATCGGATAATTCGGATTCCATTTCCATATTTCCATCCTTAATTGACGCTGATCTTTTGGTGACTAACCACCAGTACCACCGTGCCCAATGGTGAGATAGCATCACAAGTGAGCCTCTCTTTGGGAAAAACAGCATCAGTTCTATCCATAACCCCACGCTTCGCTTTCTGGCAAAGTGGATTGCCATGGTGGTCCACCCGCGCGCTGATTTGCGTCTTTGCCTTTTGCCTGATTTGGAGTGCCTCTATGCCATGGTGAAGAAAATTCGTTTCTTGCCTGTCATGAGCATGCTCGATGACTGGCAGAGGTTAGTCACTAGCCGAGCCATGATTGACATAACCTCGTTGGTCACCCGCATTGCCACCCATGTTGGTGCTTTGCAGGGCGCTCAAGTTTCATTCCTACCCACTTCACAGGAGTATCAGTCTTGCATTGGTTTAGACCATTTTACCCAGGGCCACTTGATTCGCGAGGGCCCTGGCCATACTTGTTCATGTGTTACCCTAGTTTCATTGATGAAGCCGAGCTCCCGTGCCCGACTCTTTCATTGAAATCGGCGAAGAGTCTAACCTTGCATCTCAGAAGGAAGAAACCCGCTCGACACAGTGTCGCAGGACCCATGACACATGGCAGGCGCGCTAGGCACGATAGCGAAGCCAGAACATCTACCGCACCTCAGCCCGAGTACCACCAGTAGCAGCAGCCCGAGTACTATCACCAGCAGCATCAGGAAACGTATGACTACTACCAGGAGAGAGGATATGGACCGCAAGTCGGACCATCTGCGTCCGCCAGGTATGACTACGAGAACCCGGTCGCTCGAGGAATCTCAGAGCTCAATGCCAGGCTGGACACGGTGAGCTTACAACAGCAGGAGATAAGCGATAACCTCGCTCATAACACCGAACACACCCAGCAGAACTGGGGGATAACCACATCCCTCCAGACCGACCTTGATGGCTTCTTCAGCTACATGCATTAAGACCCCAACCAGCCCTACCAGCGAGCTTAGTCGAAGCTTGGGGGAGTCCCTGGTAAGTTCGGAAGTACCCCTGTCAGCTTGCCTTGCCTTGCCTTGTTTCGCCTTGCCTTGCCTTGCCGTGATAATAATGATAGTAGTAAATAAAAAACATAAAAAGTAATAATAAAAATAATAGCCTAAATAAATGTTGAATAAAAGCTCCAAAAAAGTCTTTATGTATGGAAGTATGGTTGATAACCTTGGGAATGATGAATAGTTGCTCTGTTTATGCCCTCTAAGTGCCCCGTGCTTAATCCTTTACTCTTAGAGTATTTGAGTTCATTGGCATTTAAGGATCCATCATGATTAAACTGTGGGAGTAGAGCACATGTTCATTGTCTAAGTTGTTGTGAGTTTTTATATGGTTTGCTTCAATGTATAACTGTATGCTTAGTAAGAAACATCTCGGAAGTTTTTATAAAATTTTACATGGTAAATCTTACCCGACGGTTTAAATGTCCTACCCAGAGCCTAAATAGTTATATCTCATGAGCTACCATTTGCTATCTTGAGTTGCTTTGAGTCTTATCAAATGGTGAAGTCTGCTTGCAGAAGGCACTTGTCGTCTACCGGTCTTTTCATCATACATCCACATCATTGATAGCCTCAAAGATGTCCGACTAATCAATTTCCCGCTCCGGGGTTGATGTCCACCGTCGCTGACATACACTCGCAACCCCATTACTAAGCTCATCCCAAAGGTCCTCAAATACTCCATACAAAGTTGAAATCCTCTCTGTTACCAAAATGAGAGAAGAGATGCATTAGAAAAAGAAAGAAAGAATGAAAGTTGGAGACAAATGCTCCAACAGAAAAAAAAGCATCTCAAAATTATCAGAGAGAGAACAAGGTGTCCCAAGACCTTTGAGCATAAACATCTTCTCCCTCTCCACTTGAAAACCCATGAATTCCAAACACCGGAATTTGATGAGTGCCATCGCTTGCGAACCACTCTTCGATTCGACAACACAAGTAACCAAGGTATGCCTCTTTGACCCTTCCTAGAAACTCCACTTCCGCCTTAGAATAGGAAGAGTTGGTCACTCATGTCCAAAAAGTGAGGATTAAATACCTTGAGTGACTCGAGAGTACCATCAGGGTATGATTCAAACCATCTTTTAAAAACTCATATCTCCAAGATGGAAGCTAAAAAGTTGCAGGAAATACTTTGGAAATGAACGTTCAGGCTCTCAACAGCCCACGACGTGAACTTATGCAGCCCCATGTTGAACCATGGTATGAGTTCTCCTTTATGCCAACTTATTCAAATAATTCGTTGAGTTTTGGCTTGAGCACAAGGTACCTAAAGGGTATACATATTGAAGCAACTCCTGACCCGCCGAACCTAGAGTTTTAGCCTTGCTCGAGGACGAGCAAGAGCTTAAGCTTGGGGGCGTGTTGACGGCCATTATAACCTCGT
>CM027121.1:59624238-60009899 GCA_015476505.1 Urochloa ruziziensis | reverse complement strand
GCCGAGTTTTGAAACCGGCAGTGCCGAGTACATACACTCGAGAGCTGCATGTACTAGGCAGTGCCGAGTTTGGTAACCCGGCAGTGTCGAGTACATACACCCAGTGACAGATTTGTCAAGTTTTTGGATCGAGGATTCTTTCTGTGTTTCCGCTGCATGTTTCTTGTTCCTAGGGTCAGTAGCATCTTAGTTGCTACGTGATCTTGGCAAGATTGTGTTACGAAGTCCGGAAGTGATTTTGGGGTGAAAGCCGGATTTGGAAAAGAAAGTTTTATCGGCTCCCATTCACTCCCCCCCTCTCTGGTCGCTGTTTCGGTCCTTCAATTGGTATCAGAGCCGGTTACGGGTCTTTGCGACTCTAACCAGTCTAAGATCCAAAGATGGCGTACCAAGATCGGGGTTCCGGGCCTCCGCACTTCGATGGGAAGAACTACCCGAACTGGGTTGCGCGTATGGGCGCTTTCTTGCGAGGCAAAGGAAAGTTGCTGTGGGATGTGACGAAAGATGAAAACTATGTCAATCCCACCAACTTAGATGCCCAGGATGCAAAGGATAGATTTGAAGCGAATGCTAGAGCTGTTGACTACTTGTTCCGTGCTTTGTCCGCCGAGGAGTTTGAGCGTGTTTTGGGCGAGGACCTAGCTAGCCAGATCTGGCAGAAGCTCAAGGTAGCCCACGGTGGTGATAGCCATGTCAAGGCTAGGCTTTTCTTGATGTACAGGAGAGAATATGAGAATTTTGCTCATTTGCCTGGAGAGTCGGTTGATGCTTTGTTTCAGCGTTTCACTTCGATTGTCAACAACATGAAAGCCAACATTACCGTGCTCCCATACTCGGATCATGACCGAGCTATCAAGCTCCTGCAAGCACTTGATAGATCCGTGTGGGGTGCCAAGGTTGAGGCGATCATGGAGTCGGCAAACTATGAGACTCTTTCTGTTGATGAGCTTTTCTCGAAGTTGAAGTCCTCTGAGGTTGACAGACAGTTGCTTGCCAAGGCTAAGAGTCCGACTGATCCCCATAGTCTGGCTCTAGTCGGTGGCTCTGGATATGGACATGCTAACACTCCTAGACACTTTGCTTTGTCTTCTCTTGTGTCCCTTCCAGATGAAGAATATGAGGTGCTGAGCGAGGAGGATCTCGCGTTGCTCACGAGGAGGTTCGAGCGGATGTACCAGAACCGGAAGGGTTCGAGGCGTGCGGGGAGTACGTGCTACAGATGCGGGAAGATGGGCCACTTCATCGCCGAGTGCCCCGAGGAGATCAAGAACGACTACAACCGCAAGCACCGCCCGCGAGATGACCACAAGCACCATCCCAAGGACGAGTACCGCTCCAAGCACAAGAACAAGGACGAGAGAAGATCCAAGAACAAGCACGGTGGACACAAGAAGCACAGATCTCGAGCGATGGTGGCTGATGCGAGCGACATCGACACAAGCTCCACCAACACGTCGTCAAGCTCAAGCAGTGAAGATGAGGACCGCGGCCACCGCAAGGAGAAGAAGAGCTTGAACCGCAACTTCAACGGCATCTCCTTCGCCGCTGTCGACTACTGCACCATGGCGCACGACTCCGTGAAGAGCAAGGACGACTCCGACTCCGACTTCGAGGATGAGGTATTGACAGATCCCACCTCTTTGCGTCAGGAGATTGCTAGATTAGAGCAGTTGGTCGATAACCGTGATGATGTGCTTAGAAAGACCAACAAGGAAAAGAGGGAGTTTAGGTCTTTGCTAGGAGAGTCCAAGGATAGAGTGGCTGAGCTTGAGACCTTGCTTTCTGAGACTGGAAAGAAGGCTATGGAGTTTGAGTCTTTGCTTTGCGAGTCTAGGGAGAGAGCAGATAAGCTTGAGTCTGAGATTGCCATGTTGAAGGATGCTCCTCTTGTGTCTGATGAGGTTGAATGCTCGTTTGTGATGTGCATATGGCTGATCTTGTTGTGCTTAAGGAGAAACACATGACTTGCTTGGATGAACTAGAGGGTGCTAGAGTTGAGCTTGCTAAGTTGAAGTCTAGGTCATCTTTGCTAGGTGCTTGTACTTCTTGTCCTGCTTTGCATGCTCAGTTGCTTGAATCACGCACCATGATTAGTTCACTTGAAGCACAACTTAAATCTCCCATTGCAAATTCATGTTCTGCTTGTGATGTTGTTGCATTGAAAAATGTTGAGTTAGAGCAGTGTGTGAATCGCTTGCAAGATGAGAATGATGAGCTGAGACAGTGTTTGGGTTGGTTGTCGGGTCGCGAGCCTCAGCTCAAGATGTTGATTGCTAGTTTTAAGAGAGCTGATGGTTGTGGACTTGGTTCTGAGAAGGTTGGTGAGAGTAGTGGAGAGAGAGAGAGAGATCCAGAGAGCTCCACCGCAAACATTCCCACAAACCCACCAAAACCATTCTCAAGAACACTTTCACACCCAAACCAAACCACCTGCTGAATAAGCTTGACACCACTCCAGATCCTCCCAAGTTTCCACCTAAGTCAGAGAACTTTCAGAGGAGAGTGACCTTTGTGAGGAGTGGGGTTTACCAGCCGAGAGAGAGGGCACAGCCAAAGCCAGTCCGCTTCCATTGTGAACATTGTGGAAGGGATGGACATCTTGAGGAGTTCTGTTGGAGGAAGAAGAGGGAGGTGAGAAGAGAGAAGGAGGTGGGGAACAGGGACAGGTACTACTCTTCTCGTAGTGTGCCTGTGTCTCGTTCACCCTGGCCGAGAGGCGACACCTTTGTGCGCACAGTTCCTGTGGTTGCTAGTCGTGGTGTTTCAGCTGTTCGTGAGTTTGCTAGGCGGCCTCCGTTTCATGGCCAGTTTGGTTCAGGGAGGTTCGACCGTAGCTTTGAGGCTAGGAGAGAGTCTAGGCCACGTTTTCCCCCGCGTGGTGCTAGAGGTCCGACGGTGAGAGACGAGAGGGTTTCACGTGGTAGAGTTGATTTTGCTAACCCCTCTTTTGAGCAGATGGCCCGACACTGGTTTGACTCGTTTTGTGCTAACCCCAGTGTCGAGTCATTCGCTCATTCTCATTCTCGTTTCTGAGTGTGCAGGTGGGAGGCTTGGAGAAATTTTGGTTGATGGATTCTGGCTGCTCGAGACACATGACAGGTAATGGGAAGTGGTTCTCCAGTCTCACCCCGGTGGTGTCCAGGCAGTACATCACTTTCGGGGATAAGGGTAGAGGTAGAGTGTTGTATGAGGGTGCTATTCAGGTGAGCGATACTTTCATGCTGAAGCGGGTTGCTCTTGTCAAGAATCTTGGTTTCAATTTGCACTCAGTTTCTCAGCTTCTTGATGAGGGTTATGAGGTTCGTTTTAAGCGTGGTGATTCTAAAATTCTTGATTCTCGAGGTGACCTTGTGTGTATGATCATTCCCGAGGGACAGATTTTTCGTGCTGATTTTTCTCGATCTTTTGGTCCTTGACGGTGTTTGATCGCTGGTACTTCTTCTGAGCTTTGGAAGTGGCATAGGAGATTGGGTCATGTGAGCTTTGATCTACTCACACGCTTGAGTGCTCTTGACCTTATCCTAGGATTGCCCAAGCTCAAGTTCGAGAAAGATTTGGTTTGTGCACCTTGTAGGCATGGTAAAATGGTTGCTGCTTCCCACCCACCTTTGACAGATGTTATGACTGAGCGTCCAGGGGAGCTTTTGCACATGGACTTGGTTGGCCCCGCTCGTGTTCGTTCAGTTGGTGGGAAGTGGTATGTTCTTGTGGTTGTGGATGACTTTTCTCGGTATGCTTGGGTGTTCTTTCTGGCGTCGAAGGATGAGACTTTTGATTTTGTTCGAGATCTGATTTTGAGGTTGAAAAACGAGAGTAATGGTGGTGCCATGAGAGCTATACGTAGCGACAATGGTACGGAATTTAAGAACACTCGTTTTGATGCCTTCTGTCGTGATCTTGGTCTCGAACATCAATACTCTTCGCCATATGTTGCTTGTCAGAATGGTGTTGTTCAAAGAAAGAATAGAACACTTTGTGAGATGGCTAGGACGATGCTAGATGAGCATAGGACTCCTAGGAAGTATTGGGCAGAAGCGATGAACACGGCTTGCTATGTTTCGAATCGGATTTTCCTTCGTGCTTTCAAGAAGAAAACTTGCTATGAGCTTTTCCATGGTCGTTCCCCCCATGTGAGTCACTTTCGGGTATTCGGTTGCAAGTGTTTCATCTTGAAGAAAGGAAATTTGGACAAGTTTGAGTCTCGTTCGATGGATGGAATTTTTCTTGGTTATGCTAATCATTCTCGAGCATATCGTGTGCTCAATCTTGAGACTAACCAAATCATGGAGACTTGCGAAGTCACCTTCGACGAGACCATTCCGTGTAGCTCTTCTGCTTTTGAGTGTGCAGGTGATGATGATTTGGGACAGCCCATCTTTGAGGAAGAACAGCCTGATGATGAAGATGATGAAGAGTTTCAGGCACCGTGTGGAGATCGTGTACCTTCTACTTCCACTACTACTACGACGTTCGACGACGGCCCCTCTGCTACACCTTCGTCGAGTCGCGCTCCAGATCGAGTTCAAGTGGAAGCTGATCTTGAGGGGGAGGCAATCTCGAGGCGAGAAGCTCCCCGGCTGGTACAGAGGGATCATCCACCTTCGAAGATCATCGGGAACTTGGATGAACGCACTACACGGTCGAGGTCACAGAACATCTCTCATTATGCTCATTCTGCTTTTGTCGCGTCTTTTGAGCCCAAAAATGTTGGACACGCTTTATCTGATTCTGATTGGGTCAATGCCATGCATGAAGAGCTTGAAAACTTTGAGAGAAATCATGTGTGGAAGTTAATAGAACCACCTCCAAATTGCCATCCCATAGGAACCAAGTGGGTGTTCAAGAACAAGAGGGATTTTCGCAGCAGGAGGGGATAGATTATGAGGAGACATTTGCTCCTGTTGCCCGTTTGGAGGCAATTCGGATCCTTCTAGCATTTGCAGTTGCTAAAGGGTTCAAATTGTACCAAATGGATGTGAAGAGTGCCTTCTTGAATGGGGTGATCGAGGAAGAAGTGTATGTGAGGCAGCCCTCGGGTTTTGAGAGTGAGAGATACCCACACCGAGTATACAAACTCCACCGAGCTTTATATGGCCTAAAGCAAGCACCCAGAGCGTGGTATGGCAGGTTGAGAGGGTTCTTGCTTAGCAAGGGGTTTGTGATGGGGAAGGTTGATAAAACGCTCTTCTTGTTGAGAAATGGCAATGATCTTTTAATCGTTGAGATTTACGTGGATGATATTATTTTTGGTGGCTCTTCTCATGATCTTGTTGCCAAGTTTGCAGACGATATGAGCAGGGAATTTGAGATGTCGATGATGGGAGAGTTGCAGTTCTTTCTCGGGCTGCAGATCAAGCAAACCAAGGATGGGACATTCATGCACCAAAGCAAGTACACCAAGGACATTCTCAAAAATTCGACATGAGCGACTCCAAGGCGATGACTACGCCGATGAGTACGACTACAGCTTTGGATGCGGATGAGGACGGAGAACCAGTGGACCAGAAGGAGTACCGGAGCATGATCGGCTCCCTCCTCTACTTGACGGCGACGAGGCCAGACATACAGTTCAGCGTGTATCTGTGCGCTCGTTTTCAGGCTTCACCAAGGACTTCACATCGTCAGGCCGTCAAGAGGATTTTCAGGTATCTCAAGTTTACTCCTGAGCTGGGCCTTTGGTATTCTGCTGACTCCACTCTTGCACTTCATGGTTTTTCTGATGCGGATTTTGCTGGATGTCGTGTTGATCGTAAGTCTACTTCTGGTCAGTGTCAGTTTCTTGGTTCGTCTCTTGTGTCTTGGTCTTCTCGCAAGCAGTCTAGTGTAGCCCAATCCACCACTGAAGCCGAGTATGTTGCTGCTGCTAGCTGTTGTTCCCAGTTGCTTTGGATCACCTACACCTTGAGAGATTTTGGCTTAGACATGTCCCATGTTCCACTTCTTTGTGACAGCACCAGTGCCATAAGCGTAGCCAAAAATCCCGTCCTTCATTCCAAAACCAAACACATAGAAGTGAGGTACCACTTTCTGAGAGATCATGTGGAGAAAGGAGATATTGAGCTTGCCCATGTTTCTACCCAAAACCAGCTTGCACACATGGGTGCTAAGCGGTTGCATGTTGTTTGCCGGAGAAGTCTCCCATGAGAAGTGAACACATGGCTCCGTGCTTTGACATGACATGAGGTAGAACTTGGGTGTTTATGATGATCTTTTGTCAAGAATGCGTGTCCTTTCATGATTTTGGTGAGATGAAGTTCATTGTATATTTGAGAAGCTTGTAGCTGCATTTTGTACATTTTGCCTTGATGTGTGCATTGTCAACAAGGGGGATAATTTCTGAAGCATTTTGCAAAGGGGAGACTTTGCTGAATTTGTAAGAAAGCTTTTGCTTTAGAAGTTGTTGGATTTGTGTGAGAGTTTGAAAGTTTTGCCAAAGTGAGAGTTTTCGAAAATCTGTGAAGTTTCTGAGAGTTTGATCATTGGAATATCTTGCTGGGCACATGTGGAAGGTTTTCAAGTTGGAACGACATCGTTGCGAGTTTGTTTGTGCAATTTTGGCACTTTCAAGTTTGGTCATCTGCTAGGGGCGGTTTAACCGCCCACCCTGGGCGGTTTAACCGCCCCTGTGCTGAGTGCACAAGATTTGTGGAGAATTGAGCCATTTTCGAGTGTTTTTCGCACGCACAAGTTCACTTGTTCAGGGGGAGTTGCATCTTTGCAGGGGGAGTGCTTTGAGTGTCCTGAAAAGTCATTTGGAGGTTTTGAGATTTGTGAATTGTGCTTTGTGCTTTTGCTCTTTTGCCGATGGTGTTGAGCCCTTTCGCTTCTTCTTGAATGGTCGGCGTTTCTGGAGCTTTCTCTTGCAGAGTGACTCTGTTCTCGGCTTGTTCTTGCTTTTAGTCACTTGCTTGAGTCCAGGGTTTTTTTTTCGCTACAGTACCGGTTTTTTGGGAATAAAAACCGGTCCGGTAAACCGGTCAAACCGGTCGGTTAACCAGTAGGAGCGGTTTGGTAGGGTCGGTTTTGAGCGGTAACCGGCCCTATTATGCTACCGGACCGGACCGGTTTGACCGGTAACCGGTCAAACCGGACCGGTTCCCAACGGTAAAAAAAACCTGCTTGAGTCTTGTTTTCGATTTCTTTTATATTTCCTTCATATCATTGGTTACTATGTGTGTGTTGTCAATGCACTCATCAAGGGGGAGATTGAGGACCCGGTGTGTCCGAGGACCGGTGGATGGTCGCTTCCTGGTGTGATGAGTGATTGACAACGTGGTGTGGATTGACGTTTCCCTTGGCTCAAGTATTGTAGGTGTAGAATGCGGCTTGGTTGCATTGGTGCAGGTGAAGAACAGGCGCGAAAGGTCTTAGCCATGGCGGCCTCCGAGGAGCGGAGAGACAAGTAGGCTTGGTTCGAGGGACCCGGTGGCCGGTGGATCAAGTGCGGTTCACATGCTGGCAAGAACGAGCAAGGGGACGTGGTTCCGGTGCGAGGTAGCGGCTCACAACCGAAGATCGTACGCGGACGAGAAGCCGGCGCAAGGTGGCGGCTAACAACCGAAGTTTGCGCGCGGGGTTTGGTGATTTGGCCACAAAATCATCGGTGGACGGTTTCCCTTGGTTTGGGCCTCAAAACCAAGGACCGAGGACTCGACGTGGCGAAGATGGGCCAATGGGCTGCGGCATCAGCCAGGGGCGGTTTAACCGCCCCCCAGGGGCGGTTTAACCGCCTCCCCCTGGGCCGGGCCAAAACTCGGCGTCGAGGAGCTTCGATCCGGAGGACACGCGGCGTGACTGCAAGGCTTCCGTCGGAGGGAAGCTAGCTTGCAGTGGAAGGTGCCCGAGCCGAAAAATATCTGAGAACCGAATGTCAAATTTGCCCCTGAGGGGTATGTATCACTTAGGGGTAGTTTAGTCTTTAGAGCACCACCACTTGGACTACTAATAGCCCCTCCCAGGGCTGTTGGCTGCAATCTCTTTGGTTATCCTTTAGTTATCTCTTTAGTTTTTCCCTTTGAACTAGTTTTCCCTTCATCCCTGTAACACCCTAAAAAAAATGCCTTTGTAAAATTTCTAGTAATTAAATTGTATTTATCCAATTGCTCATAAAAATCATAGGGAAATAAAGCTTTTTTGGAGAAATTAAAAAAAATCAAATATAAGGTTTAGGAACATGTATGTTGCATTCACGCTGCTGCACAATTTTTGGTTGCTTGGGTTGTTTTGTTTCTCTTTTTGTTTTTCTTCTTTTTCCTCAAAGTCCATCTTTGCCCCCTGCAATCTTTCCCCCCCCTCCCCTTCCTTCTCCTTTCCCGCGCGCGCAGCCCGCTCCGCAGCTGGGCCGGCCCAGCGCCTCGCCTGTCAGCGCCGTCCCCGCCCGCGGCCGCCGCCCGCAATCACCGCCGCGGCCGCCGCCGCCTGCCATTGAAGGGAGGGGCGTTACCCCGCGGCCGCCGCGCCCCCTTCCCCCTTTTTAAACCCGTCGCCGCGAGCCCCGCCTCCTTTTCCACCCCTCTGCGCTCGCCCTAGCCCTCTCCCTCGCCCTCCGCGCTAGCGCCGCCGCCCGCCGGACCGAGCCGTAGCACCGCCGCTCGGCGCCGACGCCCCAAAGCTCGCCGTCGACGCCTCCATCGTCACCACGGTGAGCTGCTCGACCTCCCCGTGCCCTCCGCGTCGACCTCCGCGAGCCGCAGCGCTCACGCGAGCAACCACGGCCCCGCCGGCCATGGCGCCGCCGCCCGCCGTCGCCCGCAGCCCCTCCCCGCCGCTGGATCCGGCCACAACGGCCTGGATTAGATCCAGCCGAAGCGGTACGCGGCCAGCGCACCGTGGGCCATGGACCGTGGCCGCCGCGCGGTCCACGGGCCGGTCCACGGCACAGTGCGCCGCGCCCACCCCGCCCCCCTTGCTGACGCCAGCAGACGGCGTCGGGCTGACGCCAGCCAAGCGTCAGCCGGCCGTCAGCCGCCCCGCCGCCGTCAGCCACTTTGCGCTAAGGCCCCCGAGTTTCCTCTGTTTCGCGCATAGGTCCAGCGCAGTTTTAGTTTTCTCGCAGTTTAGTCCTTTTTATCGCGTTTAGGCCCTGGTAGTTCCTGTTTCTTGCCAGCAAGTCCCTGTGGCATGTTTTTAGCGTAGTTTTCGCGTTATAGCTCCGATTAGAGTGATTCTTGCGCTCATGTGTTCGTAGCGAAGTGTAGAATAGTTTTGTAACCTTCTTTTACCTTTTTGCTACTGTTTGGTGTACTGCTCTAATAGAATATCGTTGCTTGCATGTACTGGTTTGTATGGATGCTTGTATGGTGAATCGTGTGGCAGCCGGTGAGCCGTTCGAGTCCGCCCCGTTCGAGTTCGCGTACGACCAGGGCTACGAGGAGCAGGACCCGCAGCAGCAACCCTTCGAGGAAGGCAAGTGTAACATGGAAATTCCTTGCAACCTATTCACCTTTAATCATTCATTCATATTTGCATGTGTCTAACTTGATATGCCTTAAGGTTGTACCTAGCTAGTTTTATCCTGTCCTTGTTATACCCCGGGTTTATGCATTTATGGGTAGTCCTTGCTAAGCGCAGCTACTGTCATCTTTATTTAAGTGTTAATATTGATTTAAAGGTTCACTTCAACATGATGGTAAAAATTGCTCTTTAGCAACATGGCTCAGGGAGCTAGAGCAAGTGCTGTGTGCTTTGTTCTAGCGTCTCTCCGTAAGGTCCGGTTCGGAAAGCGGCAACCCAGGAACCAGTCGCCACCGCCGGAACTATTATGGCTCTGGTCTTGGTCAAGTAGCTCGTACGTCTCTAGCTTGCCAGTAGTTACCGAAAGGCGTACGTGGGGAACTGCAGTGCAAGCATGGACTTGATCCATCCAGGACGGTCTCACCTGCGCTCTGAGATCCGTTGGCTATGTCTCGTTAGGCACAGTCCCGTGTTGGGAGTGTCCATGTTCTCGCCCTGGATACCCCACACGTCGCGCTTGATGGACTCACGTTGCGCCCTGAGGTCCGCGCTCTGGATGCCATTGATCCCCCTCACGTTGCGCCCTGAGCGACGGTCGATCTCGATGCCTTGGGGCCATGCGCTGCAAGTTGGACCAAAACGGCTACTGTGCTTGTTAGGGTGTCTTGTGAAAAACCTTGTAGCGTCCCTATGCACTCACACCTCGGAAGTGTAGTACGTGCGTGGTTGGGTTGAAAGCTCCTTGAGCTTTTACGCTAACGGTTGGGTAAAGGGCGAAACCTCTGCAGAGTGTAAATCTATCATGATAGCCGTGCTCATGGTCACGAGCGGTCTGGATCCTTTCTGATTAGTGGCTCTCTTAATGAAGATGATGTTTGTTCCTGTAATTATACTTACACTCTATTCATGGGTTTGCAACCGGGAGTTGCTCACACATGTAGTAAGTTGGATAATGTTAAAATGAACCAACTAAAAATGCTAAATGCAGTTCAACCGTGTCAAGCCCTTTTAAGCCTTTCATACCTCTATGTTACACTTGCTAAGTATGATGGGATACTTACACTTGTCAACGATCAACAAAATCCCGGACGGGTAACAGATGGAGAAGCAGTGAATGACGCCGCCCTCGCGGACTTTCCGGAGGATCTTCCGTACTTCTGAGCTGGGGTCAACCAGTCGGCGTCCCTGTGGAGCACGACGCCTTTAGTTTCCCTTTTCGTGAGAGAGTTGAATAAATAGACTTCCGCTGTGACGTTGTGTAAGACTATGTCTTTGCTTTGTACTCTGATGTAAACCCTTTTAATTCGAGCATGTGTTCTCTGTTTTTACCATATTTGTATCGCTATATGTGTTTGTGGACTTCCTGGGCACACATATGGCCGCATTCGGTTTTTGTATAAAATCGGGTGTGACAATCCCCTCCACCTAGAACTACTTCGAATCATTCCTAGTTTGTATAGGTGAATTCATGGTTATGTGATGGAGTTTGTGCTGCTCAACTTTGTGCCATGATTTGATTTCCCGAGCTCCCTCTTCCTTTTCTATTTTCGTGGGTATTTTCGGAGCTATTTTTGGGGGATTTTCGTTCTTCTCGTTCTAGGGTGTTTTCTCTCGGATTTCTTTGGGGGATTCACGTATGAGTGCCTTGTGCCTCTTTTGCTGGTGATCCTTTGCCCCCAAACGCCGAGAATCGCTTTGGATTTGAGATTTTCGGGATGAACTTGAGGTCATGGTGTTCATCACGAGATCTGAGATTTCGGGAGTTGTACTGAGTTAGAGGCCGACATCTTTTGGGAAAACACTCCACTGGAGGTCTAGATCATCTGACCAAAATCTCGCCTCAAGAGCTCAAGCGGTTTGGGAGATCCACTTTTGGTTTGACTTTTTCCCGAGCTTCCCAGGCCAGGGCGGTTTAACCGCCCCCCTGACCCGGTTTAACCGCCCCCCTGGGGTGTGTTGGATCGAGTCTTGTTTCGGGCCGTTTTGCGTTCGTTTCGATCGATTCGAGTTGTGCTGCGTATTTCTTGTTCCTAGGGTCAGTAGCTTGACAGTGGCTACGTGATCTTGGCAAGATCTCTCTCGGAGGTTTCGGAGTTGGTTTGGGAAAATAGCCGGATCGGTTGGAAAGAATTTTTATCGGCTCCCATTCACTCCCCCCCTCTCTGGTCGCCGTTTCGGTCCTTCAGCGGCGCGGCGGGCGTGCCTGAGGTGTCGTCCTGACCGACGATCGCCGTCTCAAAGGGCACAACTAATGTGCCGGCTGGGACGTTGTTGACGGCCGTTATATGCCATTATTGGCCGTCAACCCTGGCATGAAACAAACACCAAACTAGACATAGGGGTTTAATTCTAACTATTTCCACTAGCTTTGGTGAATTGTTGATTTCAGGAGGCCACATCTGGATACAATGATAAAAACATGCAAAATACATACAAAAGTGGCACCATTGGAATGTACCATTGTGAAGGCCTCGTCGAGACGATCGAAATAGACATTTGGATGACCCGATTCGGAGTCCGGACGAGAAAGTTACGCGTCCGGGAAGATCACCGGCAGAACCCTGCCAAGCCGGTCGGCCTGACTTAGGCCGATCGGCCTGGACAAGGCCGGCCGGCCTACAATGGTCCCCAAAATGCTCCAAACTTTGCACAAGGACCCTAGGGAGTCACCAATGGACCTCCAAGCAAGAATTGACAAGAATAAATGAAGTTAAGACCGAAAGGCCTAGGCCATGGATTGGAAGGTCCACCTACCTAGGATTCTCGGACAACTTCAACTCAACGCAACCAAAACCTCCTCAAAGGACAACATGCAACCGTTGGTGAGCGAGTCGGTGCAACGGAGGGCCGAGAGGGGCCAGTTTCAGGCCAAACGGCCTCCCCTAGGCCGGCCGGCCCCCAACTGTCAAGCTTGAGGTGAACGCCACCACAACCGTCATCAGGACATCATCAGGAGCGTCCACAAGAAAGACGGTGCCAGATGGCGACAAACCCAGGCCGAACAGCCTAGATCAAGCCGGCCGGCCTACTTTTGTGGCCGTTACGCCTCCCCTTTCGCGTGGAAGCTAAGCAAGCATGTGGCTGGTCTGTAGGACTTAGTGGTAGGTGGTACCATTCCCCTTCTCATCCCTTTCTGTGAGTGGTGGTGTCTCAGGCGCCCGAAGTGAACTCTCTTGAACAAGTCTGACTTGCTTGATTTATCGAAATATCCAGTATTGCTACACAAGTACCCTCTCTACCCTCAGCCTTTTATCTCTTCTTTTCTTTTTGTTGTCATCCATATCCCCCATATTACCCTTTTGGACGAATTAATTAAAGGATTAGTACACTTCTCGTTCCCCGTGGAAATCGATCCCTGGAATACTCCCGGGTGAAAGCTACATCGGTATCCGTACGCTTGCGGATTTATCTGTAGGTCATAAGAAATACCAACAAGCTTTCTGGTGCCGTTGCCGGGGAACGGTAGCTATTCTTATCCCGAACCTAGTTCATCCACATACCATCCACCTACCATCATGAATTCCACTCCTACCTTATATCAATTCTCAGCTCCAAAAGCTGAAGATCTGGAGCCACCATCATCATCTCACCCCATAAAAAGCTCTGGCTACGGAATACACACAAAATTCATAGCCAAGATCAGAGAGAATCCATTTTCTGGAGCTGAAGGGGAGAATCCTTATGTTCACATACGGGAATTTGAGCAAATTTTCTCATGTCTCGTGATTACGGGGATGGCCCAACAAACTCTGAAATGGAAGGTGTTTCCCTTCTCTTTGACGGGTCGAGCGAAGATATGGTGTGATCGCTATCGTGGGAGAGTGAAGGGAAGTTGGGAGACACTACGAGATAAATTCCGCTTAACCTTCTTCCCTGAATCTCGGGTCGCGGACCTTCGAATCGAGATCCTTACCTTCAAACAAAGGGAAGGAAATCACTAGGGGCTGCTTGGGCTCGATTTACTTATCTTATGGCTACAGGACCTGATCTAGGGATCTCCGAACCCGTCCTTCTAATACATTTTAGAAGAGGCCTCAAAATCGAATCAGCCGAATTTCTAGATTCATCCTCAGGAGGATCTTTCAGTCATTTGACACCTAGTGAGGGAAGGGCCATTCTAGACAAAATTCTAGAAAACACCCCTTACACTGGGATCTATGATGATTTCCCGGAAGAAATTCCGGAGGAGGCCATAGAAGAGACATCCGCGTTGGGAGATGTGAAAGCATCACAAGAATTCACACCGATCGTAGCACATCTCTCCGATACTCTCCCTGAACCAACACCCTCGTATGATCATCATCGACCTTTGCTCTATTCTATGTTCGACGAGGATGAATCCATAGCATACGGTGATGCCCCATCATCACCAGGGAAAGAAGATGATGCTTATAGAGAATCTGAGGTAATGACCTCTGACCCCCAAAAAGAATCCTTGTCCAATACTGAGCAACCTAAAAAGGATTCACCATCACATAACCCGGATTTCCAATTCTCAAAGGACAAATTCAGATCCTCTAGAGGGGATTCACCATCCCTTAATACGGAGACTCAATTCTTGGAAGATGAATTCGAATTTTCCGATGAGGAGTTCAAAGCTTCTGTTTCGTCAAACCCCTCAGAGTTCCAAGAATTACATCAATCTCAAAATCTTTTCTGTGACTCCGAGGAGAATATTTGCCTTCTTGACCCAGAAAAATCAAAGGACTTCCATATCGAAGGAAAAGATATGCCTCAAGAGTACTACAAGCTCAATTTTAAAACGTTTGCTCTGTCGACACTCCTGAGGTAGCAAATTCCATGTTGGGTTTGGAAGGAAACGATGAGTGTGGAGAATTCATCTTTGAAAAATCAGAAGATCCATGTTTTTCTGTGAAAATTCCATCTCCTCCCGCTATTAGTACACACGACGACTCCAACCACTGCCTATCTTATCAAGACGATTTCAAAAGAGTGGTTATGGATGATTTTGTTTATCATAAATATTGCAAATCTCGTCGTGGTTTGTTGCACTAACCTTGCAGCTAAAAGCTCCATGACACATCAAAAATTGGTGATAAGACGGGAACGACATCACCAATGGTGGCTGCAAGAGAATGTTCCCAAGGTCAAGCTTATGACCATAAACAAAGCACTACCGGGAGATAGCCCGGATGATTAGCATTTATTTCCTTTCGAATAAAAAGCAAGATCATATCTTTAGGATAAAGTTGTCCTTCGGGTATTCTTGGTGGCTAACCATTTCAGGTAGAGATCAAGAAGAACGATGGACAAGTAAAGCCTAAGAGCATGAGAACTACATCAACTACAACACCTTAGTACGTCTTGGTGAGGGACCATTATGAAAGGAAGCTTGAACTCCACACACTTGATTTGTGTTGCTCAGCAATCCAAACTCCAAGTGTGGGAGAGGTATGTGAGTATCCCAAGTAAAGTTCCTTTCATGCCAAACTTGCTTTGGTTTGGAGATGGTGTTTGTTCGTGCATCTTGCTAAAAGAAACAATAAAAACATGAATAAAGGCTCCTTAGTTCTTGAACTAGTAGAGCCCCTCTTTTTGTTTCCACCTTTTGGTTTTGAATAACAGTACCAGCACAAGTACAAGTGTGGGGGAGATCTCTCAAGCTCACCATCAACATACACATTCGAGGCCCCCCATGAAGGTGTCGCACAACATCGACTGCGCTAACATGACAAGAAAAAAAAACGATGGTATGTGCACTCCACCTCTCACTTCTTAATTCGTGAGTTTGATTGAATTTCAATTCCTATCATTTAAATCAATCTCAAGATAAAATAAATCAGGGTGCTATGCCTACCCTCCAAGCTCCCATGTTTGGCTTGCATATGTTTTATTCCTCGCTTCATCTTGCCACTTGTGAATAAATATTTTTAGGGAACCATGTTCATCTAAGTAGTTGATGTTTGAGATATGGTTTGAGGATATGATCTTCACTCTTAATGTTTGAGTGCTTGGGAAATTTATTTGAAAATTTGAAAATCCTTTGCAAAGACCCTCTTTAATATGCCAAAGTCCTACCAAAGCCATATGTTGAGTTATCTTGAAAACCATGTACACATATGCTACTTGTCATTGCATTGAGCTTTGTCAAATTGTTGCGACCCTTATGAGAGTTCTTTTCATGCTTTCATGATCAAGATTACGTACATGTTTATCCCCCTTGCTATACTTCTACACTAGAAGTTAGCATTGTATCATTCATCCATCCATTCCACAAAATAAATGCTCCATCATGTATGTGCAAATCTCACTCCTCAGTATTGTTACAAAAGAGACATGGCTATCGAAGAAAAAAATATATGGACACATGAAGGTCCACGCAAAAAAAAAGGAAAATAAAGGGAAAAAAAGAAAAAAAAGTTGGACACATGAAGGTCCAAGAAAGAAAAAAAATTCTGATAGCCATGTTCTCAAAAGATTTTATTTAAAGGAGAGAGACCACACACAAAGGAGTCGTTTATTGCATCCACCATCCATCATACCCATACACATGCACATCTTGATCCGATTGTATGATTTGATTTCTTCTTGGATCCGCTCTTTGACTTTGCAATATATGTGATGCAAGTATGCCTCATCTTCATACCCTACCTTGAGCTCCACATATAGCCATCTTTAGAAGTAGGATGAAGAAAGGCAAGTTAATGCCTTGGTGAGGATATATACACATTGAGAGATCCGAGAGAATCAAATGAGGAGCAATGCAAAGGTTTGTTTTTGAAAACTTATTGAAAAATCCCAAGCTACTTGACACATGGAGTTAAAGTGATTTGATTCACGACCGTTCCATTCCTCAACTACTCAAGATGGCATGATAGACACTACAAAATTCACAAGTACAAGGTATGGCTTGGAATATTTCGTATGCTTGTTCCATTTCCTTGGATATCATGTCTCGTCTTAGTCCCTACTCCTCGCTCGAGGACGAGCAAGGGTCTAAGTGTGGGGGTGTGTTGACGGCCATTATATGCCATTATTGGCCGTCAACCCTGGCATGAAACAAACACCAAACTAGACATAGGGGTTTAATTCTAACTATTTCCACTAGCTTTGGTGAATTGTTGATTTCAGGAGGCCACATCTAGATACAATGATAAAAACATGCAAAATACATAAAAAAGTGGCACCATTGGAATGTACCATTGTGAAGGCCTCGTCGAGACGATCGAAATAGACATTTGGATGACCCAATTCGGAGTCCGGACGAGAAAGTTACGCGTCCGGGAAGATCACCGGCAGAACCCTGCCAGGCCGGTCGGCCTGACTTAGGCCGATCGGCCTGGACAAGGCCGGCCGGCCTACAATGGTCCCCAAAATGCTCCAAACTTTGCACAAGGACCCTAGGGAGTCACCAATGGACCTCCAAGCAAGAATTGACAAGAATAAATGAAGTTAAGACCGAAAGGCCTAGGCCATGGATTGGAAGGTCCACCTACCTAGGATTCTCGGACAACTTCAACTCAACGCAACCAAAACCGCCTCAAAGGACAACATGCAACCGTTGGTGAGCGAGTCGGTGCAACGGAGGGCTGAGAGGGGCCATTGCCAGGCCGAACGGCCTCCCCTAGGCCGGCCGGCCCCCAACTAGTCAAGCTTGAGGTGAACGCCACCACAACCGTCATCAGGACATCATCAGGAGCGTCCACAAGAAAGACGGTGCCAGATGGCGACAAACCTAGGCCGAACAGCCTAGATCAAGCCGGCCGGCCTACTTTTGTGGCCGTTACGCCTCCCCTTTCGCGTGGAAGCTAAGCAAGCATGTGGCTTAACATCTACGCTGGCTTCCATGCTTGGGAGGCTATAAAAGACGCCCTTCACCCCTACTCAAGACACAACAAAATAGAGGAGAAGTGCTACCACTTCCATACTTAGAAAATAGGGAGAGAGGTGAGGTGAGAGTCCGGGAGAGAAGCCGGAGCTGTCGGCTTCTCTTCCACTTTGTACCTCGGCGGATGCGGCTCAACTTCGAGTAACATCCGGGTCTTGTCTGGTAACTCTGGCTTCCTTCTGATTTATTAAGCATTCAGTCTTGCTAGCTTGTTCTCTGGTTCCTCGTTCCCTACTTAGTAGTGGGTGCTTTGCTCTGAATTCAAGTAAAGTAGTAATTATTAGTATAGGCGTGGTGCCTAGACTAGTAGTTTCCTTGGTTTGCACCCAGTTCAACGGAATAGTTGTGGTAGCCGGCAGGTGGTGACAGCCCTGTCCGGCCGACGTAATCCACCACGTTAGTTCTGGTCTGTAGGACTTAGGGGTAGGCGGTACCACTCCGCTTCTCATCCCTTTCTGTGAGTGGTGGTGTCTCAGGCGCCCGAAGTGAACTCTCTTGAACAAGTCTGACTTGCTTGATTTATCGAAATATCCAGTATTGCTACACAAGTACCCTCTCTACCCTCAGCCTTTTTATCTCTTCTTTTCTTTTTGTTGTCATCCATATCCCCCATATTACCCTTTCGGACGAATTAATTAAAGGATTAGTACACTTCTCGTTCCCCGTGGAAATCGATCCCTGGAATACTCCCGGGTGAAAGCTACATCGGTATCCGTACGCTTGCGGATTTATCTGTAGGTCATAAGAAATACCAACAGACATACGAGGTGATGGTGGACCTTCAGCTGCCAGAGCTGGACGTGGACGTCGGGGAAGGTGGCACCCGCAGCGATGCGGCTAACGCTGCGGTAATGCAGCTGCTGAAGCAGCTGTTGCCTCCGGAGGGTGATGCCTCCACGAGCCAAAGCACGAGAAGGCCCGCGGACCTTGGCGAAAGAGCTCCGCCGAAGGTTTGCCGGAGACGTGGCGTTGGTGGGTGTGGTGGCGCAGCTCTGCTTTCACATCTCGGACCGTCTGATGGTCCAAGAGAGCGAGGTATGTGCATTGCGCCTCCGCTGTCCTTGTTCTCCCTGGCTGCATTGCTCTTTTACACCTTTGCTCAATGTAGGCCCTGCTGTCGGAGATGGACCGGGTCGAGGGTCGCTACTGATGCTCTGGTCGAGGACCTGGAGGTGACCCATGCCCATGACGAAACCGACCGCACGTCGCTGGAGTTGGCCCACGAGGAGCTGCGGTTGACGCGGGGTCGCGAGGGGGCCCTGGTGTCCGACCTGGAGGAGGCGGAGCAGCGGGCTCGTTCCAGAGTCGAGGTGGTCATGGCCATGCGCCAGGAGCGTGACGTGGCCAAGGAGCAGCTGGCAGGCGTCCGGGCGGAGCTCACCAGCGAGAAGGCCTTTGCGGAGGCGATCCGGCTGGAACTCAGGGACTGCAAGCGCACCCTTGACACGCTCTGCGCCCAGCTCGGCATTCGACCGCAGCCGAGCTGGCAACCCAGCTGAAGCTGGAGGAGAACGTGGCGACGCTGGCGGTCATCCGCCAGGCCATTGATCGTAGCCAAAAGGAGGTCGCAGACCTTCGGGCATCGCTCCGGGAAGAGGTCTGGCCTAAGGAGGAAGCCCTCAAGCGACATGCTGAGACGTCGGCTGTTGCAGCGGAGTCTGCCAGGAAAGCCGTTGCTCATCGCGAGCAAGTTGCCCGTAAGGCTTTCTCCCCCACTTGGCACCACTTCAAGATTTTTCCTTTTGCCTTTTTGATTTTGTCTTACTCGTTTTGGTGGTGATGGTTTGAACAGAGCTCACCTGAGAGGTCGCGGATATAAAGCTGACCAACGACACCCTCGACGCGAGCCTGTCATGGGCACACGGTCGGCTGGCTGCCCAGGAGGAAGTTCTGGGCAAGTTCGTGTTGCAGCGGGGCTGATCGAACGTGACCTGGGGATTGAGCCTGACGACAGTGTCGCCCTCCCTGTGCACGTGGCTCGGATCAGGGAGCAGAGCCTCACGCATGATGAAGAACGCTTCCGGTCGGGGGTCGGGCGGACGGTGGTCACATTCACGTCGCACCACCCGGCCCTCGACCTCAACATCATCAGCGAGGGTTTCCCCGGGGGTTGCACTGACGAGATAGTGCACGGCCTCGAGGAGAGAGCGGCCCCTTTTGCTGACTGCCTAGCGGCGACGCTCCTGACCATGGACCTGGAGGATGAAGAGGAGGGTGGTGCTCCGGGGAACCAGATGCCCCCCGCAGAAAGGCAGTAGTTAGTTAGGAAAGTGTATGCTGTAAATAAATAACACTTCGAAAACTTGGGCCAGGTGTGCCAGTTTTATTTTATTCTGAATTTTCTTTGTATCGTGCTTGATCTTTTCCTTGGGTGTTTCGGTTGAGGGTGAAAACGTGCCGGAAGGTGAACCTTCGACGGGCTGGTGGGTTGAGTTATCCGGGCCGCGGGGGCTGGATGTTCTCACGCCCCGAACCAGCTGTCTCTGATTCCGACCCTTGGCCTGCTCCAACCCTCGGACCTTTGCCACGAGGAAAAGAAAAAGACGAAGGCGAAGAAAAAATGAGGTGTATAGTATTTATGTTGTAGCCCCCTGTAGGATCTAGGATACCGACTATAGGGGGGTGAATAGGCGGTTTTAACTAAAACAAAGCACTAATAAAATATTATTAGTAACACAAGAGAAATCCTATTTCTACTCAATTCTATACTAGGTCAAGGTTTGCAACCTAGGGTGACAAGTAAGATTCAATCTCTATGAATGTAAATGCTCAAGATAAATAGCCAAATGTAAATGAGCAAAGGAATAATCAATCACACGAGAGACCGAATTTTTTCCCGTGGTGTCGATCACTTGCCGGTCACCCCTAATCCACGTTGAGGTGGATTCAAAGCTTCAACCACTTCTCTATCAAGTCACACTTGATGTGTAAGCCAGCTTGAATGCAATGAACCTCTCCAAACCTCGATTCCACTAGAGTTGCCCTTTACCGCTCCGGTGAGGTGAGCACAAGACCTCTCACAATCTTCCAAGACTTCTTCACAATCTTCTTGAAGAGCTCAATGGAAATCACACACCAAGCCGTCTAGGAGGCGGCAACCTCCAAGAGTAACAAGCCAATGACGCTTGCTTAATGTTCTCCTAGTGCCTCAATGCTCAATGCAATCCAAAGCAATGCACTAGAACTCCTCACACTCACAAGAATGCAATCCCTTAGCAAATGAGTGAGAGAGGAATGAGAGAGGGGACTCTTGGGTCAAGTGAGCTTTCAGAATGGCCAAGAGAACCTCCCCAAACCTGTGGGATGAGTATATATACTCCCCACCTTTCCAACTAGCCGTTATGTGTAAAACTCATGAAAACAGAGTATTGGCGGACCGTCCGCCTAAGAGGGGGCGGACCGTCCGCCCGATCCCAACGGCTACTATTTCAAAAAGTCAAACGTGTCAGAAGTGACCGTTACGGGGTTGGCGGACCGTCCGCCCAACAGGGGCGGACCGTCCGCCTCACAGTTAGAAAACGGTCACCACGTGACTAAGGACCACGTTTCACAAAGGCAAACCGTCCGCCTTATAAAAGTGTCCTGGAACCCCCAGAAACCGTCTCTGCGTGAACGGTCCGCGAAAGGGTCCACCTCATGCAAAAATAGCCTGCGGACCATCCGCCAGTGCCTGGCGGACCGTCCGCCTAAGAAAAGCGGCAGGACCCCTTATCCAACACTTAGCCGATTTTCCGTCAATCAAATGAGAGGCAGACCGTCCGCCACCCCATGGGCGGACCGTCCGCCTAACCAAAATCAGCATGGTTGAATTCCCTTCAATCTTTCTAAAACGTAGTTAGCTCTCATGCATGCACTTATACTATTTGAGCAAGTTGGCAGTAGAATCATAACAAACAACCATAATTGACCCCTCTTAATAGTACGGCTATCTAGCCTATCAATCCGGTCAAATTTCTTCTCTACAACTCCTTAGGACCGGTAAAAGAAAACGACATATCGTTTACCTTTTCCTTTAGCATCCACTTGCTTCAATATACGGCAATATATCGTAATCAATCATTGAAGCTCATCCATTCATCTGGACTAACCTAATCTCATCATCTCAATAGAATTGTTAGTCCACGATGATTGTCATTAATTACCAAAACACATTTAGGGGCCTAGATGCACTTTCACCCCCGAGGACGAGCCGGCCTCCGCCGAGGAGGGGCGGGTCGTCCTTGAGAACCGTGCATGGTGGTACACAAAAAAGCAAAGAATATTGAATCGAGTACGGGTGATAAATGACTTAGCTGTTGCGTGTTGTCACTTATCGACTGTGGCGACGTGCTGCGGGCATGGCTGTCGTGTCGGGTCGATGTCGCATGCATAAGCATCACGATCGGTCCCATCGCTGGCGTCTGCAACACACCCTTTTGAGGCGCCAGTTTGGGTCACCCGAGACCTGTCGCCCCTGTTTCAGATGACAAGAAATAAACAAAGCAAGGTGCCAGCCGCTTCGGTCAAACAAGAACAATGTCCCTCCGTGCGGCTGTAATGGTGTCCTCGCGCCACGTGGCCTCTCGTCAGCGGGCGGGCCCGGGGGGGTCAGCACGACGCCAGTCGAGGCACAGCAGGAGGACGGCCTTCACAGGCCGCACAGTGGGCGTGCCGTCCCGTTAACTTGACGGTGGCTATTAGTATAAATAGGGGCTTGGGCTTGGCCAGGACTTCACCACCAGCTTCGTTGCCAGTAGCTTTCCTACCATGCCCAAGCGAAAGAGAAAGAGTTGGGGTCATGCCCGTCCTCCAGATAGTGTCTTAGGAAGAAGCACTACCTGGTGCTAGAAGAATGCTAGCGAAGTGAGGGGGATGAAGATGAGGGGAGGTTTCCCTCATGTCCTCCATACCACGCCCTAGGGTGAAGCCGGAGCTTGCACCTACGAGCCGGACTACACCTTGTCCGGTTGACAAGGTGGTCCTGCTCTAGCTTGGTGCCACTGGGGTTCACGTCATGGTAGAGCCCTGGAGGCGATTATTCCTCTTGGTTGAGGAGTCACTACCCATGTGGTCTTGACCTAGCCGTATCAGAGGAGCAACCCCGTCGACGCCGACGGGTCTTGCTCGTCTTGTGCCTCCGAGGAAAAAGACGACACCCTCCTCTCGAGTCCCTCTGGCTCGGGACCGTGCTCGTCGCGATGTGGTCCAACGATAGAGTGCTCGTCGTGTTGGCACGCTCGGGACCTTGCTCTTTAAAGAGCTCACTTCATTCATTCGCTAGGATTTAGTAACACTCTATCGTTTCTCTCGTTGAGAACAAGATGTGTACACATTTTTTAAGAGTGTTGCTAAGTTAGCCAGAGCGAATGTTAGCTGCTCTCCTCAGGGCCCTCGAGGGTGGGCGTCGAGCCCCGAGCCCCCGAGGGTCGAGTAGTGTAACCGTGTACACCCGGTGGGTGTGACTTGATTGAACTATCATAAGCTGCTCTCGCTTGAGCCTCCATGGGTGGGCGTCGAGCCCCTGAGGGTCGGGTAGCGCCTCCGAGCCCCCAACGGTAGGCGTCGATCCCCTGAGCCCCCGAGGGTTGGGAAATGTGTACCGGACATAAGGAGCTGAATTCTACCCCCTGTCGAGGAGACTAGCTCTAGGCATACGTGTGAAGAGAGAAAACAACTGCGTAAGATTGAAAAGATGTGAAAAACTCATGGATAGAAGCGACGTAGAAGCTCTATGTTCCATGAGTTGACAAATTCTTCTCCGTCTTGCGTCATGATCTTGTAGGCGCCAGGTCGGAGAACTTGCAAGACAATGAACGGGACCTCCCATGGGGGTGTCAGCTTGTGCCTGTCCTTGGTGTCCTGTGATAGTCAGAGGACAAGGTCGCCGACATTGAAGGCACGTCCCCGCACTCGTCGCGCGTGGTACCGCCGAAGCTCTTGGTGGTACTTGGCGCAGCGGGCCAATGCTACCATGCGAGCCTCGTCGATGAGGTCTGCCGCATCCTACAGTGCCGCCTCGTTTCTCTACTCCGTGTACACCTTCACCCGTGGGGCTCCGTAGTCCAGGTCCATCGGGAGGACCGCCTCTGCCCCGTAGGTCATGAAGAAAGGAGAGAAACCTGTGGCTCGACTCGGTGTCGTCCTCAAGCTCCATAACATGGCAGGGAGCTCCGCTGCCCATCTGCCGGCAAACTTGTTTAGGCGATCGTAGATGCGAGGCTTTAATCCTTGGAGGATCAGGCCATTGGCGCGTTCTACCTGCCCATTGGTTCGTGGGTGGGTGTCGGATGCCCAGTCCATACGTATGTGATAATCGTCACAAAACTTGCGGAATTTCTTCCCCGTGAACATCGATCGTTGTCGGTGAGGATGGAGTTCGGCACTCCAAACCGGTGGATGATGTCGAGAAAAAAATTCAACCGTGTCCTCCGAGCAACACCGTGTGATGGGTTTTGCCTCCACCCACTTGATGAACTTGTCGACAGCCACCAGTAGGTGTGTGTAGCCTCCGGAAGCTTTCTTGAGGGGTCCGACCATGTCGAGTCCCCATACAGCGAAAGGCCATGTGACGGGTATCGTTTGGAGTGCTTGGGCCGGCAAGTGCGTTTGCCGAGCGTAAAACTGGCATCCACGGCACCTACGCACGATTTTCTCAGCGTCGGATAATGCCGTGGCCCAGTAAAAACCGTGTTAGAATCCGCTCCCGACAAGGCTGCGGGGGGCTGCACGATGACCGCAGACCCCTGCGTGAATGTCGTGTAGGAGCGCCTTCCCCTCCTCGGAGGGGATGCATCGCTGCTGTACGCCACTCACGCTAGGTTTATAAAGTTCACCATCAAGAAGGACAAAAGACTTAACTCATCATGCGATGCGGCAGGCTTCCGTCTTGTCCTTCGGTAGTTGTTGATGAAGAAAGTAGTCGATGATGGGCTTCCTCCAGTCGTCATTCGGACCGGTCACCCCTCGCGTGGTGTCGTCCCATCGTGACCCCCGTCGTCGTGGAGCGCCATCACCTCCGCAACTGGTTCTCTAGACACCCCTGGGGTCGGGGGATCCGCCTCCCCTGATCCTTGATGTGAAGTGGACACGGGTCTGAACCCCGCGTTTGCAGGCGGGGTCGGGACGTTGTCCTCCCATTTCCGCTTTATGGAGCGGATGGAAGACATATACTGATCACCAGCAAAGACGTCAGGGGGAACCGATTCCCTGACCCGAGGCCATCTTTGCCAACTCACCCGCCGCCTCGTTCTGACGAAGGGGGATGTGTTTGAGCTCGAGGCCATCGAATTTGTCCTCCAACTTTCGAACCTCGGCGTTAAATGCTGCCATGACGTCGCTGCGACAGTCGGCCTCTTTCATTACCTGGTCGACGACGAGCTAAGAGTCTCCGCGAATCTCCAGCCGTCGGATCCCAAGTTCTGAAGCGATCTGGAGTCCATTGATGGGTGCCTCGTATTCGGCAACGTTGTTGGAAGCAGTGAAGTGCAAGCGGATGGTGTATTTCATTCTCACCCCAAGGGGAGAAACAAATACCGGTCTGACCCCTGCACCGCCCTTCATCACGGAGCCGTCAAAATACAATGTCCAGTATTCGACATCGACCGCCGCCGGAGGCAGTTGGACCTCGGTCCAATCAGCAATGAAGTCGGCGAGGACTTTCGATTTTATCGCTGTGCGCGGGACATACGTGATCCCGTGCCCCATGAGCTCGAGTGCCCATTTTGCGATGCGCCCGAAAGCGTCACGGCTTTGGATGACTTCGCCAAGCGGAAAAGACGTCACTACGGTCACGGGATGTGACTCGAAGTAGTGGATCAACTTTCGCTTGGCAATGAGGACTGCATACAGAAGCTTCTGGATATGCGGGTAGCGGGTTTTGGAGTCGGACAAAACCTCGCTGACGAAGTAAACCGGGTGCTGGACCTTGAGTACCTGACCCTCCTCCTCCCTATCGATGACTAGCGCGGTGCTGACCACCTGAGTGGTCGCCGCGAGGTAGAGCAAGAGGGGCTTGCCGGGGGTCAGAGGCACAAGGACCGGCGCCTTGGACAAGACTTCTTTGAGATTTTCAAGGGCCCTCTGGGCCTCGTTCGTCCACGCCAAGTGGTCGGTCTTCTTTAGGAGCTGATAGAGGGAGAGCACGCGCTCTCCCAGTCTCGAGATAAACCTGCTGAGGGCGGCCAGGCAGCCCGTGACACGCTGTACCCCCTTGAGGTTCTGAATGGGTCCTATCTGATCGATGGCTGCTATCTTGTCTGGGTTGGCTTTGATGCCACGCTCAGACACTATAAAGCCTAGGAGCTTCCCCTGAGGGACGCCGAAAACGCATTTCTGCAGGTTTAACTTGACGTTCTCGGCCCGGAGGTTTGCAAAGGTTCGTTCAAGGTCGCTTATGAGCTGGTCGGCGTGCCTAGTCTTGACTACGATGTCATCGACGTAAGCTAATACGGTTGGTCCTACCAGCTTGTCAAATATCCGGTTCATGCACCTCTGGTAGGTGGCACTGTCATTCTTTAGTCCGAAGGGCATTGTTACATAACAATACGACCCAAACGGAGTAATGAACGATGTCGCAAGCTGGTCGGACTCCTTCATCGTGATCTGGTGGTATCCAGAGTACGCATCAAGGAAACACAAGAGGTCACATCCCGAGGTGGAGTCAATGATCTGGTCAATGCACGGCAAAGGATACGGGTGCTTTGGACACGCCTTGTTCAGGCTCGTATAGTCCACACACATTCGTCATTTTCCACTCTTTTTAGGAACAAGAACAGGATTAGCTAACCAATCGGGATGGAAGACTTCCTTGATGAATCCAGCCGCCAGGAGCTTCGCGATCTCTTCGCCGATGGCCTTACGCTTCTCCTCATCGAATCTGCGCAGACGTTGCTTGATCGGTCTGGATCCTGGCTTGATTCTCAAGGCATGCTGGGCGACTCTCCTCGAGATGCCTGGCATGTCCGAGGGCTTCCACGCGAAGACATCGGTGTTCGCGCAGAGGAAGTCAACAACCGTGCTTTCCTATTTGGGGTCGAGGTTCGCCCCGATCTGCACCACCTTCTTCCCCAACGTGTCGGGGTCGAGGAGGATCTTCTTGGCACCTTCCGCCGGCTCGAAGGATCCGCTCTTGCGGTTAGAGTCGGAGGGGTCCTCGCGCACCTGCTGCTTGATTTGCTCGAGCTCGAGGGAGGCTACGGTCGCGGCGGAGAATTCCGCACACTCGGTATCGCAGGTGTACGCATGCTCCTCCGTCGTGCCGACTGTAATCACCCCCTTGGGCCCAGGCATCTTGAGCGTTAGCAGTCCCTGGGACTTCGTTGGGGACGGCCATGAACTTCGCGAAACACGGCCGACCTAGGATGGCATTTTAAGACCCATGAAAGTCTACCACCTCGAAGGTGAGGGTCTCCGTCTGAAAGTTCAATGGAGTCCTGAACGGGACGAGCAGGGTCGATCAGCCCGATCGGGTGTGCCTGTTTCCCTGGTACAATACCATAGAAAGACGAAACAGAGGGTCGGAGGCAAGCCTGACCCACGCCTAACTAGTCAAGTGTCTCGGTGAAGATGATATTGAGGCCGCAGCCCCCATCCATCAATACCCAACTGAAGCGCTTCTTCCCGATGATTGGGTCGACCACCAGTGGACTCCGACCAGGTTGTGCCACCCTTTGAGGGTGATCCGACCGGTCGAAGGTGATCGGGTGCTCCAACCACTTTAGGTAGGCCAGAGCTACGGGTTCTACCGCGAACACTTCACGACGCTCGTGCTTGGCCCGTGTCCTGCTGCCTAACGCAGGGGGAGCACCGACGATCATGAAGGTGGCATCGGGGATCGAGAAGTCCTTGTTGGGCTCCTTATCCCCGTCGTTGCCCCCATTGGGGGCGAGCCCCATTCGGGGCCGATCACCGTGGAAATCCTTGAGGCCAAGGGTCTTCCGCAACAGGCCGCAGTCCTTGTAGAGATGCTTGACCGGATCGCCGTGGTTCGGGCAAAGCGCATTCCACATGCGGTCGAATTTCTTTGAGTATTCAGGGTCGGTCCCCTTCGCGGGGTCCCGAGGCTTGCGCTCGGCCGGAGCGACTGCCAGTGCCTCGTCGGCACATGCCTTGACCTTCTTCTTCTTCTTGACGGGGCGCTCGGAAGGGCCCGTGTTAGCACGCTCGTCACGCTTTCCCTCGCCGGTCGTCTGGTAGAAGATTGCGCCCACGGCGTCCTCTCTACCGACAAAGTTGGTAGCGACTTCCATGAGCTCATGGATCATCTCGGGCTTCCATCGCCCGAACTCGTGGATAACGCCTTGCAGGTCGTTTCGTTAAGGAAACCGTTAATCACTTCGGCGTTGGCAGTCCCTGGGACTTCGTTGCACTGCCGTGAAAAGCGTCGGATGTACTCGCGTAGAGTTTCCCTAGCCCTTTGCCTACAATGCTTCAAGTCCCAGGAGTTTCCCGGTCGGGAATAAGTTCCCTAGAAGTTGCCAACGAAGAACCGCTTGAGATCCTGCCAATCATAGATTTGGTTGGTGGGAAGTTGCTCGAGCCAGGTTCGAGCTGACTCAGTAAGGTAGAGGGGGAGATTGCGGATGACGAAGAGGTCGTTGGTCGACCCCCTGGCCTGACAAGCGAGCCGGAAGTCCTCGAGCCAGAGCTCGGGGTTCGTCTCCCCCCTGTACTTGGGTATGGAAGTAGGCTGTCGAAACCGAGGTGGCAGGGGAGCGGTTCGAATGGCAGCGCTAAAGACTCGCGGGCCCGGAGCATCAGGGCTCGGGCTTCGGTCTTCCGTGTCGTCGTGTCGACCCCCTCAGCGAGGATGTCGGGGTCGGGCCACTTCCCGTCCGCGCCCAAGCATCTCTTGGCGCCGAGCCTCGAGCGTACGTCGGGCGTCACGGTTCTCGCCTATGCGCTCTCGAACCGGCGGCCTCCTCTGCGGACGGGCACCCGGCTCAGCTTGCTCGACAGACTCGTTGCCGCGTTGAGACTGCTCTAGTTGGCTGCAAACCTGTTCGCTCGCAGCCCGCTGGAGGAGGAGCTCAGCTTCGCGCTGAGCTCGTCTCGCCTCCGGCGTAGCCGGCAGCGGGAGTGCCTGTATAAGGTCAGCCGCCGCGGCTATATTCTGGCTAGCATGGGAGAAAGGCTGTGGATCCCCACCATCGCTGAGTATCCACTGGCGGGCCTCCCGGCCTCGCTCCTACGCCAGTCTATGCACACGCACACGTGATTGCACCTCGTCCTCCTCCTGACACTCGACCTCTGCCTAGAGCTGAGCTCGCTGCTCATCAAGGCGACATTGGTTCTCGAGGAGCTCGCGACGGCGCTCCCGGAGCTGGTCCAATGAAGCATCATGAGGACGGGGAGAGTGTGCATGTCGGTGTGCCGCCATGCTGGTGACGACGGATCCTCCTTGTGCGGGAGGCTCATCATCTTCGTCCATCGCGGCTGCCACCTCGGCGGCGTTCGGTGCCGCCGCCGGGTCTGCCGCCTTGAGGACCGGATGTGTCCTAGGACCGGTGGATGGTCACTTCCTAGCTTGATGAGTGATTGACAACGTGGTGTGGATTGACGTCTCCCTTGGCTTAATGATTGCAGGTGTAGAATGCGGCTTGGTTGCATTGGTGCAGGTGAAGAACAAGCGCGAAAGGTCTTAGCCATGGCGGCCTCCGAGGAGCGGAGAGACAAGTAGGCTTGGTTCGAGGGACCTAGTGGCCAGATGGATCAAGTGCGGTTCACATGGTGGCAAGAACGAGCGAGGGGACATGGTTTCAGTGCGAGGTAGCGGCTCACGACCGAAGCTCGTACGCGGACATGAAGCCGGTGCAAGGTAGCGGCTCACAACCGAAGCTTGCACGCGGGGTTTGGTGGTTTGGCCAGAAGACCATCGGGTGGACGGTTTCCCTTGGTTTGGGCCTCAAAACCAAGGTCGAGGACTCGACGTAGCGACGGCCCGGCCTGCGAGCTAGGGGCGGTGCAACCACCCCCCAGGGGCGGTCAGACCGGTCCCACCTGGGCAGGTCGCCCGTGAGCGTCGAGGAGCTTCGATCCGGAGGACACGCGGCGTGATCGCAAGGCTTGCGTCGGAGGGAAGCTAGCTTGCGGTGAAAGGTGTCTCAGCCAAAAAAATCTTCGCAGAAAATGTCAAATTTGCCCCTGAGGGGTATGTATCACTTAGGGGTAGTTGAGTCATTAGAGCACCACCACTTGGACTATATAATAGACCCCCTAGGGGTGGTGGCTGTTATCTCTCTAGTTATTTTCATTTGGCTTGCTTAGTTTCCCTTCCCTTTCATCCTCTCCACCTAGAACTATTTGCTTGAATCATTTGTAGTTTTTATAGGTGAATTCATGGTTGGTTGATTGAGCTTAATCTATTCATCTTTGTGCCATGTTTTGAATTCCCGAGCTACTTTTCTTTTTCCCATTTTCGGAGCTATTTTCGAAGCTATTTTTGTGGGATTTTCGTTCTTCATGTTCTAGGCCGTTTTCTCTCGGATTTCTTTGGAGGAATCACGCATGAGTGCCTTGTGCCTCTTTTCTTGGTGATCCCTTGCCCCCAAACGCCGAGAATCGGTCTAGATTTGAAGTTTCCCGGATGAACTCGAGGTGTGGTTGTTCTTCGCTAGATCTGAAATTCTTGAAGTTCTAGAGAGTTAGAGGCCGAGATTTTTGGGGCATAGCCTCTCCTTGAGGTGTATATCATCTACCCAAAGTTTCATCTCAAGAGCTCAAGCCGTTTGGGAGATCCGTTCATGAGTTGACTTTGAGTTTGAGTTTTTCCTGAGCTCCCTGGGCAGACCGGTGCAACCGCCCCCTGAGGGCGGTGTGACCGCCACTGGTTGAGTACCAGGCAAGGCTGGTGCAACCGCCCCTGGGAGAAGGTATGACCATCCCTGACCGAGATGTGCTGTTTTGGGTTGTTTTCATTCGATTCATGTTGGATTTGATCGATTCGAGTTCCGCTGCGTTGATCTTGTTCCTAGGGTCAGTAGCCTCTCAGTAGTTACGTTATCTTGGCAAGGTCGGTCCATAGGATTTGGATTCAGTTGGGAGAACCCGGATCTTGAGAAAAAAAATTTATCGGCTCCCATTCACTCCCCCCCTCTCTGGTCGTCTAATTCGGTCCTTCACACCTCTGGGGCCACGGGGACCTCCGGTGGTAGGGCTTGGGCAAGCGGTGGGGTGCCGTCGCTGGCATTCCCATACCCCATGCCCGCCAGGTCGACATGTTGCACTCCCTGGAGGGGCGCTGGCCTTCAGTGGTTGATTGGACGACAGGGGCCCTCTCATCCTCGCTGGAGAGGAGGTCCCAGTCGGTCGAGTCATCAGACAGTATCCCTGGGCCGGATTCGCCCGCGTAGCTCGCCATCCCCATGAACTCTGCGTTCTTGGGGACGGTTGCTAGCAGCCTCTTGATGACACAGTGGTACGCCTCCAAGGCGTTTGCCATGCCAAAAGGGATAGGTGATGGCCTAGCCCTGAGGCTGGGCCTATCACCCGTTGGGTTTCCACCGAGGGAGACGCAAGCGCCAACGCCAGAGAGCGGCACCGCGTCCAGCTGCTCCTGGGTGACCGGAGTGCCCAGGAGGTCGCTGAGCCGCCGAAGAGGAGACGTCGACTGGCTCACAGGCGGAGGCTGGGGTGCTGACGGGCTCGTTGCCGCGTCATGCAAGCTCAGCCTTGCGATGCCTCTGCCATCTCGGCGACGACAGATCCACTAGGGCCCACGAAGGGCGCCGTTGTGTGGACGCGAACCGGAGCTCCGTCCGTGGCAATGACGAAGCTGGCGTCGCCGAGCCGAATGAGCTCTCCGGGAACTCGAAGGTCATCCCCAGCGCCGCAGCACCGCTAGCAGAGATGACGGGGGTAGGGTCGTCGATCCACTCGAACGCGCCCTGCGTGATGACGATGAAGTCAAGGGATCCGATGCGTACGATCGCACCGGGAACCCAAACTGCTACGGAATCAGCCATCAAAAACCGAGAAAAATGGACGCGCAATCAAGCACCTACCTGACGCGCCACTGTCGGTGTTTGGTGTCACCGGACAAGTTATTTACTGCTATTGCGCGCTGGTTCTTGTCTTCTTGATGGTTAGTGGATTTGACACGGGAGGTTATACCGGTTCGGGCTACCCTGAGGTATAATACCCTACGTCCAGTTCGTTGTTCGTGTTGCTCCACTAGGAGTTTGTAGTAGGGGGTTACAAACAGGCGAGAGAGGAAAAGGAAGCTTCCAAGTCTCTGGAGGAAGATGGATGAACTGATGAACTAAGAGTACGAGTATGAACGTGTGTATGTGGGTGCGAATGGAGTCGAATCGGTGGGCTGGCGGAGTGGTGAAACCAGCCCCCGTGAAGGGGATGGTACCTTTCCTTTTATATCACAAGGGAAGGCACCGTACATCGTGGGGAGAAAGAAAGGAAAAGAGAGCGTGGCTCGACCCCCCCCCCCCCTTCGGGTAAGGGGAGCCTCCGACCCCCTCTGCCTGAGGGGGTATCTGGCTCCGTTGTACTGATCTTGTGGGTCCCTGTCCGTCGTGGTCATTAGAATCGAGGGCGTCGCCTCATCATGTCACTGCTGTGTACAGTGATCATCGTAATCCCACAGTGGCGTCTGGTAATCCCACAGTGTCGCCGTTAGCTATCTGTCAGCCGCCCACCTACACGTCAGTGAGGGGGGAGGCTAGGCTGTTGCTAGGTGGCGGTGCGCCATGCACCGCCCGTGCCATGCGCTGGCGTGCTCCAGGGGAGTCTCCTCCGGCGGCTACGGCTTTTGACCATGCGATGGCTTGGGCCGTAAGGCCGGGAAGAAAACAGCCCTCGCGGTATGATGCTGCTCGGCCGACGTCACCCAACCCTGCGGGGGTCGGGCGAAGCGGAATTCATTCGCATCCCCCTTCATGGAGTCAGATGCATCCTGCTATGTATTAATGACGTCACCCATACCCCGGGGGGTCGGGCGAGGCGGAGTTCCAGTTCGGTCCCTTCGTGGGGCCGAGCGCGTCGGGTCTTGTCTTTCTGACATCCCCTGATCTCAGTGGGGCCGGGCAGAGAGGTTGATTCGTATCAGATCCCTCGTGGGACCCAAACGAACTCGAGTACGCCTCGGGGATACGATCTGGCCCCTTTGTGGGACCGGGCGATATATGACGTGGGGTCTTTGTGTCCTCATAACCCTTGTCTAATGATGCTTATGAGGTACCCCTAATATTGGTATCTGTCACCTATCATTCTGTGTCTTCAATGTTGCCTGCCCAATCCTAGTAGTACAACCCAAGTGCGTGACTGTCACACCCGTTTTTAGAAGAAAACCAACCATCTCGTATGCAAGTCATTAATCAACTCAACTCACATATAATCGACAAAAATAAATACCACAACGTGCAAGAATAAATAGAGAGTATTAAATAGCATTATTACAAGCCTAAGTATGTCTCAATAGAATAATAGTCTTTATTTAACGCTGCGATGGAACTTCACTAGGACCTCAAGGTTGCTTGGCAGACACATAGCCTAGAACTCCTGGAAGTCGTTGGAAAACTCCTCAAAGTCTTCCACGTCTGAACAAATCTGGATCGGTCATTGCAAAAATAAATAACAAGCATGAGCACATGCCGTACTCAACAAGCTAAAGATAATGAATGACATGCAAGGGTTAAACAAGGATAGGCTAAGGTTTAAGCAATTAGCATTTTAATTGATCAAATTTTAATTAAGCAAGCATGAGTATAAATTTATACCACCCACAACTAATGAATAAAGTAACAACATAGAGATGAAATAAGAGCCTCAACAATAAATAAAATGATTTAGATCAAGTTTCGATAGTATTAAATACGTGAGGATCCATGCCGCTCGTGACCGTGATCACGGCTATCATGATAGTTTTAAACCTTTCTGATCGAGGTTTGCAAAGCCCCATGAGACACTACCTTTGGTGAATGGCCAGGTATCAACTACAAGACCGTTACGAAGATCCCCCAACAAGATTTGACTCGCATGGTTCCAGTGTCTAGCGCTCATAAACCTTCCTAATGGGCATGTACCTTATCCAAGGCGACTTCCCAAGAGGACCGGGTTATACCGCGACTCAGTCCCCCCTTGCCCTTATCAGGTAAAGTCATTTCAAGTCAGGTTCTCTAGTTATTAAGTCAAGGTCAAAGCCCATTAACACTGCGATTGTACGGGTATGTCCTGAATTGTCGCTCCATGTTTCCAGTTAAATAAATGATCTTGTTACCAAGCCATAGCATAATAAACTCAAGATTAAATTTGGTTCAATTAAGCAGTTGAGCAACTAAGCAAAAGAACTACAACCAATTAATTAAACCCACGGTTAAGCCAAATATTTAGGTAGGGTGGCTAGACAAAACCTTAAATAGGACTCCCATCAATATTAATATAACATAAATGCAACTAAAGTTGAGTTGTGCACGAAAGTAAGTTTTTATTGAATAGGACAAGTATGATCAAGGCCACTTGCCTTCAGCAAACACCGGCGGCTGCTCGAACTCCTCAAACTCCTCTCCCAAGAAATCTCCTAAGCGAGGATCATCTAACGATACACACATGCAAACAAGCAAAAGAAACAACAAGAAAACAATACAACATTAACAAGAAACCAACACAAGGTTCACACATATAGATTGTACACAAAACAACGATTCCAACGATATATTATACGCTTAAACGGATAAAGGATGGAAAAGATAAGATACAAACAAGATTAAAGACTCGCTGGCAAGAATTGATAAGATCCAGGGGCCTAAACATGAATAAAAGGACCTAACACTAAATAACTTCGCACTATGCTAGATAGATCTGTAAACAAAGAAAAGCTTGAGGGCTTGTATGCAAAAGGGCCAACGCCGACGGCGAGCTGACGGCGGGTGATGCCATGCTGACGTCGGCGGCGGTCAACACCGTGGACCGCCTCATCGATTCGGTCCACGGTGGACCGGGCAAAGGGGTACGGCGGGATCTAATCCCAGGCGTCCGCCTGATCTGGCGGCTGGCGTTCCCCGACGGTGAACGATGGCGGCGGCGGGCGACGGTGAACGGCGGCGCCATGGCCGGCGGTGGCGGCGCTCGCAAAACGGCCGTTATGGACCACGAGAAGACACGTGGGGACCACCTGAGTGTCAAGAAGCTCACCCCGAACACGATAGTGGGGACAACGAGGCTCGACGGCGACCGGAGGCGGCGGACCGAGCGGCGGCGCGACGGTGAACCTAGGGTTTCGCGGCGGCGGCGCACGGGGCGAGCAAGGCGGCTAGGGTTTTGGAGAAAAGGCGCATGGGGAATGGCAGCGCGACTTAAATAGGTCAGACGAGGCGCCTTAGCATGCGGGCCAAGAAGGCGGCGGCGGCCGAGACTCAGACTCGAGTCCGACTCGGCAGCCGGGGGGTGGAGGATGACATGAGGGCCCTACCCGTCTGCGGCTGAGCTGAGGCGGACGCGGCGCTATCGCATCGAGAAGGCGGCAAAGAGTGGGGGCGCCTTTAGCGTCAGTAAGGCAGAGCGGGCTACGCTGCTCGGCTGGGTCGGCTGGCTAGCTGGGCCGCGAGCGCACAGAGAGAGGGGTGGAAACGAGCGGGCAGGAAAGATCAGGGGCTCGACTCCCGAAACTAAACCAAAATCATTCAAACCAAATATGAATTCAACCAAACTTGATTTCATACAACTCAAAATAGAAATGCAGCAGCATGAATGCAACAATGCAACCTAAACATTATATTAATTCGAGAAAAACATGTTTAACCCACAAATAATTCAAATAAACTCTAGAAAATCCTTAAAACATTAAATGAGCTCAATTAATTGCTAAAAAAATTAATAATTGCAAAAGTAGAAATTTACGGTGTTACAGTGACCCGAACAATATGCAAGCATCTGGGGAGAAGCTAATTGTGGATGAAGCAATCAAGCCGATTGCCAGATTGATCGTCTTTCACTTTGAGAAGTTGGCAACACAAAGAATAAATTTGGAGAAGTTGGCAAGAAACAATTCGATTCCATGTGAATTTGTGAAGTGTGACTCCAAGTGTAACTTCTAGAAACCTGTTGACAACCGAATTTGGCACTGGTTGGGTTGTTGCTGTCAGTCTGGTCAAAGCGGTCCGACCGGGTTGCCTACACCGGTCAGATCGGTTTGGGTAAAGTCTTCAAAATGCAGATTAAATTGCACCATCATCTTCACCTCGTCGAGGCGATTGAAATGCATATGTGGATTGCCCAATTTGGATTTGGGATGAGGGAGTTATGACCTCGGAAAGATCTACACCTGCGGAGACCAATCAGACCAGTTTGAGGACCGTTCAGACCGGTTTTGTTAGCCAAATCTGAATTAGGAGTTGTATTTTGGTACATGATTCATGTAATCCTCGACTCCTACTGGGGCAAGACCTCCCCACCCAATATTTGTGAAGGGCAACGGCCGATTGAGGGTAATCACAATCGAACCAATCAACTATCTATTTTTATCTCTCAAACCCTAGCTTTTCTAATCTCCCATGTTGTTCGTCTACTGATCTCCACGACCAGAGATGGCGTCCTGTTGGCGCTGTTAAATGACACACTTTTAGTGCCATCTTGGTTATGTTTTTGGACTAATCTTGATGCTAACCCTGCCACTTGGCACTGAAATAACCCCGTTTCCGTTTGTGCACATATTTCTGGAGCATTTTGGTTTACGCAGGTTAATTGGCTATTTTAGAGCAAATATGGGCTGAATCTGAGAACTAGCAACAACACAGCAAGATGAAGGCCAAAAGCCCTAACGAAGCCCAAAGAAACCGAAGCCTGTTCATGCTCTACTCCAACGGGCCACCTCACAAGGCTCAATTGAAGATAAGGCCAAAGTACTTCGAGATCAAGACAAATCCAGTGCAGACTCGGAAGACCCATTAAGACCCATCCATATCCTAGAGCCACCAACATCCAAAGCCCACAAATATTGGAATATCAACTACTAAACATCAAAGGAGCTTGCACGCGAAAGATGGGCCCGAGGGGGGCCAAAAAGAGCCTTGGTCGCGCGGTCAAGACCCCCCTTGGCCGCGCCGCCCAAGCCGTTTTTGGCCCGGATCGGCCTCCCCTTTGAGCTAGGGTTTCCTCGGCACATAAATAGCTCGTCTTCCAGAGGAGGGCGGTATCCATTCACCAGAAGTCGGCGAAATCTAGAAGGGAGCACCGGAGGGAGATGGCAGCCGCTGCAAGTCCTCGAAGTTGTCTAGGGAATGGCCTAGGCCAACCCTAGCCGCCATGGCCCCCTGCGTGGTTGTGCTATGGTGGAGTTCAGGAGCCAATCATTCATCATCTGTGGTATGTACTCGGAGGTGATGATGTAATGGATACATTCATTTGAGTAATGATCATCTTGTCATCCGATTCATTAGCGATCAAGTGTCTCCCTTTATGATCTTGTGCTTGCTTGGGTTTGCTTTGCTTTCAATCTATTAACCGATATAGATTGCTCGGGGTGTTCTTGTAGCCATGGGGGCTAGGGGTTCATACCGGATCTACCAAGGAGTACAACACGTTCTTTGAACGTGCCCTTGTAATTGCTAGTCTGATAAGGAGCGTCGTGACAGTCCTGTGTAGGGTGGTAGTTCTCAGGGGTTTGACCGGAGGTAGTGATTTAAAGAGGCTTTGAATGAGATGCTTGATGTGTTTACCGTTCTTGGCTAGAGCTACAACTAGAAGGCATTAGGCTTGGTCAATCTTTGGTTTACCTTCAGCTTTTCCTATGCTTGTGGATGTGATCAACCCAGTACTTCACTAATATCTATTAGTTTACCCTTTCATATGCAATCTTTGCTTCATGTTAGGATTAGATGTATTAGATTAGATGGAAAACCCTAGGTAGTTCACTATCGATCTACGGATTGATAAACCTTGGGGAGCTAGAAGCAACCATGTCGAGCAAAGAGGAAAAGAGGAGAGCTTTACATTGAGGAGATGATTTGGGAGTGATTAACATTGAAGGAGAGGATTGGATGGTCGAGGGAGACTTAAGCATGAAGCGATTGAAGATTTGGAAAGTTATCCACAAGATCAACTCAACCTCGGATTATTCGCGTCGTCCAGGACAGGGCTGCCTTTCAGAGCAGATTCGAGAACCTAAATGGCCTCCAAGGAAAAAAGTTTGACTACCAAAGTTGTAGCCGTCGTCGATGGCTTCGATTTGGACTTATGGAAGGCATGATTTGGAATTTGGAGCTAGGAGATATGGCCCCCGAAATACATGCTGCACAGAGAGCCCAAAATCAGACAGATTATCTTACAACGCATTATCAGGGATCTTAACTTCGTTTTCAAGCCAAGTTATGAGCAGAAAAGTCGGAGAAAATTTCGTGCTACACAATTAGGCTATATTTTTGCCCTATTTGGAGTCCAGACGTGGTAGATATGACATCAGGAAGGAAGGACTTCGAATCTGAAAATTCTGGGCGAGTTGAATCTTAAGGAAATCAGGTTTGCTTAACTCCCAGGTAAGATCTCGTGCAAGGAAGGATGAGGAGCGCCCCAAGGCTTCCCCTACAACTCTCTAAGCACCATTATACCATTAACCTCCTCTAGCAAGACACTCAAGAACCTCCTATGACGATTGAGTAACAAGACCAAGAAAGAAGATTGTTCGGATCGTCTATACGAAGTGTAAGCACCTCCTCTCATCCCATCACTTTGGCTTGATCAAAAATCATGGATGAAACACACCATTGCCACCGCGGAGTCACTGGTGTACCGATGGTGATGACCTTGAAGCCGAAGGATGCGCGACATGTGCCCTAAAGACAACAAGATCAAGACATCAACATCTCCGGATCAATACACAAGAAGATATAAATGTCATCAGGTTTTTGCATGACCTCAGAAGCAAACAATAGGATACATATGGATTTTTAGAACCACCATGAAGTTCATGTTCCAACGGATCTAGCGGCAAGACAATCGGAGGTTCCTACGAGCGGTAATGGCCAAATCATCCAACGTCGCACGTCCTGAAATCAGCTCGGGACAGCACGCAGCGCCGGAATAGAATGAGCATAACTCTCTCATTTGAACTCAGATTTTGATGACCGACCACCCGTTGGAAAGGTAATTTCATGAGATTTTCAATAAAAATATATTTTGGTATATGTTCTATACTGAATGCAGGGGTAAATCCATGAACAAGAGGCAGTAGCAAGACGATGACAACAAGAAAGAGGAGGTGGAGATGAGGATCATGAAGAGAAGATGGGGCAACGGTTCCATGATGCGTACACAATCAAATTCAAAAGCTTAGGACAAGAACAAATCCCCTGAAGCATTAATGGATTAAGACACAAGCGGACAACCTTGGACATACGAAGATGTTGCAAGCGAACCACGACGAATCATACAAGGAGACATCAAGCTGCATGGATTACTTCGGATTCTCGCACGGAGGACCATGGCTTCACGACAATGAAAGGTACGTGAGAAAGTCAAGCCCTACGACTTTAAATAAAGCGCTTTGCGGGAGCCAACCCGTTCTATCTATCTATGTATATGAAGATAACAGTCTACATTGTGATAATTAATCGAAAACATCAAGTAACATCGTACCATTGCTCTAACGAAAGCCACAACAACATGTAGTTTGATCTAAATGTATTGAGAGAGCACTTTGTTTCTTGATCATGGAAAACTTGTAGACCCTTTTTGTGTGCCTTTTTGTGTTTAGAGTCTTTTTCTTTGTGTGTTTGTAGAGAGATTTCTGAGGCTTTGTGCAAACTCTTTGACTCTAAACTTGTGGCTAGTTGACTTAGGCTAACCTTTTGTTTTAGACAACCACCGTATCATGTCATGCTCATGTTGTTCTCCACCTTGCATTGCATTGCAAGTTCAGTTCTAACCTTTGTCAACCCTTACCTAAGCCGTCCCATAAACCCCACCTAAAACTGAAACCAACAAGGGTAGGATTGGCTTGATTAATCGATCGAGTCCCTTCTATGCCTTGTTCTAACTAAAATCTTTGACTAGCCTTCCTACACAAACTTAAACCTTAGGAAACATCTTACGCCTTTAGCCATCCTAATACAAACCATAGGTTTTGTTTTCATCCTAAAAGCTAACTTCTATTTGCTTTGGTTTCAAAACCACCTTAGATAGAATTTCTATACCCGGCTTCTCCCTTCAAAATTCTTGTTTTAAACCAAAAATATAGGATACCCATAAATCCTTTCCCTAAGCCTTGTTTTCGCTAACTCTTTGCATTTTGCATGTTGCATTCATCTCAATGTTCCATCACGCATTTGTTAACTTGGTTTTTCCATAAAACTTTATGATGAGTGCTTTAACTTTTATGTTAATGTTTGGACAACATTATCCTTTGCAAATTTGTGTAAGCATGGTGTTTAGACAATTTTGCAGACCATCATCGTATTGTTTTATAAACCTTGTTAGCATTTTTGCATCGGTTGATTTAAAAACTTAGCAATGCGCTCTATTTTTCTAACGCTTTAAAGAATTGTTGGCCTTGCGATAAGCGTGGTGTTTTGACCTTGGCTAACAAAACTTTATGGTTATGGAGAAATAGAGCAACCTAGTTGTAAACATGATGTTTAGAACTTGGTGTAAACATTGTCTTTGTTTTTATCTCTTCCTATCATTTGCATGCTCACTTGCACACACGTACACTCATTAGGATTGACTTTTACTAAGTTAGCTTTGCCACAAGTTAAGGTCTTAGGGAAATCATTGGTTTGTTGGCATTTGTATAGTGGGGAGTACTCCCGACCGTCACCTCGGGGGTAGTAAATCGTTTTGCAGGCATGATGAACACTCCCAATAGTTTGTACTCAAAGAGTTGAAACCAAAATCATAGACACCTCCCAATCTCGGAAGGAACTATGCTGTTTTCATCAATTTTAAGCACGTGTACAGAGATGTACAACAAGGGAAAAGTGAATATTCAGAAGCACCATCAATTTGTCATTCCAACGCATCCAAGATCAAGGGATTTGAAGACCCGAGCATGGAGTTATGGTGAAAACATTGAGCGCTGCGCGTGCTGAAATCAGCTCGGGACAGATTATGTCTCCGGACTAAAAATAGCATAACTCACTTGTCCGGAATGCGTTTTGGGCAAATGAGGACTCGTTGGAAAGATAATTTTGAGTACTTTGCATTGAAGCAATAGTTCAGTACCCATTCTGTTTTGAAGATGAAGAAAAATTCATGGAAGATGAACAGCAATGAAGGAGAACGCGGAAGGAGGTGAGGATGATGTGAAGAATGATTGGGACAATGAATTAGACAAGAAGTTGAGGACAATTAAGAGGACAAAGGTGAAGGAGCAAGAAGATAATCTCCAGACATGGCAATAGAAATAAGACGATTCACTTTCTTCTTCTACGTTTAGCAACATGCTAAGCATGGGGGAGGATTTGCGGGACGAGAGGAGACAAGCCACTTAGAGTACAAGGATCACCACGAGATGCACAAGACTTTTCTTCCATGCTAAGCACAATGCTAAGCATGGGGGAGGCACGCTGCACTTCACTACGAGCATCAAAAAGGACGGTAACTCTCCCTCAACCTTCTCTTTGTCCATTGTTTTCTAAATGCCTGTACATATACATGTCATCGACCTTAGTGTAGAAAACCTTTGTATATCTCTCTTGTTAATAACATGGCTACTAGGAGGACAACCTAGTTTTATTTTTGTTTGAATAAATATTAATCACTACCACATTTGTGCTCACCACGATGATATCATTTGTTTATGCTTTGCTTATGGAAAAGTGATGAAAGTTGCCGCTTTGTTTTACCTACACTAGGTTGTATATGACTTGACTAATTGCTCTCAATTAAATGGATATAAATTGACATAAATACCGGCTCTTTAATTTGTGGAGGTTAAATGAGTAATTTCTAGACCCGCAAACTCTATGTTGCTCTTTGATTTAAGTTTACCGATGACCTTAAGCCTTGTGTTGTTTTTATTTAAAACTTAAATCTTATGCTATCTACATTCGTGAGTCTCTTGCAAAGTTCTACCTACCAAAGCCTATATATATGCATGTTCTTTCATGATGAAACCTTTAGATTGCAAACTTATATTTTGATGAGTTGGATTAGGATTGATTTCTTTGGTACGAGACTAAGAAGCTGGCCATTCCGTTTTGCGTAACTTCTTTTTGCTAGCCTTTCTGTCCATGCATTGTGAGTATCCACATCGTAAATTTCACAAACCTCGCTGGACATCCACCCTAAACTAAAAATATCTTTTGTGATTACCTCCTTGAGCACAACCCAAATATTGAGTATGGAAAATTATTTCGACGGAGATTCTTACAACACAGAGGCATCAAACGAAGAATATACATTGGAAGGACTCTACAAGCATACTGGAGAAAAATCAGAAGAAACAGAGGCGAGAACAGCCAAGGCGGCGCGGCCAGAGACCCTCTGGGCCGCGCGGCCAGGGGTGTTTTCACTCCTGTTGGCCTCGAAAATTTTTGTGGATGTTCCTCCTGAAGATTCAAGTCATTCTCTGCAAGATTAGAAGATTTCATTCTCTTCTCAGCAGTCATTTAATTTTCCACTCATTTGCTCGAGGACGAGCAATCGTTCAAGCATAGGGGGAAGGAGTCATCGCATTTCTCTGACTACCGCTGAGTAAGTATCATGTTACAAAAGGTTCTAAGGAGCATAAAAGAAAAATAAATAAGAAAGAAGTGAAAAAGAAAGAAGAACAAAGAAAAAATGAAGAAAAGAAAGAAAATAAAAATGCTCCTTAGTTCTTTTTGTTTCATTGAATTCTTGGTGCCTAAAAGATATATTCCATACTCATTTATTCCAACCATGTGCAATCCGATAACGAGGACTTCATTTGTGCCTCAGTGTCACCCTTTGCCATTTGCGCATGTCCACCGTCTAAAAAGTGTGTGTTCCATCTCTCTCCCTCTCCAACATTTATTTTCTCATGACCTTTTTGACAAGTCTCGGTAAATCCATTAGAATTCTCTCTTAGTTTGACAATATTTCAGATATAATGTTTTGCTAGGATTGTTTTAACCTATCAAGCTCCAGATAAGCCTTCCACTTTCATATATGGGTATAATAGGTTGAGATTAATCTAGTATAGGCTTGAGCGACTTGATGAGATGAGTGTTTCCATGAACTTTTGCAAGAGAACCTCACTTATGTTTGATGTGCATGTTTTTGAAAACTCCTCACGATGGAACAAGGTAAGGTTTGAAGTTAGCTTAAATTCGAGAGCATTATATTTATTTAATTGTGGCTTGTGCTTTATTGTTAGTCTATCTTCCATAAAGAAAAGTAGCTGGTCACATCTTGAACTTTAAAGCTAAACACTTAAGAGAGCAATGTGTCTTGTTGTGTATGACTAAGTGCAGGGAAGGCATTGAAGGGCAATGCTGATTTCTATGGTAAGCATGTTCCTGGACTTACTCGAGGACGAGCAAGGTTTAAGCATGGGTTGTTGGCGCTGTTAAATGACACACTTTTAGTGCCATCTAGGTTATGTTTTTGGACTAATCTTGATGCTAACCCTGCCACTTGGCACTGAAATAACCCCGTTTTCGCTTGTGCACATGTTTCTGGAGCATTTTGGTTTACGCAGGTTAATTGGCTCTTTTGCAGCGAATATGGGCTGAATCTGAGAACTAGCAACAACACGGCAAGATGAAGGCCAAAAGTCCTAACGAAGCCCAAAGGAACCGAAGCCTGTTCATGTTCTACTCCAACGGGCCACCTCACAAGGCTCAATTGAAGATAAGGCCAAAGTACTTCGAGATCAAGACAAATCCAGTGCAGACTAGGAAGACCCATCAAGTCCCATCCATATCCTAGAGCAACCAACGTCTAAAGCCCACAAATATTGGAATATCAACTACTAAACATCAAAGGAGCTTGCACGCGAAAGATGGGCCCGAGGGGGGCCAAAAAGAGCCTTGGCCGCGCGGCCAAGACCCTCCTTGGCCGCGCCGCCCAAGCCGTTTTTGGCCTGGATCGGCCTCCCCTTTGAGCTAGGGTTTCCTCGGCACATAAATAGCTTGCTTCCAGAGGAAGGCGGTATCCATTCACCAGAAGTCGGCGAAACCTAGAAGGGAGCACCGGAGGGAGACGACGGCCGCCGGAAGTCCTCGAAGTTGTCTAAGGAATGGCCTAGGCCAACCCTAGCCGCCATGGCCACCCTGCGTGGTTGTGCTATGGTGGAGTTCAGGAGCCAATCATTCATCATCTGTGGTATGTACTCGGAGGTGATGATGTAATGAATACATTCATTTGAGTAATGATCATCTTGTCATCCGATTCATTAGCGATCAAGTGTCTCCCTTTATGATCTTGTGCTTGCTTGGGTTTGCTTTGCTTTCAGTCTATTAATCGATATAGATTGCTCGGGGTGTTCTTGTAGCCATGGGGGCTAGGGGTTCATACCGGATCTACCAAGGAGTACAACACGTTTTTTGAACGTGCCCTTGTAATTGCTAGTCTGATAAGGAGCGTCGTGACAGGGCGTGGCCTGTGTAGGGTGGTAGTTCTCGGGGGTTTGACCGGAGGTAGTGATTTAAAGAGGCTTCGAATGAGATGCTTGATGTGTTTACCGTTCTTGGCTAGAGCTACAACTAGAAGGCGTTAGGCTTGGTCAATCTTTGGTTTACCTTCAGCTTTGCCTATGCTTGTGGATGTGATCAACCCAATACTTCACTAATATCTATTGGTTTACCCTTTCATAGGCAATCTTTGTTTCATACTAGGATTAGATGTATTAGATTAGATGGAAAACCCTAGGTAGTTCACTGTCGATCCACGGATTGATAAACCTTGGGGGAATACTCTAAGGGAAGAGCTACAATGATCCGTGCGCTTGCGATGGATCTTGGCGTGCGTTTGTGCCGCCAACACGTCGTAGGCTTGTTGGTCGACCTAGGGCACGTCCGGCAACGTCCATGCCCTGACGGGGGTCCCTCCCGGGCGTGTGCTTCAACGGTCTTTGCTAGTTTGCTCGTAAACTAGCCGTTGTTCGTCACGTAAGTGCGCTGGTTATCCCTTTGCTGGTTTGCTCGTAAACCTAGCCGTCCTCCATCACGTAAGTGTGGTAGTTATCCCCTCGAGCGATCGATCTAGGCAAAAGCTCCAGAACCGATCTGACCTGTCTTGAATTCCCTAACTGATCTGATCGGTTTCCAAACCGTTCAGACCTGTTTTTTGCAGCATTCTGTTGTTCGGTCTTTTCGCGACCCACACGCTCTAGTGCTTTCGTGTGTTGGCCCAAAAAAGCGTCAACAAAACCAATAACTTGTTGCAGCTTAAATTCAGACCTAGAGTGGACCTAGGATCTGAAACTGTGCCAAGTGCCCAAGCATGACCCAATTGTTGAATCCTTTCTTACTTTGTAGCGATGGCAACCAAACCAAACAGTACAGTTTACTATCTGAATGAACATTCCTGCAAACACCGAAGAGCAAAGGCACGTTTGAGGCTAATTGTCGTCGCTCGAGTTGATTGGTAAGGGTGCGTTTGGTTGCTCGAATGGAGATTTGTAGAGCTACATCGTATATCCTGGATGAGGGAAAACATGCTGAACGAATGCACTAACTGTTAAAACAAGGATGTTCGGTTGGTTACATGAACAGATGCAGTAGAACTTGAGAAAATGTTTGGTTGATTGTATGAATGGATGCAAGTGACTCTGCATGTAACACTAACACTGATGAGTGGATCCAAAATAGATGCAATGCATCCACCGAGCGAGTCCAAAGTAGATGCAATGCTTCCACTAAGCTCCAAGTTGTACCCGCTCGTGTAAAGCATACGGTCTTCTCTACAAATTTATATGTGATCCTCCACCGGTACGAGCCAAGCTCATTTATAAGGATCCACCGCTACAAGCCAAGCTCATGCGAACACACCCCAAGGGTATCAACGATTCAACGGAGCTTGGATAGTGGCTGAAGGCAATCTCAACCGCACACTGATCATGGATGGTCATTCTCATCGCAACCAAACACAAGAAACACATCATAAACACAGAAACTGCCCATTACCTACATAACATGATTAACCCATCAATGTTCCGAGTTCACATCAATGTCCAGACACCATGGCCAATTACTTCAACCACGCTGAAGCTTAACGACCCATCAGAGCATTCAGCGACCAACTACTACACCGACTAGCAAAAGCAACACCACTACTACCACTCCATCAGTCCACAGATTATTCTCGTCCCTGATAACCACGAGTCAAACAGCAACCATCACCACACTACCATTCACCGCCACCACCGGCGAAGGCCCTGAGGAGCGCATCCGTCGGCCGGTGGCAACCATGGGGGCGGTGGCCGGGGCACTTCTAGCCTTCTAGGCGCACTTCTTGGCGGAGGTGGAGGAGCCGAGGGCCCAGGTGACGCCGAAGGGGTCGACGACGGTGGCGCCCAGGCCGCAGCAGTCTTCGGTCACCTCCCCCTGCAGCGCCGCGCCGGCAGCCACCGCCTGCGCTGCCGCCGCGTTCACGTCGGCGGTCTCCAGGCGCAGCACCAGCCCGCTAGCGGCGGCGCCCTCCTTGCTCCTGCAACAAACAACAACAGCAACCCAGATTGAGCAGGGAGCAGAGTTTTACTGTACTAGTAGTATGTAAAAGGGCAAAAACGTTTTCATCCTTTTCTCCAAAAATAATAGCAAAGGTAAAGTATAAAAGGAAATTTTTTGAAGAGATCCCACTGCAATGAATGGATCTATTCTTCCCTAGAAGAAAAGGGCAATATCTGAGTACACACACAGTAGCAAATTCCTGCGTGCCTTTGCAGTTCCCAAAGGAGACAAAGTACAGATAAACTGCACAAGGCCAAAAGAGCACTAAAAAGAGTGCAGGCAAACAAAGCAGGACAGAAGATAACAAAAAAAAACAAAATAGGTTCTACTTCCATGATGTTCCACTTCCACAGCTTCAGATCTACATTAGTAAATGCTAACGGAATCACATGCGGGTGTTGACGTACCGAAAAGATCTATGTAAGCGCCCAAAAAAAACACAAACTAGTGGATAACATCAGTGAAGACTGAACAATGACAGTTCTAGCCAAAAACTAACCGGATCTTAAAAAAATACCGAAAGAGGACAGACTGGTTCTCACTTCTCACAAAAATAAAGCAGATGTTCACAGATCTACGAATATTCACACAAAGTACGTAACAAGGAACTAAATAGCAGTGCATCTACCATGCATTACAAGCCAAGAACAGAAGAAAAAAAATAAGAACTGAAAATGAGAGTAACAGAAAGGGGTTTAGCGAGGATATCAGATGCGTACACGGCGGGGACGTCGTCGCCGGCCTGGTCACAGACGAGCAGGGTAGCCGCGCCGACCTTGAGCTCGGCGCAGAGCAGCGCTGCCTCCTCGCCGTCGCCCTTGCGCTTGGGGTGGGTGGAGCGGGACAACTCCTCGGCGGCGAAGGCGGCCTTGTAGAAGGCCACGGCCTCCTCGGCGCGGCCGGCCGGCACGGTCACCTGCACCTTCAGCCCGGTGAACACCGCCTGAGCCGGCACGGCCACCGGAGCGGCGAGCACCTCGGAGCCGTTGGTTGCGACCTCAGCAGCCATTGCTCAGGGATGAAGGTGGTGCTCTGCTTTACTGTTGTGTGTGCCTTTCTCTCCTTGGGAGCACAGCAGAGTGGGGAACAGGAAAGACCTGTGGGGATTACTTATAGGGAAATGGTCCTGCTTAGTCTCTAGTCAAGTTCTTTTTTCTTCCTCTTTTTGAAAAATGTGGTCACTTCATTTTGTTTCCCAACATATATGGCCATGTTTAGTTCCCATCCGAAATATTTTCATCCATCACATCAAAGGAGAATCTTTGATGCATGGAGTATTAAATGTAGATGAAAAAGGTGAAAAGTCATATGGATAGACTGTAAATCGCGAGACGAATCTAATGAGTCTACTTAATCCATGATTTGCAACAGTGGTGCTACAGTAATCATCCGCTAATTATGGATTAATTACCTTCTAATTACCATCGTTAGATTCGTCTCCAGATTTCCAAACTATCCATATAACTTTCCACATTTTTCGTCTACATTTACTACTTTTAAATTGATAAAATCAAAACCCGAAATCTTTTCGCGAAATGTTTTCGCGAACTAAACACGGGCATAGAGGAAAGTACCCAGGAAGTGAATTTCCCAACCTTATTTGCTTCGTGTGGACAAGTATAAAATTATTGCTCTGTTTGGTTATCTTTATATGCTTTCTTTACGATAACCATGGTAATACATAGTCGATATCTGGCTTTCAATTGCACTAGCTTAGTGATAGGTAAAGAATACAAAATGTATATTAGCGTGCGAAAAAATAGAAAGTGAGGTTTATGTGCCAAAAAAGAATTAGCGTGTTTTATCTGCTTATTTTCAACAAGATAAGTATCTCCTACGCATAGAGGGTGAATTTATAGAAAAACGATTGTTTTTTTTTTTTGTTTCTGAGGACACAAACTGAGACTCTTTTTAGGGCCACAGACAGAGACCGTTGGGCAGAAGAGGGGACGCGTCACCGCGTCTCATGGCAGCAGGAGTAGTCGGAGGAGGAGCGCTAGAAAAGAAAAGAAAAGCCACGTCCCGCGGGAGACCGAGACGGCCGGTCGCGTCCCGTTCGTTGGCCGGCCACAGGCGTCGACGCCCCGTTGTTCCCCATCCGACTCCTCCGTTTCGGTCGCGGCGTCCGCGGCCGGCGCGCTCCCTCCTCGTTCCGCGCGCGCCCGCCCGCGTGCACCCCCCCGGCGTCACGTGAGCGAGCCAATCGGCCTCGGCTTCGATTCCGGAGAAGGCACCACCGCACCAGCTTGTCGCTCGCGCGTACGAGTAGTAGTTAATGGCGCGCCTCCCGAGTCCCGACTCGCCGACCGACCTCTCCTCCTCCTGCTCCTGCGGCTGCAGTCTTATCCGTCCGCCACCCCGGTCTTTGCCCATCCGGCAAGAACCGAAACCGCGCGCGCCCGCCCGCCCGTCCGCCCCAGGGTGGGGCCACGAACACGAGGGGCCCCATTTGCAGTGGGTTGGGCGCGGACGAGGCGCGTCGCGTCCTCGGCGCGGCGTGGGGGGGTGGGGCCCACGACCCGAGTTGAGTGCTGGAGCTGGGCAGCAAAAGCGCAGGAGGGCTTGGGGAGTCGCGCGGCCGCGTGAGGCTGATGGGTCGGGGGTCGGTCAGGTCGTGTACGGGCTTCTCCATCGGAGTTGCACTAGCTATTTGCAGACGCGGAGGAGAGAGGACTGGAAAAATGAAGTAGCTGTTGATTCTTTCGTCGCTAGCTAGGAGCACGTGAAACGAGGGAAGTGGTCTGCATGCTTCCATGGTTGGTTGCCGGATAGAGTGGAGATTAAATTTTGTGGGCCCCGTTTAAGAGAGAGGTACTCCCTCCGTCCCTAAATAACTGTCTTTCTCACTTCCCGAGAAAAATCTTTGTTTAATTTTATATTAAAAAATATTATTATTTATGGTGCATAATTAGTATCATTGGAAAGATCTTTTCGTCTAGTTTTTTAACAAATTTATTTGAAGATTCAAACGTTGCACGTATTTTCTACAAATCGAGTCAAACTCGTGGCACGCACACCAACGGTGACACTTAAAAAGGGACGGAGGGAGTAAAATATAAGAATTAAATATGTCTTACAAGTTGGGACTTCAGGATGATGTGGAATCCTCCTGGCTAAGGCCAGTCTCAGTGGAAGTTTCATGAACACAATTACCTAGATTGACACATCATCTAAAGTATGTTTGAAACTATGATGAAACACCCTCTCTCAATGCGAAGTTTTATCTCCTGTTGTTCTATAGGCTACATGCAAGACACAAGCTGTCTAGGTAACTGTGTACAGAGGGTTTCATCACCATGAAACCCATTTCATCTCTCTCTTCATTAATACACTGCCACATCATCAAAAATAGTGACATGGCAACATATTTAATACTCATGAAACCTCCACTGAGACTGGCCTAATACTAGCTAGATTTGTTGGAGACGCCCTACGCTTCGCCGCTTCGGTGCTCTCCTGTGGCCTGTGCAGGACGAGCTTGGGCGCGCGCGCAGGCGCAGGCACGCACGCGGGACCCGGTTCGACGCTTGACAAGTCTCCTCTCCCTCTCCCTCGCGCCCGGTCCTGTTGACCGTTGCTTCGTTACATGGGGTGGTGGGACCGACCTTTCTTTTGAATTGTACTGTACCCACCACCATATCCGTCCGCGGTACTAGTGCAAGCAAAGATCGCTCCGGTCTCCACGTCCTTTTCTTCTTGCGCTTCCTCGCGGTAGCACATGTTTCTGCTCACTCGAGGCTAATTAGGATGAAAGAAAGTAGTGGGATCTCATTACGTAAGTAGAGAAAACAAAAAAAAACACTTGGTTAGAGAAAACACGCTTGCTTTAACGCCCCGAATCTACACAAAAAAAAAATCAAAAAAGAAGAAACACCAGCACAACAAGAAGAAATAGGGGGAATTGAGGATCCTGCCTGTACGCTGGGGCGCTTAGGCTAATCCCAGTGCAGAGTCGCAGTAGCGCAATTACCAATAGTGACACATCATCGAATGAGTTTTGAAACTATGAAGAAGCAATGTCTTACAATGCCTAGTTTCATTTCACATTTTCATAGGAGGGTCTTTGCATTTAATTACTAGAAACGCGACCGGTGGAAATTGGATGAAATGAAACTCTTCAGCCCCCGATGCTAGTTTCGTACTCTTGGAAACAGTGCATCACTAGTTTCATCAGGATGAAATACATCACTTCTCTTTCTTCATAAGTTCTTTGCCATGTCATCACTTTTGTCTATGTGGCATCCTATTTAATGTTGATGAAACCTTTATGAAACTTCCACTAGGACTAGCCTTATACATCTAGTGGAAGATTTTAACCAACTCATCTATAAAGCCACCCAGTTGGTGATAGTCTTTAAACAATTCACTAGAAAAATGTTGGATACAAAATGTTGACCAACATTTTATTTTTCTGGTAATTTTAAGCTATAACTTTTTGGATAAATGTTGACCAATATTTTTGAAAAAAATGTTTGACCTCAACTTTTCTTTGCCGACATTTTCGAAAAAAGTTGAGCCTCAACTTTTCTTCGCCAGCATATTTGAGAAATATTCGACCTCAACTTTTCTTCGCCGACATTTTCAAAAAATGTTGAGCCTCAACTTTTCTTCGCCAACATTTTCGAATGTTCGACCTCAACTTTTTTTCGCCGACATTTACAAAAAAATGCTGAAATCTTCTCAACTTTTTTCTAAAAAAGTTCAAAATTTTTCAACGATTCTTTAGAAAAATATTAAGCCATCGTCGAACCTTCTTCTCCGGCTCCGGCAACAGGCGGCGTGGCGGCCGTGGGGACGCAAGATGGCGGCGCTCGGCCACGGGCACGACAGCTCCCAGCCACGGGCGCAAAGGCGGCGCGAGACAGCGGGCATGGAAAGGCCAAGGCCGGCGAAGCTGGGGCACTCGCGGGTCGGCGGCCGGCGATCAAGCGCGAAGGCGGCGCCCCAAGGCTGCGGTCGAGCGGGGGACGCCGGAGGATGCGCGCCACAAGGGAGGTCGGCCCAGTGGCAGCGGGGCCGGCGCACCGGTCGGGGAGGCCAGGGCCAGCTGCGTCAGGACCGGTGCGGCGGCAGGGGAGGCCTCACTCGAGGCTGAATTGTACAGCTAATTAGGATGAAAGAAAGTAGTGGAATCTCATTATGTAAGTTAGAGAAAACAAAAACACACTTATGTAAAGGGGGGCACTAGTAGAGAAACATGCTTTAGTACCGGGCCGGAAGGCGTGTTTAGTACCGGTTGTGGAACCGGTACTAAACTTTCGAGACTAAAGTGTCTTGTCGTTTAGTACCGGTTCCACAACCGGTACTAAACGGTGCACGTACACCAGCCGGTACTAAACGACTTTACGCCAAAAAAGGAAACAAACATTTGAAAGTGCTGGGAGTCACAAGTCACGCAAATTTTTCACGCGTAAATACGCGAACGCGGCCGCGACGATTCGAACCCACGACCTCTGGCCTCGCGCATAGCTTCCTTACCATCCCACCTATGCATCACTTGTGATTGAGTGGGAGATACATTCCTTTTAAAGTAACCTGTGGAGGCCCATTTAGTCCCGGTTTGTAACACAAACCGGTACTAAAACGCGCCATTTAGTACCGGTTTGTGTTACAAACTGGGACTAAAGTGGCACGCCATTTTAGTACCGGATTGTAACACTAGCCGGTACTAAAACGCGTCATTTAGTACTGGTTTGTGTTACAAACCGGGACTAAATGGGTCTCTGAGGCTTCCAATGTTTCAAACCGGTACTAAATGGGTCGGTGACCATTTTAGTACCGGATTTTAGACAACCGGTACTAAATGACAAGGGACCAAAGATCATTTTTCTTGTAGTGGGAGAGTTAAGGATCCTGCTTGTGTGCCCACAGGTCATGCGCTGCCCAATTGAGGCCCACGCACTAGACTAGGACCATGGGCCGTGGCTAGAGCTGGGACTTGGGCCGTGCCGTGCTGGCACGGCCCGGCCCTCTCGTGCCTCGTGCCACGTTGGGCCGGGACTTCTAGGCACGTCGTGCCGTGCCAGCATGGCACGATAATTCTTTACTCGGCCCAAGCACGGCCCATGGCACGGCGACACGTCTTCGTGCCGTGCTAGCCCAAGCACGACCCTCAGGATAAATATGTTTGTTTTCTATGTGCGCTCATTTCTCGTACATAGCTAGATGTTCATAGATAAAAATATTTTTAAAAAAATAATAGAGTAGATAAATCTTACTATGAAGATATTGTAGGTGGTTGTTAGGAGTTTCGGTAGTCATATAAATGCAACATTATTAAATTTATGAATGACCATAACCATGATTTCATACTTAAAATGTAGATTTTCTATATCCTCCAATCATAATAGTTATATTACACTCTATGAAAGGCATAATGAATGATATAATGTGTTGATGGTCCATTTTCGTGCCGTGCTGGCCCAAGCACGGCCCGAGATACGTGCCGTGCCGTGCCACCCATCGTGCCGAGAACCTAGGCACAGCACGGCCCTCGTGTTCGTGTCGTGCCGGCACGGCTCAAAATTTATCGTGCCGTGCCGTGCTTTGGGCCGTGCCAAAATATCGTGCTTCGGGTAGCCCGTAAACGGCACGGCCAAGTCCTCGGCTCTAGCCGTGGCCATGGAGATGCAATGGTCTGCTATCACCTATCAGTGCAGTGACCCTGCCTGGTCGTTTGCTTGTGGACTTAGAACGAACACGTAAAGGAACTAACGCTTGCCTAGCTTCTTACGTCCATGCATAGGAAAAGAATAGCTCAAGGGAGAGTGCCAACCTTTTATGGAAACAAGCCATGTACGTTGTGAAGATCAATGCCAACTTTTTATTTGTGTTTATTAAATCACGCGTCATATTAGAACTTCGCATGGCTCGCGACGATAAGAGAACATGCCGATAGACTAGAGGGCAAGCGAGAGACAATGACTTTATCTGCTGCAGTTAGCTTGAAATCTTTAATCTTTACCATTATAAAATAGACCATCGTTGTTATTGTCTTCACACGTCGTATAGAAAACCAAGCAAAATGGACGCTCCACACATTGCCTTTGGGCCTCCAGCAGTCCAGCACCCTCGGACCTAGTACTCAGTGTGGGCCTGTATCTGAGCGAGGGCCTGTGTGGTTTCCTTTTGACCTTCTTAGGCCCTTTGGGTGCCTTGTAGAATTTTTCACCAGTAAATAGATTCGGATGTAATTTATTGTGCACAAGAATACCTCTGCAACTTTTTTCACTTGCAAACTACAGCTGTTTGGAAATTAAAATCAGCCTTGCAGTGATCTGAGGGTGTTGGATTTAGATTGCGTGCTCAAGTCCTAGTTGCAATCTTGCGGCGGCGCATGTGCAAGCTCGGCTCCCCGCGGCAGTCTCCTTGCCACGCTGGCCGCGCGAGGTCGATTCAGATGCAAAATGACCAACATGGCTCACATGGTTGCGTGATGGCGGACTCACCAATTGGGGGAGATGGGAGTCACCAGAAAATGAGCAAGACAAAGAGAGAGATGAGGGAGGCGGAGAAGGACGACGCGAGCGAGCGAGGTCACCGAGATCGCCCGCGTCGCCGGCTGCCTCCATCTAGGCCTTCCAGGCATCCACTCCGAGATCGCCTCCGCTAGCGGGACTTGGATCTCCTTCGCTTCACCGACTCGGATGGACGCCCTCCACGACACGGATGCCCTCGCCGTCGCCGCCGCTGCGTGGGTGAAGTTTGCGACGCGGCTGGAGCACGAGAGACTCGACCGAAGAGGGATGACTCCGATATTTGGCGTATTATTTTCCTTCTTTTTTTTTGAGGAACTGGCGTATTATTTTCCAGACCTGCCGAGGCGACATTTTTTTTCTTCCACCGGTATCGGCCCAAACCGGTTGTAAAAGTAATGGGCTCACCATCCATCTAAGCAGCAATTTTTGTTCAGGCCTGTAAAAGTTTTTAGACCTGTAATTTACAAATGTTTTGGGCTGAAACCGGGCTTCCAAACATGCCCTTAGACTATCTCCAACAAGTGACCCAAAAGGAGACCCAAACATAAAATGAGTCTTCCATGGCACTATTTCAACCTCCAACAGAGTACCTATACCCAAACCCAAAATGGGTTTTTAGGAGAGAGAACCTAAAACTGGGTATCCTCTCTCCTGGTAACCCATTCGCAGAAAGGATTCTCTTTTGGGTCTTCTGTTGGAGAAGAAAGTTTATGGGTCACAGACTTTTTTACTGTAGGCAGCCTAAAGTAGTAAATGGGTCTCCGATTTAGGTCTCCATTGTTGGAGATAGTCTTAGTGTGTCACGCCAACGGGCTGTGTTAGGTTCGATCAGCTGCTTAGTTCCAAACATGCCCTTAGGCCCCTTTCTTCTCCCTATAGGCAAAAGAACATTGTATTACTTAAAAAATCAGCTTGAATACAATGTACTTTTGGTTGAACAAACAACAATTTTTGAAACATTAGAATTGCGTAACCAGGCCTGATACATAGATGCATTGCAGCGAAATGAAATGACAAAGAGGAAGAAGGGAGGGAGAAGGAAGAAAGGGCCATGCGTGACCTGTAGTATTGCGCCTACAGTGCCGGCCTGCTTGGCGCGGCAAGGGTTGGTCCCATCTTGTCGCGCCGCGCAAGCTTGACCCCATCGCGGGCCACGCAGTCCACCCGAACCAGCTCGGCAAACGCCCGCGCTACTGTGGCGCGCTTGCCGCGCCAATACGCTCGGCACGGCCAAAAAGGTCACCCCGCGGAATAAAAGTTCCAGAGATTAATAATACAATATAATTAAAAATAAAAAATCCACTTCGAGTGGATCCACCAAAACAGGGGTTCGTCGCGTCAGAATAGAATAATCAATCAGCCGATACAACACACTGACACCGGCCACGCACACCCACCGCCGGGCCCGGGCACGCCAAAGTGCCAACCAACCACTTATGACGTAGTATCCCCTCTGCGCTGCACCGAAACCCGTTTGACGCTTCCGTCGCCACCCTATCCTTTTTTCTTTTTAAAGAAAAATCGCCAGCCTACGTCCAACGCCGAGCCGGTGGACGCATGCGCCACGAGCCGGCGCGGCGGAGATTCTGACCGTGGCCGTTGCCCGTGGGGCCTGCGGCGGAGCTGACCTGTAGTGTTTTCCTTTTCTTCTCTGTGCGTGCGTCACATGCATTGAGATACACGTACTGTCACACGTGCTACCGCCACGGGAAACGAAATTACCGGCCCGATCGGTGGGCGTGCCTCCTACTCTGGTCAACGTTTTGTGAATTTCACCATGGATCCAGCACAGGATCGGAAATGACAGTTCAATGTTGGATTCTTTTAGTTATTTTTACAAGTTCCAGAAAATGATGGTGCTTTCTTTAAAAAGAAATTATCACGTTTCAAGTAGAAGAGTCATGTCATAGGATTGGGACCCCTGCATTCAATAGTATCGTACTCCCTCCGTCTAAAAAAGAATGCATTTCTCTCTTCCTAAGAAATTTCAGAATCTCAAATTTGACCAATTATAAATTAAAAAATATAAATATTTATGATATGAAATATATATCATTAGATTCGTTTTTAAATGTAGTTTTTAAAAAAATTTATTTAGAGCCATAAATATGAATATAATTTACTATAAATTTGGTCAAACATGAACCACTTTAACGGACACGCTTCACATACAAGCATTCTTTCTGGGACGGAGGTAGTATCTTTTAAAAGTAGTAAAACTTAAAGCCACTAGTCTTTTGGCGTTTTGCAATTTTGAGATTTTAAAACAGGGGATTTGAACTAATCCCCGTATTTCTGATGTACTATGTAAATAAATAACATAACTTGTCACTTTGTCATGCTGGTTCAAGTATATACTATATGTACTAAATGGAAAACCAAGCCTAAACTAAACTTTTGGGTGGCTGATGAATACGCGTGTACGGAGTAGTGTGGAACTACTCTCCGAGAAAGCGGCGCCAGTTTGTGCTGGATTTATGTACTGCATGCACTCCTGACAGGAAAGACTGTAGTCTGGGACAGTGAATTACTGGTCAAAAGAAAATTACAGCGGAGCGGTGCTACTACATTGCACAGTGGTACAAGACTACAAGTATAACAATCCTATAGTTGCACAATCCGAACTAACTTGAACTAGATACAGCGAATCATCAATCAATCAAAATGAATAAAGTAAGTAATTATTCAGCCGGCACGCAATTGAAGCCGAAGCAACCCATCCACCGGCTCCTCGACGCCTTCTTCTTCCTCTTCCTCTGCTCCTTGTGCTGCACGCATGCATGCACGCGACATTAACAGACGGAAAAGGAATTACAGCAGTTCATAATAAAGCATGTGTCAGTGATACTAGCCATCCTCGATCGCCATTAAGACCATTGCAGTGGTTTAGCGTTTTCGCACGTACCCATCTCCTCGGCTCGTCGTCGTAATCGTCGGGGACGAACTCCGGCGGGGGCACCTGGTACAGGTCCGCGTCGACGGGCCGCACCACCCGCCGCACCCCGGCGGCGCCATCCGCGGCCTTACCCTTACTCGCCGGCGTGCGCTCCACCGACGACGGCGCCGCGCCGTCGGACGACGACGCCCTCGCCGCCTGCTGCTTGCCGGCGTAAGGCCTGTCCATCTTCTCCGGCCGCCGGGCCTTCTTCTTCCTGCCGGTGGCGCTGGGCCGCGGAGGAGGCTTCCGCGGCGGCGGCGAGTACTTGAACCAGACGTCGCTGCTGGCCTCCAGCTCCGGCGCCGCCGCCGCCGCCGCGTGCCAGTGCGGCTCGGAGGCGGCGGCGGCCACGGCGACGGTGGGCGTGGCGAGCTCGCCGCTGTAGTAGTAGTAGTTCCACTCCCCGAACGCCGGCACGCGCCGCCGCCTCGCCTTGTTCTGCATGCATGCAAAATTACCAAACAATGTGACAACAAAGCTAGCTCGTCGTCGTCGGGAATCAACTTTTACTGGCTGATCGCTTTCGTTTACCTCCATGGGCCGGACAGGGCCGGGGCAGGGACGACAGAATGAGAGAAGAAGAAGCAGGGACTGGGATCACAAGCGAAGCGAGAGCTGCGGTCAGAGAGAGTGTGAAAGCCTAACTAGGTAGCCGTAGTGTGGCGTGGTGGACGAAGGCGCGCGGCCATTAGCTGGGCGCGTGAGCCTCTACTTATAGCCGGAAGAGGCGGAGGATCAAGGGAGAACCAGAGAAGGAAATAACGAGTCGAAAAAGAAAGCATCGAGGGATCCAAGGCGGCTGCATGCATCAGCAGCAGCTAGCAGCCTAGCAGGGGAATGGGCTAATGACCAGTTGCCACCGATCAAGGGCTCTGCATGCGGCGCAGCAGTAGAAGCTCCTACTACTAGTAACCGGCCACTGTAGCGAGCCAGGTGGAAGGTGTGGGGGACGGACGGGCAGAGGGAGGCTGCATGCGGCGGTGTAAATGCGAGCTTTTTTTTTTTTGAAGTTAAATAAATGCGAGCTTGACGTCGCGCTCCGTGCGGTGCCCCCGCGTGGTCCACCTGCGGCGGTTGCCTGTGGCTGACGCTCGCAGAGAGTTACAGCGTGGCTGGGGGCCCCGGGTGTCTTTCCTTGGGGCGCCCCAAGGCCCGGCGGGTGTCATGCGTCGGAACGGGACAGATCAACTTTGACCTTTGTCACCACGGTAGATTTGACTTGGGGAGGGTTAGAGGAGGCTGGCCACAGGCCACAGCCCAGCCGCTTATTTGGAAGTGCATGCATATGCATGTGAACCATTCGATACCAATTGCATTGGACCTGCAAATGCAAACAGTTGGTCGGCTACCTCTCCAGAGTCGAGAGTCGTCCACGCGCAGTGCGCGTGTCAGCGGCTGCACGCTCCGAAGGGAGCCAGTCGTCTTCACACATGGCACCGTACAGCTGATACCTGATCCAATTAGCGGCGAGTCTTTAAGCTCAACGGTACTCATTGTAAGGGAGAGTATGGTTTTATTTTGTTAGGTTGCTTGCATGCTTAAGTAGAGTAGTGCCACTCATTGTAAACATGTGGATCCTATCGAACAGATGAATCAATTGTGGGGAGTACGTCTACGTATACTCAATCAGACAGAGGCATCTTGATTCCATGGAGATTCTTGATCTTTTTGGGCTAGCAATCCAGTTTAGTTTCAGTTAATAGTTAAACTAGTTTCGAAAACATTGTACATACACGTATTACGTTAACTTCGTTTGAGCTCGCTACTTCAAGAAGCTTCAAGACACTTGGAAAAATCAACTGAGTCCAATAATGATATATATGTTCAAAAGAAATCCATGAGCAGAAGCAAAATAAAGAGAAGTAACCCTTTAGCTCTAAATAATTCTACTTCTAGTCACCCTGTCTCAACAAATTTGTTTGCCTAGTTTCTACTATAAACTTGAAAACCTTCTTTTACAGCACCCCATCCAAAGATTAAAACTGGCTTGATTTTCATCCCCGATTAGAAGTGTTGCCTAAGTCATTTGGTGGTGACTACTGGTTTTGCTGCAGGCATGTTATCATTTCTACCAATTGCATTGGACCATGAGATGGCACAATACTAATAAGAAAACCAGTGTATCATGCAAAAAAGAAAAACTTTCTATCCATATATATATATATATATATATATATATATATATATATATCACTTATATTCTAGAATTATAATTGATTGACATTTTGATTGTAACATTGAACTTGATATTTCAAAAAAGTAGTAATTTCATTATTTGATGGCTTATAATAAAAGAGAATCAAGATGTAGAGCGGTCGATTAAGTAATGTGGAAAGTGATAATAAATGATTTCCTGAAAATGTTGTAACATGAAAATTTTTCCTTTTATTTTTGTTTGATTTCTTTAGGAGTGACTGTTTTTTTTAAGTCGAAGTCGAGTTGATTATGACATAAATTCTAGTTTGTGTTTGAAAATATAAGAAACGCAACACCTATTAGTTATGGCTTCGCTACTTCCCTTCATGTCAGGACTTAAGCCTCAATCTATGCTGAACATGCCAAAATATGATGTATTACTTGTTGCAATAAAATAGGGTAGAATAATGTTGCTTGTTGTTATAAAAAAACAATTCGACTAAACTTTGTATTGATCCTTAGAAATCAATACATCAACTTCAGCAGTTGCTCATCATATGACTAACCCAACCATGAGGGTGTAGTTTGTGCAAATAATCAAGTAATAAGTAAGAACATGATTTAATTTTCAATGCATACGGATTAATGAGTCAATCTTAAAATACGAGGAGGTATCATTTCTAAGACAAGTAATTCAAGAAGTTTTAATGCGTGTTCTTGTGTTGGTCAAGCTCTGTTTGGCCGCATCAAGACTATGTCTGTAAATTGTTTTCTTCTTAATGAAAAACGTGCTAAGGCACGATCGCGAAAAATAAGAAGTTCTAATATGCGCGGCTAGAAGAGGAAGTTGCCCTGGCTAACTTTTGATCTAAACAAAAACCTATATGTTTTTGGTGTCAAATGAGGTACTTCTAACATGGATGGAGAACAATGAGGAGTTTTGAAGCTCTACTCAAAACATGAAGCATGCTCCTAATTGGTCTTCTTGTTATTAGATCCCATTATGCCAAAATAGGGTGGTGCAATAGTGTTTTGAATGATAGGCTCTGGTTTAAGTTAATGATGGAAGCTGATTCATACAACAAAAAATGAAGATGAGTCAATTGGTGAGTTAAAGTCCTAAAACTTCCGTAATGAGCCACGTACTAAGTCGATATGGCTCATTTAATTTAAGGCCGTTCTGTAGTATGAACTAAACTATAAACAATCATTGAAGCAATGATTGTAGTCAAATTTGGCTTGATATGAGTTAATACCAGTTGTTCATGATGTCATTCCGTATTCTTTGGAACTAACACAAAAACTTGAATTTGAAAGTATATCATTCGTATCAATTTTAATATGAATAGCTAGGGCGAACAAACTCACCAATAATTTGAGTTGACATGTGTGAGCTCAAGTCATTGGTAACTGATGAGATCGAATTGGCACACTGTGCTACCAATGTTGCTTCACATCTAAAAGTACATTTAACAAGGACATATGGTTATGAATTTGTTCAATTTGTAACAAACACTATCATATCTCATTCAAAGGCTAGTTTTATATACTATGCAAGTCAAATCGGGCCTTATAATTTTGGGGTGAAGGAAGTTGTTGTCTATCTCTTCAATTGAACAACTAAAAGTAGTGGCTTACAAAAGTATTTTTCTTGCCCAAAAAAAAGTTACCTCCGTAAGGCTTATTTGGTTAATCCCATGCAAATTGAACAAGCTCTTAGGAAAGAAAAATACATTCTAAGTACAAAATTAGAAAATAAATTAGGAAAAAATCCTTATTTGCCACTTGTAAAATCTCCAATCCAAGGTCTACTATGATAAAACTAATATCCATTCAATGCCATCGTTATAATTTTATTCCGTTTAAGGCCACTGACACATAAATGCATTTAAATCATTAATTACAAGTTTACAAGGATATCAATCTATAAAGCTAATATGGGTGCAAAGTTTCATACATGATTACCAAGAGTGACACAACATCAAAAAACTTTTGAAACCACATATGAAACAAGGAGTCCTAATGCATAGATTCATTTCACAATTTCATAGACAAGCCATTACATTCAATTGCAATGAACATGATTGGATGAAATCACATGAAATGAAACTGTCTAGCTCCCAATGCTAGTTTTATCAAGTTTCATAGTGTTGCAAACAATGTAACTCGAGTTCCATCCAAATGAAACTCTTTCCTTGTCTCTCTTCTCAAGTTTCTTGCCATGTTAACATTTTTGCCTATGTAGCATGTCATTTAATGAGATTGAAACTCCTATAAACCTCCCACGGAGACTGGCCTAAGGTGACTAATCTAATAAATCATCATAATATATAAAAAAGGTTGTTACATGTTAGTGGTCTTCATAGCCTAATCCTAATTTATCTGGCTGGTTTAAAATCCTTATCAGATGACATTAGGACTAATTTAAGTATACGGTTTAATTACACAGTTACTGAGACCGAAACCTATGTTTCTGTAGACCAGTTACATAGTTACTAACCCCCATTGAGACTAGCCTTAGACGAGTCTCCACTAGGATGTTTCATAAGAGTTTTATGGACATTAATTTCTATGCCACATCATCAAAATTCCTGACTTGGCATGATCATTAAATGAGAGTTTCAACACATGAGCAGTTTCATCCCATTAAACTCCACCAGCACAATTATGTAGTCTCCAGGCAATGAAATTGCGCACTGAGGCCAGTCTCAGTGGGGAGTTTCAATGCACTGCTACCTAGACTACCATGTCAGCTATGTAAAGGCATGAAATTGTCACTCTCAGTGCATAGTTTCGTTGCACAGTTTCATATACAAAATACATCATTTAATTTGCACATTGTATTGTGATCCAAATGTGCCATGGGAACTCTATAGTTCAAATGTGTCATCATCATAGTGCCTTCCACCTTTCAATTCCCTGTCGCAAGCAGAAGCAAAACAAATTGAACTGTCAGCAGCATGCATATTCAGATATGTCCACACAAACCTCATGCTTCTTCATCATTTCTAAAAATCATATGAAAAAACAAGCATTTTATGTCGTATAGTTAGCACTAAAGTAATTTTTTGGGTGACGATTAGAAATTCTTTTTTTTTCAAAAACTTGGTCGGTATATTATTATCATTTCCTTTTATCTCACTACTATGGGTATAAATTTAGATGACTGTCCGATAGTGAAGTGGAGGTTGGGTAGACTTTGAAGTTTGCAGTCCATTTCAACTTGCATAGTTTTGTAGTACAAGGAACAAGTTTAACAAACGCAAGAGCTAAAACACCATGAAACTATGTTCTAAACAGTTAAACAACATGAAACATGTTAATTCCTAGATACTGGCATCTCTAAGTAGATGCTTTTGCTGTCTCGTAAGCTATATATTTGACTGCTCTTTTTTTTTGAAAGATTATTTGACTGCTCTAGTTGAATAGTATTGAGCAATGAGCACGTCCCCAAACAACTAAAGATGGATAATTGCTGAACATCAAATGTCTCAAGATGGTACGAGATAGAGCACACTGCATGAATATTATACTTAGCAAAATTAACTAAACAACAGGCTGAAGGATTAGATTGCCTAAAGAAATTCCATGTGCTGCAGAACTTCACACTTGGCAGGCAAGGGTTATCATGGGAATGTTTTCACAGGATGGTCAAGAAATAAGAAATCCATAGCAAGATTGGACAAATTAGCATTTAATTCTAGGAAAAAGATGGTGGAATCTCACACTGCAGTATCTGCAGTCTGAATATTAATTTGGCAGCAATTGTTCGATCAACTGACAGGGGTGAACCGATGTATATCTACAATTCGGAGTTGAGTGCGTAAGCTATATCTTGAAAATATGGAAGAGGAGGAAGATCTGTTTAGATCTAGGAAAAGTGTCCCTTTTCACGAAAAGTTATCCAATTAGAGAACCGTGTCAGTTTATTTCTATCTCTATGCACGCTTGCATAGAAACCGTACTTGCTGTACTTTCCATCCCTTTTTCTCGATCTAAACACGCCCTAATTGGAGTGCGATGGTGCTCGAGCGGTGGTGCCAGGCCCTTACCATGAGCACTACTACTGCAGGTCATCATACTGTAGCCGGGATGAAATGTGGGGCAGCGACTTGGGGGTGTGTTTAGATGGGTGGAAAGAGAGTGAAAAGATGAAAACCTTTTGCATTGAGCCGCGTGCATCGAGAAAAGAAATAAACTGACACGGTTCTGTAGGCGAAAACTTTTCGCAAAGTGAGAGGAACTAAACACGCCTTTGGATGCCCAGGAGGTGGCTTTCATGACCTCAACCAGGGACCAGAGTGCGGGCACCAACGCGCATGATAGCGGCTCGGAGGACCGCGTTTGGCGGCGGCCACCAAGGGGCAACGAGCAGCGGCCTGGAGCTGGACACGTGGTAGGGATGCACCGGGAGGCCATGATGTCTGGCAACGCCGTACCGCTTTGAAAGGAAATCAGGGCGGCGAGGGCCTCGCGACGACCGTTCGGTTGCCGCTTCTACCGACGCTGGAGCAGAGTAGCAGACAGGCGGCGGCCGATGGGGATCAGTCACGACGGAAGATGCGCAGCGGAGGGGTGGATGGGAGGGGCCGAGCGGGGGCGCGCTGACGGGCAGTGATGAAAGGCCCCTGGGTATTCTCCAGTGCAGATCGGATGGCCCATATGAAACGCGACATGGCTCGCTAAGGTGTGAGTTTTTGGTATGGAGAAATAAGGGATATGGTAGATCTCAAGACCTAGTGATTGCTCCGATCAACATCTTAATTACCTACTTTTATGACTGATCTCGAAAAGTGACACATGTTATTGCGGTCGTGTTTAGTTCCTCCATTTTGTAAAAAAAAGTTGCAATAGGTCAGCATGCTTCCCATTGCATAAAAATTTTGTAAAATAAGGGAACTAAACATGCCTTTATATGTGGTTGATGGACCAACGAAGGTCAGCGAGATCCAACCATTACGTGGTTTTTTTTTTCAAAATGGCTCTTTTTAGAAACTATTTTCAAAATTGGACCCCTACAGAAACTATTTCAAAAAATGGACCCTTTACCTCGGCGTACTACAAGTTAACACCGAGGTCTGTGGCTCGGCATGAGCCCGTACGACGACGAGGTTGCCACGTCAGCACCACGTAGGAGTGTTGGTGTTTTACCGGCAGTCCTACCAAGGGGTATCCCTAGGTAGTAGAGTTTTGGTAGAGTGACAGTAGAATCAGGAACTCGACGATTACGTGACACGAGATTTATACAGGTTCGGGCCGCCAATTAGGCGTAATACTCTACGTCCTGTTGCTGATCTTGTATTACGTAGGGTGAATATGAGTACAAGCTTGTCTTGTTGATCGGTGATCTCCAAGACTAGTCGAGGTTCTCTATATTCTATGGATTTGATTGTATGGAGTGCTCTGACTTGAGGTTCAGAACTTGTTATTTGAGAGGGGTCCCTGCTCAGCCTTATATACTGGCGGGCAGGGTTACAAGGGTGGATTCCTAGTCTAATTCGAGTAGTAACCTGAGCAAGCCTCGCTATGCGAGTGCTTTCCTATTGTCGACTAGTTTCCATACTTTGTAGAGTCCTGTGTTGCCTTGCGTCACGATCTCTACTCGTTGCCATATCCTCCCTTGGAGTATTTCCTGCATCCGTGTGGGCCCTAGGCCTCCAAGTCCGACAAGCCCCCGAGCGCTTCATAGTCGAGTTCTTTCTTTGTCTTGAGAGTGCTTGGACCGCTGGTTCGAGTACTTCTTGGTTTTCCTGAGGAATCCTCGAGTACTTCCTGGACTGCAGTTCTTCTAAGGACGAGGCTGTGAGGTGCTCAAGCCCTTATGGTGTTCTTTTGAATTTTTTGGAGTGCGATTTTGGAATCGCACTTCATATGAAGTAGCCCCCGAGCTTTAGTTTGAATCGATGATTCGAGCTGAAGGTCCTAAAAAAATCTTGAATCTTTGGTAGAAATTTGAAAAAACTTTTCGTTAGCGATCTATGTGCCCTGTAGCCCCCGAGCCTTGAACCACTCTTTTTGGGAGAGGTAAAAAGGATTTAAGGTACTCGTTGATAATGAAAGCCCCTGAATTTTAAGAAAGGCTAAGATCGTTAAATTGACTTTTGTTTTTAGGAGCTCTTCTAAAACAAAGATCTAGATAACGTCTTTTCCTCTTTTAAAAGCTGAACGATATCTGTTATCCGAGATAGGCACTTTTCCCTAGGTTTTTCCCTATGGCCGGTTATAAAATAACCTTTTCCTTAGGGTTTTTATCTTTTCACCTTTCCTTTGGAAAAACTATTGACCTCCTCTTCCATATTCGTCGGAGGTCCATTGCCGCCGCCATCTTGCTTCCCTCTGATTTTTCCTCTTCTTGATTCCTGTGATCGCAATGCGTTCAAAGAAACCTGTTACATGGAAGCTGGTCCCTCAGAAGAAGGAACTCAAGAAGCGTAAGCGTGCGACATCAGATTCGGCTCTTCCCCCTCCAAAGCTTGGGAGGGTTGATGGCCCGCATTATTCGCCGCGGCCGACTTATATCAAAAGATCTGTGGTGAAGTAGGCTGATCTTGAGCGTCTTGTGAATCTTGGATTGCTGAAAGATCAGATGTTCTTGCAATGGTCTGTTCCTCCCCCGTCTGAAAATCATCCGCTAGATCCAGTTGATCAGATCTGTGTATTTTCTTTTTTCGTGGAGAGGGGCCTTGGATTTCCATCTTGCCGCTTCCTCCGTGATCTTCTTGACTTTTATCATCTTGAACTCCAGAATCTTTATCCCAGTGGGATTTTCCATATTTTTGTTTTTGTTCACTTTTGCGAGGCTTTCCTTGGGATTTACCTAGACTTCGATTTGTTTCGAGAGTTGTTTGTCCTTGTTCCTTTTCCAAAAGAGTTCTTTGTTTCACCCGTTGGGGGAGCAGTTGTACAATTTCGGTTAGGTTCTAGACAGAAGTATCTCGAGTACTCTTTGCCCCCATCTGGAACCGAGTGGATGCAGTCGTGGTGGTATGTTGGGAACCATTCACCTGCTTTACCGGAATTTACTGGAAGGGCTCCTATAAGCGAGCCGGGCTGGAGTGAGGTTCCCACTCGTGGTAGCTCCGAGAAGTTGTCTTCTTACTTCAAGACTATCGACTACTTGAAGAAGCAGGGGGTGACAGCTGTATTGAGCTTAGGATTCAACCTTTGAGCTTGAGAGAGTCACTTGGCTTTGAGTACATTGGACGTGATGACCCTTCTCGTATGAGACCTGAGGACCTTTCTGAGGAAGAGATTTTGGAGAGAGTCCGATTGATGCTTCCTGGAGTTGTGACGAAGCCTTATGTGCCTCAACTCTATGATCGAGAGCATCCTCCCCCTCAGGTACTTGAAGTTGTCCTTGTGTCTTATTCGACTGGTTTTTTGGTGTCTAGAGTGGTTTTCTTATATGTCGACTTCGTAGATTTCCGCTGCATCTTTGCAAGTCAAGAAAGAGCAAGTCGACAACCTATTGGGAGATGATGGTTCCCCTCTTGACGACTTTGGTATAGGACGGAAGCCTCAGGTCTGCGTCTGTAAGGTTAAGATCCCTCGCGAGGTGTCGCAGAGTGGTTCTCCTTCCTTGTCGGTGAAGCCCCCGAGTTCTTTCGCTGAGACGCTTGAGACTGGGTAACCCTTATGCTCTTTGTGCGAATTTTTTATCATCTCTTTTCTCTTTTGTGGTTCTCCTTCTTGACTTTTGTTTCTGTAGGGTTGATCCCGAGACTGTGTCTTCATCAGTCCCCGAGCCTGTCCTTAGGAAGGCTGTTTCTTCTTCTATTTTGGAAGAAGTTGTGAAGACTGCTTCTGCTATTCCGCCTGGGAAGGATAGTGGGGATATCGTGGTTGATCCATTGGCCGCGAGGTACTCGTTGTCTGAGAAGCCAGGTGCCAGTGTGAAGAAGGCACGAAAACTGGTATTTGGCGCTCCTCGTCTTCGTATGTCTGGTTCGGACAGGTTTGCGCTTGGAAGCTCCTACTCTAGACTGGTCTTGTTTTAGGGAGTTATCCTTACTGCCTTTCTTGTTGTAGAGTTTTTATCCGCCTTTCTGATTTGAGGAAGCCCTCGACTGGTTTGCCCTCGAGTTCTTCTCTTTTGGGGAAAGAAGATGCTGGCTCGGGAGCAAGTGCTTTACGTACTCCGATCATTGTTTAAACTTCTGAGAAGTTGAGTTTTGCTGCCATGCCTCCTGCTGCTGACACGTCTGCTGAACCAGCGCCTTCGTGTTCTACGGGAGCTGCTGTTGCCGCTTCCCCTGCTGCTTTCTCTAGGAAAGGAGAGAATCTTGCTTTGTTGCCTGATGATCCTGATGAGACTCGAGTTTTGATAGGTAGAATACTTTCCCTTGAGTCCAAGGTGGCAGAGCTTGAGAAACTTAACGCTGATCTTGAGGCTCGATATAAAATACCGGAAGATGCTCGCTGGAAAAGTATCCGCGATCGTAATGAGGCCACTGACAGGATTAGATGTTGCATATCGTATGGCTCCATGTTGCAACGGACCGTCCTATGAGAATTTTCCATCGGACGTCTGCTAGCGCCGTATTTAAAAACAGGGGAAAAGAGCAAGAAATTGACATTTCGCCCGTTCTCAACTTCTCACCAGTCACCATCCGTAGTCTCATCCCCCGCTTTGCAATTCGCCCCCTCCGATTGCCCCGCATCAAACCCCGGCGACCGCGCGGCACAGTTCAAACAATCCAACTCCAATTTCCAACCCTCGGTCTCCCCACGGCCCAAGCCCTCCCTCGCCTTCCCACCCACCCACCTGCGGACCCACCTCGCAGGCCGCCGGCGCTGTCACCATGAGCGGCGCGGCGGCGATCGGCAGCCGCAGCGGAAGGTGGGGCACAACCGTCACATCCTCCTCCTCGTCGGCGACCGCCGCGGTGCAGCCGCAGGTGAGCCGAATTTCAGCGGTGGCTCCGAGGGGCCCGCGCTGAAGTCTGAACTCTACTAATCCTTGCTTGCTTCTCGCGCAGGTGGAGTACGGGAAGCGGACGTGGGCGCGCGAACCACCGATGGCGGCGGCCGTGGCAGCTGATGGGAGTACAGCCCCTGGCTGCTCGACCTCCACTCCCTCGACACTGAACTCCTAACCGATGTGAGCGTGATTTCCTTGTCTTCCCTCTGCTCGAATTTCGAATTGTTCGCGCGTCGTATGAATTCGCGGTGGTATAAGGCTCGGAATTGGATTGGCTACTTTTTTTTTGGTCTCCATCCGCAAGTATCCTGATTGCTTAGGAACTTGCCTGAGCTTCCATCCATTCCCTAGACCTCTTTATTTTAATAATTGACAACTTTAAGTAATTAAAATGGAATAAAGTATAGGGGTGTTTGGATCCAGGCATCACATCAGATATTTTGGTACTAATTAGGATGACTAAACATGAGCTAGTTATAAAACTAACTGTAGAAGTCGTGGCTAATTCAGAAGAAGAATATATTAAGCCTAATTAATCCATCATTAGCATATGTTTACTGTAGCAACATATTGTCAAATCACGGCCTAATTAGGCTTAACAGATTTGTCTCGCAAATTAGTCCACATATGTACAATTGGTTTTGTAATTAATCTATGTTTAATACTCCTAATTAGTAATCAAACATTCGATGTGACGAGACTAAACTTTAGTCCAGAGGATCCAAAAACCCCCTATGTCAGTCGGCCTCCAGTCAAGCTACTTTGCAGAATCACTGGATCCAGATTCCACAACTCTATGCTATTAGGTCGACTAAAACTTAATTACTTAATTTTTTCTTTCAGTCCGCATGTTGCGGTGCTGAGTGCCGCAGTGCTCGACACCCTTCCAATGTTTGAGATCTTAGTCATAGGCAAAAGCACCAACGCAGTGGAAAATATGATCATTTGGTGAATCTTTCCCGGACATTTGACATCTGTAGTCATACTAGATTGATCATGGCTTCTATGATGCTTACATATAACATGTCTTTTTAATATGCTTGTATAGTTGTATCCCTGTTCAATGTGTTGGCTAAAGAGATAAGCTTGTAACATATGGATTATTTATTTCTTAATCATGGCTGTTCTTACTTTTTGCGTTGACCGTGAAATTTGGTCTGAAGATGCCTGCTGCAGGATCTTACGATGCAGATGCAGCTTTCTATTATGATGGGGACCGAAGCTTCAACGAGTTAAACTTTGCTACAAGCAACCCAAACAATGTTTCAAAGTCGAGTTCCGTGGCCAAAATAAAAGTAGTGGTATGACTTTGTATCATATCTAGATTTCATAGCTAATGATTAATATATGCAACTAACAGCAGCATAACATCCAGTGCATTGTGAGCATATGAGCAAAACTTCATCCATTCTAATCTTTCTTGTCAATAGTGCAGGTGAGGAAAGGCCTCTGAATAGGAAGGAAATATCTCGAAAGGAAGAAGATATTATCACAGTAGATGCTTATGCCAACTCTCTCACTGTGCACGAGACAAACTCAAGGTGATAAATTATAAATTGGGACATCGCCATTATTGTATTTTATACTGTTTAGCTTTGATAACTAACTGTTGTGTAAAGACAAGTGGAACTACTATCATCTTCTTCTCAAATTTGTGGGGAGTTCTGCGGTTGAAGGTTCCACGAAATTAATACACTAAAGTCATCTGCTTCTGATGGGTTTGCCTGTTATTATCTTTTAGTTATCCGCTCATACTGTTTTCTAGCTTGGGATAAGAAAGGTTGGAAGGAGATGGGGTATAATTGGGAACATGTAGAAATGCAGATGCAATTTAATCTAATCAAATTGCTATAAATGCCAGGCGTTTCTGTTTATGGTCACATTTTACTACGATCAGAATTTATTTATATATTACTATGACATCTTTTAATTATAAGACTAAAATTTCTTCAGGAAAATTATAGAAACTTTACCTGTTTGCAAACAATATTATATATTATTTGTATGTTTGGGGGAATGCAAATTGGTTATTATTCTAGGAATGCACTTTGGTTATGGGAATTTATGTCTGTAAGACCTTAATTTAGTTCTTCATGATGTAAATATATTTCCTTTATCTTTTTACTTATATGAATGTATGAGCCAACAAGTGCTCAGATTTTATCCCAACTGTAGACCGAGTCACCCACTCTGGTTACATTCAACTAAATTCAGTGTGAAATAAGGAAATTTGTTTAAAACTTTGAATTGAATTCTAAATACAGTGACATTTGAGCCCTGTTCAATGTGGAGATAGGATAGTTAAAATGACTCATTATTCTGTCTCAATTCTTCTTACTTCTACGAAAATGATCACTTGTTCAGTGCATGCTTGGAATATAACCATGGCTAATTTGCACATCCTGAATTCAGAATTCCCTTAGATCCTTTGGAATATTATCATGAGAGTCAGTTGTCAGTAATTTGTTTGCATCTTTGTTTTTAGTTCTTAAATAAATAATATTAATCAGCTAATACAAAGTTGTTTAACAGGTTGACTTGACAGAATACATGGAGAGACATGAGTTTGTGTTTGATGCTGTTTTGGATGATGATGTATCGAATGATAAGGTCAGTGGACCATTCAGAAATTATCTCACTACAAGCTTTCAGGCCTGAGTCCTAACGTTTCACTGTCCATTTAAGGTTTACAACGAAACAGTGGAACCCATTATTCCTGCCATTTTCCAGCGAACAAAGGCCACATGTTTTGCCTATGGCCAGACAGGCAAGTCTCATTTTATTTTACGCCCTTAATTAAAAACTTACCCTTTTGGGGACAATATAAATCAGTCTATACACTTTGCAAATATTATAACTCGTGGTCCTTTGGTCCTTTTATGCTTCATGCTCGTCCTTATTTGTGTGAGGTTGACCCACTCTTACCCATCCCTAACACTTTTACTGCTAGATCTATTTCAGGTAGCGGGAAAACATATACCATGCAGCCACTACCTCTTAAAGCATCCCAGGATATTTTGAGATTAATGCATCATACATACAGACACCTAGGCTTTCAATTGTTTGTCAGCTTCTTTGAGATTTACGGTGGAAAGCTTTTCGATCTTCTTAATCAGAAAAGGTCTCTCAGTTTTTATATTTTCCTGCAACATCTTTTTCCTCAAATTATTAACTACTTATACCTTTATAATCTGTGCAGAAAACTGTGCATGAGGGAGGATGGTAAACAACAAGTATGCATTGTGGGCTTACAAGAGTACAGAGTTTCAGACGTTGAAATGATAAAGGAGCTCATTGAGAGAGGAAATGCTTGCAGAAGCACGGGAACTACTGGTGCTAATGAGGAATCCTCCAGATCTCATGCAATACTTCAGCTTGCTATTAAAAAGGTGGTTGAGGGTAGGGAGTCTTCACGAGTTGTTGGGAAATTGTCCTTCATAGATCTTGCTGGCAGTGAGCGTGGAGCAGATACAACTGATAATGACAAGCAAACAAGGTCTAGCACAATACGTTCTCCTTCATTGCACATAAGATAAACACTATTACAATTTTCCTAATTTCCTTTACATCACTATATTTGATATTGTTCAGAATTGAAGGTGCTGAAATCAACAAAAGTTTGCTTGCTCTAAAGGAATGTATCAGAGCTCTTGACAACGATCAAGTTCATATTCCTTTCAGAGGAAGCAAACTAACAGAAGTTTTGCGAGATTCATTTATTGGAAATTCACGAACTGTGATGATCTCCTGTATTTCTCCAAATTCTGGCTCATGCGAACACACACTAAATACGCTGAGATACGCTGACCGGTAACATGTTCACTCTGCTTGGTTTTCTATAAAGAATTAACCTCCTGGGAATAGAGTAATTTACAATACAGAATTTGGTCATCTTTGTGCAGAGTCAAAAGCCTTTCAAAAGGAGGCACCAAGAAGGATGTTCCACTTCCACCAGCACCCTCAAATATGAGAGAATCAAGTCCTGGGCCTCCTTTATCAAACCTTGATTACTGCAATGATGCTTCTGACGAGCTCCAAATATATGGACTAAAGAAAATTGCAAAAGATAATTCTCTACTTTCTGATGTAAGCCGTGTTCCAAGTGGGAGGTTTGTTGCACAAGGATCATCATCATGCTTAAGTCACATTAACAAGTCCTCAAGGAGTTTGGCAAAAGGAAATGACTATGAGTTACCAGAAGAGGGATCTGAGCCAGAGAAACCCTTGCGGAAAAGCAGCAGAGCTTCACAAAACTCAACTTCATCCATGGATGGAACCAGAAAGACCGCAACTCAAATGCAGTGGAAAAATACACCCGAAGTACATTCTAATGGTCCGGATGCAGATGATGTGCTAGATGCCCTCTTGAAGGTCAGAACACTTCGTTCTTTATTTGATTTTTGGAGTTTATTCAGCAGCTCACAACTATGGTATACATATCTAACAATGTGATTACAACTTGATATATGGAATTATGGATTTTGTAGCCACATCCTGAAATCTCATGCATCCATATAAATTCCCTTTTTTTTATCCCTGTGAAACCATCAGGTCTTGAATCAGAGTAATCAAAATTTTAAAATACTCTATTATTTTACCTCAATTTAGGAGGAAGAAGATCTGGTAATTGCTCACCGCAAACAAGTGGAGGAGAGTATTAACATCCTTACAGAGGTACGCTCTCCATGCAGTTGCACCTCTTCGCTTTTCTATTGTACGGTCATCATGTATAAGGAAACATAATATTTTTTGTGTATGCAGGAGATGAAGCTGTTAGAGGAAGCAGACCAGCCAGGGAATCAGTTAGACGTGTACATAACAAGAATGAACTTTATCATATCCAAGAAAGCAGTTGGTCTTATGAACTTGCAGGCACGCTTAGCCCGTTTTCAACAGTGCCTTTTGGAGCAGAATGTTCTCATAAACTAAAGTGCTGTCTGAACATTATGCTTAGATATGGTCACACCACATGATGTTCTAGGCTCTCAGCGGTCAGGTCAGCATTGTGGCTACTGGTCAATGGATGAACCTGGAGAGTCTACAGTTCCGATATGGATTGGGAACCACCTCTGTTTCTCCATTCTGGCACGCAGATCTTGTTCATTTCCTCGGGCAAATCAGTAACTTTGGCATGCAAGTGTTTGATTGCATATACTGCTGCTATTGTTTCGTTTTTGTTCAATTCGTCTTTTTTACTTTCGCTACAGAGAAACTATAGTGTTCAGTGAAGCTGTGTACTGTGATTAATTGCAAAGAATTGAAGAAGCACGAGTGCGTATTGCATAGTTGGTCGGTCGTGTATAGGTGAAGCTTCTGTACAGTGTACATAGACACTTTGTTTGCTCTACGATGTAAGATGGGATGATTGATGCTACTGCTTTGCACGTTCATCTTGTACGTGATGAAAATATATGCTTGCTAATCATGCGCGGCGACCAAATTGTGCATACTGTATTACTGTCCCCAACATCCTTGTGTGATGACTGAAAGTTATCAATCGGCTTATCAATTACTGGTTTACAGTGGTGTAACTTGGAACGGGTTTGTCAATTACTGCAACGGAAATCTTGTTATCCTGGGCATCGGCGGAGGAAGAACACGGCTTATCCTTTGCGTTCACAAGTGCTTCGCTTCAAAACGTAGAGCTCGCTCAAATAGACGATTGTTCATTTGTTCTTTGAAAGAATGCTTAAAATAAACAGATTTACTCTTTGTAAGGTGATTTAGATCTTGTGTTTGAGTAAGTCGACGTGGTGAGCCGTTTGATCTGCAACCAGCGGATGGAAGTGTTTCCTGCAATGCAATGTAATCGGGCCCGCTTTTTTTATGTACCACCCGTTTGTGTAGTTATCGGGTCCGCCGCTCTCTGATGTGAAGCCTGTTTCTGTTAACGGATCCTGTTCGACTTCCTGCCACTTCCCCCGGTCTCTTCCTTCCCCTGTATGGCGTTGGGTTCGGGTGGATCTGGTGGAGGCGGAGGGATCCCGACGGGTTCGTCGTCGGCGCCGGTTAGAGAGCCGGCGGCGCCGCTCCCTATCAGCGCAGGGGCCAGGGGCAGGGTGTTGTCAATCGCCCGGCTGGTGGCGGTGGTGGAGGCGGAGGGATCACAGGGGCAGTTCACCGTGATTCCTCTCCTGTCTCCCCTTCAATCCATTTCTCAGGGAGGGGCTGATGAATCGGCGACCTCGTTGACTGGCGGTAGGTTTCCAGCGAGCTCGACCTGTATGTTGTCTTCTCTTCGTCTCCTCCCTTCTTTGATATGTCGTGTAGTTATTCGATTGAGCAGTCTCGATTTACTGATTTGGTACTGATTAGGGTTTGATCGAGCACCTCTGCATCTTCACACCCAACGCCTCTTGTGCACAACTCACTTCTACTACTTCTACTACGGATGCATGTTTGCTTGATGCAGGGATGTGGCACTGCATGTCCTCAGGGTCGGGGCCTTTGTTGATGATGCAGTTGACAACAAGATGCTCCACTTTGTGAACCACAGGGACAGGCAGCCACACATTAAGGTAAATTTCCCTTCATTTTAATCCCCTCTTGTCTTGGTGTGAATTGGCTGTTGTTGTTGTGCTCTGAAGGAATTACATTGTGGTGCAGATGTTAATTTTGGCTTGTGGTTATTTGATTTTAGTGCAGGTGAGCTAAGCAATAATGAACCACAAAAATGTCATTCCCAATGGGCACTTCAATAACCACTGGCGGAAATAATTTCGGTAACTAGTTTCTATTTGTCTGTTTCTATTTTAATCCAGATAGCTGTTGGTCTGTTAATTAGCTGAACATGACAATGTTGTTAGCAACTCCTAGTCCTTTAGGGAGAGGAGTCAGGGAGAGTCACCTTTGTTCTCCTCATGATGTGTCTATAAAATTAAAAATAACTTGTATTATGATTGCACCCTCATTTAGTATTAAAATTTTGTAGTTTGTTGCTGTAAACTATAAGAACACCTTGTATCTTGGTTACTGTAAGTTTTTAACATCACTCATATAGCTAAATTATTTGGGATGGCTTTTGCAAATAGAGTTGTTGATATGTATTTTGCCCAACGATATGCTTCCTAAATCATGTTGTTCCACTGCTTTGTGTTCCATAACCTGACAAATTGGTTCCTCTTTCCTATGTCCATTATATTTTTATGATAGCAACCCTTTCATGTATTAAGTATATGTAGTGTTGAATCTTTCTGTCTCTTTCTATTTTAATCAATTACCAGTCCAGTTAATTAGCTAAACATGTCAGTGTTCTTAGCAGCTCCTAGTATGGAGTGGAGTCAAGACAGACACTTTTGTTCTCCTATGGATGTGTTCTGATTAGCTAAACTACAAATAATTTATACTAGAATTGCACCCTGTTTAGTATTCTAATTTCCTAGTTTTTTACTATAAAATATGGCTAATGTATTTGTTACACTCAAGTTTTTGAATGCTATAGACTTTCTATAACACTGAAACTTGGCTTCATGTGGTGCATTTTCTGTTCCAAACTGCTTTTATTCGGATTTTTTCTTCAGAGTAGTACTGTTGATTGTTGTTTTCAGCATTTCAAGCACAATTGCTTCACCGAAGACATTTTTTATTTTTTCCTGTTTGCAGTGAGGTCTGTTGAAGTTGCATTCAGGATTTTTTTCAAATTTGCCACATTTGTGTGTACTGATTTTTTAGTTGATTCGAGGTATGTGGCTGATGCCCTTTCTACTCTTGTGATTGCCTCTTGTTTCTTTGGGTTAGATTTCTCGAAAGGGGCTAATACTGAAGCACATCTCAAAGCCTTGTGTGATGGTGGTTTGAAGGTGTCATCAATTTTTGCACCAGCGCCACAGTGCAGCCATATGTGCTGCTTAATGTTAACTTGCATTAATTCATTTTTCCTTGAAATATAGTCTTAGTTTTGTTAGCTGGTAATTAGTTAGGGGTTTTCCCCTTTCTTCCATAATGCTTTGAGTTTTCCCAAACTGTTAGTTTATCATAATCACTTTGGCTACCAGAAGTAGGCGCATAGAGGTATTGGTTGCCTGATCGCTGATTTTTTTGGTTAATTAGCACTTGTGATCAATGTCTATCAAACTACACATTATTTATATTAGAATTACACCACAGTTTAGTATTATAATTTTCTATTTTTCTCACTGTAAGATGTTTAGAACATCTTGTATTTTGGTTACTATAATTTTGTCACACAACTTTTCTTCATATTTAGTTGTACTTTTTCAGACTACAATGGTGTCCTGTAATCTATAAATTAGTGGAATCATATTTAGGAATTTGATTGTGTGCCTTTCGTTAGAAAACTCCATAATCTTGTTTCGTCTAGTCTATCTACATGTAAAGCTTGTAATGTGTGACTCTTCTCCTACAGATGCTGAATGGGCACTATCTATATACCTATGTATCGTTTGATATATGTAAGTAACATCGACAATAATGTTGGATCTCTTACCTTACCATTTTCAGCTACATGGATCTAGTGATTTTTTTGGTACCCTTTACCCTAGATGCTTGTCTCAAATTTTAATGTTTATCCCATAGATGCTTGGTGACATGTATTTGAGGTAGTGTTTAAGTTACCTAGAGGTAGTTTTTGGTGCAGAAATTAGCTGCCACCAGTGTACGTAATTGTATACCTGGTACTGCTTAGGAGTTTAAGTTATGGACATCTTTCTCCTTTTATTAGCAATTGTTGTCTAGCATTTGATATTATGGAAATGTGCATTACTATTTGTGTGAAAAATGTGACTCGAAATTTCATAATTTTTATACTAGAATTACACCATCATTTAGTATTGTAATTTTGTAGTTTGCTAATATAAAATGTGATATTGTGCAACATTACTCAGATTTAGTTAAGAATTACATGAGTAATCTTATATTGATCTAGAATTATCTCATTTAGTAATTATGTTTGAATATATTCTTTTATTGTTTTTTGCAGCCTCACCTTGTGCGGTTCCAAGCTAGAGAGAACATTGTGGCTCAACAATCCTGAGATCTTTTCGCAGTACAAGCAGCTAGGACTTGATGTTAATATAGAACTACTTTTGAATCGCATAAATACCATGAAGATTCTTCGGATACATGTGTTGTAACATATTCCTTCACTGTTGCTTCTTTACTCCTTAAAGTTGTAGCTTCTAAAATCTGCTCAATCCTCTTGTCTTATCTTGCTTTTTGGGAGAGGTTCTTCTATGGATGCGGTCGCCGCCAGGTTGTGTGGGTAATCCGGTGTTCTTTTTTCCGTTTTTTGGTTCATTGTTACATGGGCAAATAAGTATTGTACTTTTTGTTGTGATCATGAATAATTAAATTGTGCTATATTTTTAGTTAATGGCTGCACGGTCTCTTGTTTTTTTGAAAAAAAAGAGTAACGTTGATTTGTTGTTTAGTAAGAATAAAGCAGCCCATGACAGCCCGTACAAATAAAACAGTCCAAGTGACTTACCGGGTTCATACCACCACATCAAGTGGAACCCCCATTAGTCCATCCTGGTGCGTTGCATTGCGGGTCCAAAAACAAAGTGTTATTTACAAAAGTGACTTATGTGAAAGCAAACTCTAAGTTACCTAACAACCTTTTTATTGTACGCGTTGGATGTAGATCCAACGGCTTACAAAAGTGACTTAGGTGAAAACAAAATCTAAGTCAGCTTATAAGGAGACAGACCCTAAAATAAAATAAATAAATAAAAAGTGGTGGGGTGCGTTATCCGGGCTGCTCTCTCCGCGGCGGCGTGCGAAGCCGCGTCGTTCGCACGCCGCCGAGGGGAGGGAGACAGATCGAGAGGCTGGAGGCAGGCGATCTCCCCCGGAGCCGTGGCGCCTCCTCCATCCCACCCCACCCATGTCCTCCGCCTCCTTCCTCTCCCCTCCCGCTCCACGGCTCCCATGCCCTAGGGTTCGGCTCCCACATCCCTCCTCTGCCGCCGCGAGGCCGTCGCTCGGCTTCGGGCGTCGAAGGCCGGCTCCAGCCAAGGTACGGCGCTCCTACCTCTCGATTCTACCTGCGTGCGCATAAGCTCAGCTGATTCATTAATAGAGCACTTTCCCTCTTCTGTTGCTTGGAAGTGTTGAATTTTGCATTTCGCTGGTTGAACTTCACTCCATGTTTGCTGTCCGTGTTGAATTACAGTCTTCTGTAGTTCTAAATTGCTTAAAGAAAATCTTATACTGTAGTGATCAATGTGTCCAGTTCGTTCTTAGAACTGTAATGTTAATCATGACGTGATGAATGTTAATATGCCCAGCCAATTTGTTCCTCAGTCACTTTTTTTTCCTGGAATAATTTGGAACTTTTCTGTCTCTCTTTGCTTTGAGCGTTTAGGAGTGGAGGTTGTGGCACGTGTCGTGCTTCAGAAATGATCCGGGTGTACCAACGACGACATCTGATGATGATGGCGGCTTCAAGTATGTTGCCCAATCAGAGAGCTCCAGTGCTGCAGAGGCAAAAGAGGAGGAGGTGGGAAGTTCAAATGTAGAGCAAGAGCAGAATTCCAAGGACAGGGGTTGGTTCCCGCAATTGCAGAAGGCAAGTCTGATTTATTTGGTTCATCCTGACTGGTTAATAAGTTTTACTCTAGTAACTTTGGGCATAGAATGAGCTATTCTGACAGGATGCTTGAAAGAAAAAACTATGTAGCATTCTTAATACAGCAAAGCTAAAACTACTCCATAACTATATTATCCGGTTATATTGCCTTGATTTTGTCAGATGCAATTTCATGTAAGAAGCTGAAATATCATAAGATAGTCATAATTTAAAAAATGCTATAGAACATTCAGAAATCCTGGTGCAGTTTATAGGTTAAGAAATCGCAGTGCAGTTTATATGCAGCCACTTAAGATTTCCTTATTCCATTTATTCTTCGCAGCCAATGGAATGGAATCATGGGTCATTTTTTAATTGTTTACTCCTTTTTTTTTTCTGTAACATGCCTTTCTCAAGTGTTATGTAATGGACAACTGTTTTCATATGGCAATGTGCATGCTGTATTAAATCTGTAACTATTAATCGGAGCAGATTACAAAATTAGTTGTATGTGTTTGTATATTAGCACCAATAGCAGCATTTGGCCGCTCAACACAAAAATTGTTTGCTCTTCTAAGTGTTTAACTGACCGAACACCATGATGGGAATAAGTCTTTGTGGTCCCTTGTATGGTCCTGCTGCTGCCTGTGCAGCATCAACCAGGACAGCAGCATCTTGGACTGGGACTGTCTTTCAGTTTCAGCGGTTAGCATCCATAGGACAGCATCTGCATGGTAGTTTTGCTGCCCACCAGGACAGCAGTTAGGCAGTTACCTTTTAGCATCGTAGACTAGCATCTTAGACTAGCATCTAGGCATATGCTTGGCTGGTTAGCAGCCTATAAATATGTATCCCCAGCCCCTTGGGTTGGCATGGCATTGTGAAGAGAAAAACCCAGAAAATTGTCCCAACTCTTAGTGTCATCCTCTCCCAATGAGAGTAACAGTTCAGCTACTAACAACTGGTATCAGAGCCGTACTGTCCTGTAGTTTGAATATCTCCTGTTCTTCCCCCTCCAACGCATCCCATTTCCTCTCAGCCAACAGGAACACTTCCTGTTCTTCCACTCAGCCAGCAGGAACACTTGCTGTTCACCAGCCAGCAGCAGGAGCACGAGCAGCTCCTGTTTTTGCTCATTTCCCCCCTTCTGCACAGACGAGCAGCAGCAGCTCGTCTCCATCCAGCAGTCCCCTAGCAGCACGCCATGTTCGCAGGGCAGTCTCAGCACTCGGACGGCTCGAGCGCGCGGCGCCGGCAGGAGGCCGAGCTCGCCGCGGCAGAGGAGCGCGACCGAGTGGCAGCAGAGAACGCTGCGATGGCGGCAAGGGCGAAGAGGCTGGCGGAGGCGGAGTTGGCTGCAGCAAGGGCGGAGGTGGAGCTAGCGGCGGCGGCGAATGCAGCACGTGCGGCGGCGGAGGAGCTCGAGGTCCTGCGCGACAGTAGCGCCGGCGGCTCTGTTGCTGCCGACGGTGTTACTGATGCGGACCTCAGGATGGCAAGGGAGGCGACTCGGGAGCGGGTCGAGCAGTGGGCAGCCGCGCACGCCGGCGGCGCTCCAGGCGGGGGCGCGCGCGGCGGCGGCGCTCCAGGCGGGGGCGCGCGTGGCGGCAGCCCAGACGGGCGCGGACGCGCCGGTGGCGCCCCAGGCGGGGGCGCGCGCGACGGTGACCGGGTCGACAGAGACCGCGGCCTTTACAGGCGGCGCGGCTCTCCCTCCCCGGACCGGTACCGTGGTCACCACGGTATTCAGGCCGTTGTCAGGGACATCGGCCCCGGCGGCGGGTGGCCTACCCTCACCAAGTCCAACTACGTCGAGTGGGCTGCGGTGATGAGGGTGAGGCTCCAGGTGCGGCACATGTGGGAGGCGGTTCGGTACGGCGACGTCGACTACGATGAAGATCGACGGGCGCTGGACGCTCTCATTGCCGCAGTCCCGTCCGAGATGCAGTTCTCGCTTTCCAAGAAGCGGACTGCTAAGGAGGCTTGGGACGACATCGCTGCAGCACGCATCGGCAGCGACCGCGCCCGCAAGCACACACTGCAGGCACTTCGCACGGAGTGGAGTACCTGGCCTTCAAGCCAGGTGAGGACGTTGAGGACTTCGCTCTCCGTCTCAACACTTTGTTGCAGAAGTTGGTGCAGTTCGGCGACGACACCTACGGCGAGGAGAGAGCTGTCGAGAAGCTCTTCCGGTGCGTCCCCGAGAGGTACAGGCAGACCGCTCGTTCGATCGAGTCTCTGCTGGACCTCTCCACGATGTCGATCGAGGAGGCGATTGGTCGCCTCAAGGTCGTCGACATCGATGAGCCGCGCCCCCCCTCGGGGCCCATCACCATCGGCGGGAAGCTCCACCTCACTCGGGAGCAGTGGGAGGCCTCCCTGGGTGACGGGAGGAAGGGGGAGTCCTCTTCCTCGACAGGCGGCGGCAAGCGCGGCAAGCCGCGCAAGGGGCGCGGAGGCGGCCAGGCCGGGGCGCGAGGAGGCGCTCGAGGAGGTGCCCAGGGCGGCGCCCGTGGAGGCGCCCAGGGTGGTGCCGCCGACAACCAGAAGCCGCCACGAGACGACTCCTGCCGCAACTGTGGCAGACTTGGCCACTGGGCCAAGGAGTGCCGACAGCCACGACGCGGCCAGGCCCACGTCGCACAGGCGGAGGAGGAGGAGCCGGCTCTGCTCCTGGCGCACGCGAGCATCGAGCTACCTCCAGCGGCATCGGCCGCCGCAGCACTCCTCCACCTCGACGAGCCGAGGGCACACGCCTTCCTCGGCGACGGCTCCAGCGACGACAAGATTGACGGGTGGTGTCTCGACACCGGCGCCACCCATCACATGACCGGCCGTCGGGAGTTCTTCACCGAGCTTGACTCCGGCGTCCGAGGCTCCGTCAAGTTCGGGGACGCCTCCGGTGTAGAGATCAAGGGCGTCGGCACCTGTCATCTTCACCGCCGAGTCCGGTGAGCACCGGCTGCTCACCGGGGTCTACTACATCCCCGCGTTGAGGAACTCCATCATCAGCTTGGGACAGCTGGATGAGAACGGTTCGCGCGTGGAGATCCAGGACGGAGTCATGAGGATTTGGGATCGCCATCGTCGCCTTCTTGCCAAGGTAACCAGAGGCACCAATCGACTCTACGTCCTCAGCGTGCAGGTGGCACAACCCGTCTGCCTCGCTGCTCGTCGGGACGACGAGGCGTGGCAGTGGCACGAGCGCTTCGGGCACCTTCACTTCGACGCCCTGAAGCGGCTCAGCGCCAAGGAGATGGTTCGAGGCCTGCCGTGCCTCGACCATGTGGAGCAGTTCTGCGACGTCTGCGTGTTGACGAAGCAGAGGCGGCACCCCTTCCCCCAGCACTCGAGCTTCAGAGCCAAGGAGCGGCTCGAGCTTGTGCATGGGACTTGTGTGGCCCCGTGACGCCGGCCACACCGGGAGGACGACGCTACTTCCTGCTGCTCGTCGACGACCTCTCCCGCTACATGTGGGTGATGGTCCTCGGCAGCAAGGGAGAAGCTGCGGACGCCATCAGGCGCGCACAGGCTGCGGCGGAGGCGGAGTGCGGCCGCAAGCTGCGCGTACTGCGCACCGACAACGGCGGCGAATTCACGGCGGCTGAGTTCGCGTCGTACTGCGCGGATGAGGGCATTCAGCGCCACTTCTCCGCGCCGTACAGTCCGCAGCAGAACGGCGTCGTCGAGCGACGCAACCAGACGGTTGTGGGGATGGCTCGGGCCCTCCTCAAGCAGAGAGGGATGCCGGCTACTTTCTGGGGAGAGGCGGTGGTGACGGCCGTCTACATCCTCAACCGCTCGCCTACCAAGGCTCTCGACGGCAGGACGCCGTATGAGGCTTGGCATGGGCGCAAGCCGGCGGTCTCCCACCTACGGGTCTTCGGCTGCCTCGCGTTCGCCAAGGAGCTTGGCCACATCGGCAAGCTCGACGACAGGAGCACCCGGGGGTGTTCATCGGCTACGCGGAGGGCTCGAAGGCCTACCGCATCCTCGACCCGGAGACACAGCGTGTGCGCACGGCGCGCGACGTTGTGTTCGACGAAGGGCGAGGCTGGGCGTGGGACAAGGCGGTGGTCGACGACTCGACTCCGACGTACGACGACTTCACTGTCGAGTACGTCCACTTCGAGGGAGCTGGGGGAGTAGGCAGCTCTTCTTCACCGAGCGTTTCTACCCCAGTCCCCGAGTCTCCACCGACTCCGGCGCGGGGCACTCCGGCAGCGCCACGCTCTCGAGCCACGACTTCGGCTGCGACGAGCTCTTCGCCGACACCACCTCAGCCGGCGACCCCGCGCACCCCAGCCCCGACAGCTACTCCTCCGGGCACGTCTACTCCGACACCAGCTCATGTCGAGCACAGCCCGGTGGAGTTCGCTACTCCGCTCTCCCACGACGAGGAGCGGATCGACGCGTACCACGACGGCGAGCCGTTGCGGTATCGTACGATGGAGGATCTTCTCGGCGACCAGCCGGTGCCGGGACTCGTGCCTCACGATCTGGAGGGGCAGTTGCACCTTGCGTGCGAAGACGGCGAGCCTCGGTCTTTTGCGGAGGCCGATGGACACGCGGCATGGCGTGCCGCGATGCAGTCGGAGATGGACGCGGTTGAGAAGAACCGCACTTGGGAGCTTGCTGATCTCCCTCGAGGTCACCGCGCGATCACCCTTAAGTGGGTGTTCAAACTGAAGAGGGATGAAGCCGGCGCCATTGTCAAGCACAAGGCTCGCTTGGTGGCTCGCGGCTTCGTGCAGCAGGAGGGGATCGACTTCGACGATGCCTTTGCTCCCGTGGCACGGATGGAGTCCGTGCGACTCCTTCTGCGCTGGCTGCCCAGGAGGGCTGGCGCGTCCACCACATGGACGTCAAGTCGGCGTTTCTTAACGGCGACTTGAAGGAGGAGGTCTACGTGCACCAGCCGCCGGGGTTTGCGATCCCTGGCAAGGAGGGCAAGGTGCTGCGTCTGCGCAAGGCCCTCTACGGCTTGCGGCAGGCACCGAGGGCGTGGAATGCCAAGTTGGATTCCACGCTCAAGGGGATGGGCTTCGAGCAAAGCCCGCACGAGGCGGCCATCTACCGGCGGGGCAACGGCAGCAATGCCCTGCTGGTGGGTGTCTACGTCGACGACTTGGTGATCACTGGCACCAAGGATGCGGAGGGTGGCGGCGTTCAAGGAAGACATGAAGGCCACCTTTCAGATGAGTGACTTGGGGCCTCTCTCCTTCTACCTGGGGATCGAGGTGCACCAAGACGACTCCGGGATCACGCTTCGACAGACCGCCTACGCCAAGCGCGTCGTTGAGCTAGCTGGGCTCACCGACTGCAACCCAGCTCTCACTCCGATGGAGGAGAGGCTGAAGCTTAGCCGTGACAGCACGGCGGAGGAGGTGGACGCCACGCAGTACCGGCGTCTTGTGGGGAGCCTTCGCTACCTCGCCCACACACGGCCGGACTTGGCTTTCTCCGTCGGCTACGTTAGTCGGTTCATGCAGCGACCGACGACGGAGCACCAGCAGGCCGTGAAGAGGATCATCCGCTACGTCGCGGGGACTCTCGACCACGGCCTCTACTACCCGAGGTGTCCCGGGCAGGCACACTTCGTCGGGTACAGCGACAGCGACCACGCCGGCGACATCGACACCAGCAAGAGCACAAGCGGGATCCTCTTCTTCCTCGGCAAGTGCCTCGTGAGCTGGCAGTCGGTCAAGCAGCAGGTGGTGGCCTTGTCCAGCTGCGAGGCCGAGTACATAGCGGCATCCACCGCTTCGACTCAGGCGCTCTGGCTCGCTCGACTGCTTGGTGATCTTCTTGGCAGAGACACTGGAGCAGTGGAGCTCAGGGTGGACAGCAAGTCCGCCCTGGCCCTGGCAAAGAACCCCGTTTTCCACGAACGGAGCAAGCACATCCGGGGTGAGGTACCACTTCATCCGTGGCTGCTTGGAGGAAGGAAGCATCAAGGCGAGCTACATCAACACCAAGGACCAGCTTGCGGACTTGCTCACCAAGCCCCTTGGGAGGATCATATTCCTTGAGCTCTGCTCTAGGATTGGGATGGTCCAACTCTCTCACAAGACGACGCACAAGACTTAGGGGGAGAATGATGGGAATAATCTTTGTGGTCCCTTGTATGGTCCTGCTGCTGCCTGTGCAGCATCAACCAGGACAGCAGCATCTTGGACTGGGACTGTCTTTCAGTTTCAGCAGTTAGCATCCATAGGACAGCATCTGCATGGTAGTTTTGCTGCCCACCAGGACAGCAGTTAGGCAGTTACCTTTTAGCATCTTAGACTAGCATCTAGGCATATGCTTGGCTGGTTAGCAGCCTATAAATATGTATCCCCAGCCCCTTGGGTTGGCATGGCATTGTGAAGAGAAAAAACCAGAAAATTGTCCCAACTCTTGGTGTCATCCTCTCCCAATGAGAGTAACAGAGCCCGGATTTTCCAGCACAAGATCGGACGATCCAGACGACGCGGCAGCGGTGCTTGAAGGAGACGACGAAGAACTCGAACGGCTTGATGAAGACCATGCGCGAAGGGCGCAGCGACGCGTAGTCGACGATGAGGTCGTGGACATGGTCGGCGGCGGTGAGGAAGCAACGACGGAGAAGACCACGAGTGGCTCCACTACTGCCCGAAGAGGCGAAGCAGCGGCAGCCCTCCGCACTCGGTGAAGGAGCGCGCACGATGAGGACGGACGTCACAGGAGCCGGGTGGATCATGCACGTCGGCTGATCAGACCGAGCATGCGCGAGGCGAGACGATGGTGGACGAAGTCGGTGAAGGCGTCCCGATCGGTGGAGGCGAAGACGAGCCGGCGAAGGACGACGTGCGGAAGAAGCGGCGATGTAGGCGGCGGCGCAAAAAGGCGCCCCCCGGGTGCCGGCCATCTCGCCATGCCGCACGGTCGTAGAGGAGAAGAGGCCGGGTGAAGTCGATGTCGATGTCGTGGCGCAAGGTCGACGGGCGGTGGGCGACTCAATCCCGAATCAGTGATCGGGCAAAAGAGCAGAGAAATCAACCAAAAACAAAGATACAGCTGCACATGTTGTGTAGAACCTTCGGGTGCAACTAGCACAGGCCATCACCCTCTTGACTGTCTCTTTTTACTCCCACGGTCAAACAGCCATCAGGCCATAGCCTGATGTGAGAGACACCGGTGTGAGAGACAGAAGAGAAACAGAGGGAGGGCGGAGGGACAGGACGTCGGGGTGGAGACAGAGCCGAGCCAGTTCGCCCACGGCGGATCCCGCCACGGGAAGACGGGCGGAGCCACACCGTCAGGCTGAAGAGGATGGCGGAGAAGGGCACGGGAGAGGGGAGGGGGGGGGGGGCGGAGCCGCACCACCAGGTTGACGAGGGCGGCGGGGCAAATCTCGCCTGCGATGAAGGTGAGGCAGAGCCAACCCGCTCGCATCGGAGGAGCCTGCCGTGGATCCCATCAGCGGAGGAGGCTGCGGTGAGGAAGGAGGAGGCCGGTTGCCAACGATGACACCCAGGTGAGGCCCATCACGATCTGGTGCTGCTTGACGCGATCTGGCGGCGGATTAAACTGATCCGCCGCGGAGAGGGGCGCTGCCCCATGGCGGAGGTCATGGGCGACCTCCCGTCAAGGGGGTGACCTGGAGGTGCGCCGTGGTGGACGACCGGCGGCGCGAGGAAGAAGGCAGGGGCGCCGGCGACGCCGGCGGCAGCGGAAGGATTAGCCTAGGATCCCAAACCCTAATCTCGTGATACCATGTAGGAGAGTAGAGTGGGATGCGTATAATGATTGTGGATTGTATTGCATTGAGGCCTCGGCCGGTATATATGAGAGTACAAGACTTGGGGGGCAAGGCTCCCCTGGATACATATGGTAGTCTACGATAGGGTATATTTAGAACTACCAAATTTACTCTAACAGCCATGAGCAATAGCTGGGAGAGGAACAATTTCTGTTTGAGGTGCTCCTTGATGTTTCTTGAGAAAGACAACATGGAAAACATCATGAATCTGAGCTTTGGGAGGCAACAAAAGGCGATAGGCTACCTTACCCACCCGCTCCAGAACCTGAAACGGGCCATAATACCGAGGAGCCAGCTTCTGATTGCCATTTGCCACCTGATGTAATGCCGGAAGCCTGACGATTATGTAAACGAAGCCATGCCCATTCTCCTGCAGCAAACTCAACCTCCCGATGAGCCTTGTCATAAGTAGACTTCATGTAGTCCTGAGCTTGCAGCTATCTTTCACGTATTTCAGCCAAGAACTCATCACGCTGCTGCAATTGTTCGTCCAGTGCCACTACCCAGGACAAGCCAGGTTCATAGGACAAGAGAGAAGGAGGGTCGCGACCATAAACCACCCTGAAAGGAGTAGTCTGAAGAGCTGTTTGATAGGAAGTGTTGTAGCAGAACTCTGTCCATGGTAACCACCTCAACCAACTCCGGGGACGGTCACCAGCCAAACAACGGAGATAAACTCCCGGAATCCGATTAGTGACCTCGGATTGACCATCTGTTTGTGGACGAAAAGCTGAACTCAGGCGGAGCTTGACACCAGTCAGCTGAAATAATTCAGTCCACAAAGTGCTAGTAAAAACAGGGTCTCGGTCGCTGACAATAGAGCAGGGCAACCCATGGAGTTTTACCACATTATCAAAGAAAGCCTGGGCAACCGAGAGGGCTGTATAGGGATGACCAAGTGGAATGAAATGCGCCATCTTGGAGAAACGATCAACAACTGTTAAGACCACTGATTTGCCACCCACACGAGGAAAACCCTCCACAAAATCCATGGCAATATCACTCCAGATGGTTGAAGGGACATCAAGCGGCTGTAGCAGACCAGCAGGATGTAAATGTTCAGTTTTACTCCTTTGACATACCTGGCAGCTCTGAACATATTCACGAACCAGTTTAGCAGCACCTGAATTATAGAATGAAGCATGAAGACGATGCAAGGTCTTCTGAAAACCTTCGTGGCCAAGGCCATGAGCAATTTCCAGGAGCTGTGGCCATAGACGAGAGGAAGATGGAACAAAATCCGCCCACGATGCATGACAGAGTCATCCACCAAGGTCCAAGCTGCACCTGCTGTCCCATCTGCAATTTCACGGCGCTTCACCTCAATCTCAGGAAGTGTAGCCGCTTCAGCTTTGAACTCCTCAAAAAGCTCAAATTCTGGGCGAGACAGGGATAGAGCATGGGCCATCGAATCCTCATCACGGCGAGATAAAGCATCAGCTGCACGGTTTTGCTTGCCAGGTCTGTACTCAACCTTGAACATGTACCCAAGAGTTTACTCACCCAAGTATGCTGAGGAATAGTAGAAAGGCGCTGATCAAGAAGGTACTTAAGACTGCAATGATCTGTCCTGATTGTGAATTCCCGCGTCCAGAGGTATGGTCGCCAATGACGGACAGCTTGAACAAGACCAACGAGTTCCCTCTCATAAGCTGCCAATTTCCTATGTTGAGGAGCAACAGTGCGGCTAAAGAAAGCAATTGGCCTTTGACGTTGATGAAGAACAGCACCAAATCCAGTCCCTGAAGCGTCACAATCCACTACAAATTCCTGACTGAAATCAGGCAACTGAAGAACAGTTGCTGTAGTGAGAGCCGTCTTGAGAGCATTGAAAGCCTCAGTAGCATCCGGCGACCAACGGAAAGCCTCTTTCTTCATCAGGGCAGTAAGGGGAGCAGCAATAACACCATAGTTAGCGATGAACTTGCGATAGTAACCTGTTAACCCCAAAAATCCACGAAGTGCGCGAAGGGTCTTGGATACTGGCCAAGCTTGTACTGCATCAACTTTAGACTGATCCATAGCGACACCGTCCATAGAAATAACCTGGCTCTGATACCAGAGATGTTATGGCTAAATTGCTGGCAATACTATCGATAGATAAGGTTGAGTAGATGGAAGTCTCGCCCTCACGCTGGAGGCTCTGAGATCTTTTCCTCTACTACTTCCCTGCCGTGTAACAAAACAGCCAGGACTCTTATATAATGAGCCGGCCCTTTTACAAATCCCAACAGACTCTATCTCTTAAACCAAATCTAAATAAACTAAATTAATTAGTTACTGCTGGACTCTTTACCCTGCGCTGGAACTTCTTGCCAAAGAAGTTGTTCATAACACCCCCTCACGTGCAGGCTCCCTTAGGCCGCATACGTGGAAATTGGATTGGGCTGCAATTATTTTATTTAATCGCGCCTGCCAGGATTCGAACTCGAGACCTCTGGCTTTGATACCATATTGAGTTGCATGCTCCAACCAGTTCAACCCAAAAGCTTAAGGTGATGGGGAAAGGTGGGCAGTTCACTTATACTCCAACAGAGCCTCTGCCATGAGTTAAGGATTTATAAGAGCTCCTAACTTAATTATTATTGGTGAACAGAACCTTTGCACGTGCTCTATAAATGTACATTTTTTTAGGTACGACTTAGGAACAAAATTACCTTGTCTACAACGTGCAAACTGTTGCTGATGAGCAATCTACAATTCTATACTCCCTCCGTATAGGAATTAGGAAATAGATGACGTTTTGGACAATGACACGGTCTCCAAAACGTAACTTTGACTTCTTATTTTTACGAAAAACATTTATTAAAAAAATATATGTATACTTTTCTAAAAATACTTCTCAAGACAAATCTATTCATATGGTTTTCACATTTCCAAACTCAACGACTTAAAAGTTATTCGTGATTTATATTCCTAATGTTTGACTAAAACCTTGTCCAAAACGTCATCTATTTCCTATATGGAGGGAGTATCTTAACAAAGTTCTAGCACTTCCAAAATAAATTAATCTATTTGTCTCAATAACACAGACTTTGTTGTAAGATTCTAGTGTATTCTGTGTTTTTGTTGACAATTCCTTGGAATGTTATTGTAACTTTTAGCTGATTCCTTGTCTTTGTGGCCTCAGTTCTATCTGTGCTGCAACCCAGACATATCCGTAGGCTGCATCAACAATTCAAACTCTGCATTCTCTTCTCCAGATACCAGTATATGGAAATTTGATACTCTACGAAGCTCTGGAAGTTATGGCACTGCAAAATTTACAGAGGTCAATTTTTTAAATGAAGGATGCAATCGTTCCAAATGTCCTTTGACTGATGGATCAATAAAGTGTTCCAGTTTAGATGATCAGAATCCTAGGAAAAGGAAAAGGCTGTACAGATGGCAACGCCGCAACAAACAGAAGCAGATTTGTTCTGAAAACAAGTTGTCAACACAACAGAGTAAAATAAACAACAGTGATTTCATCGTCCAAGATGTTTTGTTGAAGGACTTGGGTGCTACAGTGAATGATAAAGTGCACCCTATGGAACTGACAGTGGATAAGAAATCCTTAACAATGAGCAGTGATGTAAATAATTCACTTACGAAAGAGCCATATGGTGTATTGTCCTATGAAAAGCCACCAAGTTCTATGTTTGATATAAGGCCTTCCCAGGGTCACAGTACATCAAGAATCCAATCTACATGCCGTCAAGTTGGAATTCCCAATTTCTTGCATCTGAATGTCAGTAAATTCCCAATCTTTGTTAGAAATTTTTATTTCATCCAGTAATTTGATCTTTGAGTATTATTTCTATAACTTTCTGGTTTATGTTTAGACAAATGAGTAATGTCTATGTTTTAATTAGAAATAATAATTTGATGCATGTTTAACCATCATCTGGGAGAGAAAAGACCTGTCTTGTGACTAGCCCATCTAAAATGGTTCCCAGAAACATGTCTTAATTGAATATTGTTCATTACTAGTCATCCACAAATTAGGAATTACTTATGTTATTTTTTGCTTGCTGGATCAGTTTACTTCTAACTTTTACCTGAGGATATGGCAACATATTTTTCCTGTTCTTCTGTAGAAACTTTCCTCAGCACAAGGTGGTTTCTATCTTTCTTAGAGTCTACAAATAGATAATTGACAAAGCTCATAGAGGTTTTATTTCTTCAGTGGGCCCTAGCGTGCAGGGTACAAGTCACCATTCAATCTTTAGTGAATGCACACAGTAATTTCTATAAATAGTTCTTTTGACATATCTATTGCAGTTCCAAATCAATCGTTTCAATGTATAGTCTTTCCTTTGAGTATTCTTGATAATTAAGAACAGCGAGCAATTGAATATCTCATTCATAATATCATGAATTGATAAAACAAATTGATGTTTGTGCTATATTTTTGGCTTGCAGAGTGGCACCATCTGCTTCGATTGCTTAATGTTGAATTCTTCCAAAAGTGTAACAGTAGATTCTTTGATATCAAGACATGCTGTCTTCTACAACAGAAGGACTTCCTATAACATCTTCCATGGCAACCGTATCCTTTTGCTGCCTTTTGTACTGCCTTACACTTCTAGTGTATGTTGTTAATGTCACTTTGCAGGCAACCATTTGAATAGCTTTATGCATAAAGCCAAGTTAGTAACACTCTCTAACACCTAGCCACTTATTAGTCGTATTGTTGGTGTTGGCCCATGTGACCCAGATTGTGTTGGTGTGTGGTGGTTTAATGCCTGTGGCGGGTGAGGTTCAGCTTATAATCCTTTTCGTTCCAAACACAATCCTCCAGCTTTTACAGAGTGTAAGCAAGCTGCTATTGTCATGGACACATTCTTTGGGAAGAAGTTTCTGCGCAAGAAGAAGAAGGCCCAGGCGTCGCCGGCCTAGAAGGGGTTAGTTTGATAAGTTGTTGGACGGGATTAGGAGATAGGATCGCCGGCCTAGATTTTAGGAATAAGGTAGTTGAGCCATTGGCTCTATATAAACATTTGTTAACAGTTTGTTAGGGTTAAGCAGAAGAAGATAAACCTCACTCTCAGAGTCTCCAAGGGAGGGCGAGCAGGTTGTTTGTCAATCTGCCTTTGTGATTCATCGAGTTCATCATCCAATAATCTAGCCATATCAGCTATGCATACATGGGTTCTCCCCAAATGTGGGTTGGACTATAAGCAGTTTTGGATGCAGAGTGTTACACATTCATTAGAACTATTGCAAGCATTGTACAAAGTTATGGCATTCCTTAACTAGACTTTTGTGATCATGTAACAATAACTTTGACAGCACATAGTTTGCGACCTTCAGAGTGAAAGATAACTAAAAAAAGTGCAGTTTAGAATTGTTTTTCCATGTAATATCTAGGATGGCTTTCCCACCTAAAAAAACTTCACCCAGCTAATGGATCGAATGTGTAAATTTTTTGTAACTACAATAATATGGTTAAAATCATCATTATACCTTTTGAACCTGTGTCACAAAAATACACACATATTATCGTCCACGCTTTTTAATTACCACTGTTAGTCTTGTGATATTGGTCCAGAAAAGTATAGTTTTGTGATAATTTTGATCATATAAGTGTAATTTCATAAATTTGCTCAATCTTAAAGCAAATATGGGGTGTATTCCGATCCACCCAATACACTTGTTAGAATGGGCTATTAGGTGGATAGGGTAATGGTCTAGAGGCCCATTGGGCCTAGTGTGGCCGGCGCCCAAGCCTCCCTGGCTTGGGCGCCGCCCCCCCCCCCTGGTAGATGTGGCGGCAGGGACCCCTCCTAGGGTTCCCTGCCTATATATGTACATGTATTGTGCCCTCTATCAATCAATCCATTATTTCCCAAGTCTCATTCTCTTTCATGGTATCACGAGTCCGGGTTTTTCCCTAGGATTCCTCTGCTTCCGCAACCCTAAAGCGCGCCGGCCCCCTGCCGTGCGTCGCCCCCCCCCCCCCCCCTGCGCGCCGGCCCCTCTGCCGCGCAGCGCTCCTCTCTCTGCGTGATGGCGTCTACGCCGCCGTCTTCGCCCAAGGGCCCCAAGGACGACACTCTGGTCGATCCGTTCGCCTCCTCTGCCTCGACGATCCAGCAGGACGCGATTGCCCAGCGCGCGGCCAAGGAGAAGGCCAGCGCCCTCGCCAGGGAGCGCCAGGAGGCCCACGACGCGGCCATCGCGCGCGCCCTCCAGGCGGAACAAGGACGCCGCGGCTGCTGCTGCAGCCCGCGATGCCGCCATCGCCGCCTTCCACGACGCCCAGGCCCGCGCGGCTAAGGAGCGCGCGGCTGCCACCGCCGCCATCGCCGCCCCTCCGCCGTCTCAGCCGGCAGGTGGACCTGTGGTGGCGCCAGCCGGCCTCCACGCCGCCATGCTCCTCCAGGAGGCCTCCGCCCTCCTGAACCTGCACGCACAGGCCGTCGCCGTCAACAACATCCGGAGTCTCGTCCACATCGTCCTCGACGCCGACTCCGTCAACTTCAACCGCTGGCGCGATCAGTTCCTGCTCGCCCTCGGCAAGTTCTCCCTCCAGGATCACGTCATCCTCGACGCCCCGGTTCCGTCACCAGACTGGGACAGGATGGACTGCGTCGTCAAGGCCTGGGTCCTTGGCTCCCTCGCTGACGACCTCGCCGAGATCGTCTCCTCCCACGGCGGCACGGCGCGGGATGCCTGGCTCGCTGTTGAGTCCCAGTTCCTCGGCAACCGGGAGATACGTGCCATTCAACTGGAGACGCGGTTCAGGAACTTCGTCCAAGGCGACCTCTCCATCAGCGAGTACTGCCGCCGCCTCAAGAAGATGGCCGACGATCTCTGCGCCCTCGGGGAAGTCATCGTCGACCGCACCCTCGTCCTCAACTTGATCCGCGGCCTCAATGAGCGTTTCGCTCACGTCGGCGCCCTTCTCCGTCGCGCCCGGCCCTTCCCCTCCTTCCTCGACGCCCGCGACGACCTCATCCTCGAGGAGATCACCCTGGACGCCCGCCAGTCCGCCTCGGCTACTGCTCTCGCCGCCACCACCAAGTCTGCTCCAAGCCCTGCTCCTCCACAGCCCAGCACCGGCTCCGGGGGCGCTGGAAACGGGAATTCCAGGAACTCCCGCCGCAGCAAGCGCGGCAACGGGGGCGGGGGCGGCGGACAGCGATCTGCGCCGCAGCAGCAGCAGACCGCCGCGCAGCAACAGCAGCAACCTGGGGGCGCCAAGATCACCGTCCCCTCCGGCGGCTGGCCGACCGTCTACAACCCCTGGACGGGCACCATCCAGATGTGGTCTGGCGCCCGTCCTCCCCTGGCGCCACTTCCACAGCCGCGTCCACCACAGCAGCAAGCCTTCGTCGCACAGCAGCCACTGCACCAGCTCCCTGCGGCACCCCCTGCTCCCTCGGATGCCGGCCAATGGGGCACCCCCGGCGTCTACAACCCCATGGTCGGCCTTCCCTCTTGGGACACGCAGTCGCTGGCCTCGGCATTCAATACGGCAACCTTAACGCCTCCATCGACCGGCGAGTGGTATTTCGACTCAGGTGCATCTTCTCATATGACTCCCACTTCCTGCAGTCTTTCACAAATTTTTTCCCAGCGGTACCCTACTCCTTCATCCATCATTGTCGGTAATGGCTCCATGATTCCCGTCATGGCCACTGGCTCCACAGAGTTACCTAATTCCTTGCGTCTTAATAATATTCTGGTTTCTCCTCAAATTATTAAGAATCTTATCTCTGTTCGCCAATTTACTACCGATAATAACTGTTCTGTCGAGTTTGACCCTGCTGGTTGTTCTGTGAAGGATCTCAACTCCAGGAACGTGATCGTCAGGTGCAATAGCTCCGGGCCGCTATACCCTCTGCGCCTCGATCCAGCCCACTCCATGGTTGCCAAGGCCGCCTCCCCCCTCTGGCATCGTCGGCTCGGTCATCCCGGTCATGAGGCTTTCTCCAAGCTCGCTTCTAGTGTGTCGTGTCCCATAGAGGACTGCTCCGAGTTATGTAATGCTTGTCAGTTAGGTCGACATGTTCGTCTACCTTTTCCAGTGTCTTCATCTCGTGCATCTAATAAGTTCGACCTTTTACATTGTGATCTGTGGACATCACCAGTTGTTAGCGTCTCAGGTTATAAATACTATTTGGTTATTCTTGATGACTGCACTCATTACCTGTGGACATTTCCTTTGCGCCTCAAATCTGACACTTTCAGCACTCTTGCCGACTTTGTTGCCTACGCCTCTACGCAGTTTGGTGCCACCGTAAAGGCTGTCCAGTGTGACAATGGGCGCGAGTTTGACAACTCTAGCGCCCGCACGTTCTTCCTCTCCCGGGGCATTCACCTGCGCATGTCCTGCCCGTACACGTCATCTCAAAACGGTAAAGCTGAACGCGTTATTCGTTCCATCAATAATGTCGTTCGCTCCCTGCTGTTTCAGGCCTCCATGCCCCCCTCCTACTGGGTCGAGGCCCTCTCGACGGCCACTTCGTTGATAAACATCCTGCCCACCAAGACGCTTGAGTTCGCTACGCCACACCATGCCCTCTATGGCACGCCACCGGCTTATGCCCATCTACGCGTCTTTGGCTGCAAGTGCTATCCGAACCTGTCCGCCACTGCTCCCCACAAACTCTCCCCCCGTTCTGCCATGTGTGTTTTTCTCGGATATTCCGCTAATCACAAAGGGTACCGCTGCCTTGATTTGTCTTCTAACAAGATAATCATCTCAAGGCACGTCATCTTCGATGAGACTGCTTTTCCCTTTGCTGAGCGCCATGGTCCGTCCACACCGGCGACCTTTGAGTTTCTGGATGACACTGATGCTGTGCTCGCTCCAATTGGAACGCCGCACAAGTTTTTGACTGCAGGAACTCCGCCTGGCGCCACATCTCCTGTCCCTGATGCTGATGCTGCTGATGCATCCGACACTGAGACAGGCGCCATGATCCCCACCTTGCAGTTCCCGACGCCCGCGCCACGCGCGGCCCCGACGTCATCGTCACCCGCGCCACGCGCGGCCCCGGCTCCCTCGACGCCCGCGCCACGCGCGGCGCCATCCACCTCGACGACCGCGCCATGCGCGGCCTCGCCAACCGCGGCGACCTCGTCCTCCCCAGCGACGCCTCGCTACATCCCGCCTGCCCTACGTGCTGGATGCAGCCCATCACCGCCTGGTCCCCGGGGTCCTCCGCCTGGGTTCCCCACCCGGCCTCCCCGAGTGCTGCCTCCGGTGCAACCCTTCGCGAAGTTCTACGTCCGCCAGGGCAAACGTCCACCGGTGACCACTTCAGCACCAGTGCCCACGCCGTCGCCTGCGCCAGTACCAGCTCCTGCTCCGCCTGCACCACCTGCGCCTTTGCCCAAGGGTGCTGTGCCTGTTCCGCCGATCAGCAATCAGCACTCCATGGCGACCCGCGCCAAGAAGGGATTTCGTGTTCCGTCCGCCTTCCACGCTACACATCTGTCCCCGGTGCCGAAGACCTTCCGTGGGGCGCTAGCCGACCCATGTTGGCGCGCCGCTATGGAAGAAGAGCATGCTGCTCTGCTGCAGAACCACACCTGGGATCTGGTGCCCCGTCCCTCTCAGGCTAATGTGGTAACTGGGAAGTGGATCTTCAAGCACAAGTTCTGCGCCGATGGTACTCTGGAACGGTACAAGGCTCGCTGGGTCCTCAGAGGCTTTACCCAGCGGCCCGGTGTTGATTTTGCGGAGACGTTTAGCCCGGTGGTCAAGCCCGCTACAGTTCGCACGGTGCTTTCCCTCGCACTGTCCAAACACTGGCCAGTGCATCAGCTCGACGTGAAGAATGCGTTTCTTCACGGGACCCTCACGGAGACAGTTTACAGCATGCAGCCTTCTGGTTTCGAGGATCCCGCCCACCCGGACTATGTTTGTCGCCTAAACAAGTCCTTGTATGGGCTGAAGCAGGCTCCCCGTGCGTGGTACAGTCGGTTTGCCACATACCTGCTCTCCCTGGGGTTCGTTGAAGCCAAGTCCGACACGTCGCTCTTCATCTATCAGCACGGCGCCGACACAGCTTACTTGCTTCTCTATGTGGATGACATCGTCCTCACAGCTTCCTCCACCGGACTTCGCCAGCGGATCATCACTGCTTTGCAGAGGGAATTCGCTATGAAAGATCTCGGTGTGCTGCATCACTTCCTGGGCATGCATGTTCAGCAATGTGGCGATGGTCTTCTTCTGTCTCAGGAGCAGTACATGCTTGAGATCCTTGACCGAGCTGGTATGGCGGACTGCAAGCCGTGCACCACCCCTGTGGATACCAATCCCAAGGTGTCTGCGGCTGATGGCGACCCTGTGGTGGATGCTTCTGATTTCCGGAGTCTTGCTGGTGCATTGCAGTATTTGACATTCACTCGACCAGATATTGCTTACGCTGTCCAGCAGGTTTGTCTTCACATGCATGACCCCCGGGAACCACATCTGGCTGCTCTCAAGCGTATTCTTCGCTATGTTCGCGGGACACTTCAGTTTGGCCTTCTGCTGCGACCATCTTCTTGCACCGACCTCGTCGTCTACACTGATGCTGATTGGGCTGGTTGTCCGGATACCCGTAAGTCCACCTCGGGCTACGCAGTGTTTCTTGGCGACAATCTCGTCTCCTGGTCCTCCAAGCGTCAGACAACAGTCTCACGGTCTAGTGCTGAAGCTGAGTATCGCGCTGTGGCAAATGGAGTTGCTGAGGCAACATGGCTGCGCCAGCTCCTCCAGGAGCTTCACGCCCCTCTTCGCCGTGCCACACTGGTGTATTGTGACAACATCAGTGCTGTTTACATGTCCTCCAATCCTGTTCAGCATCAGCGTACCAAGCACATTGAGATTGATCTCCACTTCGTCCGGGAGCGTGTTGCTATTGGTGATCTCCGGGTCCTGCATGTGCCGACCTCGTCTCAGTATGCAGACATCTTCACCAAGGGCCTACCTTCTTCGCTCTTCACGGAGTTCAGGTCCAGTCTGAACGTGCGCAGTGGCTGACGATCAGACTAGCGGGGGCGTGTTAGAATGGGCTATTAGGGATGGATAGGGTAATGGTCTAGAGGCCCATTGGGCCTAGTGTGGCCGGCGCCCAAGCCTCCCTGGCTTGGGCGCCGCCGCCCCCCCCCCCCCCCCCCCCCCCCTGGTAGATGTGGCGGCAGGGACCCCTCCTAGGGTTCCCTGCCTATATATGTACATGTATTGTGCCCTCTATCAATCAATCCATTATTTCCCAAGTCTCATTCTCTTTCAACACTGATGTTAGCAACGCGATTTAGGATTTGTGCAATAGCTTTAGGAGCATATAATCACTAATCATGTTACCATAATACTTTTTTTCTGCTTCCACCCATTAACTTTGTTTGGCAATCGCTGTGTTTATGATTTTCCACACAATATGGTATTTCAATTTTTCTTAATGCTGTTAGACATATTAAATAAAAGGAAAAGACCAGATGCCTTATCTCTTATAAGACATATATTCGGAATCAAGGGATGCTGTGCAAAGTTCATGAGATATGACTGCAGCGGGTCTACTACAACAAACTCTAATTGCTTGTGAGTCTTTAACTAAAATTGTATTGCTAGTAAGGTTTACTAAGTGACGAAGCTTCTTAAAATTTCACATAGCTTGGTTCACAAGCTTTAGACTGAATGTAAAGAGCTTGATTTCATCATTAAGCAAAAAATTCTATTTGTTAGAGTATATTTAGTAGTTGTAGATATACCCTATCGTAGACTACCATATGTATCCGGGGGAGCCTTGCCCCCCATATATACCGGTCGAGGCCTCAATGCAATACATCCACAATCATTATAAGCATCCCTCTCTACTCTCCTACACTATTCATCAGAACAGATCCATTCCATGTGATTGGCAAAGATGCCTTTCTTCTTCGCGCTGTGACCGCTTTGGAGGCCTTCTCTGCTGGTCCCCTTCGGTGACGGCGTCTGGTTGTGCACTTCTCCCTTGCACGTCCGGTATTGGCAACACCGGTGCGTGCCCATCGTCCTCGACGCGTTCCCGGGCCTGGCAAACCCGGGCATGCCTCGCCCGATGGCCTGACTGCATCGACTTCGACATCGCTCCCTCTACGACTGCCTCGACGCGTCGCCATCTTCGTCCCCGGCGTCCTCTCCGTTACGCCGCCATCATGGTGCCTCCTCATGCGCCCGCGGCTTCTTGTGCGGCTACCTCGTCTTCGGCAATCTCGACAACTCTACGTCGACCACGGCTATTCTACGCACGGCATCATCAACCATGGCTCCTCGCCCTCCAGCTCGGCTACCTCGACATCGGCACAAAGGGCTACCATCCGCATGAGATACTCGCCGGTTTTCTCTCCAGTCGCAGCATCCGCACCGCGCCCACGTTGTGACTGCGGGGGGGCTGTCAGTCCGTCGGCTCCCGCTTTCGGCTTCTTCTCCAGTCTCACCGTCTGCGGTGCTCCCGCTGTGACTGCGGGGGAGTGTTAGAGTATATTTGGTAGTTGTAGATATACCCTATCGTAGACTACCATATGTATCCGGGGGAGCCTTGCCCCCCATATATACCAGTCGAGGCCTCAATGCAATACATCCACAATCATTATAAGCATCCCTCTCTACTCTCCTACACTATTCATCAGAACAGATCCATTCCATGTGATTGGCAAAGATGCAGAAAGGTACATCGGTCCATATTGGATTATGCTTTTTTTCCTCGTACTACGCAGGAGAGCTGCGTGTCATTTCATTAAGGTAGAAAAAGTAGCACATGATGTTCTGTCAATGAACATAATGTAGGTTGAGTACAGATCCACATCATGAGATCACTGCAAGCTGATGCATGTTTCTCATCATTTTGTTTGCTATAATTCCTTTTCAAGGCCATGTTTTGTTGAACATACAGATTGAAATATAGTGGCATTTTGTGTGAGCATACTGCCAGGTGATTAGAGCATCACACTCTTTGATTACAGCCATTGCTTGCAAAGGTGCATTATTCAATAGTTTTTTTCCATTTATATTTTCAGCATCATTTTTTCTATTTAAAAAAACTCGACCTGTGGGGGGTAAGACAGCCCCCGGGCATTTTGCTAAGAGAGAAGACCTTCTCATGCAGGTCGAGAAAACCCCCGAACCTCTGCCCCACCCTTACACGGGCCCGTAGCCCTTGTGAGACAACCACTGGGCTGACGGCTTCTGCAACTACCCCCAGGTAGGAGAGCCCAGGCCAACCACAGATACGACCTGGGTCGGGCCTTGACCTATGCTTTGGTTATGGCGACAGATGAGGGGACTTTTTTAACCTCAGCCTGAAATTCGCTCCCACGGGGAGTCGAACCCAGGACCTGAGGAGTGCTACTGAGGCCATCTAACCAAGTCAGCTAGAGGCCCTTTCGCATTTTTTCTATTTAAACATGTTTACATAATTAAATAGAAGCTATTTGTGTTTACATCACATCCGTGTTTGCTACTCTCTCTCTCTCTTGATGGTTCCTTGAGTCTACTATTTTTGCTTATTAACTTCTTTACTGTAAATTGCTAATGGTTTTTGTTGTCAGGCATCTTTGGTTACCTAAACTAATGAATAAGCTCATCAGGAATTCTAAGCGCTGTCAGTATAAGAAACTAGTTCTGAAGCATTGTTCTGTCAATTCTAAGGTACATATGAACAGATGGAACTATTTAACTGTTTTCAATAATGTAAGAAGCACCCAGCGTAGCAGTTTATTGTTATTTTTGTCTTTCTAATTTGTTACTAGTGGAAAATTTGTTTGATCATCTGAACTTTTTATATAGTCTTACAGAATGAAAGCCTGATAGATATATCAGAAGACTGTAGATTTTCTTACATTTTGGTGAACATGACTAATTTCATTGAACTTCATAAAATATGAAACACTCTAGTTTTATTGGTTGGGTTTAGCTTTTGACAGGACTATATAACTAATTAAAAGCATCTTAGTACAAAAACTCACCACATTACCTCGTGGTTACACTGGTAAATAGCTTCCTACCAAAGGGAATACAGATATTTTATTTACCTATGTCAGGAATTCATTTGTTTATGATCTTTCATGATTAAGTTTCAAGCAATGGAAGTTCAACTAGGATAATATGATCTTATTTATTTTTGGGGAGAGATTAATTTCTTTTGCATTAGCATTTGTCATTACTAGTGCATCCTCTTGTGATATAAGCCTAGAACAGATTTATTTTCTCCCTAAACTCAGTTCAAATTTTTGTAAGTCTAGCTATATTTCACTAAAATTAAATGAGGATATACTTGCTACTAATGGCCTTTATGTTTCCTCCTCATCCTTCTGATGCATGCACCGTTGTCCCCTCTAATTGGTGATCCACCTGGGCCGGGGCGGCCATCTGCCCATCTTGTTGTCCCCTCTTCCCATAGAAAATCAAGGATATCGAGTACAAATAAGAAGGAATGTCTTGGTTATTATGGCATCGGATATTAATTCTACTGTTATGTTTGCTTAACAAACAAAGCAAATTGTTGAACAATGCGTCCAGTGTTCTGCCTTGAGTAGCTATAGCATTTTGACGTATGCATATAAGTTGGTCAAAATGATAGACATGTATAATGGCAAACTAAATAATTGAAGCTATTATTCTTGTCCTTTTCCCCACTGGTCGAGTTTTTTAAAGTTATTATTCTTAACAGATCGGCACTAAGCTGGCCAAGAATCATAACAAGGCACAATATCCATTTGGAGAGAAATCAGCATGTAGTAATAAATCTTATGTTCAGTTGGAGGCTTATAGTACACATCAGCAAGTAGTTTCCTTTGTCTGGGCAGTGTTGACACGAATTATACCAGAGCCGCTGCTTGGGAACTACTACAGCAAGAGATCGTTAAGGATAAACATCTGGAAGTTTATAAGGTTACGGAGGTTTGAAACATTTCACTTGAGCGATTGTATTGGGGAGCTGAAAGTATCACAATATTCTTGGATATCAAGTATTGGATTATCTGATTGCTTTTGTTCTGCTCTAATAGAGAAAGAAATCGGGTTATCAATTGGATCAGAGGAGCAGAAACGTCAGAATCTTCTGCATTGTTGGATTAGTTGGATATTTTCTGATATTGTGATACCATTAGTCCAGGCATACTTTTATGTTACAGAAAGGGAATCGAAGCGCTATGATGCTTTTTATTATTTAAAGACAGTTTGGAGAGACTTAACTAGCATTGCTGTTGCTTCCCTAATCAAACAAAACTTCAAGATTTTGCGTGGTACTACCAGGAAAGCAATACGGCAGTCATGCTTTTCTTCAAGAGTGAGGTTTGTGCCAAAAGCAAGAGATATGAGACCATTAGTAAATCTCAAAGCTCAATCAAAGGATGGACTCCTCAATAAGTGTCACCTGATAATTAAAAAAGTGAGGGATGAGAATCCTGAGATGTTTGGTTCTTCTGTTTTTGACTACAATAATGTACATAAAAATCTCTGCGATTTTCTGTCTTCAGTAAGAAGCTATTTGAAGGAAAAACCCAAGATATATGTTGTTGTTGCTGATGTATCGAAGGCATTTGATTGTATTAGTCATGATATGGTACTGAAAGTTGTGGATGATGTATTGAAATATGATAACTATGTTCTGAGAAAATGTACAAAAGTAGTTTGCAACAGGTCCAAGAATGCCATCTACCGTTTTGATTCAAATGTCTCTATCAGCAAGGGTAATGATATCTGTGATTACTCGGTTCAGTTATCATCGAGCGGTGGTATTTTAGTTGACCAGGTACTATATTATAATCTATAACTCATTTCAAATTTCTGTACTATGAGAAAAAGGATTTTACCTCTTTACTTCATTTTCGTCTAGCCTCCAACAATCCTCCTGATGTAGGAAGTGCTGAGGAACCTTTTCCTTTGCTTCTCAGTAGTAAGGTACTAGGATAACCCTACGTTCGAGTTGACCACATAACAAGCCTAACCTTTCATGCTATAGCTGTATCTTTCCTTGGCAATTTGTTTACCAACTATTGTTCTTGGTACTATGATCAACTATCAATCAGTGTAAAGAACTTTTTTTCTTCTGAAAATCAGGGAAAAATTAGCAGCATACGGAAGAAAGTGATTCAGCGTCTTATTTCTGAGCAAGTGAAGTGCAATATTTTTAAGATTGGGCAAAAATTCTACTCGCAGCAAGTAGGCATTGCGCAAGGAAGCAAATTATCTCCCAACCTTTGTTCCCTGTACTATGGCAACCTTGAAAATTCTGTGCTGTTGAAATTTCTTCGTGATGGCAAGATTGATTCAAATGATGATGTTTCAGCACCTAAAAGTTTGTTGATGAGGTTCATTGATGATTTTATATTCATATCTTTCTCCAAGGAGCATGCTCTAAATTTTTTTAATAGGATGAGAAGAGGCTTTGTCTACTACAATTGCTACATGAATGATAGCAAATATGGTTTCAACTTTGAGGTTGCAAATAGTGAGCATTGCTGTAATAGGATCTACAGGGGTGATGATGGATTCTCTTTCATACCATGGAGTGGTTTGCTTATAAATTGTGAAACTCTGGAAATTCAAGCTGATTATACAAGGTATGCCTATCGGTATCTGATTTTAGTTGGTGAATTCAATTCATTAATAATATGATATGGAGATGAATTTCACTATTGTGCATTTTAAAACAGGTATTTGGACATCCTTATTTCCTCCACCATCACTGTTAAGATGCATTCTTCAGCGAAGTACCTTCAGAGCAAGCTATGTTACTACATGCGTCCAAAGTGTCATCCTATTTTCTATGACTCCATGATCAACTCACCGGGCACAGTAAGACTGAATATATATCAAGCTTTCCTGTTATGCGCAATGAAGTTTCATTGTTATATCCGGAGCATGGCTGATGCCAGCATTAGCAAACTGGAGCTACTCTATATAATTAAGAAAACTTTCAGGTACCAAATAATCTTGACAGTTTCTATAGTAATATATTAATGTGCATGTTTTTATCATTTCCTAGTAATTTGCAATTGTTTTGTTATGCAGATACATGCACAGCCTCATCATCAGGCGGATCCAAGATGTGGAGCTGCAATACGATGTGCATCCGGTTCTGAAGCTTAAGCGAAAAGAAACCATGTGGCTTGGCCTATCGGCGTATCTTCGAGTGCTTCAGAAAAAGCAATCGCGTTACAAGGATTTGTTGGCATTGCTGAGAGAAGAAATAGGTAGATATGGCCATCTCGACCATGACAGTGATGGTTTGCGCTATGCTGTGGATGACCTTCACTCATCAATGTTCTGGAAATTTAAGTTTTAGAAGTAAAGTGGTGGCTATAAGGTTGCCAAAGTTTTTTTTTTTTTTTTTTTGGGGGGGGGGGGGGGTATCGTTTTCAGTGGATGAACAGTAACTTGTGGCCAGTTGACAGATGAGTGGAACCAATCAGGATTGTGGTTTCTCTTTTGCTACTCACTCTGTTTTGTAATGTATTTTCATTGCACGGACCAAAGTCCAATTCTTCATCCTTATATGTAGCATGCAGTGGGATAACCAAAGAAGATATAGGGGGAGTTCTAGGTGACATGGGTTATGCTGGAACTGCAGCTAGCGCCTCCCCTTGTGCAAAAGCATGTATTGTTGCTTGTTTAGGCCTCCAAACATGCTTCAAGTTCAAGGACGGGCAGAATTCCATTGAACAATGTGTCCCTTTGTTCAGCTTGCTTCTCAACCTTTTCATGGTTCTACAGTTGCTACAACCTTCTGCTGTAGTAGTATCAGACCAAGAGCGCACCACTGGCTTACTAGTGCTAGCTTCATGATGATTAGACATAGGGCCCTGCTGGACAGCAGCACTTGTTCTAAGATTGACCAGATTATCAATAATAATGGATCGTTTACAAAGCTCCTGAACCACTACATAGATGGTACCGATTTTGAATACGTCAGATGGTGCTTGTTCTTTCCTATCCTATGCTAGTATCTGAATTTTTTGTGGGCTGCTACTGTTTCTCCTGGACATGGTAAACTTCCTTCACCGCCTTGTTTCTGGGGCTGCATTCAACTGATTTCATTGTTCTAACATATGTACAACAGTATGGGACGTGTGATCCTCTCCATATCTTGTCTTTTAGGTGCTGCCAACCCTGGATGAAAAGGAGTTCGTTGCATACTTGGACACATCATAAGTAAACTTCATCTCTTTCTCTTCTAGTAAATCGGCTTTAGTGCATTACTAGAGCATGATTTTAAACATTTAATGTCCAATTCAACAACATATTAACTTCTAATTATCATGTTCATAAGCAACAGTATGAAAACTAGGTTTAGATTTTGACTTATGATGCTCCTGTTCTATCTTTGGCACGGCTCTCTTCGGGTTTGGGGGATGAGATAGTCCCCACGAAAAGTGAGGTTTTTTTTTCAAAATGATGTGACAGACGAAAAAAAGAACTTCATTGAGGCATCGTTAAGATAAAAAGTGCAATTATACTCACTGCACGAACGTGTAAACATGTAATAAACAAATTATATTATATATGTGACCAAACTATAGCAAGAGTCAGAATAAAACACAAAAAACTCAGAAATTTGTTCTACACTGAAAAGTTCAACATGTACATTTCTCCATGCATTGGACATCAGGCAATTACGCAGAACCAGATTTTCCAGTTTAATATACAGTAGCTATGTCCATGATGGTCCTGACATATTGTCTTGTAAGCATCAGAATGTCGTTGAATCATTATACATGACCAAATTTCCCAAGTTCTCTTGGCATATATGCATACCGGATGGTTTAACATATCACAAGATGTATCAATGCAGTATTGAACTTGTGATTTCATTGTTCTAACATATGTACAACAGTATGGGACGTGTGATCCTCTCCATATCTTGTCTTTTAGGTGCTGCCAACCCTGGATGAAAAGGAGTTCGTTGCATACTTGGACACATCATAAGTAAACTTCATCTCTTTCTCTTCTAATAAATCGGCTTTAGTGCATTACTAGAGCATGAGTTTAAACATTTAATGTCCAATTCAACAACATATTAACTTCTAATTATCATGGTCATAAGCAACAGTATGAAAACTAGGTTTAGATTTTGACTTATGATGCTCTGTTCTATCTTTGGCACGGCTCTCTTCGGGTATGGGGGATGAGATAGTCCCCACGAAAAGTGAGGTTTTTTTTTTCAAAATGATGTGACAGACGAAAAAAAGAACTTCATTGAGGCATCGTTAAGATAAAAAGTGCAATTATACTCACTGCACGAACGTGTAAACATGTAATAAAAAAATTATATTATATATGCGACCAAACTATAGCAAGAGTCAGAATAAAACGCAAAAAACTCAGAAATTTGTTCTACACTGAAAAGTTCAACATGTACATTTCTCCATGCATTGGACATCAGGCAATTACGCAGAACCAGATTTTCCAGTTTAATATACAGTAGCTATGCCCGTGATGGTCCTGACATATTGTCTTGTAAGCATCAGAATGTCGTTGAATCATTATACATGACCAAATTTCCCAAGTTCTCTTGGCATATATGCATACCGGATGGTTTAACATATCACAAGATGTATCAATGCAGTATTGAACTTGTGGGACATGAAAACTTTTGCTTGTCCTGAATCGTAACACTGGATGTACTGTTGAGTCTATGCAGAATATCAATTCTCTGACACATATACTGCCTTGATCGTGTCTTTAACACCGGCTATTTTGGCTGAGCTCCTTATTGTACATGTTGGAATACTGATATTCAAGTTTTGCCCACCTCATAAACATCATCACACTGGTCTGGCGATGACTTGTTCACATTGGAATATGTCTAGACAGGTACTCAGAAACGAAATCTTGGAGTCCACGAAGCCTTCTATCTACTGGATGATCTTGCGGTGAAGCCTGAGCCATGTTGGATAATACCCAGCGTTCACAAAGTGGGCTAAGCCACTATTTGAGTGTCAGCAACGTATTCACAGAAGATAGGATACAACAATACAGCACCAGCATCATATCAAGAAAGTGACCTGTATTTTTGCAAACTGAACATATGAGATGTTACTGGCACAGTAAGATTCTGATAGGCAAATATCATTTATAGATTTCAAAACATCAAAACTTCAATGGAAACTGCATGGTCTTCTAAGCATACCTAAGTTCCTCAAATTAAAACTACGAATTTTCCGTAGTATCAGCTATGTCTGTCTGAAAAGATGGCAACCATATCTCAATCCGACTCCCTCCAGTGCCTATAACTGCATCAGGCCTTCGAGGTGATATCACACGTAAAACACATCCATAATTCTCAAGTATCTCACGCGCAACAGATAAACCTGCAATGAAGTTCCATGTCATGTTATCTTCAAGCATATCATCTGCAAGGAGGTCTGATCCAAATGGGGCCAGGGATCGCATCTGAGTCTGCAAGGAGCAAACAAACAGAATTAGCGAAATTAATCACTTCAGTGATGAACCAGACAAACTGTGAAATGTGAGGGCCATTACATAGTTTGAAATTAAAGCAACACAAATTTCACCATGATTCACAATTTAATCGAATTAGTGTCACCAGTTTCAGGCAAGCAGGCATGAGAGGAAGATGCGGAGGAAGTGGAAACAGCAGAAGCATCCCAGGGATAACAAATGATTAATTATCACATTGTAGCTTTCCTTAACTAAGAATCAAGTTGCTTTCCTTTTCTACAAATAGTATGGGTCCCAGGTCCCTTATTTACGAGTCAAGCATGTAATGGGATTAGAAAGCCCCTCTTATGTGTCTATTCCCTAGGGTCATTGCTCATTTGGACAACAGCACGCCAGCACTCTTCCAATCCCATGTGCACCCTCCATTCTAGTGCTGCTCTTCTACAAATTGTTAAATATAGATTTTTGTGGTCATTATTTCCAACGCATGCACATACTTGCTGTAACTGTTATACTTAGTTACATATGACTCAACTCCATCATGTTTGCACTCTCAAAGTTTTTTTTCTCGAACACACAGGAGAGCTGCGTGTCATTGTATTAATAGTAGAAGGAGCCATACACAGACTCAAACACACCACTGACCACTCTCTCTCTCTCTCTCTCTCTCTCTCTCTCTCTCTCTCTCCTCTCTCCCTCTCTCCCTCTCCCCAGCACTCTTCCAATCCCATGTGCACCCTCCATTCTAGTGCTGCTCTTCTACAGATTGTTAAATATAGATTTTTGTGGTCATTATTTCCAACACATGCACATACTTGCTGTAACTGTTATACTTAGTTACATATGACTCAACTCCATCATGTTTGCACTCTCAAAGTTTTTTTTCCTCGAACACGCAGGAGAGCTGCGTGTCATTGTATTAATAGTAGAAGGAGCCATACACAGACTCAAACACACCACTGACCACTCTCTCTCTCTCTCCCTCTCCCTCTCCCCAGCACTCTTCCAATCCCATGTGCACCCTCCATTCTAGTGCTGCTCTTCTACAAACTCTCTCTCTCCCTCTCTCTCCCTCCCTCCCTCTCTCTCTCTCTCTCTCCCTCTCTCTCCCCCTCTCCCTCCCTCTCTCCCCCCCCCCCCCCCCCCCCCCCCCCTCTCTCTCTCTCTCTCTCCCTCTCTAACATTGCTTTGCTAAGCAAGGACTGCTAGAAGCTTCTACCAGTAAGGAACATGTTTATTAGAAGTTGAGAACATGCAGACTAATGCTGTAGTAGTATCAGTCTGACAATCAAGCAGGTGCATTTTTTCTTCACGAGTTTTAGGTTTACTAAGGAAATAACAAACTGCATTACTGCTAAATTTGTATCTTCGCTTACCATGTATTGCATGTCAGGCCCATCATCATCAATGACCACGAGAGTACCTCCTGCAGGTGCTTCACCTACATATATTTGAACTCTTCCACCATACTGTGTACGTAGAAGAGCTCCCTCTATCAAATTACTCAAGGCTTGTCTTAAAGCAGATTCCTCAACAGTAACATGAAGTGGATTCGAAATTCCTGTTATATCTAATGTGCGTTGCTGCTTATAAGCAAGTGGTAATGCTCCCGCAACTAAATCTTTCAGCACATCGCAGAGATCACATGGTCTGCCTGACAACAAAAAGATAATAACCATGAAAATTGGTTTGTCCTAAGTCAACACTTTTTTTAACTTTGCCAATCAATATGTAATTAGATTGACGACATAAGACTATTGGATTCATCATAAGAAACACTTTCACAACATATCACTTTCCATTGAAGATAATATATCGCTAACAAAGTAAAAAAAATGACTTAGGACAAACCTAGATGGACTTAACATTGTGATCGGAGGAAGTACCACACAAAGACCTACTTGTACTAACCTCAGTCGTGCAATTCATTCTGAAAATTGCAGATTCGATAATATGGAAAGGAGGGGCATGATGCATTCAATGTAAGTTTTTAATCTACTTCGGTCATTACTACCATTTTTCACATAGAAAATAGAAGCTGGGGCGAATGCCAGCTCAAAAGAGCTACTACCTCTGTTCTCATTTAGATGACGCCGGCCAGCTCAAATTTGAGCTAAGCAGCGTCAAGTAAAAAAGAACGCAGGGAGTATTTAGTATGAATATATAATCAAAATGAAAGGTAAAACAGATTCAAAAGCTCTGAAACATCCTGGCAGGATATAACAAAGAAAAATATTACCTAGCATCTTGGTGTTGAAGAGGTGCTAGCCATAGAGGTGGCATTGGCATCACCATGTCATCCTCATCAGAATTCAGCGCCAACACTGGATCTACTTTCTGTGAATCATTGCCATTTACTGATCCATAATCTGACAAAGCTCTTGAAGGATGTGGTGACAACTGAATTTTCTTTAAAGTCTCCTCACTGCTTCTGACAATGTTTGCCTATTCAGATGAAACATGATAACTTAGCTGAATAGGGGATATATGAACCAAAAAAGTAACCTAGATACCTTGTAGCTGTTAAATCTCCGTACAGATGATAGCTATATAAGAAGAGTTATAAATCAAGGGATTTTAGATTTTACAATAAGTTGTCACTTTGTCAGCATAAGGCTGCTTTTTTCCCCCATGCTTTTGAGGATTTTCTATCCTAAAGTAAGTTTCATGAGAAAAAGGTATTTCACCCAAGATTACCTTCATAAAGAAAAAAAAAAACACTTCTGTGGTGCCACAGGTATCCAACTCAAATAAGTGATGTCTCATTTCTTAGCGTTTCAACTGGGAAACTAATATGTTGAGGAAATGTCCTTATCTATAGTCATACCCTTCTAAGAGAAACTAGAATTTAAGAGTTCTTGTGAAGGCATTCGTCTAGATATCCTGGCGAGATTTAAAGTCCCCCTCCCCCCCCCCCCCCCCAACACCCACACACACACACACAAAACACAAAAAAAAAAAGTAGATGTGTCATCTGCAGCCTACTAGAGCATCTCAAATTATGTCAGCTAGCTACAGACAACTAAGCTATAAGGGAGTCCATGTCAGATTCTTTTACCTACATCGAGTAGAGGTAAAATATAAATACTATAGTAGTAGGTCTTTTGAAGCTAGTTAGACAGATTAGTAAAAAAAAGTAGTATATGTGAGTACTGGAGGGATGCTGCCTTTTGTGCTGTCCTTTACAAGGAGAGAATATGGCACAAAAACATCTAGCTTCATTGTTGGGGATTCTCTTACATTGTACTTGCTAGTTTGTATATTACTATTCCAACTCAAAGGAAAAAGGAAAAGAAAAAAAAGTAAAGAAAAAAATGAACATTTCACTAGAACCACAAGATTTTGCTTGTAAAAATAAACTTTAAATGGCACCTTAGTCAGATACACAGCATCTTGGATTTGTTGCAAAGCATCTTTCAAGTGATCACCTTGGATGAGAATATCTTCAATAATATCAAAAGAAATCTATAAAGCAAGAAAAAATCAGACTAACAAAAAAAGTACATGTGACATGCTAAAAAGATGCCTTTTGTAAGAAGAAACGACTTAAAGAAAAATATTTAGAGACCTCAGTTCTCTTCATATGAACAGACAACATCTTTGCAAGAGCTTGTATATTAGCGAGGGGGCCCCGAATCTGCAAATGATTTTTTTTTCAAGAATAAATATCTACATAAATTTTTCAATCAACATATTTTTAGGACATGTAACTTACCTGTTCTACTAAGCCACTCATCCTGACATTGTTTTGCCAGGAAGTTTGTTGAAGCAGGTATGCTTTCTACAGAGAATGGTGAGGTTAGTAAGAAATGAGAATTCTTATCGCCCTTGTGGACATGAAGAGAAGAAATCAAGATCTGAAATTTTCCTCAATAGCTCAGTTTATCAAGAACAAATCTGATGAATACATGATTTACGTGAATATAAATGGACATCTGATACATGTCCACGATATAAAGGTGAATCATAATGGACACATGATTTACGTGAATCATAATTGCACTGCAAATTACTTTTCATGCATGATGGAAAAATAAACAACAGAACGAGTACAAGCATCGCTTTGCAGCTACAGAGCCTACTTAAACAAGTCTGTTTATCATTGATTAAAAAGATTTCAAGCTCCTTCCCTGTTTCAAGTACAAGAGTATAAATCTCTGGGGTCCATGTAATGGTTATTTATATTTTTTTCTCAAAGTTTAACATAGATAAGTATTATGGCTTGCATGTATCTGTCATGGACAGTCAGCTGGACTAACTGGGCCTATCGGGTCAGATCCGTAAGGATTAGGGTCAGATATAGGATTATATATCTTGCTTAAGGGTCAAGTAAAACTCTCTATATAAATATTGATAGGGTTACAGATATGTGCGAGCCGCAACACAAGGGCACGGATAGAAGGGGACTGGGATAATAGATTGATATTCTTTCTTGCTTGCCTTTGATTGATATAATACATCTTTCTCTTTATATAGAGGCTTACTTGACATGACCCTAAGCAATATATCTCATCCTATCTCTAACCCTAAACCTAACGGATCCGGTCCGATAGGCCTGGTCAGTCCAGATGACTGCCCATGACAGTATCACTAGTGCTAATTGCTAAATAATGTCTGACAAAAAATGAAAAAGGTACCTGATCCATAACATAAGCCATTGCCAAAGTTCGAGAAATCATAAGAGCAGCATTCTTCCATTCATTAACCCGCTGAGAACAATTATTTGGCTGATCACCAGAAGTTTGAACATCCCATGCTTTAAATTTAGTATGTGGAGTTATCTCAGATGACTTGTCCATGAATGTACTGGTTTGTAACCGAATATCAGTAGTATGAGAATATCCACCATGTAGTTCTGGAAGCTCTGCAACAAGGAAGCCAACAACAAAGGGATGTTTCACCATTGGAAGAACTATAGCTCCAAATTCTGTTACAACTTCCATCTGCAGTATATATGTGACATAATTATGATGCAAATAAGATGAGTAGAAGCAGCACATAACAACTCGTCTTGGTCTTTAGGGCACCAAATAACCATGGTTTCCATAACCGGATGGGTAAGAAAAACAGCCTCATGATAGGTTCATAGGGTCAATTGGTGGTTTAGGGGAATGGTCAGTGTGGCTCATCAAAGTTAGAAATCCATATTTGTGAAATTAATTTAAAAGGGAGATAATTAATGACCTACTATGAAAGGTAATACAGAGAAAAAGCCCCAGAACCAAAGTTCCTATTTAACGTGGTACTATGAAGAGTAATTTTATTTTACCAAACTCCCCATTGAGCATTTTTCTCATTTCCTCATCACTTTATTGTTAATCTATATCAATAGGTTAAAGAAAGATTTCCAAGCATTCGATTGCATGGCACTCTTTAGCATAAATCCTAAGCAATGCTAAAGATATTAACGTGGTTGGAGGGAGTTTTACATGATGATACAAAGTTTTAATAAAGTAAATGAGATTTCACAGTACAAGAAACAGACGATGCTCCAATTGGAAGAAATAAACCGGTGCCTGTTCCGGTCTTGTCCAATAAAAATATGTGCAACTGAACATTACAAATTGGTCCAAACTTCTTTGATATGGCCAATTTTAGACTGAACCACAACAAACTGAGAATTGATGAAGTCAAAGTCAAGTAAAAATAATACTTAATATACCGCGTGATGTTATGCTACATAAAAATAATACTTAATAATTTTTGTGTAAACCACCGGCTGGAACAGTTAACTGTGGTCAAACCATTGGACCAGCATCCGTACTAGATCAAATACATTGTTCGGTTTTTCATACTTCCAATAGAAGGGGCTCCAAAGGAGAGCAAGTTTAAATGGTTTGATTAGAGTTTTGGTCCCTTTGCCAGTACATTAAAGGAAAAAAATCATCATCTCCAGAGCAGTGCAGCTGCTAGTCGCAGTTATAATTAGTTGGCCAAGCAATGTGGTGAGGTTGTAAAAGGTACTGTTACAGGAAAGACAATGGATCAATTACCTGTTGTTTTACTAGAAAAGCTTCTGCCGCTCTTAGTCCAGCTGATATAGAAAAATTACCGACTAGGACAACGATATCTCTTTCAGGGGCATTATTAATTCCAGGATATAAAGCAACTCGGCGTAGTTCCAGCTGATCCATAATATAACTACCAGCAGGTCTCACATATACCTTTAGAATACACAGTAACAAAGACAAATATTAATCATGGATGCCTAAACAAACTCAAAGATAGACAGACGAAACAAACCAAAGGGCATATTGTTCAAAATTGTTAGTGTATATAGTGTAAAGGCCCATCTAGAGGCCCATGTATCTCATGTATATAGCCCACCCTTCTAGGGTTGGAGGAATAGACAGAAAATCTTTCCTCTAGCATGGTATCAGGCTAGGTCTTCTCTGCCAGCCGCCGCCCCTCTGCTCCTGCTCTTGCCGGCGCCGCCATGGCCGGCCGGCCGCCGCCGCCGCCGCCGGGATTCCCTTCCCGCGCCGGCGTTCCTCCCCTCTCTGCTTCCCCCCCCCCCCCCCTCTCCTCTGCTCCCGCCGCCGCCTCCCAGGCCCGCGCCTGGGCCGCCGTCGCCGCTGCTTCCGCCCCCTGGCGCGGGCGCGAGGCGAGCAGGCCGCGGGCGCGGGGGCGGACGCCGAGCAGGCCGGCGGCCCGCCGCTGCCGTCGCCCTCGGCCGCGTCCGTGGCGGCCGCCGTCGCGGCCGGGCTGGGGATGCCGCGGCCAGCCCCGGCGCCGCCAGCCGCCGCGTCCCAGCCTCTCCTCGGCCGCGACCCCGCCGCCGCGCAGGCCGCGCAGGCTGCTGCGGGCGCGGGGCTGCCTCCTCCGGCGCCTCCCCTGGCGGGATTGCCCCCTCCGGCGCCCCCCCTGGCGGGGCTGCAACCTCCAGCGCCCCCCTGGCGGGGCTGCCCTCTCTGGCCTGCTCTGCCCAGATCCGGCCCATGGGTGCCGATCTGGGCTCTGGTGTGACCCAGATCCGGCCCATGGGCTCGGGCTTGGGCTCTGGACAGGGCCTGGGCTCCCATCACGCTGCCGCCGGATCTACCGCCCTTGCGTCTGCCCTCCTTGCGGCTAAGACCGAGGCCGCGGCTGCTGAGGAGCGTGTCCGTGCTGCTGCCCTCGCTTGGGAGCGTGAGCGCTCGGCGGCGGACGTCCTCGCTCGCCAGATCGCGGAGGCTGAGCACTTCCTCCTCGTCACCACAGGCACTCAGCCCGTCGCTCTCGCCACCGACGTGGGCGCCTCCTCCTCCCACCCGGCGCCTCCTGCACCCGCGACCGCCTCTGCTCCCCGCTACGACGCGACCGACCCGATGGTCGCTCAGCTGCACCTCCAGGCGGCCGGGGTCCAGAACATCCGGGCCTTGGTCACCGTCGTCCTCGACCCCACGTCCACCTCCTACGGACGCTGGCGGGACCAGGTCCTCCTCGCTCTTCGCCGCTACGCTTTGGACGACCACGTCCTCGTCGACACCCCTCCTGAGGCTCGGACCGAGGCTTGGGCTCGCCTGGACAGTGTCGCCGTGTCTTGGATCTTTGGGACGATCTCCCTAGAGCTCCAGGACATGGCCCACTCCACCGGGGGCACCGCACGCGAGGCTTGGCTCGCTGTCGAGGGGCAGTTCCTCGGCAACGCCGAGCACCGGGCGCTCCGGATCGACGCCAGGTTCCGCAACTTCACGCAGGGGGACCTCTCCGTCAGCGAGTACTGCCGGAGGATGAAGGGCATGGCCGACGATCTTCGCAACCTCGACTGCCCGGTCAGCGACCGGAACCTGGTCCTCCATGTCCTGCGGGGGCTCAACGACAACTATGCCCTCCTGCGGACATGGATTCCACGACAGCGGCCGTTCCCCACGTTCAAGGAGGTGTGGGAGGACCTCGCTCTCGACGAGATCTCCCGCGGCCTCACACCTGACGCGTCGTCCTCGTCCACCTCTACCGCGCTCGTCACTGCTCCGCCAGCTTCACCAGCTCCGCCTGCCACCCCGCCTGCCACCTCGCTTCTTGGTGCTCCTCCCCCCGGGCCAAGCGGGGGTGGCGGAGGCCGTGGCGGGCGCCGTCGTCGTGGTAGGCGTGGTGGGGGCCGTGGTGGTGGTGGCGGCGGTGGTGGGGGAGGGGGCCGTGGTGGTGGCGCACCACCAGCTTCCTCTCCTCCGACGGCTTCGGGAGCGGCACCCTGGCCATCCTTCACCCACCCATGGTCAGGGCGCATCTCCATGTGGCCCTTCTCGGCTCCGGGGGGGGTGGCTCGTCCTCCCACAGCCATGTTCACCGCCCCTCCGCCGCCGGGCCTGACTACTTGGGGTCCACCTGCTACGCCATATCCACCCACCTGGACGCCACCCGCTCAGCCCTACCAGGCCCCTACTTGGACTGGCGGGTGGGATACCGCCTCTCTGGCTCAGTCCTTCAGCACCATGGGGCTGACACCGCCAGTCAGTGCCGAGTGGATTGCTGACTCGGGTGCTTCGTTCCACACCACGCCGGACGCTGGTATTCTTTCTTCCGTCTACCCACCTCACCCTTCCTACCCTTCTTCTATCATGGTTGGGAATGGGTCCTGTCTTCCGGTCACTTCTATGGGCAACGCTTCTGGATCTTTTATTTTACCTAATGTTCTTGTTGCCCCACAAATGGTTCATAATCTTTTTCTATTCGCCAATTCACTTCTGACAACTCTTGTACAGTTGAATTTGACTCTCTTGGTCTTACTGTGAAGGATCTGGCTACCCGACGTCCTCTTCTCCGGTGTGAGAGCTCGGGTCCCCTTTACACCCTTCGCCTTCCGTCTTCTGCTGCTTCATCGGCATCCACTACTTCACCAGCTTTCGTCATGGCTCCTTCTTCTACTACCTGGCACCGTCGCCTTGGTCATCCCGGCCGCGACGTTTTGACTCAGCTTAGTCGTAGTGCAGCTGTCCCTTGTACTAAGACTACTGATGAGCACCTCTGTCATGCTTGCCAGATAGGTCGTCATGTTCGACTTCCTTTTTCTTCTTCTTCTTCACATGCGAGTCATGCCTTTGATCTCATTCACTGTGATTTGTGGACTTCACCTGTACTCAGTATTTCTGGTTATAAATACTATCTGGTGAATGTGGATGATTTCTCTCACTACTCTTGGACCTTTCCTTTACGTGCCAAGTCTGAGACTTTTCCCACCCTCTTACACTTCTTTGCTTGGGTTTCCACGCGGTTTGGTCTCACTGTCAAGGCTGTTCAGTGCGACAACGGTCGTGAGTTCGATAACAGCGCCTCCCGGGACTTCTTCCTATCTCGGGGCGTTCAGCTACGCATGTCTTGTCCGTACACTTCTCCTCAGAACGGCAAGGCTGAGCGTATGATTCGGACCACGAACGATGTCGTGCGTACTCTTCTCCTCCAGGCCTCTCTTCCGGCCCGCTTCTGGGCCGAGGCACTACACACTGCTACCTACCTCCTTGACCGTCTGCCCTCCACTGCGTGTCCCGCTGCCACCTCTCACCACGCTCTTTTCGGCACCCCTCCCCGGTATGACCATCTTCGTGTCTTCGGGTGTGCGTGCTATCCAAACACCTCCGCCACTTCTCCTCATAAGTTAGCTCCTCGTTCCACCCGTTGTGTGTTTCTTGGGTACTCCCCAGACCACAAGGGGTATCGCTGCTTTGACCTCACCTCCCGTCGTGTTCTTATCTCCCGACACGTTGTGTTTGACGAGTCGGATTTCCCCTACTCCACCTCTTCCACACCGACTCCTGATCCTCAGTTGGATTCCATGTTTTCGACTGACCCGGTGGTTCAGCCACCTATTTCTGTATATCCTTTTTCTGCAGGTTCTCCTGGTGCACCGACACCGCTTCCGGTGCCCTTTGTCGCGCCTCGCGCGGCACCGGCGCCCCCTCCCGCGCCACGCGCGGCACCGGCACCCCGGCCCCGTCGCCCCCTCCCGCGCCACGCGCGGCACCGGCACCCCCGGCCCCGTCGCCCCCTCCCTCGCCACGCGCGGCCCCGACCCCGTCGCCCACTCCCGCGCCACGCGCGGCCCCGGCGCCCCCTCCCGCGCCACGCGCGGCCCCGGCGCCCCCTCCCGCGCGCTTCGCGCAGCCTCTTCGAGTCTACACTCGACGGTCGGTGCAGGCTCAGCGGCCGTCGCCCCGGCCCACGTCTCCACCGGACCCGCCGGCCCCGCCTCGGGCCCTCGCGCGTCTAGATCCGGTGGTCTACCACCCGCCTGTCATCCATCGGGATCCTGGTCACTCCCATCCCATGGTGACACGGCGGGCTGCGGGTGTTCTTCGGTCTGCGGCTCTCTCCGCCTCCGGGGGAGAGCCGGGGATCTCTCCGGTACCCTCCTCTGTCCGTGAGGCTCTTGCTGACCCTCACTGGCGACAGGCGATGGAGGAGGAGTACGCGGCTCTTCTTGCTAACCAGACGTGGGACCTCGTGCCGCGTTCGTCTGGTTGCAATGTGGTCACCGGCAAGTGGATCTGGACGCATAAGCATCGGGCTGATGGTTCCTTGGATCGCTACAAGGCTCGCTGGGTTCTCCGAGGATTCACACAGCGGCCTGGTGTGGACTATGATGAGACTTTCAGTCCGGTGGCGAAGCCTGCGACAGTTCGCACAGTTCTCTCCATTGCTCTGTCCCAGTCTTGGCCCGTACATCAGCTGGATGTGAAGAATGCTTTTCTTCATGGCACTTTGACAGAGACAGTCTATTGCAGCCAGCCGGCAGGTTTTGCGGATTCCAGTCGTCCGGATCTTGTCTGTCGCCTCAACAAGTCACTTTATGGTCTGAAGCAGGCTCCACGGGCATGGTACTTTCGCTTCACCTCCTTTGTGGTCTCGTTGGGGTTCACCGAGTGCAAGTCCGACACTTCTCTGTTTGTCTACCGCCGTGGCTCTGAGACTGCTTATCTGCTATTGTATGTTGATGATATCATCCTGGTTGCTTCCAGTCAGACACTGCTTCAGCGCATCATTCAGTCACTACAGCAGGAGTTTGCTATGAAGGATCTCGGTGAGCTCCATCACTTTTTGGGTGTCACTGTTGAGCCTCGTCCCTCTGGTCTCTTCCTTCACCAGCGCCAGTATGCACTTGAGATTCTGGAGCGCGCAGGTATGACTGACTGCAAGCCTTGCTCCACTCCGGTTGATACACAAGCCAAGCTTCCTGCCGCTGAGGGTGCTCCTGTTGCTGACTCGACTGCTTACCAGCGTATCGCTGGCGCGTTGCTCTACCTCACCTTCACCAGGCCGGATATCACGTATGCAGTTCAGCAGGTTTGCCTTCATATGCATGATCCTCGAGAGCCACACCTTGCCGCGCTGAAGCGGCTTCTCCGATACATTCGTGGTACAGTTGACTGTGGTCTTGCTCTTCACCGATCTCCTACCACAGAGCTTGTCGTCTACACCGACGCTGACTGGGCTGGCTGTCCTGACACACGTCGCTCCACTTCTGGGTACGCCGTCTTCCTCGGTGGCAACCTGGTCTCCTGGTCGTCCAAGCGACAGCCAGTCGTCTCCCGCTCCAGTGCAGAGGCGGAGTACCGGGCTGTTGCCAACGGCGTTGCAGAGGCGTCCTGGTTGCGTCAGCTCTTGGCGGAGCTTCACAGCCCACTCGCCAAGAGTACGCTCGTCTACTGCGACAATGTCAGCGCCGTGTATCTCTCGTCAAACCCAGTTCAGCATCAGCGGACGAAACATGTGGAGATTGACCTGCACTTTGTCAGAGATCGGGTTGCCATCGGCCAGGTTCGGGTTCTCCATGTCCCAACCACCTCGCAGTTCGCGGACATATTCACCAAGGGACTTCCCTCCACGACATTCTCTGAGTTCCGCTCCAGTCTCAACGTAGTCAGTGGCTAGTTGTGACTGCGGGGGAGTGTTGTATGTATGGTGTTTGTTGTCCAGTCTTGTACTTCGCTGCGCCGATAGTACAGACTGCGGGGGAGTGTTAGTGTATATAGTGTAAAGGCCCATCTAGAGGCCCATGTATCTCATGTATATAGCCCACCCTTCTAGGGTTGGAGGAATAGACAGAAAATCTTTCCTCTAGCAAAAATCAACAGGAAATTAGCAATTTAAGTTATGGTTTACAACATTAATCAACAACAATTCATTAACAGTCCAAAATCAAATTCGAATATTTATAATACTTTTTAGCTTTCCGTAAACTTTCTTATGTACCAGTCGTTCTTTAAATAGGTTCTAGTAGTTGGCAGCCAATGTTGTGTAAACTGCACGTAAATCTTCCCATTCACGAGCAAAATTGCGCGTAGGTGGGGCTTACAGAGAGTACGGCATCGCGTGACACGACCACCCGGAACATCTCGAGCTGCTCCGCGCAGAGCCGGCGGAAGTCGGCGCTCGGCTCCGCCAGCCCACCGTCCTCGCCGTGCGGTCCTCCCTCCCCCGTCTCCCCAACCCGCACGCGCCTGAACCGCACCGGCGACGCGTTCGAGGCCCGGCGGATGGCGGTTGCCACCGCCGCTGCCGACGCGGGTCCCAGGTCCTCCTCCTCCCCATCGCCGCCCTCCCCCTCCCCTTCCCCTTGCTCCTCCTCCGCCGGTGACGCGACGTGCCGTAGAGGCGAGTGGGCGCAGGCGCAGGCGCGGCGAGCAAGCAGCCCCCGCGGGAGGGGGGCGAGGGTTGGGCTGCAAACGGGTGGCTTGAGGTGATGGGCAGCCGATGAGCACGGGCGGCGGAGGATGGAGGGGAACGTTAAGGATCATGGTCGGCCGGCCGGCCAGTGGCGGCGACGGCAGTTTGTATTGAGCGCCACTGCTGAAGCTGGCTCCTGCCTCACTGCTTGGCTGTAGTGTGTGCTGGCTGGGAGCCGTGGTCTTCGCGAGTTCGCGGACAGACGCCGATGGGGCATTATCCTTCCACTCAGAGTAATAGCCCGTGTTTTGCAATGGACATACAAAATTAAAAGAAAAAATAACTATTTTAAAGGAAAAATCATGCAAAGCATGCCGAGAGTAAAGGCGAGTAGAAACGCAAAACCAAATATTTACCAATAAGGTTAGAGTGAAATCAAGCAAAACACATACAGTCCATCTCGCACAAGATATTTGCTAAGACAATTGTCACCGTGCATTCAATTAATCTCTAACTGGATATTAATCTTTTAAGCTAAGCTCATTAATCCTCAATTCATACTACACATGTTGGCACGCCTTACGCCTATGTGACGCTGCGAGCAAAAAAAAAAGTTTTGTGCGAAATACTCGCCATGGTGTCTTGTGAAAAATCATCTTACGCATGAACTTAAGTGTTGATTTACATGTCAGGTGGATCACTTTTTAAGGATCAAATTAAAACACGCGACAAATAAAATAAATGTCTAAGTGACAATAAAAAATAAATAAATCCTACTCCAAATGATCAATAAACGACATTGTACAACCAATATTGTATCTAGCATATTGAACCAACCATATTGAGGGTGACAGATACAAACCACACACAAAAAAATTGCTTTACAGCTTCGAAATACTTCTTAGAGCACTGAAATATATAAATTACAATAGCCACAAATTTCCAAAGTATAGTAATCCACAGTACGAAATATCAATGAGGTCTTGGTAGGAGCCAGAATCATACAATTGTAAGTTGGCAGAAAAAGCAAGGACCATGTCTATTGCTAAAACGGCCTTGTATCCAAACATGTCCAGTTTCTTGCACGAGTGGAATTAGGAAAATCTTTGACAACAGTCAGAGCTCAGCTTGTGCTCCTTCCTCATTGAGGGATTCCAACTAAGGGATCAGAAGCTCAACCATAATACAGTCAAGCATATACATCCAGAATTGTATGGTAAACATGCATTACCAGCAGCTCAGTGCAAAGCGAGTAGTTCTACGGCTATAAATATATGTTACTTATGTGTAATAAAAGCAATTGTTCTGAATCAAGATATTTTTTGTCGTGGTGCCTCAAAGTACAGTTGGACTGTAGGCCAATCAGAAGGGACATTAAGGATGTAGGGATTGTCGGGCAAGAAGCACCAAACCAATTTAGATTTAATCACTGACATCTATCCAATCTTTCTACAAGATTCAGCCATCTTGTGATACACCAAGTAGAGAAACAACATACCACTTACCTACGAGATATACCCTTCATATATATAGTGGAGGAAACAACATAAACAAAGAAAGCCATGCCATAAAGAAACACACCAAAGAAGATCTAAATCTCCAAGTAATTTTCATTAATGTACCACTTGCAAGCGGAACCCATACTCTGTATGTTTCATCTGTCCTTTAACAGTGAATGGACTGTTAACAAAAATCAGAAAACAACGTACTCATGTAACTGTTTACCAAAAGCATGATTAGAAACAATGTTGAGCTCCTCTATATAGGACTCGCAAAGAAAACAGTAATGCCCAAAAATAATCCATTGGTTTGTGCAGATATAATAAATATCTTAGTCAAGTTTTACACTGTGTTAAGACACTAATGCTATGGTTGTACACATTTGCCACTGTTGTGTACTCATGATACACGAACATCACAACTTGAAAATACATGAAGCTATGGATTAATGACTTAGTGGTTGGAGCTGCAGCAAGCATTGAGCCCAAGGAAATTGACAAGCATATATCCTTTTTTTTTTTGAAAAAAACATTGACAAGCATATATTGAAGTCGTGATTGGAATCAATTAACATCAGCGTATCAGACTATTCTCAGTTCTCTGCATGTACATCAGTTGCCACATCTGAAATACTGACTATTCAGTGAGCACCTAACCTTGGGGGCATTTCCTCAAACAGCTGGTGGGCGTTGTCCCTGTGGAAACCCACTCCGGCTGCCAGGAAGAGGAGAAGCACACCGTCAGCAGAATAAACAGCCAGCACCAAATCTAGCTCCATCTCCATCAAAATCCACGGGCGCTTGATGAAGCTGTATTGGCCATCGTAGATCCACCTGCTCCTGAGTAAACAAGCTAAGGTGGACGGCCCCACCGTGGATGGAGCACTTTTGATGTGATCTGCACCTTCCTTCGATTCTTGAGGCACCCATATCGTCGAGCACGCGGCCATCGCATCCAATGAGTACAGCGGCGCATGCACCCTCCTCGATACGACGATACCGACAGTGGGACGGGGAGGCCCGACCCGGCGACCCCGCCGTGTGGTCGATGTGGGCGCGACTGGTGAGCGGCTCCCCCGGAGAAGGCCACGGCATGGTCATTGAGGTCATCATGGCGACACCCTTGGACCTCTGCTCCATATTCTAGTTGCCGGCGAGGGCGCGCTAGCACAACGGTGCAGAGCTCCCACCGCACTGGTCCCGACGACCGCGCGCTATCCCGACGGCGAGTGGGGCCGTCAGTCTCGCCGAAGGTGCAGCTGCCCGGCGACACGTACCTCCCGTGGTGGGTGGAGGCAGCCGCCCGCTGCGAGGGTGTGCATCATTGCGACGACGCCGGCCCTAGCCACCGGACGCCGCACCCTCGCCGTCCTCAACTTGGATCAGAGACGGCTCCAGGCGCGAGCAGAAGAGCTCGGCACCGGCGCTGCTTGGCCCCGGTGGGCGCGCGCGGACATCGGGCTGTGGCGCGACGGAGGCCCCAACCAGCAGGAGACGGGGAACGCGGTGGCTGGGGGCGCTGTTGGCGACTTGGGGACGAGTGCTTGCTGTCTAGGAGGGAGAAAAAATTGGAATTATAACGTCTCAAAACCAATGTTTTAAATAGCTGGCTAAGCCATGTAGCTTCAAGCTTCTAAAAACGGCTAATAGCCGGGCTAAATGGAGCTATAGCGGCAAATAGCGGCTAAATTACACGTAGAAGCAAATAGCCGCGTCCTCCTCAATCAAGCTATAGCCGGCTATAGCGGAGGCCTTAGCCAGCTATTTAAAACATTGCTCAAAACTAGGCTTCGCCGGAATGCCATCCCGCAAAATAGTTTCGCTCGTTTGCCATTATGAAACGATGGTCACACGCTAGAATGCCATTTGGCCGATTTCTAATTCATTGACTCTTTTTCTCTCTCTTCTGCCAACTGGCCGGACCAAAATACCCCTCTCTTCCCTCGTCTCTCTGTTTCTCGGGATATTTAACTTTTTACCATTATAGCGGTTGACAACTCCTCAGATATCACTTTAGCGGTTGACGCTACATTTTTACCACGACTGTAGAGAAAACGCAACACATTTACCACTTTTGCTGGCGTGGCACGCCAGTTGTGCACGCCACGTCGGACACCTGCCACATATGTTCACGACATTTACACGAAACCCCTTAAACTTCTGTCTTCTTCTCACCTAGGGTCCTCCGCGAGACTTGGGGGACTTCGCCGGCGCTCTTCACCGTGAAGAGCGCCGGCACGGTCTCCCTGCCGCGGAACGAGTACCAGCCCTTGGCCTTGGGCAGCGGCGCCAGTGCGAAGAAGTGGCGGAACACCGGCAGCGACGGCGGTCCCGCGCCGCGGAAATGGCAGAGCACGGCGAAGGCGACGAGGACGCGCCAGCCGTTGGGGGCCAGCTGCGACGGCGCGATGCCGTAGTGCGCGAGCGCGCCGGCGACGAACGGGTGCAGCGACAGCCGCATCCCCGCCGCAAACGCCTGCGCGTGCACGCAGATCGGCACCGCCGCCGCCGTCGCCCCGCCTCGGCCCCTGGGCTGCGGCGGCGGGTCGCACGCGGCCTGGGAAGCGCCGGCTAGGATGAGGCCGAACCCCTCGGGGATGCCGTACCTGGCGCGGAGCCCGGCGAGGGACTCCGGCGTGCGCAGCGTGGAGTGGAACTGCTCCGCCGCGGGCCAAGAGGGCGCGGCCCCGTCGTCTCCGTCATGGACGCGGCGGCCTGCTGCTGCTACTCCTCCCGCCGGAGCCCGGGGCTGCTTGGGGTTGCACCCTTTTCGTGTTTTATTCAGTATAGGCTAAGGCTCCCCCACCCAGCTACTTATTGTCTCGATTTGCATCTATACACGTACAAAAGCAAACATCTTTTTATACTTGGGTGCAAGGAGATTCGAGGCCGTCGACGTCGGGCTGGCATCCGCGTCCTCGTCCTCGCGCGAGATGCCGTCTTCGGCGGTGGTGGTCTCGCCGGCGAAGGTGGCCGCGCGCGCTGGTGTGGTGGGTGGCCGATCTCCTCCGGTGGCCAGCGAGTCCAGGCCCGGTGTCAAGGAGGTGGCTCTGGAGGAGTGCTGCAGTGAGGAGGAGAGGCAGGCAGCCATGGAACGGACGCGAAGCTTCGAGGAGCGCGGGTGAGAAGGAGATAGAAGTCGAGGGGTTTCCTGTAAATGTTGAGCGCGTAGCTGGCAGACGTCCTACGTGGCGTGCGCAGCTGGCGTGCCACGCCAGCGAAAGTGGTAAATGTGTTGCATTTTTTGCATAGTAGTGGTAAAAATGTATCGCCATCTGTTAGGATGATATCCGAGGAGTTGTCAACCACTGTAATGGTAAAAAGTTAAATATCCCCTGTTTCTCGATGCTGCATCTCAATCCTCTTCCTCACTTTGCTCCGGCGAGCTCAACCCGTCAGCCGGGTCCCGAGTGGACGCGGCGCGTGGCGGGAGCGGCCAGCACCGGCCTCGGCTGCCCCCGAGTGGACGTGGCGGCGACGAACTCCGGCAGCGGGGTGGGTCCCAGGTCGGTGCGACGGCATCATCTTCCTCGATGCCGCAGCGGCGGTGGCTTGGGCACCGACTGGCAGGAACTGGCGGCGGCGGCGGCTTGTCCGCTCGCGGGCACGAAGGGCTGCGACGGATATTTGGGCACCCACGGGCAGGAAGCGCGCACGGGCTGATGGGCGTCTGGTGGTGGTGGAGGTTGCGACGCTGGGGAAGGAGCTCCTGCAGGCGTCGCTCGAGGGCGCCGGCTCAGGCTGCAGTTCACCAGCGCCTCTGCAGCAGCTGCTGGTGTTGTCAGCGGCGAGTGGGAACCGGCGGCGACGGCTTGGGCACCCACGGGCAGGAACCGGCTTCGGCAGTGGCTTGGCCATCTGCAGGCACGAAGGGCGTCGGCGGTCCGTGGGGGCTCGCTTGGCTCGGCGCCAGCTGCCTGCAACGAGAGAGAAGATAGATGGGAGTCCATCACCGGATAAGGCTCCAAGGGTATAATGGTCAAGTGACGTGGTTAAATTAGGGAGAAAAGATGAAATGATTTGAAAAATATAGAAAAGGCATTCTAGGTGTGACCATCGTCGACAAACCAGCGAAACCAATTTGCGGAATGACATTCTGGCGAAGCCTAGTTTTGAGGATGGCAAAATTCCAATTTTCTCTCTAGGAGGCGAGCGCGGAGAGAGAAGGAGGTGTGGGGCTCATATGTCGAATCGTGGCTCGCGGGGGCGGGGGTGAGGGCACGCGGCGGAGTGGCGGAGCCATTCGGAGTGACTAGGATGACACTATGGTTTTAATAGTGGTAGAGAATACTAACCGACGTGTGTTTGCAACTTTTAAATGATTTAGTTAAGTAGAATTAAAGTAGTATCATTACATTTCTTACTAAAAGTAAATAGTACAAAGTTTAGTTTTCTTAGCCAGTAATTGTATGTGTATAAATAATGCTAAAGTATAGTTCACTATAGTTTTGTCCTAAGTTAAAGTGTCAAACGGGTATATTTTTAAAAGTATACAAGGTACTAAATAAATACACTTATCAAAATGTATTTCATGGTGAATTTGATAAAACTATTTAAATATTGGTGTATGTTTCAATTTAATTTTGATTTGTGACAAATCTAAAATAAACTATAGTTTGGAACCGATAAAGTATTAGTGTAGCACACAAGAATTAAGATTTCACAACAAGAAGTCATTTTTCCTTTCAAAGTAATATGGTGTTAGAGACTATGTTGTCCATTGGTTAAATCTGTTGGTATTTCAGTTAATTAGTTCTGCAGATACATAGAGAATTTATCTTCACATTTGCAAACTTTCTTGCTCCGCCAAATTTCTTAGTTAATTAGTTCTGGACTTATGCTACACGGCAGCAATATAGTTCTGGACTTATGCTTTTCTACGGGAAGCTGCCTCTTTTATATGTATCTGAAAATTCTCTATGTGACACTAATAAAATAGAGGGCGCTGAAATGAACACTTGATAAGGCAAACCTTCCTCTTTCATGTAACTGAAGAAATTCTAAAATAAGAATCCCAGAAATAGAGGATGATGATATTCTTGTTTGGAAATTTGTGGAAGTAGCACCTCAATGGACATGAAAAATTCTTGAAGCAATTTGGAAAATCCTAGTACCACAAAAATTTAAAGTTTTTATATGGAAACTTGCCCATAATAGTCTGGGTGTCCATACCAAGACTACACGCCATCACCTTATCTTATCTCTGACGTGACCCGCTCAATCTGTGGCATGGAAACTGAAGATGGCTTTCACGCCATGGCAATGTTAGCCTAAACACTAAACCATAAACGGTCAATCACCTACTATTTAGCATTTTATACAGTCTAAAAGGTCAATTAAACGGGTTAAGCAGCCATTAAACAGGCTAAACGGGTGATTAAACGGACACGGCTAGGCACTGTGTAGCTTTTAAACGCTGTGTACACGGGCTAAACGGCTGTGTAGGCGAACAATGCACCATGGTTTGTTGCACTAAAACCGTCGTTTTAAATATGCACTTCGACAATCATGGAACCTGCCAGACGAATCGTCTTTCAACTACACAGGACCTGATTGGATCATTGTTCTTCTCAACAAAGTTGACAAAGACACAAGAAACTAATGCTTCTTTTCTCGAGAATTTAGCACCATAGGAACAATGCTGTGTTTGGGAAAGGTGATTGCTCCATCTCTGCATCGGTTATTTTTCTGGAAAACTACCTTGTCACCCTAAACCTAGGCGCGGTTGTTGCATCACCTTCAATAAAGCACGAAAATCCTTGTCACTCAGAGACAACTCTTGTACATCAGGATGCCCACAGTCCGTCTCAAAAAAGACTCCCAAATGAGTTCTGTTGAGCAAAACGTTGATGATGGATGTCCCCTCCCTCAGAATGAATAAAACTCAATGTGGATGCTGGCTTTGACCCTAATACAATATCTAGTTGGGATTTACTATACTTGGGTGAAATGGTCTTTTCAGGTAGGGGCGCTCTAGCGCCGCCCCCCCCCCCCCCCCCCCCCCCCCCAAAAAAAAAAGAAAAAGGAAAAAGCGCCAGTGTTTTCAAGTTTGTCCAACGACCGTTTATGTTGTTCGGCGGATGAAGCCGAATGTCTAGCAGCCTTAATAGGCGTGCGCAGAGCTCTGCCAGTTTTCATGAGGCCTATTTAGCTAGAATTAGACTACTTGGGCACGGTTCAGACGCTCAATGATAGTACTCCAAATTGGTTCTCCAGCTGCATCATTGTTTAAGAAGTAAAGAAAACTTTGAGAATGTTCAAGTGTTCCAAAGTTTCAAAGTGCGATAGGAGTGCAAATGGAGCTAGTGGCTCATAAATTAGGGCAGATTGGTAGGAGAGAGCTCTCTTCATGTTTTGTTTCCAAAGGTGTTTCGACCTAGGTGTCGACAGCTTTAGAGTATGATTATAAACATGGTTTGTTATTTTAATATAAGCCCCCCCCCCCCCCCCCCTCCCCCCTAAAAAAACAAAGTAGACGTTGAAAATTTTACTTACCTTATTCAATATATAGTTGAACTTTCATTATTTATTTGACACTCCCATCCTATTCCATCTGTAACGTCCCCCGAGTCCGGACCCGCTTACACCCAACAGCTTTTTAGGATCTCAAGACTACCCTCACAGATCAACACAGGTCTTTTCTGCGCATACTATCGTAGAAACCATTATCCTAATCGGCCCATACAAACTGGCCCAAAATGCCCCGCTTCATTTAAGTCATTCGAAGCGGTGTAATAGACACAACGCTACAGTATTTCTGCTAATAGTTATCCTAAGCGGCTCAAACAACGTCGATTCCATTAACTAGTTATTCTAACTGGCTCAATTTGTGCCGCTTTCAATAATTAGTCAGCATGAATGGTTCCGCTTCAAAAATTCATAACTTTTGCATATGGTCTCGAATGGAGAGAAGCTTTATACAAAATTTATAAGTTCTAACGAGATCAAAAATATCTTTGAAGTTACTCAATAGAAAGTATTTTTGGTCAGTAGCTAAACTAAATATGTGGAGTAAAAGAATTCTCTTTATATATTGCTTTCTATATATTGCCCTACCATATCATATGTCATGCTATTATCGTACCACATGCTAACTATTGAGTTGCATGTACCAACCAGTTCAACCCAAAAGCTTAAGCTGATGGGGAGAGGTGGGCAATTCACTTATACTCCAACACTCCCCCTCACGTGCAGGCTCCCCCAGGCCGCATACGTGGAAATTGGAGTGGGCTACAATTATTTTATTTAATCGCGCCCGCCAGGATTCGAACTCGAGACCTCTGGCTTTGATACCATATTGAGTTGCATGCACCAACCAGTTCAACCAAAAAGCTTAAACTGATGGGAGAGGTGAGCAATTCACTTATACTCCAACACTAACAACGAACAAATTGGTCTGAATCTGGTCACCTCTCCAACAACAACTTAGTTTATTCCTCGAAGTACCCATAGCAATTGATGTCATCTGCGTCTTTATAATGGAACTATTTAATTTCCATTCTAACTGTACTGATGATTAAAACTTCAGCGAGCGTGTGTCGGCTCATTAGAGTGGGGAGCTAGCCATCCCGAGTTCAATTCCCGCGGGTCACATTCCTGATAAAGCACTGCTGCAAAAACTGTTACCTTGGCCTATATAAAGCGCGTCAAAACAGTCCGTTTAGTTTACGTCATTCTAAGCAGCGTGACCTATGCCGGTTAGAATAAGGTCATTTGAGGTTCTTGATGCAAAAGGCATGTTTAGAACAAAGAAAACCATATAAATTTTGAAGGACTATTCCAGTCATAAAGCAAAAATTTCTACATACCCTATATATTGGAACAAAGTATTGTACACAATGAAATCATGTAGGATTCTCTTGGAATGCAAAAGTGGCAGAAATTGTACAGGAAATTAACTTGCGGTTGGAACTCATGGAAACTTTATTTAGGTCTATTTCATTTTTTTCCCACCTATGTTGCATTCGAGGGTCATATTCAAAACTTTTTGTCTTTGAATTCAAGTAGGATTGCAAGTGACATGCAACTTCAATTTTCATTTATTTAAGACTATTATGTTCCCATTAAGCTTTAAAAATTACTCCCTCAGTCCCAAAAAAATGATATTCTAGCATTCAAAATTTGTTCAAAAAACAATGATGTTTTGGGATTTAAACCTCATGGAAGAATAATCTGGCGCATTAACTCATGCATGCCTAATTAAATGGAAACTAATTTTTCTCTAACTTATACATGTAACTCAACTAACTGAGGGTACATGTGCCTTTTCCATTCATCCTTAATTTGTCTGAAAAATGCTAAAACATCATTATTTTTGGACGGAGGGAGTACTTGTATATTGTTTTCATTTTTGTAAAACCCGAAATGTAAGTGTTATTAGAAACGAACAATAGCAATAAGCATGATCAATCACCACTGCATTTAATCTAAATTGAACAACGGCTGGAATTTTAAAATATATTTTCGTTTCTAAAGAAAGTTAGCATAGATTTCAATTTAGATTAGCTTAAGGATTACTAAAAATCATTCCATAAAAAATTAAAACTATACAACGACTGCCGGTACAATCACTTATTGTACTAGTGGGTACACATATACTGGGACAAAGATACAAATGACATTAAGAAACTCAAAGGCATGAGCTATCAAAATAAGCCGATGCTGGTGAAGAATCAAAGTGAGGGTCGTAGTGCTTATTAGGCGCCGCCGGTCTCCTCGCTGCCCGGGGGCTTGTAGGCGATGAACATGATACACTGCACCTGCCTGACGTTGTCGAAGCCAAGGATACGGATGTAGCAGTCGGGGTAAGCCTTCTTGGCCTCCTCCAGCTCGGCGTACACCTGGACGGCGTCGGTGCACCCGAACATGGGCAGCTTCCACATGGTCCAGTAGCGCCCGTCGTAGTACCCCGGGGACCTGGCGTTCTCACGGTACACGAACCCGACCTTGCTGAACTCGAGGCAAGGGATCCAGTTGTTCCGGATCAGGTAGTCCATCTGCTTCAAGAGCTCGTCCTGGGACAGAGGCGGCAGGTAGGACAGGGTCTCAAATTTCTTGATCCCAACCGGCCACACCTGAACAACGAACAATGCAGAAACATATATATCATCAGTTCTAACTTTACTATTGAGTTGCATTCAGCTCACATATGAACACTAGCAACTAGCAAGAATATCTGGATTATGTTACCTGCATGCACCTGATCCTTCCGCCGTTGCTGACGTTGCGGAAGCTGGAGCTGCTGGAGCGGCGGCTGACGGGGAGTCTGGCGGTGGGCTTGAGCCCCTGGAATGGAGCGACGGAGGTGGCGGCAGTCGCGGTGGGGGCCATGGTTTCTCTAGCTGAGGAGACGAGCTACAGAGCAAGAAAGCTATGCTGCCATGCCACCTCCGTGCTCGTCTGTCGAGTTCAACTCCCCGGTTCACATACCAAAATCAGAGAAAGGACGTGCACCACAGATATCTGGATGGGGAAGGAGTGGCTGCTGTGCGATGTCATCCGTACATGCAATGTGTGGCTGATGCGGCAACTGTTGCTTCGCTACGGAGCCACACACTCCGGTAGTCCGGATGTACGTTGACTTCGAAACGAAGATGGCATATGCGTCCGGGTGCGATCGAATCCAGCGCGAAAACTACAGCACGCACACACTGCAAGTGTTCATATAAGCTGATAACGATCGACAGATTTTCGGTTTTGTTCTCTTCCTTTCATGTCCAATTGCACTAGTGTTGGTGTGCTATCTGTACGTTGTTCTGCATATTGGGAAGATTGTCGTCTTCTTGTGAGTTGTGATAGGTGACAGAGCGTTACCAGCACAACACAGTGATATAGCCTTTTTCCCTTCTCCAAATTTTCCTATGATTGTAGCCCAAGGAAGATTTGACTTGATGACAGAGAAGGAGCATTTTAGGACCAATATCTTCTAAGAATGATGATGATCAACGAAACAACATGCATATAAATCTCCGTCCTAGAGGAACCCCGTCAAGGCAAGTGAACCTTTGTTTGTTCTGGATAATTGCACGCTGGGTTGTTCGAGGTCAGAAGCCACCTAGAACGTCCTCAATTGCGGTTGAATATGAAGGAAGATCAGCGAAATGGTAGAAATGGTTAATGCTATGTTTGGATGTTAGTATTGGAGGGTGGAATTCGGAATTGGAATTTGCTGTCACCAATACCACCGTTTGGATGTCAAACGAATTAGGAAACGGAATCAGGAGCAAATACCATGCGGTATTCGATTCTCTTGCGCACGCCTCCTCCCGATTCAGAGGCTCCCACCTCGGTATCGTGGGGCATTCACCCGGCGACTTCCCTCCTCGTCCTTCTCGTCGGAAAAAAGAGCCCCCTCCTCGAGCTCCAAGGTCCGGCCGCCGGTGAGGCCCGCGCGTGGCTGGGCGGAAGGACTACCGGCGGCGACCTCCCTCAGCTTCTACTCCCAGCCCGCTACCCCTCCTGATGCCGCAAAATCCACCCGCCCGCGACGGCAGCCGGCACGCGACTAAGCGGATGGACGGCCGGCGCGCGGCTAGGAGAAGGGACGGCCGTCGGTGGCGGCCCCTCTTCATCCTCGTGGCCGGCTCGAGCTTCGCCATGGCCAAGATGGAGGAAATCGGCAGTGGCGGTGGCGGCGGCGACCCCTCTTCATCCTCGTCGCCATGGCCGAGAGGAGTCTGGCGGGAAGCAGGCCCTCTTCTTCCTCGAGGCCAGCGGCGAGCAGCGCCGCCCTTCCTTGGCAGTCGTGCCTTTTCTTCCCCCTCCGGCGTCCCCTCTCTTTCAATTCCATTGTGGTATGCGTCCAAACGGGAAATAGAATTGGATGCTTCAGATAATTCCAAAAGTCAATGCAGTAGACACCCAAACAATAGAATTGAATTGCAGTCCATTTCAATGCCATGGCTGATTTGGTATTGAACTCAATTCAATACCATGGTCTCCAATATCAACATCCAAACGCAGCCTAAGTGTATTTGTGATTTGATCTATTGGATACTATCAATTAATTGTGGTCCTTTATTTATAGAGTGTGGAAGTCTTGCCCCATTAGAAGTTGAAACTCTTAAAAATTACTTGCTAAAATTCAACTTCTAACTTGGATTATGCCGACAAGCCTGGCTAGTTTTCTGAGATGCGTCAACTCGACAAGATTCATGCAATGCAGAAGTCTAATTTGCATTTTTACAAAGTCACTGAAAACTGCATTGGCCGGTTTTAGAACCCGGTAACCAGTTGTTCCAATCTTTATCATCAGATCACCTATCTTCAAACAAGTTGCCATGCTGACATGTTGGGTTGTTTATTTGGCTCCATAGAAATAGTAAATTCAATGACTACAAGAGACAGAAATGGAGTCAGCTATCTTGAAAGCTAGCGGCTCTAAGATTTTCTGAGGTTTCAGATGTAGGATGTTCCAAACAATATTCTCGCAGCATGTTGCATATCATTTGCATGTTCCAGCCATATGAAACATAGGAGGATAACACATGTCAGCAAATAAATAGACATTTCCTTTGTGTTTAGCCCGTTCTAATTCTTACTTTTTCTTTCCATCAGCATTCTAGCTTGGCTAACGGATCTAATAAGATGCATGGATGAGCTCCTCTTTAAGCAAAAAAATCTAAGTAATCATTGGGCATTCCCCCAACTGTTTCGTAAAAAAAAAAAAAGAGCACAGCGTGATGAAAGAACGAACGTGTATATTTGAGAGATGCATAAGAACAAAAACACGAGTAATCAACATGATCTCTTATTTTTTGAAGGATTGGTAGATACATCATACATATACATATCATATTATGTGTTAACTGTGTATAGCCGGAATTGCTTTGGAGGTAATAACTCTCGGGGTTGAGGGAATGATATACATGAGCACAAGCCATGGATACAACAAAAGCCAGCATGGAAATAATAAAAAGAGGAAATCAAGGTGACACGAAACGAAACTGAACAGAACACTTTACCCATATCATGGTCGCTCATGCAGGAGCTGAGTCTCGGTAGCTGCACTTAGGCGGCGCCCTGGGGCTTGTAGGCGATGAACATGACGCACTGCACCTGCCGGACGTTGTCGAAGCCGAGGATGCGGATGTAGCAGTCGGGGTAGGCCTTCTTGGCCTCCTCGAGCTCGGCGTACACCTGGGTGGCGTCGGTGCACCCGAACATGGGCAGCTTCCACATGGTCCAGTACCGCCCGTCGTAGTACCCCGGGGAGGTGGAGTTCTCGCGGAACACGAACCCCACCTTGCTGAACTCGAGGCAAGGGATCCAGTTGTTCCGGATCAGGTAGTCCACCTGCTTCAGGAGCTCGTCCTGGGACAGAGGCGGCAGGTACGACAGGGTCTCGAATTTCATGTTGTCATAAACCGGCCACACCTGAGCGACAACGTACGAATAATGCATGCAGAAACATGAAGATATATCAGCTCTAACTTCCTATTGAGTTGCATTCAGCTCAGATATGATAAGAATATAATTGCAGTAACTATGTAGATCAATTATGTATGTTCATTACCTGCATGCACCTGATCCTCCCGCCGTTGCTGACACTGCGGAAGCCGGAGACGCTGGAGCGGCGGCTCACGGGGAGTCCAGCGGTGGACTTGAGCCCCTGGAACGGAGCGACCGAGGTGGCGGCCATCGTGGCGGGGGCCATGGTTTCTCTAGCTGAGCAGACGAGCTAGAGATCTAGCGCGTATAACTGCACTTGCTTTAGTTGAGGCCCTATGCAGGGTGGTGGCAAGGAGGGTTTATATAACCAAACCAAAGGGGATGACAGGATACGGCAGGAGTGGCTGCTGTTTGACAATCCAAATGTTTGTGGCTGATGCGGCGTCATCGATCTGCCCTCTCGTGGCCAGCGAGCCTGATGCACCTTCTTATTCCATACGGGAATGCAGGCGGCTAAGCAATTTGATTCTGCGTCTTGGCCGTTGCTATTGGAAGTTTTACAAAAAAGGGGTTTTGGTCCTAGATGCCGGAATATAATGAGTGGGCTGCTTGGGTCGTTTTTAAGTAGAGTGCTGCTCAATGGGGTCCCCGGTGAGATTCTATATCATCGGCGAGGGTTTAGGCAGCGCAGCTACTGGGCTCAGAACCAATAGTAGCATTTCACATATCCAATATTCAGGTTCAGACACATTTCCCTTGTGAAATTTTGGATTTCCATACAAATATCTTGGCCTTCCCCTCTCTATCAACAAGAAGCTAGCCAAGCACATTTGCTTCCATTGATTAAGAGAGTGGCTGATCAATTACCTGAATAGCACATTTTGCCATTGCTTTGGAACTTCCCCTTTGTTTAAAAGAAGTGGACAAGATCCGTTGCAACTTTTTTATGGAGGGGCAGGAAGGAGGCCAACGGTGGGCATTGTTTGATTGCATGGCCCAAAATCCGTCGCCCGAAGGAGTTAGATAGCCTGGGTATCTTGAACCTATGAAGTTTCAGTTGGGCGCTCAGAATTCGCTGGTTGCATAGCAAGACGGAACCTGAAAAGCCTTGGGCAAACTTTCCAATCACAATCCATGGCTGTGCTCAGTCTTTTTTTTTTTTTTTTTTTTTTTTTTTTTTTTTTTTTTGCTGTTGTCGTTGCCTCGGAGATTGGCAATGGGGCAAACACTAAATTCTAGACCGCAGCTAGATGGCTGAACGGTGCTCCATGGAACTATTGGCTCCCAACCTATTTGCATGTGTGCCGAAGAGACGTGCTATTAAGCGCACGATTCAAATGGCTCTAATAGATAATTGTTGGTTGCAAGACATCCAAGGCCATTATTCGGTAATGGTCGACCTATCTGAAATTCTTTGATATTTGGGACTTGGTACAACGTACAAGAGGTCCTGCTCCAACCAGAGGTTGGAGATGCACTACTAAAAAAACATTAGTAGGGGCGGGTTAAGAGGGGTTATGCGGCCACCCGCACCTAAAAATGAGTGCCATTTCCAGGAGCGGGTCAGCCCATAGCCGGCCCTTGGAAATCTATCTACAAGGCCAGGCCTTAGCTACAGTAACCAACACCCCTTTGTAAGGTCGGGCAACCTTTTTACCCGCTCCTAAAAAACCGTTGGCCCTTACAAATGTTTTGTGTAGTAGTGATGTGCATAAATGGAAGTTTGAGGCGTCAGGACATTTCTCTATTAAATTAGTATATGAGACTCTCTTCCATGGAGCCTCGCCCAGGATTGATCAGGCTCTTCTTCTAACGCACCAAAGGCCTGAGTCGTCTTATTGCTGCTCAATCTCATGGTTACCAGCGTCTTGGGGTGGGTGTGGTCGCCTCACGTTTAGAACGGGTGCACATGTAATCTAAGGACAGAATGGGTGTGAGTGGAATGTGCTTGTATGGCTATTTTAGTATTTATTTCTATATTTTAATGCAATGATAAGCAACTCTCCTCCATGTAGCTGCTGGTCCACAGGCAAAAGATGTGAATCGACCACAGCTTGGCTCTCGTTGTCTTGGGCCCCAACCACTCGGGATGCGGCTATTAGCTTCATCCAATTCGATAGATGACGCACCATCGAGTACAACAAAGCATCTTCGGCATACAACTCGATAGATGACGAACGAGATAGTCCCGGCCAGGTACTAGGTACCAAACGGCAACGAAGCATCTTCGTAACCTGTGAAAGCCCAAGTCTGATACGACAAGGATGACGCCTCATCAGAGGGAGTCCTTTTCTTGAATTCTGAGACCGGCCTTCACCGGCCCGGGCATCGTTCCTCGTTCGGTCATTCCTACCTTGTCAAGGCACATGCAAAGAGTAAGATCGATGTACATTTTAAAGATGCATGTCGATATTTTTTTATAAGGGAAATTTTATTAAATTTAAGGTTTTTATATCGAGCTGATACAAAATCCCTGAACCAAACTCTCGGCCTCTGCATTACAGGATACACATAGCTAAAAGAAAGAAACAAAAGATGAAGAATCATAGCGCTAATGACTGTCAATCATCCATACGCCCAGATAAAAAACTCTTGTTAGCCACTTGATCGAAGTGTTGTGATACCACTGCAACCAAGCCCTATGAAGCTTGTTTTTGTAGTATAATCCATGAACGAAGCCAGTGGATAACCGAGAATATAACCTGCAATGGAGAAGGGTTAAGTTTTCATTCAAAAACACAATTATTCCTGCATAGCCATAACGACCAACAAGTAGCAACCGTTCCTAGCAGGACTAATGGTTTCATTTCTTTGCTTATACCCAGTAGCCAATTCCCAAACATATGTGAGACGCTACGAGGCTGCGGAAGACCTGAAGCCGCATGTGTGATGGACCATACTAGGTGTGCAAAATGACAGTCAAAGAACAAATGCTGAATCGATTCATCATTAGCACAGAAGCAATCTTTCTTGTTGCCTTGCCGGTTCCTCTTAGCTAAGTTGTCTTTTGTCAACACCACCCCCTCGTAGATACCATAAAAAAATCTTAATCTTTAGAGGGGCTTTCAATTTCCACAGATATTTGTTCAGGTTGGGTACATCGATATGTATCATGGATAGATAGTGAGATTTCACTGAGAACTGTCTAGAAGGGTGTAAGTTCCAATGAAATTCATCTTTTTCTTGGATTAGCACTATGTTAGCAATACGTGACCATTGGTGTTCCATGCTACTAACTTATTGCCTATGAGATCTCTACGCCACGAAATATTAATGGGTGATGAGTTTAAAACTTCTGCTATAGTATGTTGTTTGTGCCGCGCTATGCTATATAGACAAGGATACTGGTCACGCAGAGTTGCATTTCCCAGCCACACTACCAGAAACCGGCTCTTTGCCGTGTGTTTAGACCTTTGTGTGTATTTTATCGAACACACGGCAAAGAGCCTTTGCCGTGTGTTTTTTACCAACACACGGTAAATGCTCTTTGTCATGTGCATTTTTATACAAGCACACGGCAAAGGCCACCCCGGCCCCACCACTCACGCCCGCGCCCGCCTCTCCCCTCGGTTCGCCCGCCCGAACGGGCCCCACCACCGCCCGCGCCCGCCTCCCCCCTCGGTTCGCCCGCGCGCCCCGGCCCCACTACCGCCCAGGTCGTCCTTATCTCCCCCTCCCCCAATCACGCCTCATGCCTATCTCTTTCTCTCCTCCTTCTCTCTCCGCTCGCCCCACTCACGTTCCCTCGGTTCGGACAACGGCGGCGGGCTGGAAGGCGGCCGGCGCGGTGCGCGGCGGCCCCCTCCTCTGCCTCCCCTCCCCCTCCGCTCGCCCCTCACCGACAGTGAGGAGCAGCGGCGGGGCGAGTGCGGCGGCAGCGCATGAGGAGCGGCAGCGGCGGCGGCGACGATGCATGAGGAGCACCGGGATCCTCGTCGACGCGCGGCAGCGACCGAATCTTGGAGCTCCACGCTCGGAGGCGGCCAGATCCGGGATGATGAGGATATCACTCCTTCGGATGCACATAACACTCCTCCGCTGGATATTCAAGGTCCAATCACTAGAGCTCGTGCACGACAATTGAATTTAGAGGTGAGCTCGTTCCTAAGCACTTCATTTTATGATTTTGAGAATAGTTTGCTACCTAATGATTTTATTGTGCTTAGGAACCAAGGAGAGGACCAGAAGCTTCATGGAGAAGGGCTTGGAGGCGCGGAGGACCAGCGAAGGAGCGCAAGACAAGGCGGAGGCCCAATACAAGTCGACTTCGAGTCCACCTCGAAGTCCAGGAGCAGTCTGCCTTAAATTGGACGCCCAGGCTACATACGGACTCCGTTTTTGACGATCCACATATGGTTGGAAACATAACTTCATAATGTATGCAATGGCATCGGTCCCAAGTCCAAAAGAAGTCTAAGTAAACCAGAATCATTGAAAAAAGATGACGTCCAGAATCTGCGTCGGCGGTGCGTCGCTGTATTTTGGCCTTTGGGCCATGTATCATTGATGAGCCCATTAGGGGCGCGTCCAGGGAGTTGACCACGACCCTAAACTCTATAAGTCAGTCGCCGCCACCCATGTTAGGGTTTGGGTTTTGTTTAGATTATTCTGTCAAGAACAGTTTCGCCGTTCATCGGTTTGTGAGACCCCAACTCGTGAGATTAATCTTTCATCTGCAATTTGGGTTGCATTCTTTCTTGTTCTTGCTTGTGCTCTTCGATTCGCAGGCATGGATTAGCCTTCTTGGCGAGGTCGACCTAGCATCGCTGGTCGATAACCTGAGGATATGTTGTGCTATGATTGCGGGGTTCGGGACGTGTTGTTCGGAAGCCGGATCGATTTGTGTAGCGACTCCGCCAAATCGAGAGTTATCAGAACCTTTCGGGAGATTGGGAACCCTAGTCCCCATCATGGGAAAGGCTTTGCCGTGTGCAACGGGCACACGACAAAGAGCGGGAATCCGGTAGTGCCACTTGTCTTCCTAAAATCTGATTTGCCCCCATCCTTAAGTTTGAGGTTCCAAAAGGGAGGAACTCTCGTTTTACCTTCACCAGACTAGCCCAAAAATGTGAATCTCCATTTCTCCATTGGACCTGTGATAGAGGTTTTAATTGAGAAACTTATTATGCAAAATCTGTTGCGAAGTCCTATCAGATGTGAGCAGCCTAAAGAGCCACTTACTAAGCAAAGCGGTGTTCTTGATATCCAGATCATGAATTCCTAGCCCCCCTTCATTCTTTGGTTGACACAAAATACTCCATTTGGCGAGGTGGTGTTTTCTTTTTTGATCATCGATTTGCCAAAAAGAATCTAGACCGATAATAGTCCAATTTCTACAGCACACCTCTGGGGATTGCAAAAAAGGACATCATATACATGGGTAGGCTACTAAGAACTGAGTTTATCATTGTCAAATGCCCTCCCGTTGGGAGATGTTTACCTTTCCAGCTACTTAGTCGTTTTTCAAATCGCTCCTGAACTCATTTCTAGTCAGTATTTGAAATTTTCCTATAATGAATAGGAATCCCAAATGACTATTCTGTGAAGCCACCAGTTCCACAGTTTTATACTCGACGTGTTCAGCCATCCTCTCAGCCTCTCTCTCCTGATGTTGCTTCCTCTTCGGATGCGCCTTCCTCTCCAGATGTGCCATCCTCTCTGGATGCGCCTTCCTCTCCAGATGTGCCATCCTCTCTGGATGCGACATCTTCTTTGCTTGAGTTATCTTCCATAGAGGATTCTTCGCCTGAGCAGTTCCTCCGACGTTGAGATCGTACTACTCATCAGCGTCCTGATTTTTATTCTCCTTCTGCCTATTCCGCTGTGGTTCTTTCTGAACCTAGCTCTTACCATGATGCTATTCTTCATGAGGAATGGCAGCTTGCTATGGCTGAGGAGATTGCTGCTCTTGAGCGCACTGGCACATGGGATCTTGTTCCTCTTCCTGCTCGTGTTCATCCTATTACATGTAAGTGGGTCTATAAGGTTAAGACTCGTTCTGATGGTTCTCTTGAGCGCTTATAAAGCTGCTCTGGTGGCTTGTGGTTTTCAGTAGGAGCATGGTCGTGACTATGATGAGACTTTTGTGCATGTTGCTCATATGACTACTGTTCGCAATCTTATTGCCGTGGCTTCTGTTCGTGAGTGGTCCATCTCTCAGCTTGATGTCAAGAATGCCTTTCTTAATGGTGAATTGCATGAGGAGGTGTATACGCGTCCTCCACCTGGTTATTCTGTTCCTGAGGGTATGGTTTGTCGTCTTCGTCGCTCACTTTATGGTCTTAAGCATGCTCCCCGTGCTTGGTTTCAGCGCTTTGCCTCTATGATCATTGCTGCTGGTTTTTCTGCCAGTAATCATGATCCAGCGCTTTTTGTACACACTTTCGCTCGTGGTCGGACTCTTCTCCTTCTTTATGTTGATGATATGATCATTATGGGAGATGATTCTGAGTATATAGCCTTTGTGAAGGCGCGTCTCAGTGAGCAGTTTCTGATGTCTGATCTTGGTCCTCTTCGTTACTTCCTTGGGATTGAGATTTCCTCTACTCTTGAGGGGTTCTATCTGTCTCAAGAAAAGTACATTCATGATCTTCTTGATCGTGCTGCTCTTACTGATCATCGCACCGTTGAGACTCCCATGGAGCTCAATGTTCATCTTTGTGCCACTGACGGTGAGCCTCTCACTGATCCTACTCATTATCGTCATATTGTGGGGAGTCTTGTTTATCTTGGTGTCACTCGTCCTGATATCTCGCATTCTGTGCATATCCTAAGTCAGTTTGTTTCAGCTCCCACCCAGCTCCATTATACTCACTTACTTCGTGTCCTGCGTTATCTTCGTGGGACTATATCTCGTCGCTTGTTCTTTTCCCGCTCTAGCTCTTTACAGCTCCAGGCATATTGTGATGCTACTTGGGCTAGTGATTCCTCTGATTGTCGATCTCTTTCTGCCTTTTGTGTGTTTCTTGGAGGTTCTCTCATTGCTTGGAAAACTAAGAAGCAGACAACAGTTTCTCGTTTGAGTGCAGAGACTGAGTTGCGGGCTATGGCTCTTGTGACAGCAGAGGTTACTTGGTTACGGTGGTTGCTTGAGGATTTTAGTGTTTCTGTTACTATACCGACTCCTCTTTTGTCTGACAGTACAGGTGCTATCAGCATGGCTCATGATCCGGTGAAGCATGAGTTTAGTAAGCATGTTGGTGTTGATGCTTTTTATACACATGCACAGGTACAGGATGGTATTGTTGCTCTGAGTATGTGCCTTCAGAGATTCAGTTGGCTGATTTATTTACCAAGGCACAGACTGGAGCTCGACACAGATTTTATCTCTCCAAACTCAATGTTCTCGATCCACCCTGAGTTTGAGGGGGTATTAGATGTATATGTATTCTTGTAGATTCCCCGTTGTATAAAAGGTTTTGTGCATATTTTCTAATACTTATACCTGTATATATTTGGGCCTAGAACGCCATATTGAATACAAGTGCTATTCATAACAGCAGCAACGTTAGCTTCTTCATTCCTCGACGTCCTCAAATGAGTCCGGAACATATGTGTCACCGGCCAGTGAGTCATGGACGTACCGCCATGATCGACATCAGACTATCGCGAGCGGAGAACTGTTGGCTTGTTGCTGCATGCAGATGGCATCTTGATAAGTTCGATCCCTTCGCAAGCTGCCACGCGCGGATGGCACGGACAAGAAACGCTCGGGCGTGGCGGAGCTCGAGTTGCGCTTAGCGTTGCACGCGTCGGGCGCGCATGCATCGAGCGCGCACGACACGCCTCTTTGTCGCTTGTCCTTGATCCATCATATGCAAAAGAAGTGCGCGCGAGAGAGAGGGGGGAGCTCACAAGAAAGGGAAGTGAGAGAGAGAGGGGAGGCCAGAGTACTACTCGGGCTAAATAGGAGAGAGGGGAGGGGAGAGATGCATGCATGCAAAGTGAGAGTAACGTCCATCTAACGGGAGGCCAACGGCTTTGGAAATAAATTCGCACGGAACGAGCGACGCATGCAGCCAGCGCCTTGTACCATGAGACAATTCAAAAATGTAGTTGCGCCTGCTATCGTGAGGCGGAGGGAGTACTTCACTGAGTAAATTGTGAAATATTGCAAATTCAGACTCAGTCCACAAAGAAACCCAACACGACAGCACTCGAAATTTACAAGGAAGCAAACCTACGCTATCTGCATGCTTGTATCGTAAATAAAACATTTACAATGTAGATAATCTCAGAAGAAAAATTTTGCATGTCAGAAATGTTTTTTGTGCAATTACAGCAGGTGTTCTGCCTTATCATTATTGTAGAAGAGTAATGAGATAATTTGTCCTGGGCTGTTTACCAGGCTACACTGAGAAAAAAGAGAAGAAAAAAACAACACTTCTGGTTACATCATGTGCTCCTAAATGAACACATTGTTCTCAACATCTGTTTCCTCATCTCAGAAATGTGCCTTCTCTTTAACTAGCTTATATACAAAATCCACGAACCTTGAAGGGCTGGATGCCCAATAGTGGAGGGAAATTTCAACCTATGGAGCAGGGTTCGAACCCTCCTTCCCCACCTTCTCTCTATTTTTGGCTTGTGTTTACACTTTGGGCCTCCATTTGCTTCACTGGGTCAGCTTGACACCGGTTTTCAGCCAAAAGACGCTGAGAATATGCTCTTAGATCTGATTTTTAGCAAACAGATCTTTTATGTGAACCGAACCGGCAGGGTCACGGTTCATAGTTTTTCTGGTCAGACTATTGGTCCAGTCTGGTCTTTTGTTCTTTGGACTGAACTCAACTGTTGGAACGCCAGAAAGGACCACCTGATTCAGTTGAAGTTTCAAAGATATCGTGAGAAATAAAAAGCAAAACTAATTTCTAAAAACAAAACACAACAAAAGGCACACACCGATGTGCAGTTCAGTGAATTCTTAAGCCAGCCAACCATGCAGCAGCATGTAGCTGAAGGCATAAACGGGCAGCCGCTGCCAGCCCCGCCACAGCCATTCTTGTTAAATGCATGAATAATGCAGAACAAGATGCCACTATGTTAAAAGGCAGCCTGCCAGGCTCCATGAGATTGGTAATGGAAGTAGGGTGAATTTTCTGGAAACAAGACAATAAGTTAGAGGTTTAGAGCAGGTAATTTCAGAAACAGACTGAAATTCTGTTGTCAGAGTCAAACCATGGCCTCAGTGGTGCATGTCAGAACTTGCCCAGCCTTCTTACAGAAACATCATGAAAAGTCGGCTTCCATGGAACTTAGCTCAAGTAGTATTCAACATTGCATCAACCAGGCTAAGGATTGAAGGGTTCTAGAGAACCCCAAGTTTTTCCCACCTTCATTTTTGCACGCAAAGGTACTGAAACAAAAGCAAACAGCAATCAGTTTTAGCTTGGTAACAAAAACAGAACACAAATCAATCATCCAAGTTCAGATTAGTGATACCCAAGAGTGAAGCTGCTTCCTCCATACATGTCTGTAACAGCCTTCCAGCCTGTGCTACCATACATGGATCAACTTCCAATACCAACTCATCATGCACCTACAAAGGGAAAAAGTAGTTATATTCATAATTAATCCATATTTACCAAACAGAAAAAAATCAAGGAAAATCAGTATCAGGTCAGCATAGAAAATACCTGCAAAATAAGGTGACACTTCCCATTGATTTCTGAATAGTTCCTCGTAACTTCATCAGTTGAATCAACTTCCCTAGTTCTGTTGGTAATTATCGAATGAACTCTAATCATAGCCACCTTGATTATATCAGCAGCAGAACCCTGGAAACAAGTGCATATTAATCATATATTCTACAAGATGAAGCATAAAAAATATGTGAGACAATGCTCTTGTTAGTTATTACCTGGCAAATAGAATTTACTGCTTGTCTCTGTGCTTTAGCTTTCTCTTTGCTATTGCCAGCCATTATTTTTGCAAGAAAACGTCGCCGCCCCATCAAGGTCTCCACATATCTGAAGTGATAATAAATAGAAATAATAAATAGAAATTATTTTGATGTATGCCTAGTTGGATCATCTATATTGACATCTCTTGTTGGGATTCATAACTAGCATACCCAACTAGTTCAGGGCTAAAAAAACTTTGTTATTGTATGTATAGTTGGAGATAAATCCTACAAGTGAATGAAGTGCTCACATACATGGTGAAATCATACACACGTCATACAACATATACATAGATGATAGATGACTCTGTGACATAGAACTTTTTATTTGTTATCTACTTTTCTTATGAGGTCTAAGTATTGAGTTGCATGCACCAACCAATCCAACCCAAAAGCTTAAGCGCATGGGGAAAGGTGGGCAATTCACTTATACTCCAACACTCACCCTTATGTGGAGGCTCCCTTAGACCGCATACGTGAAAATTGGAGTGGCTGCAATTATTTTATTTAATCACGCCCTCAGGATTCGAACTCGAGACCTCTAGCCCTAATACCATAATGAGTTGCATGCACCAACCAATTCAACCCAAACGGGAAAGGTGGGCAATTCACTTATACTCCAACAGTAAGGACCAGCAACACTTAGGAATGATCTGAGATGACAATTGGAAACACAATATTCCCAAACGGCCAAACTTACAAATTCCCTAGTTTAAAATAACCAGATCTTGGACATAATCCAGAAGATGACAATTTAGATGGAACTGAAAGATGAGTTTGATGCGTACGACATATGGAAAGGATAGTGCATAAAAGCATATACTTGCTGGTAGCTCTCAACAGCAGTGAGGGTGTGCACCTGTCTGTGAGTGCGTACTATCAATCTTTCCAAGTGATAATGAAACTGTGTTCTTAAATCTTAAGTAGTTGCCATATAAATAACAGAGACAAAGGACATTAATCCTAGAGATTTCTTCTATAAAGTTAACACTCAAACAATACCAACTTGTCGTGTATTATCGATATCCAATTTAAATTATTAGTATAGATACGCAGCTCTCCTACGTGTTCGAGAAAAAAAAAAGAGATGTTCATGTACTGATTTGTAGAACATTCAAAAATATATGTTCAAATGTGTAAAAGTAATGTCTAGAGTAACATTTTTTTCGTAGAACTTTTCTTCTTGGACATGTTTTCACACACCTAAAGACGCTAGCATCAAAGGGATGATACTATACTCCCTCTGTATAGGAGAAGTTGTTTAAGACATTGACACATTCTTAAAAACATAGTTTTGACTAATACTTTTTGCTATAAAATATATTTAAAGAGTACTTTAATGAAACTATATTTCAATACGAATCTACTCATATCATTTTCACATTTCTAAACTTAACACATAAAAAAATATTTGCATTCAAAGTTTAAAAAGTTTGACTTAGTTAATTTTCAAAACGACTTTCTTTTCCTATACGGAGGGAGTATATAAAATAACTACGAACAGAAATTGCTACCATGTATACTAACCCTTTTTGGCGACAAGATGCCACAGCTTCATGTAGCCATGAGGAAACACCAGGAAAAAATCTCTTAAAGCTTTGGATTTTACGAGCAGCTTCCTCTGTGCTGCACTCAAGTTGTTCTGCAAGGGAGTTTGCACCCATTCCATAAAGGATGCCGTATATGAATCTTTTAGTGTTCTCTCTCTCTTTGGAAGAGATCAAGTTCTCTTCTTTGCCTCCCCATCTTGAAGCGATCATAGTAAAAACATCACCATCAGGTTTACTTAGAAGCTCAATCAACGTAGGATCTTTAGAAAAGTGAGCCATTAAACGCAGTTCAATCTGTGAGTAATCAGCAGTTACCAACAACCAGTTCTCCTACAAAATGAAAAAATCGATTATGACATTATCTAAAGGATTGCTACAGGAATAACATATTCGACTATCCTAGTTACAGAGAAAACTTATTCAATAAGTACATAAAAGCCAAATGAACAAAACCTGGGTGGGAATGAAAAATTCACGGGCATTGATTTGATGATGATCAACCGGTGACACGCTTGAGTAATCTTTATCACTTTTCCCTGTATTGAATTCCACCAAGTGCTCAACACACTACAAAATAACATGGTATATCAGTAGGTCATTCCTAATAATGGAATCCAAACATAGCACATAAAGCATCTACTAAAATTAAATAACCTGGAGATTTGGCTCCTCCATGGACAAACGGCCAGTGGCAGTTGATGTTTGAAGCCAATTTCCATGGATGATGTACCTTTGTGATCGAGTGCACAACTGAGCACGTGAACAAATGGACCCCAATGTGCCATTCAACAGTTTTGCCAATGTTCTATGTTCCTTAATTACCGGGACAATTGGGTGTTGGTCCCTGAGCAAAGAGAAGAATTGAAAGTTTTTATTTAAAAACAAAAAAAAATGCTCCTGCATTACTGGGATAAATGATAGAAGCTTAAATAGAGCATTTTGTCCAGATTGATAAGGATTTTTGTAGTAAACAATAAAGCCTAGGCAATTCTAGGTAAGTCGAGGAAACTAGGGCCAAGTGAAATCAAAAGAGTGCCATATATTTCAAAACAGATGTAAGACCTCTTGTTCCCTTGCTACATATATTCAGAATGCACATATTAGGGACATAAACAACAGCTTACAAACAGAAAATAAGGTAAACAAAGGAGCGCCAATGGTACATGTGCATGTAGTGTCATGGGCAGTCAGCTGGGCCGACCGGGTCTATCGAGCTAGGCCCATTTGTATTGTAGATTGATATTCTTCTTTCTTGCTTGCCTCAATTGATACATCTCCTCTCATTATATAGAGAGGTTTACTTGACATCTAAGCAAGGTCTAATCTTTTCTAAACCTAACCCTAATGGGCCTAGCCCAATAGACCCGGTCGGCCCAGCCGACTGCCCACATGTGTATTTTATGCATTTTATAGGAATTTTTTCAACCCCTATTAGTCCTGCATGTACCAAATGAAGTGAATCAGAAAAGCATAAGTAATATAACTGACAAACACTTTCCAGGTAAAGTTCATTTGCACCGTAGCCATCCCCATAAATAAGAGGCCAGAGGGTCAGGGGTTAGGAAGGTAAAGGTAGAACTTCCCTTCTCTTTAGTGTGGTAGCTCCGATTAACTGATAGATAGCACAAAGAGCTTTTCCAAATAAAAAATCTTATGTGAACAGTGTTGAAATTATTGCACAGGGTCAATTAGGGAGACACATGAGTCCCTAATGTGACTCCAAAAAAAAGAAAAAGAGTGCCTATTAGCACGATAACTACTTAAAGCATGTCCAGAAGATGAACAAATGCCAGGAATATCACTGCCCACAAGCACTTTCCTAAATTTCATTAAGACAACAAAAGAAGATGATCAAATGTCTGTTTAGGTGACCAGGTCGTTAAACCTTTGTGTCTCGTGAACATGTAAATGCTTTCTGTGGATGAGTGGATGTGTGTTTCTGGGAGGGGATCTTCGTAACCCTTTTTTGTGTTATTTTCTGTCTTCTTAATGAAATGAAACACAGATCACTTTGTTTTGAAGAAAAAATGTGTAAACCCATAATTCACACAAATTACCACTGGGTCATCACTAACACTAGACACCAGACATACCGGCACATGTTATAGCAGAAAAATATATGGCAAAATAATACAAATTTTTTACACAAATAATGTCCAGCCATGAAATAACACACAAGTAATTCTAAAATAACAAAAAAAAGACATGTTTGACATCAAAATTAACTGGCAAAAAATGATAATACCTTAGATGGTCTAGAGACTGCTTGTCAGTGCTAGGATGCAGCTTCCCTTTCTCACAACCTTTTGGAACTGACAGTTTTAAGTGTGTGTATAGTATGTCTGCGATATCAGCAGTTGCATTTAGAGAGAAACTCTTGCCAGCTAATCTGTAAGCTTCTTTCTCTAGTTCCTTCAGCTTTTTTATTATAATATGCCTCGCGCGGAGACAAGCATCCATGTCAGCACCAATTCCCCAAAGTTCCATATCAGCAAGAACATTTACCTATCAAAATGATGAAGAAATTAAAGCATAATATGAGCAACAATCTTCTCTTCCACTCACAAAATTGTGTCATTTCAGATATCAACACAAACGCTAATACACTAGTTTGACAGCTAATGTCTAGATAAAATGTATGCAAATATAGCAAAGTAATTATGTTTTCAAACTATGATTAAAAAAATATAGCTACAGCATCTTCAAATGTTCAATCGGAGTATTAAAAATATTATTGACGGTAAAAGTTTAAATGAGTTGACTGCAAGCATCCCAAGATGACTTTTTTCTGACTGGAGGGAGTATTAGGCAAGGATAAGGCTAATACCAATGGGCCCTCGATCGCGTCAACCAAATCATTTAGATTCTGAGAAATAAGTAACTTCTTCAGAACAGTATACAGAGCCCTAGTCTGCGCAGCACGTCTACAGCATCCATTATGTGCTGCTTTGTGCATTTGATTTCTCCATCTTCCATCCCGGTTTGCAGCAGCAGAAGCTTCACTGTGAAGTCGTCTCTTTACTAACTGTGGTAAAAATGCACAAGTACTAATTGTCAGAAATAGCTCGATTTCAAAATTAACAACCATTTATTGCCAGTATCAGAAGAATCAACCTAAAAAGATTAGATTGAAGAGAATGCATCAGCAATGAAAAGCTAAAGGTATTGCAGAGCACATGTGATGTACCTTCTCAAGATTTGGCACTGTTCTGCTTTCTTCATCAGGCCAAAGAACCCACGCCACCAGGCATATGTCCAATCCATTGTAAACAGACATTGGTGATAGCAATACATACGAGTTGTCAAGTACTTCAATATTATCCAGCATTTTATGGTCAAGATGAAACCTTGCAAGCCGTTGGCAAGAGATAAAAGCTGATTTAAGCGCCTGAATCTGGATCTTCAAATTCCATGTAAGTTTCTTTGCAGTCTTCTGTTGCATAATGTCAGCTATTCTTTTCCATCTTCTCTGAAAATTACCCCACATTTCACTCGAATCTTTGATACCGGTAGTGACTAGATCTTTCGGAAAGTTGCAGTAATATACGGGGGAATTTTCCCAACAGACAGCTAACCCAAAAACTTCAAAAAGGGTTGATGGTTTCACTGATTTCTTGATAAAATGGACATCAAAGCAAAATTCACTAGTAGCAGACCATTGATCGAGAAAACAGTCAAATCCCCCTGGGAAGTTACACGCATTGACAGGACCTTTGTCAGCCACATTTGTACTACTCGATCCAGCAATAATTTCTGTTGACAAAGGTGATGCTGCTTCCTGTGTAATAACTTTTGCATTGTTAGCTATTCCTAGATTCTCTTTCATTTGAATACCAGGGTGTTCCTCTCTTAGACTGTACGTAGAAGTCCTTGGAGCAGCATAATCAGAGGAGTTATTTTTATTTTTATCATCTCCAGCATAAGTCCCTAAAGCTAGCTTATTGCACTTAGCTTGATTTCCACAAGGAGAAATCATCGTATCTCCAGTTGGGGAGTCCTCAATAGCTGCAAGTGGAGGTGCAGTGAACTGAGGAACTTCTACACCAAGTGACTTGAAAGCTGAGAATGCTGCTACTCTGGCAGCTTCTGCCTCCTCAAGGACAATCTTGCGAGCCCCATTTTTAATCTTCTTGGATATACCAAATTGCATTCGTCGTAAACCAGAATCACCTAGTCAATGGAACAGATTTGCCGTTAGAGTAGGCTTAAAAATGAACAAGAAATAGGCTAAGTAACTGTACATCAAAAAAGAAGAGTATCTGCATAAGAACACATCCAGAAGCAAGTGAAAAAAACTTGTGCATCTGTTATTGCTACTGCTATCCTTATCACTACCACCACCACTATCAACAACAATTAGATGCAAAGTAGATAAGTACATCAAAAAGATCAAACGCAAATAGAAAACGTACCTTGCCCAGACCAATTAGAAGATTCAAAAAGAGCTTTTGCTATTTCAGGAATAGATGCTTCAGCAATGGCAACAGGAGTACGCAGACCAGACTTATACAATGCTCTTGCACGTGAGCCCTATTTTATATTTTACATAACCATAAGTAAGAAAATAAGATGTGGCAACACTTGGATAACTCATATATACATGATAATAGATTCGCACCTTGACAAATGGAATTGATGTAAGTTCTGCAATCTCTGCCCTAACTCCAAAAGAGACACGATTTTGGAACTTCGCAACAAGACCTTCTAAATCACTCCAACCAAGTCTCTGACAAAATGCAGAAACCATCGAAGCGAACCTGCCAGCATTTTCTTGTAGCGCCTGAATCATTCCTCTGGCAACCTTAAAAGCCTCACAAACATCAACAACAGGAATCTCCTGAAAGAAAAATTAAATGAGAACAGAAATACAATCTCTTCAAGGAAAAAAGATGGAAACACACAGAACACTGTAAACATGGAAACAAAAATTAACAAGGACAAGAGACTGAAAGTATCACAAATGAGCATAGATTAAGACCATTACAACTTACAGGAGATAATTTTTCTGTTTGTGCAGAACACAAAAGAAACACAGATCAGATATATCTCAACTGGTACATTAGAAAGTAAAATGATCCACCAATCAATTACATTGATGTGGATGGCATACGAAGAAATTAATGTTCAAGACAGCGATAAATCTCTGGTGTTATTGTTTGTTATAATAGGAGAAAAGTAAGAAAATGAAACAAAAGAACTGATGTAGAGTTCAGAATAACAAAGAAAATCCTATCAGATACTGAAGGGAAGGTAATAATGTAAGACGGGTAAACATCACTTATCACATTTTTATAATTTATACATATCTGTCACCTGCAGGTCCCAAGAGCCTGGCTGTGGGCTAGCTTTGCCCCTCATGAACAGCAAGTCAGTTAGATTAGATTAGTTAAGTTTGTTAATTCGGATCCTTGCTTAGAGGGTAAATTAGATTAGTTTGATACAAGGGGGGCGTCATGGACTTATTTCTTAGATGGTGCCTGGACTATAAAGGCAACTGGTTGAGGTAGGAGTCAGAAGGCAAGAAATATATCGAGAGTTCTTATCTCCCTCTATCCATGACCTTGCGGTGAGCTGTCTCTCTGCTTGGGTTCAGGGCCACTCATAGTTCATAACAGTTGAGGTGATGGAAAGTTGGAAACCATCTTCCCCTTGGCATTCGTGTCCAGATGCATCCTACCATCCTCTCTCAGCATTTCAACGCGGGTGGATGAGAAAAAGATAAGTAGGTGAAATTGTGGAGAGATGAGGCGGAGATGTGTAAAGGCAGAGGATAAATGAAAGCATGTTAGCTGTCACAGATATTAGAATCCTAAAACTTATGACATTTTAACAGGGTTACTAAATTACTGAACAAAAGTATAGTTAGCCAGTGGATTTGCCTATGACAATATAAAACATGACCTAATATTTCAAGTTACCATCTACATAATGAGATAGCATCCATCTATTGTGTCTTCGCCAACTAATTTTTATACTTCACAAATTAGGTTTTTAACCTATCTTGAGGGCTATGCATTGACTCAAGGCTAATACAAAATGTCAAATTTGAGCATTTGTAAAAAAGCGGATAAGCTGCCAAGATACCTGAGTAAGCCTCGATAACATCAAAGCCACATAAAAGCGTTTAGACACTCTGAGTGTCTGCTCATTAATAAGAGAATTTCCACCAGCTTGTGCTGCAGGCTTGTTGCGTAAGCCGGTGTTTCTCTGAGGCCTTCCACGAACAGGCACTGCCGCCCCATGAGCCATGTGCATCAAGAAGGGTTCAATTACTCCAACCCGATTGCCCACTGACTGCATTCAGATGTACAAAAATACGAAATGAGAGAGAGAGAGAGAGATTGTGTATTCTATGAACTCAAAATGGTTGGCACAGTAAGTAGCGTTTTGATTTTTCAACCAATAAAGTTGAGAAAACACAGCTATGTACATTTTATGATAATGCAATGGCAACAGCATCCATAAAAGTTCAATGTTTGGTATCATGTCAGTTGTTCCCCTTTTTGATGGGCCAAAGAACACATTGGGATTCTGAAAACTAATACCAACAGTTCAGTCCTAAAGGAACCATACCAACCAGGTCAATATATGAATTAGTAAACTGCAACCAGGTACAATGCCAAGGAGTCCAGTTAACATATCTTAGTCAGATTCATGGTGACGTGAAAAATACCAAAACAGATTTCGCACTTTCTGACTTTGACTGGTCATTTTCTTAATTCATTTTTGCTTCACAATTTTGCTTCACACACATAGAACTTCAATTTTATGTGCATTCGACTTACAGTTGTCACACCTGGTTTTAAAGTGCAACAGAATAGAAGACTTGCATACCTGCTCAAGAGAAGAAAGTTGCATGAATCTCTCATAATATAATTCCCAATCAGGTTCAAGATCTACATTTATGGGCGTGACCAAGTAAACCAAATGCAAATCAGATGCCAGAACAAAGCCTTCTCTTGCTCTAGAAAGATCATCAAGCACAACCTACAGGCAGAAATAGCAACGTGCAAGATTAAACAAAATGCAAGATATAAAGAAGAAGGAAAGATTAAGTAAGCTACCAGTGATTCCTCAGGATTGAGTGAACTTCCAAAAGCTGCTCTACCAAGTGGGGTAGAGGAGTACATTTTTGTCTCATCGTTCCATTCAAGAAACCTTTTATGGCATAACCAGCGAAGGGAGTCTTGAGCTGACTTCACGACATCGTCAAAAGGTTTGGTGGAGTTAAGCAGCGTACACCGCACATAACGATGAATATCATTTGCAGTTTGCACTATCCCACCAGCAACAACCTCCATAATTGCATGAGTCATTCCATTTTTGTCTTCAGAGAGACAGGAATCCAAGGGAGTACAATTGCTTCTAATAATACCTGTAATCCTCTTGACCTCTTCAGGCCTGCATACAAGTATCTGCAAGGATTTCAAATGTCATATTAGAAGGGGAAAAAAGAGAGAATATTTTAGAATATAAAAATAAAAAAGTAATAAAACAGAACTAGTGAATTATGAGCACCAATAAAATGCAACAGAGATCTTGTAGCTTACACTTTCTCCTTTTGTGTCTATTCCAGTTCGACCAGCACGACCAGCCATCTGTCTATAGCGAGTCCCATCAATGAAATCACGACCTATCTTGGGTTGCCTAAATATAACCCGTCTAGCAGGCAAGTTAACACCAGCAGCTAGAGTTGAAGTGGCAGTCAGCACACGGACAAGGCCTTTACGGTAGCATGATTCCACAATCTCCCTCTCCTCAACCTGTCAACATAACAGGCTATAACACTCATTGAATCACACAGAACAGTTCACAGATGACAAGCTCAATGATCTGAATATTGCTGATATTTTGTGTATTTTGCGAAGATAAAAATCGCAGCTTCCATACCGTAAGACCAGCATGATGGTATGCAACACCAAAAGGAAGTGTTTCTTCCAATACAGGATCCAATCCAGAAGGGCACCTCCTTAAAGCATCAATAGCTGATGCAGCATCTGAAAATTCTGAACTATCATTTCGTCCAACAGAGGTCATTTTCAAGAACTTGGCAACATGTCTTGCAGTTGACTCACAGCCTTTGCGGCTGGAGCAAAACAAAAGCACAGAATGGCCCTGAAGAACAACCTGGAAAAAAACAAGTAGAGCATTTGATTCCCATAACCAACTTGGAAAGTGTGCTGAGAAACGGAGAAAAACTGAGACCTGCAGAATTTACCTCGTTACACATTTCAACAATATGATCTGGATCCTTGCCACCAAGGTCAGCTACTTTTGGAAGGAGACGAACAACATTCATGTCTTTATCAAATATTTGATTACCAACTTTGATAAATTCCTCCAGTGGAACTGGTCGAAAGTCAGTTTGGTAAAGAGCAGCCTAGGATACAAAACAGCACAAGATAAACATCAATTATAAAAGTTTGATCCAATGAAAATGGGGCAGGGCAACATTCAACTAGGCATCATTCATATTACCCAAACAGATCAAAAGTCAACACCATCGCAAAATAGCATATACTATAATAACAAAGTAACTAGACAACTAAATATGCTAATAATGAAGTCATGAAGAAAACCCAAATCCTCAGACACTAGGTCAAGCATGATTGGTATTTGGTAATTGACAAAAAAAAAAGGGAACGTATCCTATGAGAACTCAATTCCCGTGAGAACTATGAGAACTCACATCTGGGCCACATGATCTTGATCCAAGGGGAGAGGTGGAAGGGGGAATTTGTAAAATCACCACCCCCTCCAATGCATGCTAATCATACTTTTGCGAATCCCCCCTCCCACCTCTCCCTTGGATCAAGATCATGTGGCCCATATGTGAGTTCTCATAGTTCTCACGGAAATTGAGTTCTCATAGGATACGTTCCCAAAAAAAAAAATAGTTGTGCAGAAGAAGGCAGCAGTTAGGAGACATCCAGATGGCTTTACTTTAAGAGAGGGTAATACTGAACCCTTTGAGGTGATAGTCACACGACGTGTGAGCACCCAGGTTCCAGCCCTGGTGAGCAGCCTCCCAACTGGAGGCTCTACCAACCAAGCTATTGAGGATTTAGGTTTTCTTTATTATTATCTCTGGTTTATTGCCATTAATCTACCATTATATAGTTAACTGAGCTATTTTAAGTTGTGCAGAAACTTGAACTCGAGTCGATTATCATTTCCAGATCCAAGACCAATCGAATGATACAGCATGATCCAAATCTTTTGCCATTTGAGCAGCACACAACTATGCACTGTCACATGATAGATTGATAGCAAGATATTCATGTTAGGCTCACATTTGCCTCTGAACTAATTACTTTGTCATCAGATCTTAGCTCAATAACACAGGTCATTTTACTTTTTTTTCAAAAATGGTAAATGAAGTACAGCATAAGAACATAAAACAATGAATATCTTACCTGAAGCCAATCAGCTACAGCAGCAACGTTGGGCATAGTAGCACTCATACCAATAATCTGCAACCCATGAGTTGCGTTCTTCCCACTGCTAGATCCCGAAGTTTCTCCACTAGATGACTCTGAATTCCCTTCACCAGCAGCATATCGAAGCTTTGTCAGCATCAGCTCTAAAAGGTACCCTCTATGTTGGTCACCAACCTATAAAGCAATTGCATAATAAAAGACACCTTAGCAAGTGTAAATTATTACGTACTGTTCAACAGAGAGTCAAAGGAGAAAGAAAGAGAGAACAAATTCAGGGATACGGGGAAGGTAAAAAAACGTAAAGATGCATCATTATGTGTTTCTTAGGTAAGAGCTGCAGGGCCAGGGATTGTCATACTGTCATGGAGTTTTAGCCTTAAATCCAGCTGGGAGGCTGTTGCTCCTGGGCCTAGATGTTTCAAAGCTCTGAGGGAAGCTTAGAGGAACGAAAAAAAAACATGCTTCCTGTTTGACTTTCCGTATGTTAAGACTTATAAGCATGACGCCAATTCATCCAGAGCCAGGATAATGGTTCTTTTCTTTATTCTTTCTTGTTTAATGGCAATTGCAAAGGATGAAAAACCTTTCTTGTTTACAAATTGCTCTTAAGAATTATTGTGATCTAATAAAAGGGCGGCCTTTGGTGCAGTGGTAGAGCTTCACCCCCAGCATTATGTGCGGGAATGGTTGTGCGCTAAACAACCTGCCCCCAGACCCCGCATAGTGCGGGAGCCTACGGCACTGCCCTTTTTAATGATATGAAAACTCAGGTCTAAGCTTTGAACAAAAAAGTTACCCAAAGAAAATGTAAACAGTGATGCAGAAGCATAAAAGTACATCACTTTGGACTAAATTAATTGGAAGCATGATATATACCTTGTCTCACTTTTCATTTAGTTAGTTATGGTAAAACCTCTATTATTTTGTAGTGCTTGACTGCTAGTATGTTATCTGTACATATTCAGCTATGCATTAGTTCAATTGTGCAGAGATCCCAGATACGCCTATACTGGATTTTGCAGTTCTCCATTGTTTCAAATTCAAATCCAAATGCACAATGCAAGCTGACCGGGAACTGAAAGTTAATAAAATCAGGCCAATGCATAACCTTGTTAAATGGAAATAATGTCCTGTGCTGTATTAAAGGAAGGGGAAGAATAGAAATATTACAATAGTTGTGTTAGTTTTCTCAATGCTGCCACAAACTTATATTGCGAGATGGCAGTTCCCAGGACAATGGCTTACATTGCAAAAAAAGGTCAAGTATAAATACCCATTTAAGTAATAAATAAAAAAGTGGCAAAGTGAAGATGGGATTTTCTGAGAGGCACTTTGGCTTTAGATGAGCTTACCATATGAAGTTCATCTATTACAATTACACCAAGTTCAGAGAGGCGTCCATCCTCCAACAACTTGTTAACCAAAGAGTTTGCCTTCTCTATGGTACATACAGCAACTGCGGTATCTTTAGGAAGTGATCCTCCCCCCTGGTTTCCGTAGAAGCTACGGACATGCCTACCCAGTGGCTCAAGAAGTTGTTCAAGATGTTCAGCCTGTAAAAGCAAATGAATAGTCAAACACAGGTAAGTTTCAGAACATCAGAAAGCTGTAGATATTGAAAACCTTTTCAGCACATATCGACACATAGGGAAGGACAAGAATTGCCATATTCCCACTTGACAGTATCCGTCTCAACATCAGAACTTCAGCAACAAAACTTTTACCAGCACTGCAACGTAAGAACAAAAGGATATACATAAGGTTAGACCAAGATAGGATAGGAATTAGGAGGGGAAATAGTGGACAACTGAGATAGTGAAGTGTCCAGGTATGTCCAAGTATGAAAAGGCATGTGAGATCTGCAAGTACCTTGTGGATGCACAATACACAAGATTCCTTTTCTCCAGGACACCTTCCACGAGTAAACACTCAACCTGCAATGGACATGGGAACATAGTCCAAAGGACAATCAATACAATCAGAGAGTTGCAAGCGAGGATTATATTGAAAGATAGGAATAATATTGACTTTTCAACATAATACGCTTGATTGTTTACTTATAATGTGTAGTTCAGTTGAGTTCACAGAATTCTGCTACCAACACATTCTTTTGGTTCAATCACAGTAGTTAGACGACGTACCAACTGACTGAAATAAAGGTGAGTGACTTACGACTAATGAGAGTGTTCCACCATACAAATACCCAATCAAAAAAGGCATGTTTATATGAAAGGCACCCACACATGCATAAACATGGGCAAAGATTTGAATGTCCATTGGACTTTCACGGTCTATGGCCTGATAGTTTTAATTCAGTCGACGCTTTTGCTAGTAACAATCTGGATTTGACCATATCTGATAGCATCATCAATGGTAGTGCAGCAAATCCAGCCTGAACGTCATAGCGACCTGTGGTCAAGAGCTCAATGTAGCACAATCCAAGCACATGGCAACGCAAGTATCACCCTTCAAAAACGATGGCCTCAGACCATGTCACAGTGCTCACTGTTTCACCTTGGGCCCCATCATCACTCGACAATTCGTTCATGATCGTGCAGGAACCCAACCCTCCCTTCTCTTTCCTGGCCTCTAGTAGGCAGCAGCATCACATTCATTGAACAGACCAGATGAAGAGGAGTTATAGGAGGACCCCCAACCCTCCCTTCTCTTCCCTGGCCTCCAGCGGACAGCAGCATCACATCCATCAAAAATACCAGAAGAAGAGGATAACATAGCAAAAATAATAGGTTATTGGATATTTATATAGACTTCGGACTTTTCACTGCTGGATTAAAATTTCGGCGGTCTAAATTGTATTTAGTGGACTGGGACTGACTTTGGACTTTTTTATATCAGATTAGGATTTCCTTTCATTCCCACTGTTACAAGTCCGGCGATCACCGGAGTTATGGAACGAGGGTGGAACGGACGCTAGTTTTTTGGTGCTAACTAACTGAAACGAAACAGTTTGTACAAGCTAACTAACTAACTAGCTGCTAGAGCTTATCTAACACCCATCTCTACTTGGAATGTAAATAGCATGATGGATTTGAGGGGTATTGGCAGTGGGATCACTGATTCCCTGCTTTGTTTGGTTGCACAAGGTGTAAAAGATATTGTTACCAGTGCAGTGTTTATTTTATCTTGGAATGCATCCTGCGGACTGTCCCTCGCCAAAAAAAAAAGGAATCTTTGGAAGTGTTAGAGTATATTTGGTAGCCTAGGATATAATCCCGGACTGCCATATGTGTTGGAGTATATTTGGTAGGTTAGGATAGCAATCCCGTATTGCCATATGTATCGGGGAGGTGCCTTACCCCCCAAGTCTCTGTACTCCATATATACCGCCCTATGGGCTCAATGCAATACAATCAATCAATCCACGCAGTATACACCAATCTTACATGGTATCACGAGTCTAGGTTCTAACCCTAGGCCTCCGGCTTCCGCTGCCCTCGCGCCGCCCCCGGGGAGATCGATCTCCGCCGGGGGCAGCACCCCTGTAGGATGCGCTGCCGATCCCTTCGATCTGCAGCGCCGTCGTGGTCATCGTCGTGCAGCAACAGATCGCGCCATGCGACGTCAGGCTTCCTCCACGCTGCTGTCCTGTGCCCTTGATGTGGTCTGGGTCAGCGGCGGTGCTCTTGCCATTCTGGCCGGCACATGCAGGCTGCCATACGTGCGCCTGAGTCCTTTTGGAGGGGTCTAGAAGCATTGGCGTGCTGCACCCTCCGATCTTTTTCTTTCTATTTTTCTCTCTGCCTTCGTTGACGTGGAGGAAAAGGAAAGAAAGGTTGGAGGGCTATGAGCACCTGGTGATCTACACGAAGGTGTCTCTGCTGCTGTCCTTTTTTTTCCCGATCTAAGATCGGTTTGCGTTGCCCTGCTGTTCGTCGTCATTCATCGTCGACACCCCCGAAGGACGAGGTTGTTGCTGCGCCTTCTGAGGCCACAGCGACGACGCTCGTGATCGAGCCGCTACCGCCGGTGTCGCCGCCTTCCAGCGGCGGCGCCCGCACCACCTCGCCGCCCCCGGACGACCACCCGACGCCCTCGGCTGACCACTTGGTGCCTCCGATCAGCCCCTCAGCGCCCCCCGCGCTGCCGGTCGGCGACTCAGCATCACCTCCAGGCGCCTCCGATCGGCCACTCGGCGCCTCCAGCGCCGCCGGTCGGCGACTCAGCACCGTCTCCAGGCGCCTCCGATCAGCCACTCGGCGCTCCCTAGCGCCGCCGGTCGGCGACTCAGCGCCTCTACTCCGAGTGCTTCACGCCGCAAACTCGCGGACACCGCCGCCGATGTGCCGAAGGGACTGTAAGTCGCGCTCTTCAGCTGCGCCGTCACCATCGCCATCCTGCCGCACTGTCCTGCTAACCTGCCGCCAGAAGCTGCTGCCTACCCGCGGCAACTCGGCTCTCCAGTCAACCACTCGGCGTCTCCAGGTCGACCACTCGGCACCACCCGGGCGGCCACGCTGGGTCAGGATCACCCGACCCCTCGTCCACGGCTTCGACCACAACCATCTCGACCTCGGCTACTTCGGTACTAAGGGGCTACCATCTGCATGAGCTACTCCAGTCGAAGCGCTTGCATCGGCGTTCCGACTGCGGGGGGATATCTCTCCATTGTTCTCCAGTTTGACCGTTCATGTTGCTCACGCTACGAACGCTACGACTGCGGGGGGATGTTAGAGTATATTTGGTAGCCTAGGATATAATCCCGGACTGCTATATGTGTTGGAGTATATTTGGTAGGTTAGGATAGCAATCCCATATTGCCATATGTATCGGGGAGGTGCCTTACCCCCCAAGTCTCTGTACTCCATATATACAGCCCTATGGGCTCAATGCAATACAATCAATCAATCCACGCAGTATACACCAATCTTACAGGAAGAAGGCGAAGAAAATCAGGTTATGTTACAGATGACTGAACCAAACACTATCTTAGTTTGAGTTTGCATGTGACCTACTTATCATACAATTCCTAAAGAAGTTTAGGAGCAAAAACAATTGGTGGGCATACTAGTAGAGGGAGCAGCAGTGATTCGTTTAATACTTGACTGGAAAAAATTTCTAACATTATGCAACTTACACTTGCACAGGAAAATGCTCAGTAAAAAGAAAGCTACCTGCCAGGGATTAAAAAGATAATTAGGAAAAAGAAACCTAACCTGCCAAGGATACAGCTGTGAAATGCCCTTTTTCATGTACACAGCACAAAGCTCTGGAGGGAGCCAACTTGATAGCTTTGAGTAGTCCTTCAGAGGAACAGAGCTAGTAGGTGTGCTAGCTTCCACTTCTTTAGAAACAAATTTACTCTTCGAATCTTTCTGAGGCTTGAAAACATTTGAATATGCAGCAAGTGATTTATTTTGATGACAAGAATCTTTGTCACCCTCTTGAGTTGAATGAACCTTCCCTTTAGTTGTTGACTTGAGTACACCCTGACATCGGATCATGGCTGCAGAATCTGCGTGCATCTCAAGAACACTTGTTTTCGCATTAACAGGATCTATGAGATTTTCTTTTCTCTGAAGGCCGTCGCCTTTCAATTGAGCATGGTTTGTTTGTACATTACCAGCTTCATGGTTGCCTTTTTCTTCACATTTCGAACCAGAAACTTGGATGTCATCCTCATGAAAGAAGTCCAGGTGCTTCACAGGCAAAGGGGAGCTGTTTATATGCTGACTGTTTGCTGCTAGTAATTCAACTTTGTTTGACAGTTTCTCCATTTGATGTGTATCATTGCTGCCTACTGTATTTAGACAGTCAAGCTCATTCTTCCCTGATCTAGGAAGAGTCTTAGAACATACTGCTACTGCACAAGATGACTTATCCTCTGCTGCATCAAACTCAGGCCTTCCATGGATCTTGTCAGCCCGGGCAGATATCCCGTCAGCAAATTCAATTGCTGCATTCCAGAACTCCTCCCCAGGTGAAGTAAGGGAATTCCTTGATATAGATTTCGGGGTTTCCCCAGGGGCTACAGAAAACCCAACTTTTTTCTGTGTATTATTTGGGGTTGAGCTACATCTTTGCAAGGCTGAAAAGCCCACACAACTCACCTTTGCCCCCTCAACTGATACCTAGTAAAAATGGCACAATAAAATTTCAAATAAAAGGGACAGGTTTCCACATTGCAGGGTTGACTTGTTCTGCCATAAACAAACCTTCACAGCCTCCAAGCCACAATGTTGATCGATGCATTGCTTCTTGAAGGTCACATTATCATCTGATTCCTGCAAAGAACCAAACTATGAGTTGGAGCTCATGAATCACCTTTCATACAAAGACTGCCCGGATTGGACGAATCATGTATCTTGGCCCAACCTCTAGAGCTTCCAAGCCACCGCAATGAGCAATGCGCTGCTTCTTGGCAGAGGCATTGTCACAAGGGACCAAGAATGACTGGCTCGCACTACGCTTCTGCTGCTTCTCCAACTGCTCGTCATACCCAGAGTCATCCCTCAAGGGGGAAATAGCACTGCAACAACAAAGATTACACCCGTAATTTGGAAAAGAACAGTTCTTGGCACCAGGACTAGATTCCCCTCGGCCCCTCCCGTTTCACACATGAATGGCTCACCTGCAGCAATGGGACAGGAAGTCCATCGTGAATCTCCTGAGCTTCAAATCGGCCCCGTCAACCGCCGCCGCCGCCGGCGGCGGAGCGGGGGAGGCGACATCGATGTCCATTGCGGCCGAGAGGCTCCGCCTGGCGCTCGCGTCCCCGCCCCTCGGCGAGGCCGCGGGGGCCGCCGAGGCCGCCACCGCGGCACGGGTGGAAGGAGACTGTACGAGGTACCCCTCCAGGGACCCCTTGGCGCCGCCGGGGCTCCCATGCTGCGACCCGAGCCGCGGTGGGTCGTCCTTGCGCGACGAGGGCCTCCGTTTCTTGGCCGGGAAGAACTGCGGAGGGGGAAGACCGCGGGGACGCGTCAGGGCTTGGAGCAAGGGAAGGGAATGCGGCCAGGATCCTAGGGTTAGGGTTTTACCTGGTCGATTTGGGGGCGAGAGGAACCCGACGCCATTGCGGAGGCGAAGGGGAAGGAAGGTATTCAGTTTCGTTTGAAATGAGCGGAGAAGGGGGAGGAGGGGAGAACACCTTTTCTTGGTTCGCCGGGCCGGCGCTCAGGTTTAAAGACCGGGACCGGACACGGGGGTTGTTGCTGTATATACAAACTCGCCCGAATATCACCATCTCGCCATCTCGGATGGGAGATGCTTTCACATTCGGAAATGCCCGGTCCGTCTCAATGTTTGCAACATAAAAAAATACTAAAAATGCATCGAAATCATCTGTTTGTGGGAGTAAAATTCCAGCCACAACATCGTATAATGTTGCATGCAACATCTTTTTTAAATCCCCACTAGATTTTGCAACATCTAAACATCAACTTCATGCAGCTGCAACATGAAAAAAAACGATGCCCTCACAGAGCCAGTCGACGAGGAAGGAGGATCTCTCCTGTGGCAACACGGATCCCCCAACAACCAACTATTGCAATATTTTTAAAGAAATCTATTGTAATACCGTGAGGCACCCAATGCAACATGGAATCGGGTGTCTACGGCCGCACGTGGTTGAGAGCTAGGAGCGCATCGTCTTCAGTTGTTGCAAACTATGACTTTTCGTATTGTGGATGCTATTCTTTAATATTGTCAATGTTGCAAAAAAAATAGCTGGTCATGAAGAAGATAGTTGAGTTTGCTCTAGAAGCCATAGAGTTTCTGCAAGAACATCACTTAAGGATCTGGTACAGATGTGGGTTTTCAAAGGCAAGTAAGTGTTATAAGCGACAACTAATAACCGATGAAAGTAAAAGATCAAAACTGTAAAGGGACACGAGATTTAACGTGGAAACCCTCCCGATGTGAGAGGGAAAAACCACGGGCGCCAACCAGCAAGAACTTCACTATGTCAGGGTTCGAGTACAACGCCAAGGGCGGGGGCTTACAAGAATATGAGTGAATCAAGTCTCCTGGCGACGGGCCTCCGCTACGCTTCGTCAGAAGTTGACCTTTAGATATGAACTAAATTTGGATCATCTTCAACAGTAAGTGTGTCTACTTAACAAACAATGTCTCTGAAAGTTTTAATAGCCAGATCAGACGCCTCAAAGGGTTGCTAATTCATGAGTTAGTTGATGGTTTGAGGGAAATGATAATGCAGAAAACACATCTTAGGAGAATGATTGGAAGGGACATGGAAGATGAGATCTTGCCTAATGTCATGAAAGAGCTCAACTTAATTAGCAAGTTCCTAAAAGTTGTCAAGGTATCAGTGATCAAGACTTTGCTGAGGTTACACTAATTGATCAGTGGAACAACACCAAAAGGCATATTGTGGACTTGGTAAACTTGAAATGTCCATGCAGGGAATGGCAAATAATAGGAAAACCTTGCAGTCATGCATTGGCATGGATCCATCCAACAAAGGACATATAATCTATGACTTTGTTCATGAGTTCTATTTTGTTGCTAGGTTCAGGGCTGCATATGCAGAGCGATTCGAAGCTATGCCAGACAGATCAGAGTGGCCTCAGGTGGACCTTGGCTTCAAAGTTTTGCCACATCACTTGAAGAGATAAGTAAGAAGGCCTAGAGTGCAAAGGATCATATGAAGCTTTGAGGAAAATGCAAGCAAAAGGAGGGTGAGGTGTAGGAGATGTGGAGGTTTTGGCCATGTCGGGGATATTACCTCCGGGTACCACAAGGAAGGTAGAAGGCGGAGCCAACCAAAACTCCTTATGAACAGTTGTAACCCGACTAAATTACTTGCATTGTAAGCAACTAGGGCACTTGCCATGTAAACCCTACACCTTGAACTATATAAAAGGAGGTAGGGGTACCCCTAGAGAAATCCCATGACATCTAAGATAGGCCTAGATGGATCCCACAAGGTCTCTCATACCTCATACCCAAGCGCGGGGCGCAATACAATCCACCAAACACATGACGCAGGGTATTATGCCTACCCGGTGGCCTGAACCTGTATAAAAATCTGTGTCTTGTGATCATGTGATTTACCATCTTGCTCCAGGTCCTGCGATCCCCTCCGAAACAATCTACCGCCGTGGGGATACCTGTGGTGGATTGCCAGAATTCAGCCCCGACAGTTGGCGCGCCAGGTAGGGGTTCGCCAGATCATTGGGCGAGCATGATGGACCACATCTACAAAAAAAAAAAATTCCGGACGCCGACTTGTTTCTGTCGTCGGCGCCGGCGACACACTTCTTCACGATTACCCCTTGTCGTGCGCCACGTGAGGGAGATCACACTATGTTAGGCCAGTCCCAGTGCAAGTTTCATAGAGGTTTACACTAATTTTACATTACTTTACTTTACATGAAACAATGCATGTATCGGGCAACACCCCAAGAAACAGGAAAGATTCTATTTTTACTTTACTTCTCTTTTTGTCCGATCCGATCTATACTTTGTTTTGATCTGAATCAAGTATAATTGTTCTGATCTATCTATTCATAACGTGATTTACGCTTGGTATTCTCGTCCATGCATGTGGAGCTTGGCGGCGGCGTCATCGATCGCATACGTTCACGGGCTGGCAGGCAACACGAGGCTGCACATTGTTGGCATTTCTTAACGTCGCAGCCGGTTGCCCAGCAACGGCGCTAGAAAGCCCGTTGACACTTAACGTCTACAGAAAATCTGCAAGCGCACAGATATCATCGTAGCTTTCCCCTAAGAGTATTCCAAGGGTATCGAATCCAACGAACGTGTGTGCACACTATGGTATAGGAGATCCCAAGGAATTCCAACCAAGAAGATAAGGATGAGAGGATAGTCTAAGATTCTAGCAACGGGTAGCAAGGCGTCTCTACTTCCTACTTGCTTTGGGCACCGGCTTACACTGCATCCATAGTGACTCCGGCTAGCAGCTCTACGACTTAACCGAACGTGGGGGATTTCAGAGGGTCCAACGGGGCTGTCACCACCCATGGCCTACCTCGGACAAATCGTGGGTTAAGATGTTGTTGATGGTGTTTTTTGACACGTGATTAGAGCCGGCGCCTGGGGGAGATTTGATAAGAGATTGAACCTAGATCGAAGGTGAAGTTTGAGTCGGAATCGGATCGGAGACAGATTCAAGACTTCAGAATCGGATCGGACTCGGAGAAGTGAGCTAAAGGCGTCGTGAGCTTTGGGCTGGATTGGGCCATAATGGGCTGACCTTTTTATTGTTATTTAGAGTCTTAGTCAAAGTAGTTTCTTTCTTTTGCGTCAAGTTTGTTCATGTCGTGATCGACTAGGAGTCTGTAATTCCAGGGTATAAATATAAACCCTGAGGGTCGTGAAGAGGTTACGAACACATCAATACAAAAACCTTTACTACTTTGCATTTACTACTCGCAATTTACTTACAAGTCGGCGACTTCGCCAAGCTTTTTCTCTTTCAACGAGTTCTCCTGGGCTAGTCGAGGCGATCCAGATCTCCAAGGCTTGCTCGTGAGTTCCGCTTCTACTGAGTAATATCTAAGCTTTAGCATCGGGCGTATCGCTGTTGCTCCGTTTAGATTTATTCGACAGTTATCAGTACTTGCTAGATCTACAAGTATTTTCTTGTTGTTTTTAGTTTTTACCACCATCTATCCAGCTTAGAATTTTATCCAATCGGCTCTGTCAAAGGCATAATCTCGAGATTTATCTGATAGCTGATTAATATTGTTCTAAGTGTTGCTTTACTAAGTTATATCGGATCGCTTCACAGTTGTCTTGTATTGCTTAGTCATCAATCGGCTCTTTGTTGTTTGATCTATCGGAATCGGCTCCCCGTGTTGTTTCTTTGTATATCGGAATCGGTCCTATCATATTCGATTTCACTAACAAGAGAATCGGCTCTTCAGCTGTTTCTTAACGTCCGATTTTATCCTTGTCAATCAACAGGTCAGATTGACTGGCACGCCCCGGATTTCAATTCCACGCCTTTGCTCGTGTGTTAGCGCATCTGTCATCTCCCGATTTTTCCGTCAACACACTTTTGGCACGCCCGGTGGGACCCGAAGAGAAAATTCACGATGCCTCCGAAGAAGCCAATCGATCCTAAGGAGCACAACAACTCTGATCTTCATGATGAAAACATTATCAATGTAACATATGATGATCTGAATGAAGAGCAGAGAAAAGAATTTGACCTTCATCAGCAGGAGTACCGTAATGAGTGTCTCAAATCGTTTAGTTCTACTAAACGAGGGAAAGCTATTAAGAAAGCTCCACTTCCTCTTCCACGTACAATCACTATTGCTGAATCATCAGGGAAGCTCCAGGAGATGGTTGACAGTTCTATTCATCATGCTTTTATCAACCAATCACATGTACTGACAAATACGGTGCGCAATGCCGTATTGGCTCAACTGCGTGAAGATCCAACATTGGCGGGATACAGAGGTCCGACATATCATGCTCCATATCCTTATTATGGTATTCCCCCTTTCTATGGATCTCCCGCTACTCCAGCATTCGGATCTGTTCCGTTTGCGTCTAGTGCTGCAGTAGGGACTTTTACACCGGTTCCACAGACAACACCCAATATCAGCACATCGGTTCCAGTCACAACTACGCCGCCAGCAGTTCCAGAGTCTTCTTCTGCCAATGATACTTCTCAGAATCAATCGGATAATCAGCCGATTGGAATAACTGCCGCAAATACTATGCCTGTTGATTCGTCAGGACAATCGGTTTCTCAGATGGCGGATACACATACTTCACATCAAACAACTTCTAAAGGCTTGGGGACTGGTACGTATAATCCATAGACAGGTTGGGGCATGCCACCTGATTTTGGGAAGAAGAAAGAAGAAGAAAACGTCGCGTCAGGAGAAGGTGCCACATGGGTCAAACATAGTGACGGGGAAACTTGGTCTCTTATAGATGGCAATCAGAGAACCATACAGCAAATTTGAGTACCAGCCAGCTTTTCTCCGTTCGATGGTCAGCAGTATGGACAGATGGTGCCGTCTGGTCAGACAAGTGTATCGGCTTCTCAGCCGATTCAAACTTATGCGCCTTCTGCTCCTTATGTGCCTCCTGCTCATCCCGCGCCGCCTGTTCCAATGGCGCCTCCAGCCCCGACAACACCAAATAACCTTCAATCAAGAGGGCCGCAAAATTGTCAATCGGATGATCAACCTGCAGAACAATTTCCTCAAAAACAGATTGATTGGTCATCTCAGATAGCCGATGTGATTTAGAATCAGTTCGGCTTAAAGCCAAAGGTGCAGAACGTCATGTATCACCCTCCTTATCCTGCACATTATGACATGATGTCTTATCCTCATCGATATCGGATCCCGGAGTTTACAAAGTTTACTGGTCAGGATGATGTGTCAACTGTTGAACATATTAGCCGATTTCTTATGCAGTGTGGAGAAGCTGCTAACGTTGATGCATCTCGAGAAGAGGTTGTTCCTAAGAAAATGCTCACTTCGCAATTGGCTAGAGAAAAAGAGGTCGTTGATCCTAAAGTTCAGGTTTCTATAGCCGATCTAAAGGGAAAGGGAAAATCGGAGGAATCTGTAAGTTCTAGGAGTCAAGAAAGGCGTGTTACTTCTCAAGGGTTGATCAATAAATTCAGAAGGAGAATGAGCGGTTCAGGTTTAAAGAGGAGATGAGGCAGAATAATGCTGATCATTGGAGGTGTCCTTTCTTCATTTACTGCTGGGAAGAAGGAATTAAGTTGCCTACTCCTGAAAATTGTCCTGAGTGTAATGGACAAGGTTGGAATTCTCGGCCAATGAAGAGGCCGTGTTTTGACGAGAGACACGATCGGTCCGATGTCCGACATCAAGGTCGACGATCGATTAGTAGAGACCGACAAGTCCTGTTCATCAGAGACTTGGCCGCAAGGTTGATATAAATGACAGATTGGGGAGGAAGTCGTATATGAGCCAGGAAATTGAAGATATGGCTAATGATCGGGTCCCTGATGATGAAATCATGCGAAGAGATCCTGAGAGAGGGCCGTTTCATGATCGACAGCCTTCTCACCGATTCAAGGAACCCCAACCTCAGTGGTGCCCTGAAGGATTGACTAAGTCTCAAAATAGACGTGTTCAGAGGTTGAGGCAAATTGAAATAGAAGAACAGCGTCGGGCCAATAGCAAAGGCAACAAAGTCTGGCGTAGGAAGGCTCAAGATGATGATCAGGTTGATACTCCAGCAACTGATGTTCTGATGGCATTTATTTTACCAAGGGAATTTATGGCATTGGAGGAAGTAATTGAATCGGATACTGAAGAAGGAATTGCTCAGTTGACTTTCGAATCGGCAATTGCTACTTTTGAAAAACCAGAAGAGGAAGACCGACATCACTTAAAACCTTTGTTCTTGAAAGGATATATTAATGGTACTCCGATGACTAGGATGTCGGTTGATGGTGGTGCTACCGTCAATCTTATGCCATATGCTGTGTTAAGAAAACTCGGCAAAGGAGAGTCTGATTTGATGAAGACCGATCTGATGCTCAGGGACTTTGAAGGGAAAACCTCTCCAGCCCGGGGGGCACTTTGTGTTGACTTGATGATCGGGAGTAAGACTTTGCCTACTACTTTCTTTATTATTAATGGCAAAAGTTCTTATAATATGCTCTTGGGACGAGATTGGATTCATGCTAATTGTTGCATTCCATCTACGATGCACCAATGTGTGATTCAATGGATCGGAGATTCGGTTGAAGTTGTGAAAGCCGATACTCCGTTCAATATTGCAACAGCTGAAGTTTGCCCATGGAATTATGAAGTGACTTGCATCTCAGGACAGGTTATTGATCTGGATTTTCTTAAGGTGTCTGATTTTGGTTTACAACCAATCCGAGCAGTTGGTCCTGAAGAGTTATCTTAATGGATGCAAAAGATAATGGAAAGTTAAATTATGAACTGACGTCGGCTGATAAATCAAAGAAGGTTAGAGTAGACATGAGTCGATTCATAAACCGATTATTGATCGGGAGAATAAGAAAAAATATACAAGGAAAATGAATCGGATACATGTCCGTTTCGAAAGTTCCTAAACCGATTTATATTTAAATCGGGTGTTACATGGCCGATGTGACATGCATCGCCCTTAGTGCAAAAAATAAAAATAAAATTACAGGGAATCTAAATATTCTTGGATTATCGCGATTGCCCTGCAGTGATTCTCGTGCTGTTCATAAGACGCGACAATCTCTTGCTGTTCGTGAAGGAGTCTCATCGTTCCATCCCTCGAGATGCGCGTGGAGTTTATCAGATTTTCTGCGCCGATTATCACGCTTCTTCTTGATTCTAGGCGAGCAAGTTGTTCTTCGAGAAGGGAGAGAGAAAGTTGAAGATCTTGGATCCGATGGCGAACTTGGTTGATTCCGCCGGGGGGCATGGTATTGATATGGATTGAATGAAGAACGGAGATAATGCCTGCTGGAAGTCTCTCTTTGATTTCTTCAACATGACTCTCGAGAAGTATTCGTCTCCTGTAGAAAGACGATTACCAGCTTGGAGCGATGTGATGATCTCATCGAGCCTCTGAAATATTTGAGAAGAAGATTAGATTGAGAAAAGAGGTGATAGATCGAGTTGAAAAAGAATTGTTCACCTGTTGAAAAGGAGCCATTTTTCGCAAAGAATTGGTGTCCGTGATATGTAAAGGATAGATGGTGAGGTATTTATAGAGGCTTTTGGTTGGGAGCATTTATGAGATGGTATTAAACTTCTCGATTTAGAGGGTCTGAAAAAGCTTGTAAGTCAGATATGGCATCGATGCGGGCTGATAGCAGGGATCGGAGAATCGATCGAGGAATCATACATAGATTAAAGTAGAGAGCAGAGGTCAAATCTACAGGAAATAATATTCATTACGAGTCCACAAATGTTCAACCACTCAAATTACAAGTTTTTACAGAAGGGATCGGACTACATTTAGTGCCCGTTGGCGGATCTGATCTATCTCATTAATGGTGTGCTGATAGGACTCGATCGAACCTTGCTGCGCTAAAATGCTTTTATGGAGCTTGAAGGCCTCGGATGCTTGGATCTTGAGGGTTTTGTTGAGATCTTCGATAATGGAAGGAAGCTGCTGGAGTCTTGTTTCGTCTTCTTCGAGTTGTTGATTAACCAATCGGAGCTCATTCACCAGTTCTACTTTGCGACCTTTCAGTCTGTCAATCTTCGCTATCATGGAGGGACGACTTGTTTTAAGGAATCGGATCTTATCCTTAGTTGCGTTGGCCAGAACCCTCTTCGCTTCCGATTCCTTTATCAAGGATTCCCGAGTTTGAAGATCGGTTATTCTTTAACGAGCTTCAATGAATTCGATTTGGCGACCTTCAATGTAAGCTGCAGGGATGATGGCTGCTTGTGCTTTGCGATCAAGATGTGACTGCAACTGATGAAGGATCAATCGGATCGGCCCGACGTCTTGAACTAAAACAAACGTATCTTGTTCCAATAGAACTTGGAGGTCCGACAGTTTGTTCTTGATATCTTCTGGAAGTGATGGAGCGCTGACGTCAGTTGATGGGGTGGCCTCGGTTGGAGAGATTCTCGTTTCAGTCGATTGTATTTCATCATCGTCTAAAAGATCTTTAATTGGAAAATCAAAGAAGCTGTTGTCGATCGAATCTTGCGCCTGAAAGATGAAAAAATCTGTGTTAATAACGGGAAAGGAGGGTAAGAATCAGATGATGAAGTAATAACCTGCTTCAGGTTAATTTTGTCAAATTGACTAGGCTGTTCTGATGGTAAAATCGGAGGTGGTTCCGATTGAACTTATTCGATGATGGAGCGAGTTCCAGCTGAGTCATTCTAAAGAAAAGGTGTTAAGAATAGAATCAGATGTTTTAGATGAATTCAAAGTAAGCTTACTGGTGTTTGCTGAGGAATTATTGTTTCCGTTTCTTGTTGAGGGCGGTCTTCTATTGTTCGAGCCACCGATTCTTTTGGCTGAGTATCGGTCGTTTTTTCTGAAAGAAAGCAATCATCATATTGTTGGCGGTCGATATCCATGACTTTTACCGCCAACATTTCTCCGGATTTCATGCTCATATAGTGATAATCATGCTAATATCATTTATACTAATGAGTTCCACAAGTTTTGTGCAATTTGTGAGCGAAGGAACAAACAGGAAAAACAGGAGGCCAAACTGGCACAGGGCCAGGCCGGCCGGCCTAGCCCAGGCCGACCGGCCCCCTTCTGGCTCTTCTGGCCACGGTTTTGATCCACAAGCTATCTAACACACCAAGGATGATCATGAGCCGTGAGTTTGATGTTGGTTTGATCCGAGGACCCGAAAGGCCTAGCCATGGATTGGATGGTCCACCTACCTTGGATTCTCGGACAACCTCAACTCAACGCAACCAAAACCGCCTCAAGGGACAACATGCAACCGTTGATGAGCGAGTCGGTGCAACGGAGGGCTGAGAGGAGCCAGGGCCAGGCCGAACGCCTCCTCTAGGCCGGCCGGCCCCTAACTGTCAAGCTTGAGGTGAACGCAACAACTACCGACTTCAGGACATCATCCAGGCCGTCCCTGCAAAAGTCGGTGCCACTTGGCACCAGGGCCAGGCCGGCCGGCCTACACCAGGCCGGCCGGCCTCCCACCGTGGCTTCCACGCTTCCTCTTTCGCGTGGATGCTAAGCAGGAGGTGTGCGTCACTCCTAAGCAGGATTCCTCCCTTGGGAGGCTATAAAAGGCGCCCTTTACCCCCACACAAGACACACCATCCATTGGAGAGAAGAGAAGGCTCAAGATGTAGTCCACTATTATCTTAGAGTTGAGTAGAGTAGAGAGAGAGTGGGTGAGTTGCTCGGGTGATAGCCGAGCTTTGTAGAGAGAGTCCGGGATTTCTTCCTCGGTCTCGTCTCAACATTTCCGCCCCCGAGGAATAAAGCTTCAGAGATATCTTCAGTAAGTTCCTCGGTCTCTTGCCTTAGTACCTCGCTAGTTACTCTTTACTTTCAGCAATTTATCTTGGCTATCTATGATCTGCGGGTACCTGAGTCTGCGCGAGTGACAGCGACTCTTGTTTGGGGTTTCCTCTATAGCCCTTCGCGTTGGGTGGAGGTCAGTGGCTGAAAGCTTAGGCGTGGTGCCTGTGCTGGCTAGTCACCTCAGGTTGTGTTGCACCCCACGGAACTGCAGTGGTAGGCGGCAGGTGGTGACAGCCCTGTCCGTCCTTTGTACTCCACCACGTTCGGGTGTACTCATAACAGTAGTGCTGAGCCCGGAAGAACCCCTCTCTCACCCCGTTCTGAGTTCTTCCCGTTCTAGCCGTCGAAGCAGATCATGTTAGATTAAGATAGGTTGTCTGGGGTAACGAGTGGCTAACTAAGGTTAAGCTCTCTACACCCTTTACCCTTTTCTCCCCTGGTGGGTCCGGTTAGGAAAGTTCTAGACTAGTCGCATCTACCGTTCCTTGGATTTGACATCCAGGTTTCTACTCCCCTGGTGAAAAGCTACAATGTACTCCGTGCGCTTGCGGATTTAGTTAGGCTAAGGAGTGCCAACACATATTAACGAAGATGGATTGATATCGGGTGCGTGCGGAGAGAGATCGTTACCTGGTGGGTTAAGTTCAGGTTGGTTCGATGATGATGAAGCTAGGGAATTCTGACGAAGTAAAGGAGGCAGCATCGGCCCTACATTTTCTTCATTTTCTTGCTCTAAAAGAGAACGCGTGAGTCGGGTTTGATCGTTAATAATAAAATGAGACTTGGGGAAGAAAATCGGTACCTGCTATCGGAGAAAGGTGGGGGTTTGTATCTTCAAATGCACCGATGAGCAGATCAGTTGCCAGTTGCGTATTGGCTGTTGTGATCTTGACCTTCTTGGTGGTTTTCTTTAAAGAAGTACCAGTCTTACGCTTGGCCAATTTCCCTTTAAGTATGTCTCTTGCTGATGGAGCATTATATCCGATATGAGGGGTATCAGTTGCAGAAGCATACTTGATCGGTTGACCACTTTTACTGATTATTGGAGGAGGGAATCGCTTCTCCTGCGGAAGAGAAGGGTTAATAATCGGAATGATCGAAGGTTAGAAATTTTTGTGGAAACTGTAATTACCTTTAGTGTGGTCGAGAAGTTCGGATAGAATATTTTGCAGTATGATGAGGCTGGCTCGCAGAAAAGATGTTGTGACCATTCAGCCCACCAGTTCTTGAAAGCCGATGCAGCCATAGAGGTGATGCCTACCAACTTGCATGTGTCCAGGACAGACATGTCTAGATCGGGAATTCGTTCTAGCAGGCGGCAAAAAGCGAGACCATTCTCAACGTTGGTTCGATATGCAATCGAATTGGCAAAGAATAGCTTGATTGGAGCTTGGACGAAGCCTAACTGTCTGGCTGCCACGGAGGGATAGCAAAATTCATAAGTGTTCGTCACAAGCTACTGGAAGAATATTCGGACGGATCATTTCTTTGAAAATTGATTTCGTACTGTCGTCCGATAAGATTGAATCTAGCTGAAAGATAATCGGATTTTCAAAGGAATTGTTGGGGTCTTCATAAGCAAACCAGATCAGAGGCGATTTGCTGAGGCCATTGTAAAAGCAGTTGAAGTATGCAGCCAACCGATTCGGAGACATTTTGTTACCGTCGAGGACTGCAGCAGCCTCTCCAAAGGAAGTGCATCGGCGAGAGATGATTTTGTTTCCTTCTGATTGGTCGGATGGGAAGCTTTGATTGAAGAGATTTACTTTCCAGGCCTTGTGCATGTGCAAATTTAGCCAAAAGTTTATAAACCACCAAGGGCCACTGAGGCAAGAAATCGGTTCTCCTTTCCTCAGTCGAATCGACACTTCGTGCAGCAGTTGATAAACTGATCCAAGGGGATACTTGCCCAAAGGGAGGAGATTGCCCGATGCTAGATACTCAGCTACTTTTTGATATTTGATGCAAGGGGCAAAGGCTTTTCCGCAGAATACGAATTTTTCTAGCCACATTAGGAGGAAGGCTGAATATTCCTTGTGATCGATCGGTCCTTGGCTCTTTGAATAAGTGGAGATATATTCTTTCCAGCCTATTTTGGACATTGTGATGATATGACTAGGTTTGGCAAGGTTATCGAACCTGTTTGTTGAAGTTATGTTCAAGCCTGTCAGCATGACTACGTCGAGGAGGGTAGGCGTCATCGGACCATGGCCAAAAAGAAAGGCATTCAAAGCATCGGACCAAAAGTGAGAAGCGGCTATCAAAAGCGGCTCATTCTTCTTGATGTTTGATAGAGAAAGGGTGAGACATTGGCCGATCTGATAAGTTTCCCAATCGGCTCGCTTGCTGCTCATGCGGAGGTACCAGTCCCTCCATCCTGAGATTACTGAGGGCCAAGATCTGAAAGCGTCCTTCCACGAGGAAAGAGGATCCGATAGCTGCTTGAAGGGAAGGCAATTGGTTTCAAGGTTGATGAAATCGATTGGATCTTCGTTGCCAATCGGACCTAAAGTAAACAAGCCGGGAGTCTCTGGAATAGGGATTGTGATCTCATTCACAGGGGCCTAGAAAAAAGTAAGAAAAAGAAATTTTAAATCTACAAAAGGCATGAGAACTCTGTTGGGAAAGATAAAGAACAACGAAGAACAAGGAAAAAAAGGGTTGAGACATATTACCTTAGGGGCGGAAGGAGCGTGAAGCCATTGTACTTCGCAGAAGTTGAGGAGCCCGCTTGAGAAGAGTTGATGAGGTTGGGGAGCGGCAAAACTGGTCGCCGGTGAGTTTCCCTGAAGACTTGCTCTTGACGGCTGTTGAAATGGCGACAATGGTAGATATGAAACGGCGGCTGGAGGAAGAAGAGAGGCGAAGTGTTTATAGGCTTTGCCCGCTGGGGTAAATGAGGAATTTCGCGTCGTTAGATGAAAATCAGGGTTCCGTGTGGGATGGCAACAAATCGCGGGGATCCGAGAATTTCATGACAATATAGACATCTTATCCCGAAACTTGGGGGCATGTGTTGATGGTGTTTTTTGACACGTGATTAGAGCCAGCGCCTGGGGGAGATTTGATAAGAGATTGAACCTAGATCGAAGGTGAAGTTCGAGTCGGAATCGGATCGGAGACAGATTCAAGACTTCAGAATCGGATCGGACTCGGAGAAGTGAGCTAAAGGCGTCGTGAGCTTTGGGCTGGATTGGGCCATAATGGGCTGACCTTTTTATTGTTATTTAGAGTCTTAGTCAAAGTAGTTTCTTTCTTTTGCGTCAAGTTTGTTCATGTCGTGATCGACTAGGAGTCTGTAATTCTAGGGTATAAATATAAACCCTGAGGGTCGTGAAGAGGTTACGAACACATCAATACAAAAACCTTTACTACTTTGCATTTACTACTCGCAATTTACCTACAAGTCGGCGACTTCGCCAAGCTTTTTCTCTTTCAACGAGGTCTCCTGGGCTAGTCGAGGCGATCCAGATCTCCAAGGCTTGCTCGGGAGTTCCGCTTCTACTGATAATATCTAAGCTTTAGCATCGGGCGTATCGCTGTTGCTCCGTTTAGATTTATTCGACAGTTATCGGTACTTGCTAGATCTACAAGTATTTTCTTGTTGTTTTTAGTTTTTACCACCATCTATCCAGCTTAGAATTTTATCCAATCGGCTCTGTCAAAGGCATAATCTCGAGATTTATCTGATAGCTGATTAATATTGTTCTACGTGTTGCTTTACTAAGTTATATCAGATCGCTTCACAGTTGTCTTGTATTGCTTAGTCATCAATCGGCTCTTTGCTGTTTGATCTATCGGAATCGGCTCCCCGTGCTGTTTCTTTGTATATCGGAATCGGTCCTATCATATTCGATTTCACTAACAAGAGAATCGACTCTTCAGCTGTTTCTTAACGTCCGATTTTATCCTTGTCAATCAACAGGTCAGATTGACTGGCACGCCCCGGATTTCAATTCCACGCCTTTGCTCGTGTGTTAGCGCATCTGTCATCTCCCGATTTTTGCGTCAACAGATGCGCAAATGAAGTGTAATCTACGACTCAGGCACCACGCCTACGACACGGATTACTACTGTGGTCCCTAAACACTTTCCGGTATGTAAACTCGCCACAGCACTCCACAAAATGTGAAGCCACGAACCCACAAATGAGAGCCTGAACTTACTACTACTTACTATACCAAATCATATAAGATCGAAGAGACTTACGCAACACTTACTTTGACCAGAGCAGCGAAGCATCTCCAGGAAATACATGAACGGAGAGGGTGTTCATGATGAACATGAACACCTCTCCAACTCACTCTCACCCTCTCTCTACCTTTCTACCCCTAGGCTAAACTAGCCTAAGCTACTCTCCTCCATAGAAGCCTCCTCTAGAGGTGAAGGAAGAGGGAGAAGTGTGAAGAGTGCTTGGATGAATGTTCTCTCATTCTCTCCCCCCCCTCTAGTATTTATAGGCAGGTGAATGTCGGTATCCGGAGCATCCACCAGAGAATATTCCTTGCAACCGTCATAGGAGTGGACACGTGGCAGCCAGGGACAAGGGGAGCCACCCCTGGTTCGGCCGAACCAGGGGGTCGGCCGACCCACTATGGGCCCTGCCCACAACCGCCTTTGGACAGCTGACTGACAGGTGGATCCTGAAGTGTGTCTGGGTATGCTTGGGGTGAAGTGGTATGTTTAGCTCCCGGTTGTGGGCCCTTCAATCCGTGTGGTTGCACGTGATTGGTCGAGACTGTGCTTCCTTGCTCTTGTGGGCCCATGGATCCGTGGGAAGCTTAGGTGGCAGACCTTGGCTGGCTGGAATTGAGTGCTCGTGCCACTTTAGCTTGCATCCACTTCATTTCCATGGTTAGATGGCCTGCATTCATAATTTACAACACTCATGGAACTTATTAGAAATAAGCTCTAGCACTAAGGTTGATGTTATCATTTTTTATCATTTATGCAGAAGTTGACGGCCTAAATTTGGGGTATCGTTGACGGCCGTTATGTGCCACTTTTGGCCATCAACCTTTCCAAATAATGAGGGAACTCAAGTGATGCATACATGAAATTATATTTAAACTAACGAGTTCCACAAGTTTTGTGCACCAATATGTTTTGCAGAGAATACAGGTAATATGGTGCATGAAATACCATTATTGGTGAAGTAGCACACATCTCGAGACAAAGGACACATAGACATGGAGCAAAAGTTACCCAAATCACATATTTGACAGCACCATATTGAAGAGCTCTCTGAGATGATCGAATTGGACACTTGGATGACCCGATCGGAGTCCGGACGGAACAGTTATGCCTCTGGGAAGATTGCTGGCAAAACCCTGCCACGCCGGGCGGCCTGACTTAGGCCGATCGGCCTGGACAGGGCCGGTCGGCCATCCAACCTCCCCGAAAGGCTCTAAGCTTTGCAAATGGCCTTAGGGAGTCATCAATTGACCCCAAGCAAGGCAGTGACAAGCATGAATGAGGTTAAGACCGAAAGGTTTCACATGGGCTTGCCACTCGGGGTTGGCCCAATTCACACCGACCTTCTGGAGCAAAACCGCCTCAAGGGGCAACATGCAACCGTTGATGAGCGAGTCAATGTAACGGAGGGCCGAGAGGAGCCAGAGCAAGGCAGGCCGGCCTCCCCCAGGCCTAACTGTCGAGCGTGGAACCAATGCCACCATAATCGTCATTATCAGGACATCTGGACCGTGCACGAGAAAGGCGGTCTAGAACGGACGGAAGGCCAGTCCGGCCAGCCCTAATGAGGCCGAATGGCCGGGAATCATGGCTTCCACGTTTCTCCTTTGGCATGGCGGTTACTCAGGTACTTGGTGCATTCCTACGCTGGGAACCGCCCTTAGGAGGCTATAAAAGGGAGTCTCCACCCCCACTCAAGGCAACACGGAGAATTGGAGAAGTCCAAGGCATAGCACTAGCTTACAAAATAGGGAGAGTGGTGAGGTGAGAGTCCGGAGAGGAGCCGGAGTGTCGGCCACTCTCTCCAACTTGTGCCTCCGAGGAATGAAGCTTCGGTTCGAGTAAAGTTCCTCTTCTTTTGTCTTTTCTGCTTTCTCTCCTTATTTTAGTAGTTCTTGAATGCTTTCTCTAGTTGTGGGATCCCTTGTCTGTAGCTAATATCTTAGGCATGGTGCCTGTGCTTGATAGCTGCCTTGGGTTGTTGCACCCCACGGAACCGTAGTGGTAGGCGGCAGGTGGTGACAGCCCTATCCGTCCTTCGTAGTCCACCACGTTCGGGTGTACTCATAACAGTAGTGCTGAGCCCGGAGAACCCCCTCTCTCACCCCGTTCTGAGATTCTCCCGTTCTAGCCGTCGAAGCTTCTAGAGGAATTGAGTATTCCTGATAGGAGGTTAGCAAGTCAACATTAGATTACCTCTACCCAACTTATCTGTTTTTCTTCACCCCCGTCGTCCCCTGGATAAACCAGAACCACTTCTAGTACACTTCTCGTTCCTCATGGATTCAATACCTTGGAACAGTCCCAGGTGAAAGCTACATCGGTATCCGTACGCTTGCGGATTTACTGTTAGGCTAAGGATTGCCAACAAGCTTTCTGGCGCCGTTGCCGGGGAACGGTAGCTGTACTAGTATCATTCTAGTTTATCCTTGTATCACTGCACCTACCATACCATCCCTTGCAAAAAAAATTATTATAAAAAATTACCATCCCATCTTCCTCATGGAGTCCCTTACCCTCCGTAAGTTCTCGGCACCAGGGCTTAATCATTGGGTGCCTCCACCTTCATCACACCCCATCCATACCTCAGGCTTCGAGATCCGCCCTAGTGTCGTGGCCTTGGTTCGATCACAATCTTTCTCTAGACACAAGGATGAAAATCCTTACACCCATCTACGAGAATTTGAACAGAACTGCTCTATCATCTCAATACCAGGCATGCACCATGAAACGGTGAAATGAAAGCTCTTTTCATTCTCCCTGATTGGTGTTGCCAAAGAATGGTATTATATGACCGTAGAGACTGTATAAGGTGATTGGAATGCCCTCAAAGATGAGTTTTGTCTCAAATTTTACCCCATGTCTGATTGGTGTTGCCAAAGAATGGTATTATATGACCGTAGAGACTGTATAAGGTGATTGGAATGCCCTCAAAGATGAGTTTTGTCTCAAATTCTTCCCCATATCGAAGGTCGTTGCCCTTCATACAGAAGCCCTCTCTTTCAAGCAACGGGAGGGAGAATCTTTGGGAGCAGCTTGGGCTCGTTTCACCAAGCTTATATCTTCAGGATCAGACTTGGGTATACCCGAGGCTATGCGCTTACAACACTTTGCTAGTGGTCTTAGAAAAGAAAGTGCACACCATTTGGATGCAGTTTCTAGAGGGTCCTTCATCTTCTTAACCGTAAGTGAGGGAGAGCCATCCTTGATAAGATCCTCAAGAATATTGCACACACCGGAGTATACGAAGATCTTCCAAAAAATTCTCAAGAGCCTGCTGATAGACTGAATGCTTTTGGCCATTCTCATTCACCTTGCCCACAAAAGGTTGCCAAACCAAAACCCCCAGCCTTAGATCCTAAGCCCTCGTACGATCATCATCGACCTTTCCTCTATTCTATGTTCGACGATGATGAATCCATAGCATACGGTGATGCCCCATCATCACCAGGGAAAGAAGATGATGCTTATAGAAAATCTGATGTAGTGACCTCTGACCCACAAAAAGAATCCTTGTCCAACACTGAGCAGTACACACCATACCTTAGGATGAAGTTCCCATTCATTCAAACCCAGGGTTGGACTGAGCAATCTAAGAAGGATTTACCATCTCATAACTCGGATTTCCAATTCTCGAAGGACAAATTCGGATCCTCTAAGGAGGATTCACCACCCCTTAATTCGGAGATTCAATTATCGGAAGATGAATTTGAATTTACCGATGAGGAGTTCAAAGCTTCTGTCTCATCAAACCCCTCAGAGTTCCAAGAATTATATCAATCTCATAATCTATTCTGTGACTCCAAGGAGAATATTTGCCTTCTTGACCCAAAAAAATCAAAGGACTTCCATATCGAAGGAAAAGATACGCCTCAAGAGTACTACATGCTCAATTTCAAAAATATTTGCTCTGTAGATACTCCTGAGGTAGCATGTTTCAAGTTGGGTTCGGAAGAAAATGATGAGTATGGAGAATTCATCTTTGAAAAAACAAAAGATGCATGTTTTTCTGTGAAAACTCCGTCTCCTCCCACTATTAGCGCACACGATGACTCCAACCACCGCCCGCCTTATCAAGATGATTTCAAAAGAGTGGTTATGGTTGAATTTGTTTATCATAAATATTGCAAATCTCGTCGTGGTTTGTTGTGCTAACCTTGCAGCTAGATATCATGAATGAAATCCAAAGATTGGTGATGGAGGGAGCCACAACACCAAGCTAGCTGCAACATCAAGAAGAGGCTCCCAAGGTCGAGCTTTTGACCATAAACAAGCACTGCCGGGAGGTAACCCGTATTTTTCATTCATTTTTTTATTTTTTTTTCTTTCTTTCCAATTTCATCAAGTATATTAAAAAAATCTTTGATTCTCAATGAATAAAACCGAACAAAGTTTCATGGCAAAATTCTAGGACTCGCCTCCTTCGGGTATTTTTGTCACTAACCTTTCAGGTTGAGTCTCAAATGAACGAAGAGTTGGACTAGTGCATAAAAGGCTACAACCTTAGATGCTCAGTTTTTGTCACCGATTGTTGCAAAATCTGAGCGTGGGGGAGGACACAATTTGAGCATGGGTAAAACATGAACAAATAATCAACGCTGGTTTGCACTTCTATCCCCCACTTGAGGTTATTTCATAATGTTCATATCTTTTGATAAAACCTTCTATTCACACCCAAATGTTCTACATGCAACAAGTTTACTTGATCACAACTTTGCTTCTCACATGTTGGCAAGCATAAGTTTTATTCCTTAACTAGTACTCTATGCTTGTGGGATCATCAATTTAGGAGGATCTTGCCTAAGTTGCTGACTAGTGTGAGATAACAAGATAGAAGTATTTCTTTCCTGTTTTGTTAATTCTTGCTTGGAGATTTTTCTTTGAAAAAAAATCATGAAAACCCTTAGGCTCAAAATTCCTCAGTGCTTGAAAATTCCCACCAGAGCCAAATATTTAATACGATCAAATCTTTACATGTGCCACCGATATAGTTGTGTTGAGTTTGTCAAATCTTGTGCCCTTATGGAACAGTGACATTTCAATACCGATCATTTCTTCCTTTACGTTTATCCTTTATTTCTAGCCTTTCCATGTCTGGATATGCTGATTCCAAAATGGATTCTTGCATCCACTTTCATCAGACATTCCTCCATCAAACCAAACCAAAATCATTTCATCCATATACCCTTGACCAAATCCTATCCACAAATATGGCCTTTCAAAATAAATACTCTAGCCATCCCTTCCCCATATTTGAGAGAAGACATGGATCTATCGAGCAAAAAAAAAAACTTGCCTAGTTATGGCAAAGAAAAAAAAGAGAAGGGATAGAGCGCTCGATAATTTCAAGTCTCCAAAGTCCTAATAGGGATCCATGCAAAATAAAGAGAACCGCTCAAGGCCATATTCTTTCAAAAGCATAATTTATGGTTTGTTCATCACAATCCATTGTGACTGTGTTGTGTCCATTTTCTCCCCCATCCTTGATTATCTATTTCTCAATGGTCGGAATATGAAGTGTCACAACTTTCACTAGGACCAATTCTTGACTTAACAATATGCAGAACATAGGTGGGCCTACATTTTCCCTACTCGAGCTCCACATAAGCCTGTAGATTGTAGGGAGAGGCTGGCTATTGGCCTCAGTGAGGACTGCTAATACCACATGAGCGATTTGAGAGTGCCATCTGAGGATCTTATGAGCGATTTGTTGTTAGTGTAGGGTCTTTTTTGGGCCTGAGGCCGTGTACCTGTAAATATCTTCTTTTTATTAATGCAAAAAGAGCCAGGGGGATTTTCCAAACAGTTTCGTAAAAAAGGCATTCTTCTTTAAGAAAAAAAACTCCAAGTATGGTTGATGAAGAGGGAAGCCATATCTTCATTCGAGTTGTTCCACTTTTCAACCGCTCACGGCAGGCATCATAGCCACTTCAAACCCCACAGGCATGAGAAATGTTTTGGAATAACATTTATGCTAGCCATTACCTTGAGAAGTTGTGCATCAAAGCCTATCTTAGTTCTTGCTCGGTCCGGTGTTCTAAATCCCACCCTTTGCTCGGGACAAGCAAAGATCTAAGCATGGGGGTGTGTTGACGGCCGTTATGTGCCACTTTTGGCCATCAACCTTTCCAAATAATGAGGGAACTCAAGTGATGCATACATGAAATTATATTTAAACTAACGAGTTCCACGAGTTTTGTGCACCAATATGTTTTGCAGAGAATACAGGTAATATGGTGCATGAAATACCATTATTGGTGAAGTAGCACACATCTCGAGACAAAAGACACATTGACATGGAGCAAAACTTACCCAAATCACATATTTTACAGCACCATTTTGAAGAGCACTCCGAGATGATCGAAATGGGCACTTGGATGACCCAATTCGGAGTCCGGACGGAAAAGTTATGCCTCCGGGAAGATCGCCGGCAAAACCGTGCCAGGTCGGGCGGCCTCACTTAGGCCGATCGGCCTGGACAGGGCAGGTCGGCCATCCAACCTCCCTGAAAGGCTCTCAGCTTTGCACAATGGCCTTAGGGAGTCACCAATGGACCTCCCCCCCCCCCCCAAGCAAGGAAGTGACAAGCATGAATGAGGTTAAGACCGAAAGGTTTCACATGGGCTTGCCACTCGGGGTTGGCCCAATTCACACCGACCTTCTGGAGCAAAACCACCTCAAGGGGCAACATGCAACCGTTGATGAGCGAGTCGGTGTAACAGAGGGCCGAGAGGAGCCAGAGCAAGGCCGGCCGGCCTTCCCCAGGCCGAACGGCCCCTAACTGTCGAGCGTGGAACCAACGCCACCATAACCGTTATCATTAGCACATATGGACCGTGCACGAGAAAGGCGGTCTAGAATGGACGGAAGGCCAGGCCTGCCAGCCCTAATGAGGCCGAACGGCCGGGAATCGTGGCTTCCACGTTTCTCCTTTGGCGTAGCGGTTACTGTTGGAGGTACGACCATGGGCCCACAGGGACACATGGATTGTCTCCAGACAGAGTCGTACCAGGCGTGAAGAACACGAGTAGAGTACTGCAAGGACTCTTCTCGTTATGGAAACTAGTCGTATGACTTGTAAACTACTCGGATTGCCTTGTAAAGCACTCTCCGAGTAGTAATTGGTTAGGATTCTACTTGAAACCGACCTTGTAACCCTGCCCGCCGTGTATATAAGGCTGGGCAGGGACCCCCTCCAAAAAGAACCCAAGTCTCTCAACAGAGAAGACACCAAGTCTCCCAACAGAGAGACACACAATCAATACCAATCACCACACAGGACGTAGGGTATTACGCCTTCTAAGCGGCCCGAACCTGTCTAAATCCTGAGTCTCTTAGCCTTTGCGTTCCTGATCTCGGCGAAACCCACCTGAAACTCTACTACCTCGGGATACCCCTCGGTAGGATCGACGGTAGAACACCGACAATTACTCAGGTACTTGGCGTCATTCCTACGCTGGGAACTGCCCTTAGGAGGCTATAAAAGGGAGTCTCCACCCCCACTCAAGGCAACACAAAGAATTGGAGAAGTCCAAGGCATAGCACTAGCTTACAAAATAGGGAGAGTGGTGAGGTGAGAGTCCGGAGAGGAGCCGGAGTGTCGGCCCCTCTCTCCAACTTGTGGCCCTGAGGAATGAAGCTTCGGTTCGAGTAAAGTTCCTCTGCTTTTGTCTTTTCTGCTTTCTCTCCTTAGTTTAGTAGTTCTTGAATGCTTTCTCTAGTTGTGAGATCCCTTGTCTGTAGCTAATAGCTTAGGCGTGGTGCCTGTGCTTGATAGCTTCCTTCGGTTGTGTTGCACCCCACAGAACTGCAGTGGTAGGCGGCAGGTGGTGACAGCCCTGTCCGTCCTTCATAGTCCATCACGTTCGGGTGTACTCATAAAAGTAGTGCTGAGCCCGCAGAACCCCCTCTCTCACCCCGTTTTGAGGTTCTCCCGTTCTAGCCGTCGAATCGACTAGAGGAATCGAGTATTCCTGATAGGAGGTTAGCAAGTCGACATTAGATTACCTCTACCCAACTTATTTGTTCTGCTTCACCCCCGTCGTCCCCTGGATAAACCAGAACCACTTCTAGTACACTTCTCGTTCCTCGTGGATTCAATACCTTGGAACACTCCCAGGTGAAAGCTACATCGGTATCCGTACGCGTGCGGATTTATCTGTTAGGCTAAGGATTGCCAACAAGCTTTCTAAAAGCTGTCAACACACCCCCACACTTAGCCTTTGCTCGTCCTCGAGTGAAGGAGAAAGGACTAAGGAAACCTCTCAAAGTTATGAACTAGCATAAGAATTATTCCTGTGGGGGATATAGTACCTGGGTACCTCACGAGCAAGCCTGGCAGCCCACCAAAAGGGGGCGGCCCACCTCATCGTTCTGGACCTGAAGACGTGCAGGACAAGTCGGCGCACGGAGGAAGGATCTGGAAGCAGAAGTCCTAGTTGGAATAGGAATTATTGTAAAGAAGGAAAGGATTCTTAGAGATAGGATCGGATACAAACCGACTTGTAACCCTGCCCCCCCCCCGATATATAAGGCGGGCAGGGACCCCCTCAAAAACAACTCGACACATCTGAACCACGACTCGAGTCAACTCGAATCATCAAAACACGCAATACAACACCCCAAAACAGGACGTAGGGTATTACGTCGAGTCGACGGCCCGAACCTGTATAAACCCTTGTGTCTGTCCATCCTAACCATCTTGCTTCCGATCTTTGCGATCTTCCCTACATTACAAATCACTTCCGTGGGCTACCCCGTGGAAGACTGCCGGAGATGATGTCCGATGGAAGACTGATCCATGGAAGACTGATCCATAAGTGGACTCGGAAGCCACCCGCGACTGTCAATGACATGTTCCGGGTCGCTAGCACGTGGGCGGACGCCGAGATCGCGGAAAAAGAACAGCTCAGCGAGATCAGAAGCCGCTGGGAAGAAGAGAACAAGACGACTCGAAAACGCGACCGCCGCGATGACGAAGAACGACACGACGACCATCGACGCAATGACAGCCAACCTCGCAAGAAGAAGAGCGAAGGAGACATGGTCGCTGCCCTGGACCGGTCCAGAGGCCGGGTAACTCCAGAGGACTTCCAGCGCATGCTCGATGAGCAATGCCCGTACCACAAACACAAGCACTCAGCGCGAGAGTGCTACGGGCTCAAGCGAGCCTTCACCGGGGGCAACAGAGGCCCCCCATACAGAAAGAGGAACGATGGTTCCCCGCGAGACGACAGGCGAAACGACGAGACTGGTAATGACTTTCAGGAAGCCGACCGAGTGGTCCGCATGATTTACGGCGGACCAGAGTTCGAGTCGAAGCGCCAGCAGAAGCTCACCCATCGCCAGGTCATGCACGCGAGGGAGCCACCGGTACCTGAGTACCTCAAATGGTCGGAAGTTCCGATCACATTCACCCGGGAGGATCATCCAAACTTCATACCGAAGCCCGGGTCCCACGCCTTGGTGGTAGCCCCGACAATCCGCAACGTTCGGCTCACCAAGGTACTAGTCGACGGTGGCAGTGGCCTGAACATCCTCTTTGCTAACACATTGAAGGAGCTCGGCCTGACTACTCTCGACCTGAGTCCCCCCCAATCCGCGTTCTACGGTTTGATACCGGGAGAGGGGGCAGAACCACTCGGGCACATCACACTGCCCGTCACCTTCGGAGACCGGAATAATTACCGGACCGAGCACATGCAGTTCACGGTGGCGAACTTTGAAACTGCATACCACGCCATCCTTGGGAGGCCGGCACTCGCCAAGTTCATGGCGATTCCTCATTACGTCTACTTGCAGGTCAAGATGCCGGGACCGAAAGGCGTAATCACCGTCTTGGGAGATGTCCGAGTCGCATACACGTGCGAGCAGGAAACTCTCAACGCGGCAGCCGCCCTGGATATGTCCAAGCGCATGGAACAAGTACTGGCTGCATCACAGGAGGTGGACAAGGACGCTCTAGAGATCCCCACCAAGAAGCCAGCAAGAGAAGCCATCGCGCCAAGCAAGGAGACGGAGCTGAAGAGGATCTCTCTGGACCTGGACGACCCAAAGAAGACAGCCATCATCGGGGCAGAGTTGGACCCCAAATAGGAAGAAGTGCTCGTCAAATTCCTAAGGGAAAACGCCGACATATTCGCGTGGAAACCATCCGATATGCCAGGTGTCCCAAGGGAACTTGCCGAGCACTCCTTGAAGGTCAATCCGACTGCCAAACCGATCAAGCAAAGGCTTCGTCGATTCGCGCAGGACCGCAAGGAGGCAATTAGGGCAGAAATTACAAAGCTGTTAGCAGCCGGATTCATTCAGGAGGTGTTCCACCCCGACTGGTTAGCTAATCCAGTTCTTGTAAGAAAAAAGAATAATAATGATTGGAGAATGTGCGTTGATTATACAGATCTCAACAAAGCTTGCCCTAAAGACCCCTTCGTTCCCCCCCGCATCGATCAAGTCGTTGACTCCACGGCAGGTTCCGCCCTGCTCTGCTTTCTCGATTGCTACTCAGGATATCACCAGATAGGCCTGAAGCTGGAAGACCAGATAAAGACCGCGTTCATCACGCCGTTCGGTGCCTTTTGTTACAACACAATGGCCTTCGGTCTGAAGAACGCAGGTGCAACCTATCAAAGGACAATTCAAGCATGTCTGGATCAATTGATCCCAGACATAGTAGAAGCTTACATCGACGATATCGTGGTCAAGATCATGAACCCTGAGGACATGATAGGGAATCTAACAAAGGTCTTCGAACGCCTACGCGTATTCCGGTGGAAGCTCAACCCGGAAAAGTGTGTCTTCGGAGTACCCTCAGGTAAACTACTCGGCTTCATGGTCAGCAACCGCGGGATCGAGGCAAATCGCGAGAAGATCACGGCCATCACCAAGATGCTACCACCAACCTGTCAAAAGGATGTGCAGAAGCTTACTGGATGCATGGCAGCGCTCGGTCGTTTCATATCACGACTCGGCGTTCGCGGATTGCCGTTTTTCAAACTGCTCAAGAAGCAAGACCAGTTCGTGTGGGATGAAGAAGCGAAGCGATCTTTTCAGGAACTCAAAGATTACCTGCAGAATCCTCCCATCCTCGTCCCACCTCAACCAAGAGAACAGCTCTACCTCTACATCTCTGCTACTCCCCGAGTGGTCAGCACGGTACTAGTGGTCGAGCGTCCTGAAGAAGGACACGCATATGGAGTTCAGCGACCAGTCTACTTCATCAGCGAGGTTCTGACCATATCTAAGGTACGTTATCCCCATGTGCAGAAATTATTATATGGAGTTCTTATCTCAGCAAGAAAGCTGAAGCACTACTTTGAGGCCCATCCAATCTCGGTGGTGAGCGAAAATCCGTTAGGGGAAATTCTCCATAACCGAGATGCCAGCGGCCGAATCGTCAAATGGTCAATAGAATTGGCTGCCCATCACATAAACTTTGTTCCACGTACTGCTATCAAGTCTCAGGTCTTGGCCGACTTCGTAGCAGACTGGACAGAAAACCAAGCTCCGGCTGACGACGAGGTAGTTGAGTACTGGGAGATGTACTTTGATGGCTCCCTCCAGATAAAAGGAGGCGGCGCAGGCGTAATCCTGATTTCCCCAAGTGGACAGGAACTAAAATACGTCCTTCAAATCATGTTTCCAGTATCCAACAACGCAGCTGAGTATGAAGCAGCCCTGCACGGTCTCCGCATCGCAGTATCTTTGGGTATCAAACGACTGATGGTACGCGGGGACTCTGCCCTGGTCATAAACCAGGTAAACAAGGACTGGTCCAGGACCAACGAAAAGATGGACGCATACTGCGAGGAAATTAGGAAGCTGGAAGGGAAATTCTATGGCTTAGAGTTCCATCACGTGGTGCGCGACCATAACAAGGCAGCAGACGAGCTCGCTAAGATGGGGTCCACCCGTGAAGGCGTCCCACCCGGAGTTTTCATACAAGATCTTATCAAACCATCTATCAAGATAAACCCGGATGGCACTGTCGCGGAGCAACAAGTCGGAGAATCCCCAGAGTCAGCCACATTAGTGGTAGATGAAGCGCTAGACTGGAGGACACAGATCATCGATTATCTAGATAGCGGCATATTACCCGCAGAGGTCGCGGAGGACAAAGATCTAAACTCGCTCCACGAACAAATCGTGCGGCGCAGCAAAAACTACGTCATCATCGGAGACAAGTTGTATCGTCGATCTGGAGCTTCCCAAATCCTACAAAAGTGCGTGAGTCGCACTGAGGGTATAGAGCTCTTGACTGACATACATAAAGGAATTTGTGGAAATCACGCTGGAGCTAGAACCATTGTTGGTAAAGCTTTCCGGTCTGGTTTCTACTGGCCGACTGCTGTAGCAGACTCAGAAAACATCGTGCGGCACTGCAAAGGATGTCAGTATTTTGCAAGGCAAATACATGCACCTGCACAACAGCTGCAAACCATACCAGCGTCCTGGCCCTTCGCTTGTTGGTGCTTGGATATGATTGGTCCATTTAAGAAGGCTCCTGGTGGTTTTGACCATGTCCTTGTAGCTATCGACAAGTTTACCAAGTGGATTGAGGTAAAACCAGTCAGAAAGCACACGGCAGCCAAGACCATCGAGTTCTTCACCGACATCACCCACCGCTTCGGAGTCCCAAATCGTATCATCACAGATAATGGTACGAACTTCGTGGCGCAGGAGTTTAAAGATTGGTGTAGCGAGAGGAGCATCAAGCTATGCCCCGCTTCCGTCGCACACCCAAGGGCCAATGGCCAAGTAGAAAGAGCCAATGGTGAAATAATCAAAGCGCTCAGGGCCCGGATATTCAAGCAGCTGAAGCAACATGACGGACGATGGATCAAGGAGTTGCCGGCTGTAGTCTGGGGGCTGCGCACACAGCCGAGTCGTGCCACGAAGCAAACTCCGTTCTTTCTGGTTTACGGCTCGGAAGCTATCCTACCAACGGACCTCACATACGGCTCCCCCCGAGTGGAGTTCTATGATGAATACGACGCGCATGTGGCGCGCATTGAAGACCTCGACAGCATCGAAGAAAAGAGATTGGCTGCCCAGATCCAAGCCGCGCGTTACGCTCAGGTCCTGCGACGCTATCACGATCGATCAGTTAAGCAGAGGTCCTTTGAAGCAGGCGATTTGGTTCTGAGAAGGAAGCAAGACACCAAGGGCGCGCACAAGCTTGCGTCCCCCTGGGAAGGTCCATATATTATCAAGTCAGTCAGTCGCCCAGGCTCATATCGACTCATGACCGAAGACGGCGTAGACATCCCAAATCCATGGAACATCGAGCACTTGCAACGCTTCTACGCCTGAATCAGTTATGTATTTGTCTTTTTTATTTTTAGATTTATTTGATCCGAGTGATTTTCGAGGGTAGTCACCCCCAGTTACGACTCGGTTTGTTCACAATGAGTTATCAATAAAGTTGATTTCATCTTTCATCTGTTTCTACTACTCGCATTTCCTCTTTCGCGTCACGCACATAAAGTATGAGGGGAACAAACCTTAAATCGAGAGGGAAAGTACTCGCCAAGTCAAAGCTCTAAACGTATGACAAAGACTCTGCGGCATGAGACTGAGACCAACGAGGCTAATCTACTCCGTAACAGGTCAACCACTCAGAAATTAAGGCTAGCGCAGAAAGAAAGGGAGTTGTAGACCAATTAAAAACTTATATACAAAAGTGACCATTCACACATTGTTCAAATAAATACTGGTTCGAACAAATACTACAGATACTTTATTTACATTGCAGGGTCGCCAGCACCAGACGGGGCCGCTTCATCCGAGTCATCAACAACGTCCTTGGACAGGACATTGGCGATGGGCTCGACTTCATGGAGCAGTCTGCCCACATCGTCTTCAGAGGTACCGGCAGCATACCCGCGGCCGAGTGGCTCCAGGTCTGACGCCGGGAACAGAGACTTCAGCACCGCCAGGACATGGCCACAGCTGGCTTGGCTGATGGAGCAGAGCTGCCTCCGGAAGTAGCGTGGGAGTGCCCGAACGCGGTCAAGGATGGAAGCCGAGGACGATGAAGCCTCCGGCTCGATCTCCTCCGCGACCACTCGGATAGCATCCTCCAGCGCTGTCTTTTCAGTGCGCAGCGCCTCAGCCTCGCCTTGCAGCCGGGCCACCTTGGCAGTGAGCTCTGCGAATTGGGACATAGTCCGATATCGATAATCTAAAGAAGGTTAGATCTGAATAAATTTTCATGTCTGACAGAAAAACAAATAAGGAAGAACATACCTCTGAGCTCGTGCACGGCCTGGGCTTCGTTGAGCTTAGCCTGCTCTACCTCCCCGCATAAATCGCGGGTGGTACGCTGGGCTTCCTCCAACTCAGCCTGTCGCTCGACTGCATCAGCCTCGAGCTCAGCCACTCGGGCCACCAGGGAGTCGGCCTTAGCAACTGCAGAAGTTAATTCTTGAATAACCAAGGCTTTAGCCTCAGCATCAGCAGCTAAGTTCTGCAGAAACAAGTCAGAAGACAATATGAATCAATATACCAATGGTATTTGATATCAACAAGATAAGAAGTTCGGGAAGTACCTTGGCTATGTGGCCCATGCGACGATGAAGGGACAGAAACTCCTCCAGAGGAGTCAGGGGAGCACCACCACTCAGGACGCCGACCGCCGCAGAAGCTATCTCGACCGTCGCAGTCTGGGGCTCCTCCACTGCTGCAGTCGGTTCAACCGGAGGAGCATGCTGGGGGCTGCCTTGAGGGACTGGCGGAGGAGTCGGCGACGCTGGTACAGGACTCGGCGGTGGCGGGGTTGGCTACCGCTGCGACTCGGGTAGCGGACCCACAGGCTGATCGCTGAGAAGATCAGCCGAGTGAATCGGCACCTCTGGAGTTTGGATTGTTGGGGCTTCGGTCTCAACCGCCGACTGAGGCGGAGGACCCGAGAAGGGGACCTCAGACGGCGTGCTACAACATAAAGCATTTATGGATCACTAACAAAAAGCATAAAAGAAATCAAGAGAAGACAAGAATACTTACAGAGTAGAAATGCGCATTCTCAGGCGCTTTCCTTTCCGAGTAGGGGAAGGGAGGTCCCTCGGACTTGCTGCACTCAGAGGCATTACTGCAAGGGGAGACTGCTCTGAGCTCGTGATTGGCGGCTGGGGAGACGACTCGGCGATGCCAGCTTCATCCTTCTCCGAGTCAGACGACTCAGATATAAGGAGTTGCCGGCGGCTGGGCGCATCCCTGAACACGATCCCTGTGGAGATCTTCCGCTTCTTCAGAGCAGGAGCAGCCTTCCCACCACTCGGAGATTGCACATCGGGGGAAGGAGAGGACGACAGAGTGATATCCGAGTCGCGCAGATCACTCTCACTTTCCCCGACTGCTTCTTCAGATCCAACGGCCCTGCGCCGACGAGGCTGATCCACTCCCTTTGGCATCTCAGGCAAAGGAGGGAGGGATATAAAGGCAACTCGACCCTGCAAATATTGGGTTCAGTTTTGAGATTACACCCAATGGGTGGAATTGAAATAAAAACAACAACAAACTGACTAAATACCTCAGGGCGTGGATTTCCCAAGTTGAACGCCGGAGGACAGTCAGTAGTCCTCAGGGACGTTCCAGGTGCGAAGAATTTGCCAAGCCGAGCGGCGGCTTGGACTTTGTCGACGCGCTCGGGGGCTTCGCGCGTGTTGTCCCCCTCGGCGTAATATTCATACGCCGGGTGAGCCCGCTGCTTGAGCGGCTGAACCCGGCGCAGAACAAAGTTGGCTGCCACACCGACGGCAGACAGCCCATTGTCCTTCAACTGGGAAATAAGACCCAGGAGCTCCCGAACCTGGTCCATTTCACTCTCCTTGGGAAGAGCGGTCCAGGATTGGGAGGGGATAGGACGAGAATCAATTTCTGGAGAGATGGCAGGCGAGTGGTTTCCTACGTAAAACCACTCGGACTGCCACCCCTTATTGGAGGTAAGGAAAGGGATGTCAAAATACTCCCGAGTTCGACCCTCGCGGAGTTGGAGTCCGGCGCCCCCGACTACTTGTGGGCAGTCGGTTCGGGGATAAGGCTTAAGGAGAAAAAGATGAATGAAAAGATTGAAGTGAGGCTCTATCCCAAGATAGGCCTCATAGAGGTTGATGAAGATGGCGATGTGAAGGATAGAGTTGGGATTCAATGCGCAGAGGCAGATCCCATAGTAATGCAGCAGCCCGCGGAGGAAAGAATGCGCGGGCACGCCGAAACCACGGAGAAAGAAAGATTCAAACACCACCAAATCAGAGGAGTTTGGGGTGGGGAAAGACTCACCGGCGGCGGCGCGCCACTCGGCGGTTTGCTGGTCGGGGAGGACGCCATCCATGACGTGCTGCTCGAGGCGCTTGGTGGAGGTGATGGACTCCCTCCACTCGGCGGCGCGATCTACGGCGACCTCGGCGGTGGCCTTGCCCTTGGACGACCGGGCCCTTGCTGGTGACTTCTCCTTCCGCTTCGAGGCTTCCTTCCTCTTGGGCGCCATGGCAGCGAGCGGTGCTGGAGAGCGAGGAAGAAGGTTGCGGGAGCAGATCTAGGGTTTTGTTCTGGCGCAAAGGGAACTGGAGCGTCGGGGAAGGCAAATGGCAAGTAAAGGAAGAAGAATGCGGCGGGGATGGCTTATAAAGGAAGGAACCGTTCCTCCCGCGCGCGGCGCGGCGCTTGTCTCGGGAACTCAACCGACGCAGGCACGTCCCGTCGCTTTGAATTCAAAGATGCGGTAGGGAATCGCGATATCTCGCGATATCTCGACTTCCGTAAGGCGACCGTTAGGGACGCAACGGACTTTTAGGAATAATGGGCCTAATGGGCTGAAATATAGCACGACCTTTCGGTTCTGTTACGATAATAAATTTGTGGGTTCCTGAGCTAGGGTTCAGGGGCAGAAACCACTCGGTCGTGAGGCTAAAATTAGTCGACGACCAGACTCGATTTTGCAATTAATATTGCGACCTCGCAACTGATTTTTACGTAAGGCATGCGATACTATTGCTAAATTGATTCAGAAATCTGGGTCAAATGCTGATAAGTATGAATCTTGTGAGAAGATGGCTTACCATATGGTCAAGCTGAGTCGTGGGACACGACTCGGAAGTCATGCCGAGTTCAAAGAACTTGAGGACAAAATCCTTATAAAGGGGAAACAAAAAAGCCTCTGAAGGAAAAGATTATCTAAAATCCATGTCCAGAGGCATGGGGGCTGAAAAATCAGTCGGAATTCATGGCTTTCAGAGTCTTGACACGATCATGCTGAGTCGTAACAAGACTCGGGGGCTACACCCAATGGGTGCACTTGGAGGTGCACACCATTGATGGATCAAGTTCAAAAAGAGATTCATAATATTTATTTTGACCCTCGACCAGAATATTCTATTCTACTCAAGGCTCGGGGGCTACACCCAATGGGTGCACCTGGAGGTGCTCACCATTGAAAATCAAGATACAGATGGATAAAAGTTGAAGACCTTTGGCCAATTTCATACTAAAATTGCCCAAAGCCCGGGGGCTAAGTGTATTCACTTCGCTGTCGCGTCATGAAAAAGAGCACTCCTTCCCCTCACTTTGACTGTAATTAAAGAATTGTTTTCAGGAACGTCTGAGAAACCACTCGGATCTTCCTTGAAACCACTCGGATCTTCTTCGAAACCACTCGGATGAGATCTTAGACAACTTGGAGCACTCGAATCATGCAAGAAAAGATAGAACAATTACAGCCAATGATCGGCCAAGAAGTGCTCGGGGGCTACTGTGGGGGATATAGTACCTGGGTACCTCACGAGCAAGCCTGGCAGCCCACCAAAAGGGGGCGGCCCACCTCATCGTTCTGGACCTGAAGACGTGCGGGACAAGTCGGCGCACGGAGGAAGGATCTGGAAGCAGAAGTCCTAGTTGGAATAGGAATTATTGTAAAGAAGGAAAGGATTCTTAGAGATAGGATCGGATACAAACCGACTTGTAACCCTGCCCCCCCGATATATAAGGCGGGCAGGGACCCCCTCAAAAACAACTCGACACATCTGAACCACGACTCGAGTCAACTCGAATCATCAAAACACGCAATACAACACCCCAAAACAGGACGTAGGGTATTACGTCGAGTCGACGGCCCGAACCTGTATAAACCCTTGTGTCTGTCCATCCTAACCATCTTGCTTCCGATCTTTGCGATCTTCCCTACATTACAAATCACTTCCGTGGGCTACCCCGTGGAAGACTGCCGGAGATAATATCACCGACAATTCCATACCTTGCCTTAGTCTTGTGAACTCTGAAGTGGCTATCATGCTATCTTGGGTAGTTGATGGATGGAACGGAGTGGAGTCGAATCACTTCAACTCCCTTTTGTTCAAGTACTTGGGATGTTGTAGTTAAAGTTCAAAAGACAAACCATCTTGCTAACTCCACATTTGGTTCTCTCAGATCGCTCATAATGTGTATGTCCTCACCAAGGCATTTCTTGCCTTTCTTTCATCCTACTTCTAAAGATGGCTATATGTGGAGCTCATGGTATGGTATGAAGGATGGGGCATACTTGCATTACTTATATTGCAAATTCAAAGAATGGATCCAAGCCGAAATCAAATCATACGATCAAGATCAAGATGTGCATTGCTAAGTGGATGGTGGATGGCATGATGGATGTTGACGGCCATTACAACCCAGTTTTGACCGTCAACAATTCGGTGAAATGAGGATGATCATACCATGTTCCATGCATAAAAGTGTTTATACTGACAAATTCCACAAGTTTTGGATGAGTTATGGTTGCAGGATGAAACAGGTGAAACAAGGGCCAAACCTGGCACAGAGCCAGGCCGACCGGCCTAGCCTAGGCCGACCGGCCTCCGCTGGCCAGGTCTGGCCACGTCACTGATCCAGGAGCTCAAGCAAACACCCAGGATGATCAAGCACCATGAAATCAACGTCGGTTTGATCCAAGGACCCCGAAAGGCTTAGAGTGGGAAACACATGGATTGAAGGGCCCACTTACCTCGGATTGTTGGACAGCCTCAACTAGACGCAACCGTTACCGACCTCAGGAAGCAATCAGGAGCATCCACGACGAAGGCGGTGGCCAGGTGCGCCAGGTGTAGGCCGACCAGGCCGGCCGGCCTGCTGTTGCCTCTTCACGCGACCATCTTTCGCGTAGAGGTTAAGCAGGCCGGTGGCATGACGGTTACGGGTGCTACCGACCTTGGGAGGCTATAAAAGGCTGCCTTCTCTTCCATCCAAGATAAACACCACACTTCTCAAGTCTTTACTTGAAGGGAGCTCTTGTATCTTTTCCATTTCTTAGACTAGGATTAGAGTTGGGAGTAGAGTCGAGTCGAGCTTAGCTCGGATCTTCGGAGTCTTCGGAGTTCTGGTAAAGCTCTTGTATCCTTTTCTTCTTTTGAAGAGTTTATCAAAACAATACTATCTTATTCAGAGCTTAAGTTATCTTGCATATTTATCTCTTGCTCTTCTCTTAGAGTAAAGTTCTTAGCTATTTTCAGAGTTAAGTTTTGTCCCCCTTTAGTTTTAGTGTAGGGTTTAGTTTTAGCTCTACCGGGTTTTATCTCGCGGGTTTGCTCACCTTGACCGGGCCGTAAGATGCCTTAGGGAAGACGGGGATTTCTCTTGACAGGCCTCAAGAGAAATCTTAATCATCGAGTGCAGACGTGGTGTCTGGCTTGTTGATTAACTAGGAAGTGTGTTGCACACCACGGAACAGCAGTGGTAGGCAGCAGGTGGTGACAGCCCTGTCCGTCCTTTGGAGTCCACCACGTTCGGGTGTATTCATAACAGTAGTGCTGAGCCCGGAGAACCCCCTCTCTCACCTTGTTCTGAGGTTCTCCCGTTCTAGCCGTCGAAGCGAGCTCTGTTCCCGGTTTCTAAGCTAGAGTCTAGGCTAAGGCTAAAGTGTCTTTCGCTCTGAGTTAGGAAGTATCTAAGTCCGGTCTCTCCCAACATCTTTCCTTTTCTATAGAATTAGGAGCTCCTGTGTGTCGCTGGTCTTTCAGACCTTCTATCCGGTCATTCATTTGACCATTATCCCTCAAACCTAGAGTTTGTACCCTTGGGTTTTTGGCTTGATATTTCTGGCAAGATTTATCATATCATTCTCCAATACACTTTAACCATCTGCTTCCCTGTGGAAATATAAATACAATACCCTGGGATAACTCCCTAGGTGAAGTGCTACAACGAGATATATTTTGTGCGCTTGCAGAATTCATTTTGCATACAACGACATATATCTTCGCGCTCTTGAGCGTTGCTAAAAACATGACGCTAAGGAGTGCCAACAATGGACAAGGACTTGCTTCAAGTGATCCTCCTCTCTCCTTGTTTTCTTTCATTTGGAGACGTGGGCTATATTTTTTTTTGACATGCTTGTTTAAGGCATGTGGCATACCTTCTTCGGGTATGCATCTTTTATTCTTTCTTTTTTTTCTTCATAGCCCCAAGCATCTTCATTCATGCATACTTTGGAGAGGGAAGTCATTGATCATGGAACCTTGTGTGGTAGATGATGGATGGTACAATGCTTTGCTTCCATAAGGAAGTGTAGCAAGGGGGGACTTGATGATGCACATAGTCTTGATCAAGAAAGTACGAAGGGAAATCATGCAAGGGTCTCATCATTTGAAAAAGCTCAAAGCAAACACAAGCAGCATGTGAGTATGGGATTTTTCATGATATTCATCATATGGCTTTGGTAGGACTTGGCATGATCAAAAGATGAGCTTACAAGAGGTTGTGTAGATTTTAAATTTCTCCCAAGTACTTTAAACATCAAGAGTGAAAGATCTTCTTTCCAAACCATATCTCAAACATCAAACACTTAGATGAACATGAGGTTCCTAATGATATTTGTTCACAAGCATCAAAGCTTAGCAAGGAATAAAGCATATGTAAGCCAAACTTTGAAAAGAGAGCAGGAATTACTTTTAGTCCACTTTTAATTTATCAAGGTTTGAGTTTGAATTTGTAGATCATCATTAAATCCATCAAAACTCAGGGACCATAGCGAGACAAGGGATACAAGACACAAACCAACGAGTGGGAAGAAGATGGGCCGGAGTGGGACCGGCCTGGTTCGGCCGACCCCTGTGTTCGGCCGAACCCAGGTGGGGTCGCTTCAGGGTCTTCTTTTATGTGCGTGTAGGTGCAGCTTGGTGTGTCACGGTTCAGTGATGTTCTTTTGTCCATGTGTTCTGGAGAGTCTGTGGCTCTCCCCCACACTTGTCTTTTCCTAGGTGCTTCATTTATTCAACATCAAAGTAACTAAGACTTCACCGGGTTAGATGACCGGTGAGTCACACTTTATTCAAATAAAAATTTGGAGGCGCTTAAAATTCTGAATAGAAAACAGAAGAAATGAAAAGGGAAATCTAAGCAAACCTATTCTAAAGCGCCTATGGTGAAAATGGGAAACGATCGGGACACACTCTTTAGATCGGTGAATCGTAGAGCTTAGCGTGTCCCGTGACCTTATAGAGGCGCTGCAGCTTATCGCTAAGGCCACGGCGGAGGACACGGAACTCATCCTTCAAATTATCCGCCTCTAAACTACGCTCAGCTAGTGCTGTACTAATCTTCTTATTCTCTAAGCACAACTCAGCGACTAGTGAGGTCAGCTGCTGAACTGTGGAGCCTTGTGGCGATATGTCCACGTCGTCGCGGCTCCGATTCTTCTCCTTCCGCTGCATGTGCCTTGTGTCGGATGGCATCCTGCAGGACTCGGCCATCCTCTTCTCTAAAGAAAGTGAGGCTAGCAGGATCCCGTTCCCTCCTGTGGCATCCGGAGTGCGTACTCCGAACAAGTCATGACGTAGGTCTGGCCTCAGAGATCCTGAGGACGGCCTGCACCGGGGGCAAGATGCTCCGGCGTCTTGGGCAGCCCCGGCGTGTCGATCCCATGGGGCGAACGAAATCCCACACCCTTGGGATGGAGCTCTCCCTTGGTCGGCCTCCCGTAGGGGCTACTGCCCCGTGCACGAGATTTCAGAGTTTTACTCAGTGAGTTGGTCCGCACAGAGGAATGGGGGACGTGGGGCCGCTGGGCTGGATCGACCGAACCCCCAGGGGCGCCCCACACTCCCCCATTTGTGCCAGAAGTTGGGATAATGGCCAGGGGCTCGATCTCCAATGCGTCGGCCAGATCTCCCATCAGATCTTCGATTGGTGCTTCGGCGTTCGCCGGAGTGATTGCACTGTCGAGGTCGAGTGGAGAACCGGCTTCAGCAATGGGGATGAGCTCTTGGTCAGCCATGGATAGAGCAGGGAAGGCTTGAATGGATTTTGAATGAGCTTCTTGGGAGTGAGTTTGAAAGCAATGTGGCAAGTGAAGAGAGGAGAGGGGAGAAGATGGGTCTTTGAAGGCGAAATTCCCCTCCTCAGGCCACTCAAACTCAACGGGACACCGCAGAACGGGCTTGTGAACGTTGAGTGGAGCGTGCATGCGAGAGCTAAGGGGCGGCGGCGCTTAGCCTGGTTCGGGGGGTCGGCCGAACCCTGATGGGCTCCGCTGGGCCTCCCGTTGCTCAGGTACGAGGGCTGGACTGAGGCGAGTCGTGTTGTTTCCTGCCCGCGTTGTGAAAACATGGCTAAGCCCATGAGATGGCTAGATTGGCTTGGGTCAACAAATGACCTTTACCTCAACTATGCCAAATCAAGCCAGGTAACGTTTTTCATAACGTCGGGGCAGAATCAACTGAGTGACATACTGCTGTGATCACTGGGATCGGTGATCCAGTGGCTGCATGAGACTGCATCGTGTTGCCTGTATCGGTAATGTTCAGCTCAACCTCTAACGTGTACGTTCGTGCCGTAATCTGCATGGTTGGTGCCTCGAGCATACCCGGGGATAGAAAGTTCTCTTCTAGAAGATGTGTATCATGGATGCTCATGGGAATTTCTAATCCGGGGTTGCTCCCATTCTCAATTGCTTCTTTTGTCCTTGCCCTTGTTTGCCCGAAATGGTTAAAGTGAAAGGATCGTCTAGGCAGCAAGGTTGGTGCCTTGACACGACTACGGGTTTTGTTGGGGTGTTATGATGAGCACAAGTGAGACCCTTACGGGAAATCTATGATTGCATCTCCCTAGAGAATCCTCACTCTCGCAGTGCCGTGGCACTCAGGACTAGGAACACCGGAGATGAAAAGATGGAGCACGATTCTTGAGATGAACGATGATGGGGCATCGTGCTCATGAGCAGGGTAAGTCAATCTTCGTGCGAGAGATAGAGTTTCAGGATGACTACGGTCCCATTTATGGAAGAGGCTATGAAACTCTGCGGACCGATCATTCCAAGCTTAAGGGATTTTGAGAACGAGTTCCTCTCTCAGCTTGTCTCGCTCATGGGACGGAAACGTTCGTCTCATGCTTCTGGTGGAAGTTCATATGATGCAAGTTCAGCTCAACTTCTAGCAAGCATCAATCAAGTCAAGGTATGGGATAAAGATGTGGAGAAACTCATGACTCGGTTGGCATAGATTGGTAGCAAGGATAAGAATGTGAGTTGCGAGTCACTCGCTCCAATCGGTACGGTCGTTATGCTTTCCTTGACCCAGAAGGTAGTTCCATAGAACTGTGAATGTGTGGCCAAGTGTCAAGGTGAAACCCTAGGCACGGGAAGGTGCTTTCGGATATTGCCTTGGCAAGAAGCATAACGGTCCCTTGCCCTTATGACATCTCTTTCTAGCGGAGTTCGTAGTGGTCGGAGCGGGTTGTCAAGGACGACCGTTTCCTTCAACTATCGCTCCTCCTCCTCCCCGGGGCGAAACCCGAGAGAGAGTCTAGAAGAAAATATCAGAGGGTGATCTTAGGGCTGAACACGTACGAGGCACTTCTTTCCCAAGACATGTGCTGTTCAGTCGAAAACTCTTCAGTCAGAGTCTAAATATGATAGACATGGAAACTCGAACTCAGCTGAGGAAGTTTCATGGTAACTCGATGTTCTTTCCTCCTGACGGGGCACCTTTTTGTAAGACGGCTGGGGAGGTCGTGCCTTGGAGAGAATCCAGAAGCATTTTTCCCTCAGCTGGTGTCTTCAACAAGAACGAACCTTCGAAAAATTGCATCGATTCGCTGCCTAGCGTCATTCGCTAGTCCAAACTAGAAATGTTGAAGCATTACATGGTTGGGAAGTGATATGACTGGGCACGTATCTACCAAGGTAGAGAAACGAGCCCATGCTAGAGCTAGCGATTCTTCCTCTCTCTGACGAAAGTCGATGATCTGTACTCGTAAGGAGCATATGCGAGATAGGGGGAAGAGGGAGGAACAGAAAGTTGTCCTCAGCTTATCCCAACTGTCCGCACTCCGCTCAAGATGGAAATACAGCTTCTTAGCCTTCCTGCTAAGGGAAAAGGGAAAAAGTTTCATCTTAAGGGCATCATGTGTCAAGCCAGCTATGAGCTGACTGGAGCACAAGTGCTCAAACTCCCGCAGATGATGAAAGGGATTCTCATAGCCTAACCCCGAGAAAGAATTTTTCTGAACAAGCTCTATGAGAGAGACAGGAATCTGGTAGCCTGATTATTTTTCTGAACAAGCTCTATGAGAGAGATGGGAATCTGGTAGCCTGATGAGGAAGATGTTTGAAATAGTGGCTCTAAAGATTGATCTCTTTGGGTCGGAAGGTGTGTACAAGGATAACCTTCCATGGGTAACGGGGGTAAAGGTAGAGTCAAAGAAAAGTTAAAAGGGATACGAGGGATTCCTAGATTCGTAGAGATACAGCAACCGTTCTCCGGCAACGGCGCCAGAAAGCTTGTTGGCGTTTCTTAACGTCGCAACCGGTTGCCCAGCAACGACGCTAGAAAGCCCGTTGACACTTAACGTCTACAGAAAATCTGCAAGCGCACAGATATCATCGTAGCTTTCCCCTAAGAGTATTGCAAGGGTATCGAATCCAAGGGACGTGTGTGCACACTACGGTATAGGAGATCCCAAGGAATTCCAACCAAGAAGATAAGGATGAGAGGATAGTCTAAGATTCTAGCAACGGGTAGCAAGGCGTCTCTACTTCCTACTTGCTTTGGGCACCGGCTTACACTGCATCCACAGTGACTCCGGCTAGCAGCTCTACGACTTAACCGAACGTGGGGGGTTTCAGAGGGTCCAACGGGGATGTCACCACCCGCGGCCTACCGCGGCCAAACCGTGGGTTAAGATGCTCAAACGAAGTGTAATCTATGACTCAGGCACCACGCCTACGATACGGATTACTACTGTGGTCCGTAAACACTTTCCAGTATGTAAACTCGCCACAACACTCCACAAAATGTGAAGCGACGAACCCACAAGTGAGAGCCTAAACTTACTATACTGAATCATATAAGATCGAAGAGACTTACGCAACACTTACTTTGATAAGAACAGCGAAGCATCTCCAGGAAATACATGAACGGAGAGGGTGTTCATGATGAACATGAACACCTCTCCAACTCACTCTCTCCCTCTCTCTACCTTTCTACCCCTAGGCTAAACTAGCCTAAGCTACTCTCCTCCATAGAAGCCTCCTCTAGAGGTGAGGGAAGAAGGAGAAGTATGAAGAGTGCTTCGATGAATGTTCTCTCATTCTCTCCCCCTCTAGTATTTATAGGCAGGTGAAGGTCGGTATCCGGAGCATCCACCAGGGAATATTCCTTGTAACCGTCATAGGAGTGGACACGTGGCAGCCAGGGACGAGGGGAGCCACCCCTGGTTCGGCCGAACCAGGGGGTCGGCCGACCCACTGTGGGCCCTGCCCACAACCGCCTTTGGACAGCCGACTGACAGGTGGGTCCTGAAGTGTGTCTGGGTATGTTTGGGGTGAAGTGGTATGTTTAGCTCCCGGTTGTGGGCCCTCAATCCATGTGCTTGCACGTGATTGGTCGAGAGTGTGCTTCCTTGCTCTTGTGGGCCCATGGATCCGTGGGAAGCTTAGGTGGCAGCCCTTGGTTGGCTGGAATTGAGTGCTTGTGCCACTTTAGCTTGTATCCACTTCATTCCATGGTTAGGTGGCCTGCATTCATAATTTACAACACTCGTGAAACTTATTAGAAATAAGCCATATCACTAAGGCTGATGTTGTTATTTTTTATCATTTATGCAGAAGTTTACAGCCTAAATTGGGGTATAACAGCCATCAACACACATCTCGCCGTCTCGGTGAGGTTGTCACTAGATCAGGAAACGGAATTTCACCAATGGCTGGAAGCATGGCACACGACCGGGAGCGAATAGTGTGACCAAGCGGACTGCAGGCAACAGAGGATGGGCGCACACGAGTCTACCTTGACGGAAACAGGATCAGCCTTCAAGGCTCAGGGGTACCCTATGGGTGCACCTAATCGGTGCACACCATAGATTATTTCAAGATGATGGATCATCAAGACTCAAGACTATTAGACCCTCGAGCAGACTATTCTACTCTACTTGAGGCTCGGGGCTAAGTGTATACACTTCACCGTGTGGTGAGTGTAGAAGAAGACGAAGCTAAAAGCACTCCGCGAAAAGATACAAGACTTCAAAGAAACATTGAAGACCCTCGAACTGATTATCCTAATCAGTACGAGGCTCGGGGGCTACTGTCGGGGATATTACCCCCCAGTACCACAAGGAAGGTAGATGGCGGAGCCAACCGAGGCTCCTTATGAATAGTTGTACCCGACTAGATTAGTTGCATTGTAAGCAGCTAGGGGACTTGCCATGTAAACCCTATCCCTCGGACTATATAAGAGGAGGTAGGGGTACCCCTAGAGAAATCTCATGACATCCAAGATAGGCCTAGATGGATCCCACGAGATCTCTCATACCTCATACCCAAGTGTAGGGCGCAATACAATCCACCAAAACAGGACGTAGGGTATTACGCCTACCCGGCGGCCCGAACCTGTATAAATCTATGTCTTGTGCTCCTGTGATTTACCATCTTGCTTCAGGTCCTGCGATCCCCTCTGAAACAATCTAACGCCATGGGGATACCCGTGGCGGACTGCCGGAATTCACCCCCGACAAGCCACTTCACCAAGTCTTGGAAGGAGAAGATGCAAGAGTTGAATGATCCAGACGAATGTGCAACACCAAAGAAAAAGGCCACAAATAAGAGGTAACTATATTGCTGCACTGTCTTGCAATTCCATTAAATGTTGTGTTCTTTATGCCGTAGAAAGAGTCAAGATGATGAAGACACTGTTGGATCATCACATCAGCAGAAGAAGAAAAATACTCCAAAAATGAAGACTCCTAAGAAGAAGAAGACTTCAAAGAAGAAGAAGATACCCAGTAAAAAAAGGCTGCAAGTGCTCCACCGGCTAGGGTTGTTAGGAGCCCGACATATTGGTTGGGAATGTAATATTATGGGTTCTACTCTGTGAAAACTGAACTATGTATGTGAACTATGTGTGATCAGTTATCAGTTTAGTGTCTGTCAGTATTGAACTTTGGGTTGTCAATTCAGTGTCTGAACTATGTTGGTTTCGGTCTATGAAATATGTGAAATCTTGTAGGTGTGTATGCTTTTTTTGATGCTGTGTTCATGCCAAAGATCGTTGTGTCCATTTACTGCAAATGAAACCACATCCGTACCATTGCTTGCTCAAAATACTTGTCGCTAACAGCAAGTTCAGCACACATTGCTCAAAATAAAGTCAAGTAGTTGCACCTTGCGAAAGGGCCTCTAGCTGGATTGGTTAGATGGTCTGAGTAGCACTCCTCAGGTCCTGGGTTCAACTCCCCGTGGGAGCGAATTTCAGGCTGGGGTTAAAAAAATCCCCTCGTATGTCACCACGCCAAAGCACAGGCCATAGGTCCGGCCCAGGTCGTAACTGTGGTTGGTTTGGGCCACTCCTACATGGGGTAGTTGCAGCGGTCGCTAGCCCAGTGGTTGTCTCACAAAGGGTTACAGACCCCTGTGTAAGGGTGGGACAGAGGTTCGGGGGTTTTCTCGGCCTGTACCCGGGGGCTGTCTTACCCCCGCAGGTCGAGTATTTTTAGTAGTTGCACCTTCTATCATTTTCACATTGCTACCACTAACATGCCTACCAGTACACCTACACATCCAGCAAGAGCAACAGAAACATGCATAACATTGGCCTACTTTTTCTTCCTTCATCTCACTGATATGTATCTTCAGGTTGCCAATTTCAGCTAGAGCCATATCGATTTGCTTCTTCATCATGCCTGTTTCTTGCATCAACTCAACACATTGCCATCTCACCACATCTTTTCACCTCCAAAGCACTGACCTTCAACAATGGCCTTCGTCTCCGAACCACGCACGTACGACTCGTACTGCTGCTCAGATCTTATAAATCCACAAGTCTAGGGGTCTTCCTGCGGAACAAAATTGAGGCAACAGTCAAGAAAATGAACCACAAAATGGAGTCAACAAGCACAAATTGAGTCACGTTCACTCACCCTGATGTTGTCGGGGCACTTGAAAAACAACTGCCCGTACGTCTCCCTTTGCTTGTTCTGGATCTTCACCACAGGTACCCCACATTTGAGTCATTCAATGAGACGCAGTTGGTTACCTTTGCTACCACTCGCCATCGATGAAGACGGGTTCCTCCGGCGCTCATCCCCAACGACCGCTAGCGATGGCGAGGCGGCAACCAACTACCCGTGGGGAACTGAGCGAGGGCGAGCAGGAGAGCAACGACGAGTGCGGAGTGTGAGAGTTGGATGTGAGGAGGCCGACACGCAGCAGAGAGGGCGACGAGAACCTTATCTGCTCGGTCCAGAGGCAAAACGGGCCATACGAAATGTTCATGTAGGCTATGGCGCCTGCAGATGGGCCAAGCGTCGCGGCAAGTGTACATAATGGTAAGTTTCGCTGAGCAGTGGAATTGTGATGACATGTTTCCAAATAGGTGAATTTTAATAGCATATCTCCAATATGTGAAAATTGTAACGGCATGGATAAAGAAAACCTAATATCTAAAACCTACCTTACATAAAAAAATCAACATCACCTGCAAAATAAGGTAGAAAATGCACATTTACATTGTTCCTACGTCATTAATTATAAACAATTCAGAATGGTCGCACTCGCACCTGTTTATACGCTTCGAAGCAACTTTCCCGTAAACTTACCAAAAACAAAAAAACCCGACACGAACTGCCCGTCCAAATGGAAGTTCCATCGTTCACCGATTCTTCCCAGCACGTGTCACGAAAACGCCTCCAGCTCCAGCGGAGCTGCGTTTAGACCGTCTGCTGCCCAAGGAAATTCCGAAACCGGCAACCATCGGCTTCGCGCACCCGCATTAACCACCCCCCCCTGCAGAAGCGCACCACCCTCCCGGATTCTCTCCTCCCCTGCCTCTGCCGCAGGCCGCTCCCGAGCTGCGCGGCCACTCGAATCGGTCTCGGCTCGATCCCCCTCGCTCCCCAGCCGGATCCTTAGCGGGGGGCCTTGTGTGGGGGCGCGGTCGGAGATGTCTTCGTCGGTTGGGGGCGGCGGCGGGGTGGACATCGCCAGCCTGCTGGAGAAGGCCAAGGAGCTGGACCAGCTGAAGAAGGAACAGGAGGAGGTGCTGGTCGAGATCAACAAGCATCACAAGAAGGTCCTCACAAGTAAGATGCTCTCTCTCTCTCTCTCTCTCTCTCTCTCTAGCTGCTTCGACCCCACCGCTCCCCCACTATCGCTTCCCGTTCCGCCCCTCTGCGCTGACTCTCTCGTTGGCTGATTGATCCGCTGCTTAGATTCCTAGTAGGAAAATTCGATGAGAGCGAATATGAGTTTGCTTGCATTCCGGCTCGTGCTGTATCTAATTGCTTTACTTCTGCTGGAATGTCCACAGCGAGTTATGGTAAAATGTTTTCTTTTTCTTCCGCTTCGGGTGCTGGGATGCGTTTAGCTTCTGGATTTGCTTGGTGATTGAGAACGTAGGTTTGTGCATGGTCGTAAGGGAGGTTGTCCTCACTCGAGAAAGCTTTCAATCTCTTTTGGCTTTCGGTGTTGACATCCAACTCTCATTTTTTTTTGTCCTTTTGTTGGTTGAAATGCCATGTGTTCAGCTTCTTGATTGGGATCACGATTTAAGGTGTGAGCTACTGAGCCATGTGACAAAAGATAAAGGCAAATGGTTCCTACGAGAAAACAGAGGAGATGTTACTCTTTACCCATACGCGCAATAGAACCAAATTAATGTGCCATGGGGGTCGGTAGGAATTGTTTTTGGAAGGTCATGAATGGTGGATTAGGAACCATTAGAACATTCCATTTATGTTTGTTAAATTAGGCAACTATCTTTATTGACCAAGGAAGGCAGATAAAGAGAATAGTTAATAATCCTAGGTTGGCAGTTTGAAAGAAATCCAAATGTGTAAGAGAAGGATTATTGGTAAAGAAATACTTTCTTTTTTTTGTGGGTGGGTGGGGGTGGGGATAATAACTGTTTTCCTGTTTTACTCAAAAGCATTGCTGGCCTATGAGCTTGAAAGGCAGCTCATGTCTTACTGTAGTTACCCACCAGCCAGGTGATGAGCCAAACAAACACTCAGAGATATTCTTCTGCTGTACGAAGCAGGTGTAGGATTCATGCTGTGAGAATATAAAATGTGACGCCATATTTTTGAACCCGCGTGTTATTCTTTATTCTATCTTTTTTCTGTTTACTTTCTTCCGAATCAGGCATTAGGAGCCTGATTGTTATGCCACATGTCCTGCTAATTTCACGTCTGAGTACTTGTAGTGGCTCCTTGCAAAAAAGAAAGACTACTTGTGGTAGCGTGTTCATGATGACTGGGGGTCAGGTGTTCTTCATGTGGTGATATATGGCATATGCTTATGCTGGATGCAAGCTGTTATCTTTAAATGAACTATATGCTCTCCTGATATAGTTCTGTGACTAAACTGATGCGAAATAAGTGTTTTGAACCTTTACTTAAAAAATAGGTATCCATTTAAGAAAAGAACAAAGTTGCGTGTTTCCAGTTGTTTGATGACGAAAGGGGGTCAAACCTGGGCATAACTTTAATGCTGGCCTCTGATTTAGGTTACTTCTTAGGATATGTTGTGCTTGAAGTCTATAGACTTGTGTGTGTGGTGTGGTATGGCAAAAGCTGTAATGGGAAAGATCTGGGCATTGTTTTAGAGTTTGATCTTACCTGCTTATCAGTGGTGCAACAGTTGATGATTTTTAATGGCCAAGTATTGATATATTGTTTTGAGACAGCTTCTAATTTCATACAATCCCTTGTCCTATTGATAAAAAAAAAGTTGCTAATAATTTTTTTGTAAGCAAAATACAAAGTAGGACAAGAAGTCACTGAATCTGTTTGTCTACTTAACCCTCTAGTATCCAAGAAAGATTATACTAGTAAGTTGTAGAACTCACATTGGTCCTGCAAAGCATAATTGATTGTCTAGAAATTAACATGTTGCCTCTATAACCATCAAGGGAAACCTGGCCGCACCTGATCCCGCCGTCTAGAAATGCACTACTCATTTATTACATATAAATAACCTGCTGTTTGAAGTGTGCACCTGACAACCACCACCCAGATAACCAACCAGCCATCTCCCTTACAGTTCCCAAAGCTGTGCACAGTGGATCTGTTTCAGCTTTCCTATCGAGTTTGGGTTAAGTTCATAGTCAAAAGAGGATAGGAGGAGATGCCGCTAGCAGGGGGAGGGGAATCGGGGGTTCTGCTAAAGAAGCTCAACGATCTGGATCAGCTCTGGAAAGAGCAGGGGGTTGTCACCACCAAGATCAACGACATGCACAGGGAGATTTGTTCCTGTAAGCGAGCTCTGAACCCTACACTGAACCTGTCCATATTTCCATTCCTTTTTGCCAGATGATTAGAATCTGAATTGCCTTTTTTTCTGAACCTGACCGTATTTCCATTCCTTTTTCCTCTCCTACAGTCGCCTCTTTGGTTTCGTTATGAATTGCTTTTTTTTACCCACCAAAAGGTTGCCTGAGCTTTGTGGGGTTCAGACATGAAAGAACATTGTCACTTGTTGGATATCTTAGTTTTTGCGGAATCCTGATGAAATGCTGGTATTTGCCTGACCTTGATGGGTTCAAGATTTTCTACTTTTACGATGGTCAGATATGTTGATATTCAGAACACATTGTTAATGTCAAACATTAACCTCATAGTTAAAGTGATATTTTACTTTGTTTCAATTAATAGTTGTGATGTAAACCTTTCGGTTGGATTAGTAGTTGAGAGTTGAGACAGAGATAAGCTTTGAAGAAGTCCTGTTAAACCATACTGATCCCCTGTCAAAGATAAGCTTTGAAAGAATCTTGCATTTGGTTGGAGCTTTGTGTGTGAGTGCCTTGTGAGGTCTATTATCTCTGTCGGGCGTCGGCTTGCAAACCATGATAGGAGTCCTGTTAAACCATACTGATCCAAATGCATAGGGTTTCAGTCAAAGCCGGTATTGTCTGTCCAAAGCTATAATATTGCTTCAAACTGGTTGTCAACAGAAGTTGTTTTTAATTGTGCAGCTAAACTAGTATAATCACAATGTAAGCTTTCATCTGCATTATTAGTTGATGTAAACTATAGCAAAGATACTTGTCATTTGACAACAATGAAACAGAACAGTTTCTGTTTTCTTGGCCTATTCCTGTTCATTACTAGTTGATGTGGCTACTGGTTATTATCGCCTACAAGCTGTTATACCATTTCTAAGGACAAACATTTAACATTTCTCAACTTTGCTTTGTTTTCTAGCTCCAGAGTTTGCTGATAAAACAAGTGATGCTTTTTTGCTTAAGCTCCGTGGTTTGTATGCACGTGCGAAGGAGCTCTCTGAGAGTGAAATCAGGTAAAATTATAATGTGCTAGCCTCTGTTGTCTTGATGGACTATATTTTGATAAATCAGGAAGTACTTTGCTTCCAAACTATTTTTCTTCCCAAAAGTTATTGTGGAGGGTTTTCGTGTTATAATACCATTATTTTGGATTGAGGCATTGTGGTTTGGGATTCATAGTTGAAATCTGTTTACTTTGTTAAAAATATTTTAGAAACAGATAGTCACCTCTTCACAGTAAGATGTTTCATGCCCTTTTATTAAAAATATACTTTTATCTTTGGATAAGTCTGCCTCTCCTCATATGCCAAAGTCTGAATAATACTAGATCATTTCTTAAGTTTTGTAACTGCTCTTTTAGTTATTAACTTAGTGGATTTTTGGGGCAAATTACTAATCATGATGAAAGGTAGATGGGTGGTTGAACATTGGATTTTGAATACTCTTGGAAAATCAAGTTCCATGTATTATGAAAATGCCACATATACCACTCTTAGTACCCACTGTTACTTATTTTTAATTGCCATCTTAGTTGAGCCAATGAGATCCCTCACTTATATCCGAACCTCAGTTTTTTCTCCTTTGCTCCTTCTTAGCATGTTTCTTCATACTTAAAAGCGTGGGCATCCCAAATGGAATGACACTACCTATGTCCCGGTTATCTTTATGATTACTGCTAAGGTTTGACCAAAGTAACTATTTCAACACAATATCTCATAATAGTTGCTTAGAATGTCTGGGAAACTTGTATCGCTCCACAAATTTGACTGTCAGTCTCTTTGAATTTGTCGAATGAACCACACTCCTTCGTAGATGTCAGGAGTCCATCGATGAAAAGGGGCTGGGGAAGCCTTTCATTTTTGCAATTGCCGCATGCAAATTTTAATTATTTGAAGAATGTGGAGTACTGCAGTGGAAATGTTTCACAATGACACCTTCTTGCAGTGCCTCAACTGCTTTGATTGGATTATTGGATGGTCTGTTGCAATCTGGAACTTCAGCTCCACAAAGGAAAAAGATCGGTGAGTATTAGAAGTAAGCTTTTACAAGCTAGGATAATGGTTTTTTACTTTTAGTTCAGAAAACTCAGTACATTGGTTCTTCTCTACATTGCAGAAGTTGGTGACCCAAAAAAGAAGAGGATCAAGTCTGATACAGATACTGCCCGGTTTTCTGCTGCATCTATGAGGAACCAACTTGAACAAGCTGCAAACCTGAAAGGAGAGCAGGTTTCAACTTCAGCTGTATTTAGAAACATCAGTTAGTCTTTGTATTTCATATATGCATCAGTGCATGCTGCATTAATGGAAGAGCTTCTACCTTGAGTACCTTCCATGTAAGAAAGAATAGGAACTTTCCTGTATTGTGAACTAGTACCCTAGGACTTTCTGCGCTTTGTCGAAGGTACCAATTTTGCAGCTGTCCTCCCTCAAAACATCAGTAATGGCAACCATGCTGTTCAGGTGTTTGAATTTGGATATTGTTAAAATGGCAGAATTTTGGACTTTTGGAGTACACAAAACTTATATATTAGGATGGTATTATGTGATTTGTCGTTCGCTTGAAAATGGGAGATTCATCAATCCTTCCAATTGGCTTACATTTAAATGCTTGATTTTCTTTTTTTTTAACAAACTGCATAGGTTTTCATTTATTTCTGATACAACTAGTTCATAGTTTCCAATTCTGTATTTTTTGTTGTATGATCTAAAAATGGACTCTGGGAATGTTCTTAGTTTTTCTGATATCTTTCAAATATTGTTTCTTTATTTTTTTATCGTTTTGAAATACAAGGAAACAAAGTTGGGTCATTTTTTTCTTAAAAGCGAGGTCTTATAAAAAAAAATCATTCTCTTAATTATTTTCCTTTCTGGAAATGGTTTCTTAATCACGGACTTTACCGGGATCTTTATTGGTAATATGAAGCAGATTTTTATGGCTTACCCAGAGTTACCGGGATCTTTATTGGTAATATGAAGCAGATTTTTATGGCTTACCGAGAGTTATCAAACCGTATGATTCTTGGACTTGTATTATATATTAGCAACTCTGTTTTCTTGACCCAGATTATCTTATGAAAAACAAAACAATATGGTAAATCTGCTCTGATAAATTTCTGCTTATGAGTTACTCTACGCAATCGATCTTTGAAATCAGATCTTTAATGATCGAAACCCATGTTTCAGTCAATCAAGTTTTGTTGTATTAGCTTTAAATTTTCAAATAAAAAACTTGAATTTTTTTAAATGTTAACTTAAATAACTTGGTGGACACTGAATTTGTATTACAGGAAACTAAGTCACTAGTGTACTTCAAGAAAAATACTGCATTGTATACGTATTCAACTTAGCCTACCCCAACTTGCATGGAACTAAAAGGTTTTGTTGTTGTATATGAGTATTAACTCGACATTAATTCCTTCTAGTTGTGGGCAATTTTCAGTCCTTTTGATTTTTTTATAGTTATGTTGTGAACCATGCCAGTGCAAACTTTTGCAGAGTGGTAATGGAATAGATTGATTTTAAAGAAACAAATAAACTGTTCAATTTCACTTGTATAATTAGAATTGTAGACTTGTTAAATATTAAACCGAACTTATTGTCAGGAGTATCAAGGCCCACATATATTAAGTTTGTTATGTATAGTATTCTGTCGTAAAGTCTCCTTATAATCAACTTGACAATTTATACAGTCAATCATACTATACTTCAGTCGTAAAAGTTAAAACTTGTTATAAATACCATCGTTAGAGGACGATGATTGAGTTTGGTAACTCAGTTTTGCACTTGAGCAATGCGATTGCTGGTACATAGCTTAGCTCTTCCCCCCTGCTGTTGCACATGCATGATTTATATATGTTCATTTATTTAGTTTTTAGTAACATTCATGCTGTCATTTCAGGTTGCTGCGAGGGTAAAGTCAGATGACGAAAAAGATGAGTGGTTTGTGGTGAAGGTCATACATTTTGATAAGGAAACAAAAGAGTATGTATCTATTTATATCATTCCATCTACAGCGCAAGCATTTGTAGATTCCATCTACACCTACAGCGCAACACAGATAGAAGGGATCTCCCTTTACCCTCTAGCTGTTGCTCTGTACCTTCCTGCCCCCTCCTCCCCTCTTTCTATAACAGTACCACGCGCCAGCCTCTGCGAATGCTGTCCCACCATTTCTTTCCAACCAATCTAAGCACATAACATGATGTTATTCATTACTGTTAATGAATAAATAGGAAATTTCAAGTTATCCATGGCACTGCTAAAAATACCCCTTCATAGACAAAGAGAGCTAGAGGGATGACATCTCTGGCACTGAATGTGGTGCAAAAATTCATGTAAATATGAAAAAAGGGGAAAACTGAGCATTGCATTTTTATCATCTAGAGATGGGGTCAAGTTTGGGTATTGGCATGGACTTGAACGTCGACGAGCCCGCCAGCTGCCCTGTACTATGTTACAAAGTATCACTTATTTGTTCTTAATGGATGTGCAGGTATGAAGTACTTGACGAGGAGCCAGGTGACGACGAAGAGAGCATCCAAAGGTATGAGAGGTTTAAGTTCCTAACTATCTTTCCTTTCTGCAGTTCCTTGTAGTATATGAAAGTTACTAAAATTATCTCCGGGATGGTCAACTTTGAACTTGGAGTTGTTATTGATCAATTCCTTGAACTTGAGTTGTCTCTAAAATCAAATTTCACATCTGTTTATGTTGACGAAAGCAACTACAACAGTAAAGCTTTTCAGTCCCAAGCAAGTTGGGGTAGGCTACGTGTTGACGAAAGTAGCTATCTTATATAAATCTTATATAAATGGGACCAGCAGTTAAACATTAGTTTTGCATTGCAATGATACTGAAGTATTAAAATATTTTGTAATATGGTTAATATCTAATCTGGAGGTAGAACCAATGACATGTTACCAAATCTGGAGGTAAAAGCTTCTGTGCGACAGTTTTCTCCTGATAGTTGGCATCGGAACTGCAACATTGATTTCTACAGCCTACAGGATACCATTTTTATATTGAACATCTTTTACAGACCCACACATCTGTACAATTTTTTATCATATTTTTAAACATGTTATTTTGGAATTAAGTAAATTATGGGTAAAGGTTTGACTAAGATATTGTTGGTTCCCATTTTCTTTATTTATGAAGTTCAGCGTAACTGAAATAAATTAAGTTAACGTTTGCCATTGGTTGACCTTACGCTTAAGGTTTGACTCAAGCTATGCATTTCAGGAAGTACAAGTTACCTATGTCTTGCATTATTCCATTTCCAAAGAAGGGGGATCCTTCCAGTGCTCCAGATTTTGGGCAGGGTCGACAAGTCTTAGCAGTTTATCCTGGCACAACAGCATTATACAGAGCTACTGTAGCTTCTCATCACAAGGTAACATCTAAAAATGCACATAAACACCATGAATAATTTCATTCATAGTTACGATGCAACCTTTTCTTCTGTGTACTTGAATTTTGAGATCTGATGCATTTATATATTATTGTTGCCATGTTAATTTCGTCTAAAACCAAATTCGATGATACCATTGAGAATTGAGATTATTGAGCTTTTTGTGAAAGACGAAAGTTTTAATCCTGGAATTTGTTGTACTTTTTGTTGCTAAAATTATTTGGACTAAGTTATTAGGGGAGTTGGAAGTAGAAAATAGGAAATCAAATGAGCTGTTAGACTAAGGACACCTTTGGTGTCTAGCAGGAGCCAAAGGGGTTGGCACTGCTTGAGGATGCAGCCCCCTGAGTTATTTGTGGTCGGTGTATTTTGGTAGTGTTTTGGTCGTGGGTGTTTAGTCTTTGTCGCTTGTGTGAATGTAATAGGTTCTGGTGTGTGTCCTGTAAGTGTTTTGCTATTTTTCCCAATGCAATGATATGCAAGAAAAGAAAAGATGAGCTAGGTGGGGGATTCATGAATGAAACTCATAAATGATAGGCTGAAAATGCAGGAACTATGTAAGAGTATCCATGAAACACTGCGGCTACATTACATATTGCTATATATAAGCTGACCTTATATGCATTATACAGTCATGTCCCATCAACATGGTTATTGCACAAGTAATTTCTGGGTATTTGTTAATTTAGTTGAATCCATATACAATTCTTTTCCAACCCCCACAAAAATTATGTTAGCAGTTCTTAATTCAGTTTTTGTTGTCTTGCTTAGTCATTAATACTCATGTTTTTCTGTCATCATGTTGATGTGAAACTGGGCTGCAAAAATTCCAGAGGAAGTCAGATGAGTAAGTTGTCTGCATTTAAGACCTTGTGTTCTAATCGAATGTTTACCATTTGTTTTCAGTTTAGTTTCATATGGTTCTACATCTGTTTGGTTAATACTTGTACCTTTGGAAAACTGCAGTCTACTCCCAGAATTTACGTTGTGGTCCTGGCATTTGATTCAAACAACTGTGAATTAGGCTTAGCTGGTTTTTATTGCAGAATATCACTGGACTGGTTAAATATTGCTGAAATTTCCCTTTTGGGTCCTAAAAAAACCCGTACTAATTTTCCACTTTTTTTATAAATAATTCCTCCAAAGATAGCATCATGAGGTCTAGTTTCAAACTTTAGAAATTGTTTCCATTAATACACATGAAATTGTAAAACTTATCACATGGAAATGGTATTAGCTGTTTCCGCGACAAATACTTTCAATGAATATTTCAATAACCTTTTACAACAAGTTCTTAGAGAAAATAATTGTCAAAGACTAGTATTGGAGACCATGTCATATTTAAAACAAGCGATAAAGAATGTTATCTTGTAATAGAGTTGCTTTATAAAAATCCAGCTGCCAAGCCTCATTGCTTAAATCATACTTATGCCACATGTATTTGTTGGAATGTGCTATTAGATAATGCTTATGGTGAGGGGCTTCACAGAAGAAATTCAGACAATAGACAGATATAAATGCCTGGTAATTGAAATTGAAATAGACAAGGCTCAAATAACAATCTGAGCATATAATTGTGATTGTGCAATACCTAAACAATATGACAAGAAATCTTCACTAATTGTGCAGCTCTTCCCTACAGTATAACATAAACAGCAATACCTAAAAAGAAAGAAACGAAATATATGTGCTCATGTAGAGGTTTGCAACTTACTAGTCTACTTCTGATATCTTTGATTGTGCCCTTTTGATTAATATTAATATTAAATAATCAGCATTAGTATCATCTTTACCTGAAACTATTTTGTGACCACTTATTTTTCTTTTACAGTTATATTCTGGAGTTTGATGACGATGAGGAGGACGGGTCTCTACCGCAAAGGGCGGTGCCGTTCTATAGGGTGGTTGCCCTCCCCGAGGGCCACCGGCAGTGAAGATCTTGGGCGGGGTCGTCCTGCTGTGTAGTTGTAACAGACAGCGCAAGAAAATAGGTGCATATGAGTGTGACAATATTTCCTATCTCAGTTGCAGCTGGCTGCGAGAGTCGGTGTAATTTGTGGGGACAAAAAATAGCTTATTTGGGCTCGCCATGCGTGCGCCGTAGTTGCTAAGATCCCAACCTCACTTATCCTGTAAATAGAAGTGGATCCAGTGTTGTTTTCTAATAAACATGTGTCTGCCTCCACACTCTTATCCCAAATTAATCCTGGTGAAGTGGTTACGAACAATCCAGTAAGGATGAATTTTGCAGACAGGTAAGTAAGAATCAGTTAAAAATAATAATTGAACAGTTCAATTTTCTAGAGCATTGAATCTAGTAATTACCTCGGATGCCGCAGGTTCAATTTTGCAAACCCAAGGTTATTTAGCTCCGGAAAATGCAACGCAGGCTTATTGTGTACTTTTGCTCCGGAAAGATATAATTTCATCACTGGAAAATGCAACGCATGCATTGACTCTTCACTCTTCACGCGTTGCTTCTTAACCATTTCTCTGATGTGCACATTTCTTCAAGCACATTGGCATCGTAAGAAAAATAATATCTCTGCACATGTCCAGTGAAGCCCGGCCCAGCATGTTCATTTCGCCCGTGGCATCCAGCTTATATAAGTTTATTGGAACTTTCTTGTCCAATTTAATCTAATATTTGACCAGGCTTTTGGTAGCTTTTCTTATAGCATCCATGAGCACTATTAAAGCATATAGTTGATGAACATGCTAGTTCCATGCATGATCATGTTGTTACTTTAATGACCATCATAATGACATATGCCCAAACTTGAGCAGTATTTACATTTTACAAGAAGATTTATCATTTATGAAGTAGAAAAGTGAACCTTCTGTACTTATTTTAATAGCATTGGAAACCCTATCTATTTACCTTGGATTAGATAGGCTTTGATTCAGTACCTAGCCATGCTCTAATTCAATCATTCCATATGCCATCATCGAATACCTTTTGGTGCAGAAAAAATTGCGACTCCTTTTCTTCTTTTGCAGCCAAAGGTCCTTACCTTAGTTGGTTAGAGGGGGCGAGGGGCTGAGCCATGGTCACACCAGTATACCCGGGTTGATTTCTTGTTGGAGTGAATTTACGAGGTTGGTTTTAAAAAAATCCCCTCGCCGGTGTAGCGGGGTTCGCGGGTTTTCTAGACCTAGGGAAGGCTACTTCTTGTTAATGAAAAACCGTGGGGCTGTTCACCCCACTTGGTCTAGTTTCCTTTTTTTTCATTATTATTTATAGATTCTTAATTTTTACTATATATGTATCTAGACATTGTATTTGCATGTGCCAAGCGAACAAGGCGCATAAACTTAGAAAAATCAAAACGGCTTATAATTTGAAACGGAGCGAGTACAAAAGAAATAAAGAGTTGCTGATTCTAACGTCAATAATATTGATATGTAAGTTCAATAGAAGTGAAGCGAGACTGTTGACACTGAATTCTGTGAAGAATATGATAACAAGATGAACACACGTGGGAAAGTTTATACAATTTTTGGCTTTATTTGCACAAAAGCAATTGGCAAACACCTTTGAATTCACTTGAAGCAAAGCTTGACCATCGGAATCGACTCGATTTGTGTAAACGATTGCTGCTGTCTTATTATTTGGCCCAGGAGTGTTATGTGATCTCTTGCACAGCAAGCTAGCAATCAGCAACAGGAGCACTTGACAAGTAAAGAAGCGAATTGAGGGAAATCTCTCCTTGTGATCTTGATACTCTATAATGGTGACGCCTTATAATAAGCTGCTTGGCTAATGAGTCAGCAATGATTTTTAAATCTAGTTTTGCCATGGCCGTATCCACTAGCTTTGACCATTGATAAAAAATAGCATTTTTCTTTAAAGTATTTTCCCCTTTATATGAGTTATCTCACCAGTAATGTACGGCGGCAGAGCTGCATCACAAAAGATTATTTAAAAAAAATCAATACTTGTAATGGTGGGAGTGGAAACCTAGCTGGTGTATTACTTGCCGTTGCATGAATGTATTCAAAGTTTGGTTTGGTTTACAAAATTTGGTGGCTATTTTGAAATTAGGATAATATCAAATCGGGTCTCTGCAAAACTATGTTTGGTTTAGAAACCAAGCAAAAAAATTTGCCAGCCATATTATTGGGCGCAACTTCTGCTCTTCAGTGTTATATAAAAACTAGTCGTCATCCCGTGCATTCGCACGAGCTAGTTAAAGGATGACTTATCTCTCATTTGATTTTATTTTGATATGTCAGAAAACACTTTGTTAATTATCTTCTAAAACCTGTTTATTTTAATTGTTTTTATTAAAATTTATGGTTGACAAAAATTGAGGCTTCTAACTTTCTATAGATTGATATATTGAACCTGTCCATTCTTAGTCATGTAAGAAATATTCTGTTATTAATTTATGAGGCACAGTGTCCGCAAGATTTTAACGTGATGGTCTGATGTGCTACCAGTACGTGGTCTTTACTTCTTCACTTAGCATTAATCCCTTGCACGGATAGCTTGAACTTATATCATGCTGCAATGCAAGACATGAAAAAACTATAGTAGATCAGCGTATTATGACTACCACCTTACACGTCGATGCTGTCATCATAACTACCAGGGAATTGTGCACATGTTCATATACTACTTCATCGGTCAGCATCGACATGACTCGAGTCTCATTGAGGTGGGCACGACTCCACTGCCTCTCTCGACGTCCCTCGCTGCGATGCATCCTCACCATTGTTCCTGCCTTCCTGGTTGCTTATGTCTAGATTAATTAGCATCAACCACACTCTTTCCCCGTCGTCGTCTGTTTGAACCATCCGTGATATTAGAAAAAAAAAACAAATCAGTTTAGAACATATAATCCATGCTGACTATGAGTCGAGTCACATTTAGTCTTGTTCGTCGATGGTGAGCTACCAATGAATCTCTGCTTTCTTTAATGAAACTCCAGGTTACCAACAGGTACCTAGCTGTGTGTCTTCGTGTAAGTCTTCATGCATGTATAACAAATGAATTGTAAATATTAAAATCATTAGGATGGCCTCATTAGTTGCATGGTCGCTGGACGGCGCACATGGATTCCACACCGTGCAACAGCGCTTGACTCTGGCGCATAGGCTATGATGGCGCCTCTGCTCATTCAAGAAATTTAGGTGTGGACAGAAGAGACGAACGATCTTAATAAGGAAGAACGGCAATCTGATAATTTCAGGATAAAGAGATGGATATGATTCAGTATCATGCGTGAGAAGGAATATATTTTTAGCAGCTGGACTAACATATACTATATCAGCCGAAGTTTTAGTTTCCTTTCTTTAATGACTCGTGAGTCGTGACAGCTTGGGAGACAGTTTAGAGGATGGTGCACAGTGCACATTCCTTTTTTTATCTGCACGTAACACTATAAGCGTGAGAGGCTAGGCTACTGTAGAGAAGTTTCCTTTCCTTCCTCTTTTCCTTTTCTGTCTCGGCACATATTTTTTATTGGACACTTCTTTTCATCTAAACGGCTAAAAGAGAGGCTCAACGGTGGATCCACGGCTAGATGTTTTTCTTTTTTCTGATTAACGTGAGATTTTCTAAAGAGTCTGTGATTAATATAGATGTAGATTTGGCTTTGCTCTTTCGAGGCATAACCGATTAGCCAAATTCTAACCTCCAAGGGATAGCTGATTTTCTACGCATGACCAAATTTGAAGTTTGGCTTCAAATACTAGATCCGATCTTATAACCAAACTAAACACACACTCTTGTAGACACATGTGTATGCATGGTGGTGTGTGACAAAAAAAAAGGAATATAACATTTTTTTTAGAATTACATATATTGAAAACAGAAAGACAAATACCAATCCTCTCATCAAACACACAGCTGTAATCGAAACGATGCTGGAATGAGTTGATTTGAACTGGCAGACTGGCAGTAGTATATATGCTGGCACAATGACTTTTATTTTTATTGGACGTGTAGGTACTAGGTGATGACTTGTTATACACTTATACATGATCACATAAACAAGACATCACCTTGAAAACATTATTCGCTGGTGATCTACAGGATTATTACACAAACGAGACATATCACCATGAAAATAATATCATCCATCGGCCGTAATGCCCATATAGCTAACCGATCTTGGGGATCTCCGCAACGTAGCCGGCCGGGTTGACGAAGACGCGGACGCGCTTGGGGTTGAACTCGGTGGTGACGAAGGAGCCCACGGGCAGCACGATCACCTGCACGTCCGGCCGGTCGGCCAGGATCTTCTGCTTCGCCGCCTCGCTCGGCAGCCCGACCACCTCCGGCCAAGAGCTCTTACCGCTGTCGCCGCTCATTTTCGCTGAGATCGATCTTTCCTGTGTAAATCTACAAAAATGGCAGCAGGTTTCAGTCTACTGAGCATCATCATGATCGAGAGAGAGAGACGGTTTGTGTGTGCTAACCAGACAGTTAGTTCTTGAACTTTGTGAGTTGCTGTGGCTCCTGTCCTGTCCTTTGGGTTGTGCATATGGAGCTTGGTATTTATAGGACACAGTTGTTTTTTCAAAAAAAAAAATAATATAGGACACAATTGGGGGTAGATGGGAACTTGCACGAATCAGGCATCTTTGACAATGGATGCTTGACCAGCAGATCCTCTGGTTCAATCTCTGACTTTTGGTACGTGCAATCTCTGACTCTGCCTTATCCTGCATGTGGGTGTGTCCGGACGCGGCCGTACATCTTGGACCAATAATCGGGTCATGCGGAACGCGTGATCTGGCTGCCGTACGAACATGGCCAATTTTTTTTTCTTTTGTCAGTTCGGCGCCGGCCGGTATATGAAAGACGAGTCCAGGAATACGTGTCCCCATCTCAAATCCACGCCCGAGCGCAGCGCTCGGGCCGTGCGCTCGGCGTTGCACGTGGGCAGGTCCCACTCCCACTCACCAAGACTATTCCAGATCCCGTTTTCTTTCTCCCTACCGCTCCGCCCGATTGATTCTGCTGCCGATCTCGCTCTCCCTCCCTGCTGCCTACCACTCTTGCTCTGCCGCTGCGTGCTGCCGTCGTGCCCCCATCTCCAAGCCCTTGTTCTGTGTGCCTCCGCGCCTCTGCGCCGGGACGAGCGCGGCGGGAGCAGTGCCGCCGCCGGCCAAACCTCCCCAACGAGCCAAGCGTCGGCGGCGGCCGGGATGGGCGTAAGGCGCGGCGGCGCTGGCCGGGCGCGAGGCACGGCCGCCAGAGATGGCAGGTGAATTTATTCTTTTACTTTTTTTTGCAAAATTTTTATAAAAACTTTTTTCTGCAAAACTTTTTTTTGCAAAATCTTTTATAAAAACTTTTGACGCTGAAAAATTTGGTGCTCAAGAATTTTATCACAAGCAAAAGTTTATTGCAAAAAGTTTGACGCCAAAAAATTTTGTCGCAAACAAGCAATCAAAAGTTTGTCAAAAAAATTTAAACAAAATTTCTCAAAAAAATTGGCGCCGAAAAATTTTGTCGCAAACAAGATTTTTTGATGAAAAACATTTTTCGTAAAACATTCTTTTTTGACAGATTTTTTTTCCATTGGTACACGCGCAGCTCAAGCGTGCAGGGGGGCCGCCGTTTTTTCGGCTTGCGCGAGCGCACGGCGGCCTCCCTGCGGCCGAGCGCAAACTAGCGCGTCCCAATACGTGTCTAGAACGATGAATGCTCGTAGGAGAGAACGGTTGGTTGGTTGTAAGCGTTGTGAAACACGTCATCAACGGTTGGATCTTTTCCCTCTCATGTCTCTCACGATAAAGCACACAAGACTTTATTCATCAAATCCATATCTTACAATGGGGTGCTCCTCAGATTATATAGTCCGAACTAAGCCTAGAGTTTTGGTAAGAGCCCACAAGCAACCGGACAAGGACTAGAACTTCTAGTCCTTCTTTCCTTCTTGGAAAACCCGATTGTTATACAACACTCCCCATTTGGCGATTACCGCGAATGCATATGCCACATCAAAAACTCCATCCGAAAACCCAGTGGGAAAAACGGTTCTTGGAGAAAAGAGTACATATCAACCGCAATTGTTTTGCACATGTTGCCTCGTCAAAAACCTTATGTGAGAAACCTTCAAGTAAAAACTCACAAAGGGAAAAATAGTACAACATTAAACCTTCTTGTTATACACAATTCTATATTTACTATTCTTCGTGAATAGTGATGAATCTTCAAGATTAATGCATGAACTTCAGGGTTCTTGCACTAATGATTTTAAATAATCAAGTGGTATACCTTCATGGTAAATTCAAAAATTAATCATCAAGTTGATTCCTTCTGAGTAACAACATGATGAAAAATATGCTCCCCTCATGTCGACATCTTTTAAACTTCAGTGTTCAATAATGTCTTAGTTACATTCTACATAAATGCGTATGAGTACAATAATTAGTCCTTCAAAGACTTAACTATGATAAAGAGCAATGCTTCAAGCATTAATAACCACTTATTAATTGTGCAACACAAAATAAACTTTATCCTTTCAGAGGAATACGAGGCTAATAAGTTTCAATTCACATATCTTATAGATATTTGATTTCAAACTTCAATATTCATTGAAATAATAGCAACTCTATCTAAGTGGATTCTAGTTTATAACCAATGATCTATTCACTAGATCTTCAAAGATGGCTTATTCCACTATAGATAAATCAGTCTTCACTTTGGCATTTGAGGGGATAATTCAAATGACCAATCACCAATATGCCTTCTATGGTATGTGAGAATGCTTACTAGATAGCTATGCACAAGTGCTTAAATGGTACATTCAGGACCATATGATTCCTCACTTCATTCTTGATTTATTTGGGTCTCTATAAAGTTAATTCATATCTTCGAGATTATTGGTGTTCATTCAGGAAATGACTGATAAGTCCTTCAAGAAATTTCTAATTCTTGGAGAATATTATTTCTCTTCTATGAGAAATTCTCTCATGCACTGGAGAAGTGATTCACACAATCCTTTAAATTTAAATTCTTCTATGAATTGTATATTTGAAAAGTGTTATTCACAATAAGTCATTCTATGACTTTATTTCCTTCCAGGATTTAGCTCTTCTAGAGATTTTAATATTCATTCAGAAATATTATCTACCTTATACATTTAATACTTAACATGAGATTTAATTTTAATTCCTTCGAGGAATGATGAGTCCTTCAAGGATCACCTATGGATTTTCTGAATCCACCAATTAACTGCATAATATTTAATTTATTCTTTCTTTCCATTTGCCAGATAAATAACAGAATATTCACTCAAACATAATGGGAGTTTGTTAGTCTTTTAAAAGACCAATAAACCATTGCATTTCACCATATCATTATTTCATAATGACTTATCTAATTTGAACTTGCAGGTTCAAATATTTTCTTAATGGTTTAACCTCAACTGCATCTTTTCAGTGACCCGATATGAGTGCTTCATGCAACTCTGCCATGGACTTTATTAGTGGATCCATATTCTCATTAGAGAAATATTTGCAATGATAGAGGTAATGTTGTCGACATTTATTCTTTTCTCCCATATCTTCAGGATAAGACTATGATATAGTCAAATAATATCTGCTATCCCAACACAAAATAGTGCGCGTGCTTTGTAGTGTTAGGCTTTCATCTTCATGATGACCATTCTTAATTTATGAGGTATTTGACCATGATGGACTTCTTTCCGGAGTTCTATGAAGGTTTTAGTAAAATTTGTATGACAAGTTCATTTAATCCAAAATCAACAGGCGTCCCCGTAGATTTTAAATTAATGATCCAGTCATTTGCTATGGTGAGTATACTATTAAATACCCGGGATATACCACACATAGCTTCATGTTTACCACAAGTAAACTTAACTTCTGGTTAATAACTTCTGGTCGTTTCTCCTAATCTCCATTTTCCCATTTGTGAGTATTCATTATGTGCACATTCTCACTGGGATAAGATCCTTCAAATAGTTTCACTTCAAGTGTGTTTCCACATCAGGTGGTGCCCTTCATGGGCTTCCTCACATTTAAATATTCTGGCATTATACTCAGCTTCATGCGGGTATGATTTAGTGCGTGTTTTTATTTGTGCTTCAAACTTCCAAAATATTTTATGAAGATTATTATTCCATTCAATACAAGGCATTCATATAGGCTTTCTCTCCCCCTAATACCGGTATTACATCTTCATAAATAATAGCATACTTCCAATAATATCCCCATGTGCTTTACATAATGGAATTTCAGATCCATATTTTTAAACTTCAAGTTAATGCCCATGTATGCTAATATGATGAAATTAATAATTTTCACACACCTAATTTCAAAATTTAGGGGTTATTCGTTATGCAGTGAGGTAGACTTTCTTTGCATATTATGCAATTTGGTATGTTCTGCATACCAGTTCTAAAAAGTCTACAAGACTATTTTATTGTCTAACTTCTTTATTTAGCCTAAAATATTTCGATTCAAATACTCATACGATATACTTTAAGTAATTTAGAAAAATAAACTTCACGTTTATTGTTTGCAACATTAAATCTACATAAAATTTCTTTTAATTGCTTATTCATTCAAGAATTCCCCATATGCCTTAAGATTTTGAACCCATAAATACAAAGTAGTTTTCCACACAATGGACTTAGCAGGTCCATCTTTTATTTGTCTGCAAGCTCATTCTAATGGAGTCGATCAATTTCTAATTGATTGAATAAAATCACTATTGTCCCGATTTCAAATTGGTTTGCTCCCCCTGATCTAAACCTACTTGATGACTTCTAGTCATATTGTACATCTGCATAAATACACAAATTGGGTCAGTGTGCAAGCTGATTGATAGTGCTGTTGTGATGGCTGGCTGACCATCTTAACAGTGAGAGCTGCTACTCAACAGGAGAAGCTTGAGTATGTATAGCATGTGAGCTAATACAATGAAAACAATAGTATTGTGGCTTCTAGCCAACATAAAGCGGAATTTTAATATAATACCCATGCAAAGGCTAATAATGTAGTCATTCTCAGTGGCACAGTGGTATATATCGATTACAGAGGCTATGCACAGAGCTTCAAGCTTAGTCATTACAATGACCATGACTACAGGTCAACTTGCGCGGGCATTGGTTTGTCCATCAATCTAACAGGATGCAGCTCGAAACCAACAATACTACAAGATTAGGGATATACCTATTAGATTTTTCAAATTTATCCACATTCTTCATATGTCTCCATGCTCCCAATTTCTCCATGTTTTCATATTGTCATTGCACTTCAGGTGATGCTATCCTTCAAGCATAATCTATGAACTATTTCAAATATTATATAGAATTAAACTATACTGCTAGTATATTTATGGATGATATGAAATCCACATAGTTGTACAGTTCAGTGCACAATAATATGGTTCTAGTTAAAGGGCTTATGTATTCGGTAAATAGTTGAGTAATATGCAATTTCATAACAAATTGAATCTTCTGAGTTCAATTTAAAATCATGTATATTACTAGTTAATGTGCTTCATAAAATTCAATTTTCATTCTACCTACATGGTAGTAATGCACAATAATGTAACCTTCATGGTCATTTGAGACTTTTAGTGGAAAAATCATTTCAAATGATTATCATATAGGCATTTTGAGACAATTATTTACAATATTCAGCATGTAATTCTTTATTTATTTCATGAGATTAAAGTTATTACTTCAGGTAAAAATTGCTACAAGCAAGTGGGCATAAGATAAGGTGAGAAAAACCTATACAGAGGTAAGAAACACTAATATATTAAATATTTTAAGAATATTCTTAAAATATTGCTAAACTTCTAGTATGGAGCAAAAAGTAATTGTTTTCTCTTCGTGAGCATAACCAAATTCTTCATGAATATAACTAATAATGCACAGAAAATTCTATTTATGTATGGTTAAGGAGCGAGTATAAAACTTTTTTGTTTCTATGCATCTTCCCCTGGTCCTAACATCACTTCAGGAATGTACCTTATTTTCAGGAACGTACCTTATTCTTTTTGAATTGCAAAAATACCTACGTGGCAAATAATGTGATTCTTCAAGAAAACACATAAATTTTGTATAACTTCATGTTATTTATAAACTCAAATAGTTGGCATACTACTTACGATTTACTGGTATTCTAAAATCATAATGCCATGTTGGAAGAAAAATACGTTGTTTCACATGGATAAAATAACTTTCATTGTTATATAGCATTTCTTCTTGAAATTATACATTACTATGCTTTTAAACCAATAATTTAAATTTCTTAGAAAGAGTGGACTTCATGTCACTTTCTACATTATTCATGCAATTGCTACAAGCACACTTCATGTTTAAATGCATGAAACAAGTGTAAAATTAATTAAGGTTGGTTAATCTTTTCGACTGATAGTTTGTTTATTTTCCCAGAATTTTCCTAGCAAAGTTATTACCCCATTCATCATTGTCAGGAAAAAAAATATGACACTCTCAAGGGTGTAACATGTCTAACGGTTCTTCAAGATTGAGAGAGGTCATAAACCTAAAACCATCTTTATGATTAAAGGTAAATCTAGCCACTTTAGGGATTAATGGTTCAAAAATTTCTGAAATATATATATGTCCATTAAATATGCTACAAAAGTCAGAATATTAGCCTCAAAGGGTTTTCAAGATTTAGAGAGCTCATATACCAAAAACCATGTTTCTATGATTAATGGTATGATTTACTAAATTTATGGATAAAATATAGAACAAATATGCCATAAAAACAGTGAATAAATTTCGTGAGTACCAATTTAAAGAACTTGTTTAATCTATCAAACCGGATCACCATGTGTTCTCTGATTTCACATATATTCTTCTGGAATTTTTCAAGAATAGCTTTAATGGACCTTTTTTTTAGTTACCATGTCCTGCGAGATACACGCTACGTCGTCGGGTCGGCATGCGTGCAAGAGTTGCAACCGATACGCGTGCAGGCGCAATAGAGCTGGACTGCTGGAGTTGTTGCAGGGGCAACAGGGCCACAAAGTGTAGCGCGACTACTGCTGCGAGCGGGTGTTGCGCGTGGCCGGGCAGATTGGCGAAGCCGGCGTTCAAGTGGGCGACACCATCGAGCGGATGCCGATGTGGCTTCGAGCATGCACCAACGTGTGGCGTGCGGTGTTGTGGTATTGCCGTGGGCACGTCGCTACGGGCGGCAAGTCTCGTCACGGATGTAGATGGGACTTTCGGCAGCCTTCAGGCTGTGGCATACGACTTCGATTGAGGCTCGGATTCGGGCAGCTAATGCGGGCCGGATTCGATTTTTTCTGTGCACGGCTTCGGGCGATGTTGTAGCTTCAGCTTGGATGGTGAGTTCGTCTTCGAGCGGGATTCGGCAGCGAGTCAACGATAGATCTCGTTGGCTTATAGTTGCATGTTGGCGAGATTCAGCTTCGGGCCGTGCTCTCCTTTGGGCGGTGATCGTGCTTGGTTGCGGGTGTGTGAGCTCGGCGGGGATCACGGAGCAACTGTACTGAACGGCAAGTTTTGTGAGGCTCGGCTGCAAGCAAAGCGACGCATGGTATGGTGGAAGTGGCCAGTTCGATTTCGGGGCGAAATCGAATTCAAACGATGTTTCTTCAGGCGGACGACATCGTCTTCAAGCGTGTCGTGTACTCGTATGCGTGTGTGCCGCCGATCTGCTTGCAGATGCATCAGCGGCACATTCTGGTAGGTGCGCAGGGGATCGACGTGCAGATCGATGACCAAGAGGATATTAGCAGCGGTGTCGCTTTCCTTTTCTAAATTTCCTCAGCGTCCGTGCCAATTCTATTGTTGCAGAACTCGGCCCATCCACGTTCATCCTTACGGAGATAATATGCCTCTCATGCATGTCATGAATTAGGTTTAATATTCTGTTACCCCGCGACCAAGACAGTAGATTGAAACATCGATAACAAACAAACTTTTCGTTGTCTTAGTTCACGTTAACTCAATCTATCGTTACATGTTTCAGACCTTTTATTTTACTAATATCATGCCCTGACGTACAAGTCATAAACACGCTTGATCATGCGAGATCAATCAAAGCAAGCCAACTACTGTTCCGTAGTAGATTGATTAGTAGATTAAATGCCCAACTCAAAAGTTGGTTCCACCGATCTAATCTACTAAAAAATTATATGCATACCTTTTTGGATGCCAATTTGATCTACTCCATGAAAGTGCATCTAGGCACTTAATCTAGTTTTGGTAATTAATGACAATGTAAATTTGGATATAATGTTTGCATGAGTTGTGCAGGAATAAAATCAAAAGAAAAGAAAAGAAAGGTGAAAGGAAGGTCCCCAACTCTTATTCGTATGGTGACAAGTCTATCGGACGATTTAAATTTATTTTATAATTCGAATTTGAGTATAGGATCACCGTACTATCAAGGGGACGTGCTTGACGAGTTTAGATTGTTAAAGTGCTTATACTTGATATGACATATACACACGAGAGACACAAACACACAAAAACCCTTCATTCACAAGTTTTCTATGCGTCGGAACTTAGGCCGGAAGATCCGACCCAAAGTTCCGGGCGGCTCTGTCTGGAATTAATTTTCCGCCAGAAGATCCGACCCTTGCCCCGGATCTTTCAACACTTAGACAGATTTTGTGTCTTCTCTTCAGGCGCCAGAACATAGGCCGGAAGATCCGACCCAAAGTTCCGGGTAGCTCTGTCTGAAATTAATTTTTCGTCGGAAGATCCGACCCTTGCTTCGGAACTTCCAACACTTAGCCAAATTTCATGTTTCTGCGTCTCTCCCTCATGCGTCGGAACTTCCACCGGAAGATCCGACCCAAAGTTTCCCACAAAATCATGAAAGGACACGCATTCTTGACAAAAGATCATCATAAACACCCAAGTTCTACCTCATGTCATGTCAAAGCACGGAGCCATGTGTTCACTTCTCATGGGAGACTTCTCCGGCAAACAACATGCAACCGCTTAGCACCCATGTGTGCAAGCTGGTTTTGGGTAGAAACATGGGCAAGCTCAATATCTCCTTTCTCCACATGATCTCTCAGAAAGTGGTACCTCACTTCTATGTGTTTGGTTTTGGAATGAAGGACGGGATTTTTGGCTACGCTTATGGCACTGGTGCTAGTCACAAAGAAGTGGAACATGGGACATGTCTAAGCCAAAATCTCTCAAGGTGTAGGTGATCCAAAGCAACTGGGAACAACAGCTAGCAGCAGCAACATACTCGGCTTCAGTGGTGGATTGGGCTACACTAGACTGCTTGCGAGAAGACCAAGACACAAGAGACGAACCAAGAAACTGACACTGACCAGAAGTAGACTTGCGATCAACACGACATCCAGCAAAATCCGCATCAGAAAAACCATGAAGTGCAAGAGTGGAATCAGGCAGAATACCAAAGACCCAGCTCAGGAGTAAACTTGAGATACCTGAAAATCCTCTTGACGGCCTGACGATGTGAAGTCCTCGGTGAAGCCTGAAAACGAGCGCACAGACACACGCTGAACTGTATGTCTGGCCTCGTCGCCGTCAAGTAGAGGAGGGAGCCGATCATGCTCCGGTACTCCTTCTGGTCCACTGGTTCTCCGTCCTCATCCGCATCCAAAGCTGTAGTCGTACTCATCGGCGTAGTCATCGGCTTGGAGTCGCTCATGTCGAATTTCTTGAGAATGTCCTTGGTGTACTTGCTTTGGTGCACGAATGTCCCATCCTTGGTTTGCTTGATCTGCAGCCCGAGAAAGAACTGCAACTCTCCCATCATCGACATCTCAAATTCCCTGCTCATATCGTCTGCAAACTTGGCAACAAGATCATGAGAAGAGCCACCAAAATGATATCATCCACGTAAATCTGAACGATTAAAAGATCATTGCCATTTCTCAACAAGAAGAGCGTTTTATCAACCTTCCCCATCACAAACCCCTTGCTAAGCAAGAACCCTCTCAACCTGCCATACCACGCTCTGGGTGCTTGCTTTAGGCCATATAAAGCTCGGTGGAGTTTGTACACTCGGTGTGGGTATCTCTCACTCTCAAAACCCGGGGCTGCCTCACATACACTTCTTCCTCGATCACCCCATTCAAGAAGGCACTCTTCACATCCATTTGGTACAATTTGAACCCTTTAGCAACTGCAAATGCTAGAAGGATCCGAATTGCCTCCAAACGGGCAACAGGAGCAAATGTCTCCTCATAATCTATCCCCTCCTGCTGCGAAAACCCCTGAGCAACCAACCTCGCTTTGTTTCTCACAATCTCACCACTCTCATCCCTCTTGTTCTTGAACACCCACTTGGTTCCTATGGGATGGCAATTTGGAGGTGGTTCTACTAACTTCCACACCTGATTTCTCTCAAAGTTTTCAAGCTCTTCATGCATGGCATTGACCCAATCAGAATCAGATAAAGCGTGTCCAACATTTTTGGGCTCAAAAGACGCGACAAAAGCAGAATGAGCATAATGAGAGATGTTCTGTGACCTCGACCGTGTAGTGCGTTCATCCAAGTTCCCGATGATCTTCGAAGGTGGATGATCCCTCTGTACCAGCCGGGGAGCTTCTCGCCTCGAGATTGCCTCCCCCTCAACATCAGCTTCCACTTGAACTCGATCTGGAGCGCGACTCGACGAAGGTGTAGCAGAGGGGCCGTCGTCGAACGTCGTGGTAGTAGTGGAAGTAGAAGGTACACGATCTCCACACGGTGCATGAATTCCTCATCATCTTCATCATCAGGCTGTTCTTCCTCAAAGATGGGCTGTCCCAAATCATCATCACCTGCACACTCAAAAGCAGAAGAGCTACACGGAATGGTCTCGTCGAAGGTGACTTCGCAAGTCTCCATGATTTGGTTAGTCTCAAGATTGAGCACACGATATGCTCGAGAGTGATTAGCATAACCAAGAAAAATTCCATCCATCGAACGAGACTCAAACTTGTCCAAATTTCCTTTCTTCAAGATGAAACACTTGCAACCGAATACCCGAAAGTGACTCACACGGGGGGAACGACCATGGAAAAGCTCATAGCAAGTTTTCTTCTTGAAAGCACGAAGGAAAATCCGATTCGAAACATAGCAAGCTGTGTTCACCGCTTCTGCCCAATACTTCCTAGGAGTCCTATGCTCATCTAGCATCGTCCTAGCCATCTCACAAAGTGTTCTATTCTTTCTTTCAACAACACCATTCTGACAAGCAACATATGGCGAAGAGTATTGATGTTCGAGACCAAGATCACGACAGAAGGCATCAAAACGAGTGTTCTTAAATTCCGTACCATTGTCGCTACGTATAGCTCTCATGGCACCACCATTACTCTCGTTTTTCAACCTCAAAATCAGATCTCGAACAAAATCAAAAGTCTCATCCTTCGACGCCAGAAAGAACACCCAAGCATACCGAGAAAAGTCATCCACAACCACAAGAACATACCACTTCCCACCAACTGAACGAACACGAGCGGGGCCAACCAAGTCCATGTGCAAAAGCTCCCCTGGACGCTCAGTCATAACATCTGTCAAAGGTGGGTGGGAAGCAGCAACCATTTTACCATGCCTACAAGGTGCACAAACCAAATCTTTCTCGAACTTGAGCTTGGGCAATCCTAGGATAAGGTCAAGAGCACTCAAGCGTGTGAGTAGATCAAAGCTCACATGACCCAATCTCCTATGCCACTTCCAAAGCTCAGAAGAAGTACCAGCGATCAAACACCGTGAAGGACCAAAAGATCGAGAAAAATCAGCACGAAAAATCTGTCCCTCGGGAATGATCATACACACAAGGTCACCTCGAGAATCAAGAATTTTAGAATCACCACGCTTAAAACGAACCTCATAACCCTCATCAAGAAGCTGAGAAACTGAGATGCAAATTGAAACCAAGATTCTTGACAAGAGCAACCCGCTTCAGCATGAAAGTATCGCTCACCTGAATAGCACCCTCATACAACACTCTACCTCTACCCTTATCCCCGAAAGTGATGTACTGCCTGGACACCACCGGGGTGAGACTGGAGAACCACTTCCCATTACCTGTCATGTGTCTCGAGCAGCCAGAATCCATCAACCAAAATTTCTCCAAGCCTCCCACCTGCACACTCAGAAACGAGAATGAGAATGAGCGAATGACTCGACACTGGGGTTAGCACAAAACGAGTCAAACCAGTGTCGGGCCATCTGCTCAAAAGAGGGGTTAGCAAAATCAACTCTACCACGTGAAACCCTCTCGTCTCTCACCAGTCGGACCTCTAGCACCACGCGGGGGAAAACGTGGCCTAGACTCTCTCCTAGCCTCAAAGCTACGGTCGAACCTCCCTGAACCAAACTGGCCATGAAACGGAGGCCGCCTAGCAAACTCACGAACAGCTGAAACACCACGACTAGCAACCACAGGAACTGTGCGCACAAAGGTGTCGCCTCTCGGCCAGGGTGAACGAGACACAGGCACACTACGAGAAGAGTAGTACCTGTCCCTGTTCCCCACCTCCTTCTCTCTTCTCACCTCCCTCTTCTTCCTCCAACAGAACTCCTCAAGATGTCCATCCCTTCCACAATGTTCACAATGGAAGCGGACTGGCTTTGGCTGTGCCCTCTCTCTCGGCTGGTAAACCCCACTCCTCACAAAGGTCACTCTCCTCTGAAAGTTCTCTGACTTAGGTGGAAACTTGGGAGGATCTGGAGTGGTGTCAAGCTTATTCAGCAGGTGGTTTGGTTTGGGTGTGAAAGTGTTCTTGAGAATGGTTTTGGTGGGTTTGTGGGAATGTTTGCGGTGGAGCTCTCTGGATCTCTCTCTCTCTCCCACTACTCTCACCAACCTTCTCAGAACCAAGTCCACAACCATCAGCTCTCTTAAAACTAGCAATCAACATCTTGAGCTGAGGCTCGCGACCAGACAACCAACCCAAACACTGTCTCAGCTCATCATTCTCATCTTGCAAGCGATTCACACACTGCTCTAACTCAACATTTTTCAATGCAACAACATCACAAGCAGAACATGAATTTGCAATGGGAGATTTAAGTTGTGCTTCAAGTGAACTAATCATGGTGCGTGATTCAAGCAACTGAGCATGCAAAGCAGGACAAGAAGTACAAGCACCTAGCAAAGATGACCTAGACTTCAACTTAGCAAGCTCAACTCTAGCACCCTCTAGTTCATCCAAGCAAGTCATGTGTTTCTCCTTAAGCACAACAAGATCAGCCATATGCACATCACAAAACGAGCATTCAACCTCATCAGACACAAGAGGAGCATCCTTCAACATGGCAATCTCAGACTCAAGCTTATCTGCTCTCTCCCTAGACTCGCAAAGCAAAGACTCAAACTCCATAGCCTTCTTTCCAGTCTCAGAAAGCAAGGTCTCAAGCTCAGCCACTCTATCCTTGGACTCTCCTAGCAAAGACCTAAACTCCCTCTTTTCCTTGTTGGTCTTTCTAAGCACATCATCACGGTTATCGACCAACTGCTCTAATCTAGCAATCTCCTGACGCAAAGAGGTGGGATCTGTCAATACCTCATCCTCGAAGTCGGAGTCGGAGTCGTCCTTGCTCTTCACGGAGTCGTGCGCCATGGTGCAGTAGTCGACAGCGGCGAAGGAGATGCCGTTGAAGTTGCGGTTCAAGCTCTTCTTCTCCTTGCGGTGGCCGCGGTCCTCATCTTCACTGCTTGAGCTTGACGACGTGTTGGTGGAGCTTGTGTCGATGTCGCTCGCATCAGCCACCATCGCTCGAGATCTGTGCTTCTTGTGTCCACCGTGCTTGTTCTTGGATCTTCTCTCGTCCTTGTTCTTGTGCTTGGAGCGGTACTCGTCCTTGGGATGGTGCTTGTGGTCGTCTCGCGGGCGGTGCTTGCGGTTGTAGTCGTTCTTGATCTCCTCGGGGCACTCGGCGATGAAGTGGCCCATCTTCCCGCATCTGTAGCACGTACTCCCCGCACGCCTCGAACCCTTCCGGTTCTGGTACATCCGCTCGAACCTCCTCGTGAGCAACGCGAGATCCTCCTCGCTCAGCACCTCATATTCTTCATCTGGAAGGGACACAAGAGAAGACAAAGCAAAGTGTCTAGGAGTGTTAGCATGTCCATATCCAGAGCCACCGACTAGAGCCAGACTATGGGGATCAGTCGGACTCTTAGCCTTGGCAAGCAACTGTCTGTCAACCTCAGAGGACTTCAACTTCGAGAAAAGCTCATCAACAGAAAGAGTCTCATAGTTTGCCGACTCCATGATCGCCTCAACCTTGGCACCCCACACGGATCTATCAAGTGCTTGCAGGAGCTTGATAGCTCGGTCATGATCCGAGTATGGGAGCACGGTAATGTTGGCTTTCATGTTGTTGGCAATCGAATTGAAACGCTGAAACAAAGCATCAACCGACTCTCCAGGCAAATGAGCAAAATTCTCATATTCTCTCCTGTACATCAAGAAAAGCCTAGCCTTGACATGGCTATCACCACCGTGGGCTACCTTGAGCTTCTGCCAGATCTGGCTAGCTAGGTCCTCGCCCAAAACACGCTCAAACTCCTCGGCGGACAAAGCACGGAACAAGTAGTCAACAGCTCTAGCATTCGCTTCAAATCTATCCTTTGCATCCTGGGCATCTAAGTTGGTGGGATTGACATAGTTTTCATCTTTCGTCACATCCCACAGCAACTTTCCTTTGCCTCGCAAGAAAGCGCCCATACGCGCAACCCAGTTCGGGTAGTTCTTCCCATCGAAGTGCGGAGGCCCGGAACCCCGATCTTGGTACGCCATCTTTGGATCTTAGACTGGTTAGAGTCGCAAAGACCCGTAACCGCTCTGATACCAATTGAAGGACCGAAACGGCGACCAGAGAGGGGGGGAGTGAATGGGAGCCGATAAAACTTTCTTTTCCAAATCCGGCTTTCACCCCAAAATCACTTCCGGACTTCGTAACACAATCTTGCCAAGATCACGTAGCAACTAAGATGCTACTGACCCTAGGAACAAGAAACATGCAGCGGAAACACAGAAAGAATCCTCGATCCAAAAACTTGACAAATCTGTCACTGGGTGTATGTACTCGACACTGCCGGGTTACCAAACTCGGCACTGCCTAGTACATGCAGCTCTCGAGTGTATGTACTCGGCACTGCCGGGTTTCAAAACTCGGCACTGCCTAGTACATGCAGCCCTCGAGTGTATGTACTCGGCACTGCCGGTTTTCAAAACTCGGCACTGCCTAGTACATGCAAACACCCCAGCCCCAAAGTCAACTCGTGGATGGATCTCCCAAACGGCTTGAGCTCTTGAGGCGAGATTTTGGTCAGATGATCTAGACCTCCAGTGGAGTGTTTTCCCAAAAGATCTCGGCCTCTAACTCAGTACAACTCCCGGAAACTCAGATCTCGTGATGAACACCATGACATCAAGTTCATCCCGAAAATCTCAAATCCAAAGCGATTCTCGGCGCTTGGGGGCAAAGGATCACCAGCAAAAGAGGCACAAGGCACTCATACGTGAATCCCCCAAAGAAATCCGAGAGAAAACGCCCTAGAAAGAGAAGAACGAAAATCCCCCAAAAATAGCTCCAAAAATACCCACGAAAATAGAAAAGGAAGAAGGAGCTCGGGAAATCAAATCATGGCACAAAGATGAGCAGCACAAACTCCATCACATAACCATGAATTCACCTATACAAAACTAAGAAAGATTCGAAGTAGTTCTAGGTGGAGAGGATGAAGGGAAGGGAAAAACTAAACAAGCCAAATGAAAGATAACTAGAGAGATAGCAGCCACCAGCCCTGGAAGGGGCTATTAGTAGTCCAAGTGGTGGTGCTCTAAAGACTAAACTACCCCTAAGTGATACATACCCCTCAGGGGCAAATTTGACATTTGATCTTCAGATATTTTCCGGCTCGGGCACCTTCCACTGCAAGCTAGCTTCCCTCCGACGCAAGCCTTGCAGTCACGCCGCGTGTCCTCCGGATCGAAGCTCCTCGACGCCGAGTTTTGGGCCGGCCCAGTCGAGTGTATGTACTCGGCACTGCCGAGTTGTTCAACTCGGCACTGCCTAGTACATACAATCAGCCCAGCGGCCCATCTTCGCCACGTCGAGTCCTCGGTCCTTGGTTTTGAGGCCCAAACCAAGGGAAACCGTCCACCGATGATTTTGTGGCCAAATCACCAAACCCCGCGCGCAAACTTCGGTTGTTAGCCGCCACCTTGCGCCGGCTTCTCGTCCGCGTACGAGCTTCGGTTGTGAGCCGCTACCTCGCACCGGAACCACGTCCCCTTGCTCGTTCTTGCCAGCATGTGAACCGCACTTGATCCACCGGCCACCGGGTCCCTCGAACCAAGCCTACTTGTCTCTCCGCTCCTCGGAGGCCGCCATGGCTAAGACCTTTCGCGCCTGTTCTTCACCTGCACCAATGCAACCAAGCCGCATTCTACACCTGCAATACTTGAGCCAAGGGAAACGTCAATCCACACCACGTTGTCAATCACTCATCACACCAGGAAGCGACCATCCACCGGTCCTCGGACACACCGGGTCCTCAAGCACAAACTCCATCACATAACCATGAATTCACCTATACAAACTAGGAATGATTCGAAGTAGTTCTAGGTGGAGGGGATGAAGGGAAAACTAGTTCAAAGGGAAAAACTAAAGAGATAACTAAAGGATAACCAAAGAGATTGCAGCCACCAGCCCTGGGAGGGGCTATTAGTAGTCCAAGTGGTGGTGCTCTAAAGACTAAACTACCCCTAAGTGATACATACCCCTCAGGGGCAAATTTGACATTCGGTTCTCAGATATTTTCCGGCTCAGACACCTTCCACTGCAAGCTAGCTTCCCTCCGACGCAAGCCTTGCAGTCACGCCGCGTGTCCTCCGGATCGAAGCTCCTCGACACCGAGTTTTGGGCCAGCCCAGGGGGAGGCGGTTAAACCGCCCCTGGCTGATGCCACAGCCCATTGGCCCATCTTCGCCACGTCGAGTCCTCGGTCCTTGGTTTTGAGGCCCAAACCAAGGGAAAACGTCCACCGATGATTTTGTGGCCAAATCACCAAACCCTGCGCGCAAACTTCGGTTGTTAGCCGCCAGCTTGCGCCGGCTTCTCGTCCGCGTACGAGCTTCGGTTGTGAGCCGCTACCTCGCACCGGAACCACGTCCCCTTGCTCATTCTTGCCAGCATGTGAACCGCACTTGATCCACCGGCCACCGGGTCCCTCGAACCAAGCCTACTTGTCTCTCCGCTCCTCGGAGGCCGCCATGGCTAAGACCTTTCGCGCCTGTTCTTCACCTGCACCAATGCAACCAAGCCGCATTCTACACCTGCAATACTTGAGCCAAGGGAAACGTCAATCTACACCACGTTGTCAATCACTCATCACACCAGGAAGCGACCATCCACCGGTCCTCGGACACACCGGGTCCTCAAGCACAAACTCCATCACATAACCATGAATTCACCTATACAAACTAGGAATGATTCGAAGTAGTTCTAGGTGGAGGGGATGAAGGGAAAACTAGTTCAAAGGGAAAAACTAAAGAGATAACTAAAGGATAACCAAAGAGATTGCAGCCACCAGCCCTGGGAGGGGCTATTAGTAGTCCAAGTGGTGGTGCTCTAAAGACTAAACTACCCCTAAGTGATACATACCCCTCAGGGGAAAATTTGACATTCGGTTCTCAGATATTTTCTGGCTCGGGCACCTTCCACTGCAAGCTAGCTTCCCTCCGACGCAAGCCTTGCAGTCACGCCGCGTGTCCTCCGGATCGAAGCTCCTCGACACCGAGTTTTGGGCCGGCCCAGGGGGAGGTGGTTAAACTGCCCCTGGGGGGCGGTTAAACCACCCCTGGCTGATGCCACAGCCCATTGGCCCATCTTCGCCACGTCGAGTCCTCGGTCCTTGGTTTTGAGGCCCAAACCAAGGGAAACCGTCCACCGATGATTTTGTGGCCAAATCACCAAACCCCGCGCGCAAACTTCGGTTGTTAGCCGCCACCTTGCGCCGGCTTCTCGTCCGCGTAGGAGCTTCGGTTGTGAGCCGCTACCTCGCACCGGAACCACGTCCCCTTGCTCGTTCTTGCCAGCATGTGAACCGCACTTGATCCACCGGCCACCGGGTCCCTCGAACCAAGCCTACTTGTCTCTCCGCTCCTCGGAGGCCGCCATGGCTAAGACCTTTCGCGCCTGTTCTTCACCTGCACCAATGCAACCAAGCCGCATTCTACACCTGCAATACTTGAGCCAAGGGAAACGTCAATCCACACCACGTTGTCAATCACTCATCACACCAGGAAGCGACCATCCACCGGTCCTCGGACACACCGGGTCCTCAGCCGCTGTCTGCGGCCTGATCCGGCAGAGGGTCGCCGACGACCCCTGTGGGAGAGAGGCCCTAAGTCCCTGAGGATGGAATGCCGCCTCCTCCCATTCTTCGACGAGCTCCAGCTCCGGCGCCGGTACGATGTCTTCAGGCGACTCCATCACGGGTGGCACCGGCGCGATCCGGGGCTCGTTTGAGCCTTCTGCCGCGTCAACGGCACGAGCCGGCTCGGTCGACAATCCGACCATCGTGGTCGGGACCACCTGACCCCTGACATTGAGTTGCACCCCTTTCGGGATCGTGGGGGCAGTAACTGTAACCTCCAAAGTCAAGCCGCTATCAGTAGCACCCGACCCAGCTGCGCCATCCCTACGTGGGATCTTCTAGCCCCGGGACGGCACCCGGTGAAATTCTGGCGCTGCAAAGGGCAACAACGATGAAAAATCACAAGAAAGCACGCCTACGTCCCAGAAATTCAAAGAAATAACGGGAGGTAACTGATACTTACCCAGCGGCAAAAGGGATACGTCTTCTCTTTGACGCGCGCCGACGCGATGAGGACCCCGACCCGCTCTCCGACACGGGCCTTTTCCTAAGCGCACCATGCACCAAGGACTCGGAGGGATCCTCGTCCCCGTCGGAGCCTGCCACGTCTCAGAACGCGGTCGCATGAGGAGACGTTGCGGTAGCCTCTGACCGTCGCCTCAGCAAAGCTAGAACGAAGGCGGGGCTTCCATGCGTGACGTCGACATAGTCGACCCCGCCCATGCTCAGGCCGGGGGCGATGATCGACGGACGGGGAACCGACGTGGCCAAGACAGGAGACACGGTCCCCTGATCAAGGAAGCGTCGGATCACTTCCGGGACCTCGGGCCCTGCGCCGTGACGACCCCCCGGTCCCGCAACTCCGCAGAACTGCTCCGCGAACCACCGGTCCGCGGCCTCCTCCTCGTCGACAGGAGCCTCCTGCCCAGGGCAGCAGGCACCTCCATGACGTCGCCTGCGGAAGGCACGGAAGCCTCCTCTTCCTCCTCCTCGACAAGCACGGCATCCTCCTCGGCTTCTTCCTCCGGCCGGTCCCGGTCGACACCTGCGCCAATCCCCGCCACGCGCGTGAGATTCCACGGAGCCTAGATCGAATCTACCAGGCATGAGCAGTCCAAGACATACCTTCTCCCTTCGAGGGAATGGGTGGTGAGGCGACACGGGGATGGCTTGAGCTTGATGACGCCTCGACGCTTTGCCTCTGCCGCGAGGATCTTTTTTGCCCCCTCCGCTGCGAGGAGTGGGCTGCGGTGGCGGTCTTCTCCTCCTCAGTCAGGCCGTGAGGGATTGAGGCAGCCACGGTGGCCGAACCGTCCTACTCAAAGAAAGTGGGGAAGATTCAGGCCAGATTGCAATGGAAAAATGCCGAGAAAGGGACAAAGGGAATAAGGGGAGGAACGCTCACGAAGACGATAAAACCTTCTTCCGGCATCATCACGGGATGACCGGGGAACGGATAGACATCCTCAAATTTCTCCAGCTGCTCCTGCAGACGCCTCGACACCTCGGCGGCGGCGACGGGGGCGGGAAGCGGGAGCGGGGTGTCGTCTTCCTCCAGACCCGCACCCTCCCAGATCCGCAGGGGTCGCTCCACCAGTGGGAGAACGCATCGAGCGTGGAACGCTCCGACGACCCCAGGACCCGTGAGTGCCATGCCTTTCAGCGTGGCGATGAACCCCACCATAGGGGTGAAGGCCCTCATCTCGTCCCGGGTCAGCTCGTCCGACCACCACGCCGGCTCCTCCAAGATCAGCCGCCCCGTGAACTCTGGGAGGTGGGCGACGTCGTTGTTGAGGAGATAGAACCACAGGTCGCGCCACCCATGGTTCGATCGCTACGCCGGGACCTTGGGGTACGCGCCGACATGATTGCCTCGGACCTGGATGTCGGCGCACCCGATCGGGGTGGGGAGCATCTTGCGGTCCTGGAACTGCAGCTTGCAGCAGAAGAAGTACTTCCACAAGCCGAAGTGGGGCTCGATCCCCAGCAGTCCTTCACACAGGGCCACGAAGCCCGCGGACCTGCAGCATCCCGTTAGGGTTCATGTGCTGCAGCTCGATTCCGTAGTAGTCCAGTAGCCCGTGCAAGAACTGGTGCGCAGGGATGCCGAACCCACGCTCGTTGAAGTGGACGAAGGAGACGACATAGCCAACAGGTGGCGACGGCTCGTCCACCGTAGGAACACGCCACTCGAGCCGGCCAGAGTGGGCCGGGAGAAACTCCTTCGCCACCAGCCCCATCAGACGGGCGTGGGTGACGCCGGAACGCCTCCATGACTGGGCGTGCCCAGCATTGCTCCTAGGAGTGAAGGATTGGGAGGGGTGGGGATGCTAGACTACGGCGAGGTCGAGATGCGGGCGAATCGAGCGAGGGCAAGAAAATGACGGCGGAGCGCGAGGAAGACGAAAGGTACGAGTAGTTAACGGCAGCCGCCCGTTCTCTATTTATGAGTAGGAACGGCGCAATGGGTCCTAACACCACCCGTCTCCGGCGCGCACGCGGGGAGAGGTGGGGCCCACCATGACTCCCGAAGAGATTGCGCACTAAGCTCCTCGAACGGCTCCCCATGACCTGCGACAGTCCGGCTCCGTGGGCTCCGGCCCATCCAGGTAAATTCTAGGACGCGGGCTGAGATCGCCTACGCGGGCCCATCAAGGTCTAAAGGGTTCGAAAGGTTGGCCCAAACGGGGTTGCGACAGTCGCCCACGTACCGAACACGAGCGAGGGAAAGGAGGACAAAGGGGTCCACGTAGCGACCATACATCCTTGAATGCTAAGGAACTTTCTGACCCGTGTTTGGGCCATGGAAACGGACCAGTAGTATTCTCTCGACGAGAAGGCTACGAGCCGTTGGGGTCGGTCGCACGATCCCGGTCACCAGTCAGGTCTAGGAGTACATGGAGTTTTGAAGTTTGCCCCCAGCCGGTGCGGCAGGCATCGTTCGAACGAATGCCTGGATTTCACCTAAACATACCCGTTAGCAGCTCATCGGTCGCCATGCTTTCAACCGAACGAGGAATAGAGTGCGGTGGCCCTCACCCTCCTTCCAAACAGATGGAATGCGAGAGGGGAAAAACCGGTAAAAGACGGACCGCCCTTAACCACGAGCAACCGCAACGAGCGGGAGTGGGGGGCAGGCCCGCAAACCCGGGTCAAGCGTGGCCCACTGGAAAAATTGCACCCTGAGGCTAAATTATAACCCTCCAAGGGAGTCTACCACTCCCTTGGAGGCTCGGGGGCTACACCCATCGGGTGCGCTCGCGCGCACCCAGTGGCATCTACTAACCGAAAGAGAGGTCAACCCCAGCGCCGACCCTAACGGCTCGACACAGGGGTCGAGGGCTACTGACGGATACCAATATTAGGGGTACCTCATAAGCATCATTAGAGACGGGTTATGAGGACATAAAGACCCCACATCATATATCGCCCGGTCCCACAGAGGGGCCAGATCTTATCCCTGAGGCGTACTCGAGTGCGTCTGTGTCCCACGAGGGATCTGATACGAATCAATCTCTCTACCCAGCCCCACTGAGATCAGGGGACGTCAGAAAGACAAGACCCAACGCGCCTGGCCCCGCAAAGGGGACCGAACAGGAACTCCACCTCGCCCGACCCCCCGGGGGTATGGGTGACGTCATCGATACGTAGCAGGATGCATCCGACCCCACGAAGGGGGATGCGTATGAATTCCGCTTCGCCCGACGCCCGCGGGGTTGGGTAACGTCGGTCGAGCGGCGTCATACCGCCAGGCCCGTTTTCTTCCCGGCCTTACGGCCCAAGCCATCGTATGGTCAAAAGCCATAGCCATCGGAGGAGACACCCTTGGAGCACGCCAGCGCATGGCACGGGCGGCGCACGGAGCACCGCCACCTAGCAACAGCCTAGCCTCCCCCCTCAGGTGGGTGGCTGGCAGATAGCTAACGGCGACACTGTGGGATTACTGGTTGCCACTGTGGGATTACGATGATCACTGTACACAGCAGGGACATGATGAGGCGGCGCCCTCGATCCTAACGACCATGACGGATAGGGACCCACAAGATCAGTACGACGGAGCCAGACAACCCCTGAGGCGGAGGGGGTCAGAGACTCCCCATACCCGAAGGGGGGTCGGAGCCACGCTCTCTTTTCCTTTCTTTCTCCCCACGATGTACGGTGCCTTCCCTTGAGATATAATAGGAAAGGTACCATCCCCTTCGCGGGGGCCGGCCACTTCACCACTCTGCCAGCCCACCGATTCGACTCCATTCGCACCCACAAACACGTTCATACTCGTACTCTTAGTTCATCAGTTCATCCATCATCCTCCAGAGACTTGGAAGCTTCCCTTCCTCTCTCGCCTGTTTGTAACCCCCTACTAGAAACTCCTAGTGGAGCAACACGAACAACGAACTGGACGTAGGGTATTATACCTCAGGGTAGCCTGAACCAGTATAACCCCCTGTGTCAAATCCACTAACCATCAAGTACCAGTGCGCAATCCCAGTAAATAACTTGTCTGGTGACACCAAACACCAACAATAGGGAAACTGCCATCAAGAAGTAGAGAGCAGAGTTCATTGGGGGCAAATTAACTGTCATTCACAATGTCCCATTCACAGTTAGTTAGAACCAAAGAAATCATGAACATGAGACTAGAAGCATTGATTTGTTAAGAGAGTGGTGCAATGCGGCCTGAGGGATAGGATCTCATCGGGGATGTTCAATTGGGCACCAAGAAGCGAATTGACTTGTAGTCCAATGGTACGATGGTTCAGTGATACGCTACCTACTAGGGTTCAAATCCTGACGCTCACACCTTTTTCTGGGATTTTCCAGAATTTACTGGCGTTATGGGTTAAGTGGTAAGCGGTGTTACCGTCGATAACAAGGCGCCAATGGCGACTTCAGGAATCTCCAGATATGCCGGGTGCTTAGTCCTTTGAAGGTGCTCATAGGGGTAGGGTTTGCATACATGTGTTCATAGGGGTGAGTGTGCATGCGTGTTGTGAGCGTCTGCATTGTACTGTGTAATTCTAAACAAAAACACCAAGAACAATTTTTTTGGGTGGGGATACACCAAGAGTAGTTGTTTACTCATTTTTAAGCTTGATGGATATCCTTGAATCCTCTCTCTACTGAAAGAAAAGGAAAGGAATGCCGGAGATGAAAATATAGCGCGATGTAACAGCTAGCTGATTACTGATTATTTCTTATGCTAGATTTGTCCACCTTAGTTCATAAAGTCTCCGAGTTGTAAGCGTATTTTCCTAAATTTATTTTAAAAATTAATAACCTCACAAAATCTAGCTCCACTTCCAAATCTTTAAATCAAATGATTCCTGCTCCTAAACTCCAACACTAGAAAAAAAACACATATTTATTGAGTAATGCAAACTAAATATATCACAAAATATGTAGCTCCACTTCAAGATCTTTAATCCAAATGATTCCTACTCCACAACTCCAACTCTAGAAAAAACATAGATTTACTCTGCAAAATCTAGCTCCATTTCCAAATCTTTAATCCAAATGATTTCTGTTCCATAACTCCAGCTCTAAAACAAACATAGATTTTGGGGTTATAGGATCTTGGATACCAACTTGAGGGGGAGAGGGGGTGTGAATAAGCGGTTTCAACTAAAATCACAACACTAAACAAAGTTTGTTAGTAACACAAGAGAAAACCTATTTCTATTCTCTCTAAGCTAGGTAAGGGTTTTAGCAGCAAAAATAACCGAACACAAGATAGAACTCAATCTTTAGGAAAGTAAATGCTCAAAGTAAATTGCAAGAATGAAATTTAGCAATAGAAATAATCGATGACTTGTCGGTCACCCCTAATCCACATTAAAGTGGATTAAAAATTCCAACCACTCCTCTATCAAGTCTCACTTGATGAATGAGCTGACTTGGATCAATGAACCTCTCTAAATCTCGATTCCGAGTTTCCCTTTGCCACTCTGGCGACGTGAGCACAAGAACCTCTCATAGGAATAACAGATGCTCCTCCACGATCTTCTTGATGGGGTCAACATTTCCACAAGCTCCAAGCCATCACCACAAAGCTCAAACTCTTGATTCAATGCACTAGAAAGCTATTAATCACACAAGAATGCAAGCACTAAATCAATGGAGCAAGAGAGGGACTCAGTGAGCTCAAGTATACTGCAAGATGACCAAGTGTAACTCCTTGCTATAGGTGAGGAGGTATATATAGGCTACATACAAAAAATACAACCATTACCCAAAGATACCCTCACAGCACGACAAGTTCGGTGAGATCATTCCACAGAATGGTAAGACCGAATGCCTTGTAACAGCTAGTAATAAATGCACTAACAGATGCCTGTTAGAAACATCAATAAGGCTAAGACATGTTTGATAATACCAAACTTAAAAAAAACACAAGCAAACCCTCTCTGTTTCGCCACTTCGGTGAGATAAATCACAAGATTGGCAAGACCAAACTATAACATAACATGTTCTCCTCGGGACCAAAGTTTTTCTTAGACTAACCTGAAGTTCAGTGGAACCAAACTTGTCCCTGATTCCCGAAACCTCTCTATGTAAAGATTGATTAGACGAAACCCCTATTCGGTAAGACTAAATTCTCATATCACCTTTGAACAAAGATCAGTTAGAACGAACCTCCAGTTCGAAGATGAAACTTCATAAAGTAGAAATAGGGTGTCGTGAGCAAAGCACAACTCTATGTAGATGACAGATTTCCCTGAAATATGCACATCTAAATGTTTGATCAGTTTGGCACTTTTGATTTTCAAGCAAATGACAATTGACCCCTCTTGATAATACAACTATTTAACCTACTAGTATGGCCAAATATCATCCTTTAATCACCTCTTCACTGGTAAAATAGAAAAGCCATACCATATAAATTTTTCCTTGAGCTACAATCATGAATTTATCCAAACTATCTCCATAGAATATTAACCTATTGTCTATTGAAGCCCAGTTCATCTCCGGAACTAACCTATATTCACATTTTAGAGTTTGAGGGCTAAACACCCCTGCCTTACTTAAAAGACACAGAAATCGTTTACAGCGCAACAATGGCAAAGCCAAAGCATTTTCACCCAAACTAGAACAACCCACTCACACTTACTACCTGAAAAAAAGAAACCACAAAACCTCCCATCAGCAACACTGCTATTACATCACAGAAATATAAAAGCTCCGTGATCATCATGATGACGCCTCGGTCGTCTTCCAGCCATTCATAGTCATCTCCTCCAAGGACATTGTCATCTCCAACTCCCGCAGCCGCCGGTTCCATTCTTCTACTCCCATTGTTTGTTCTCGTCCTTGCCCTTTCCCAAGGGCTCTTCTTGCCGGTCTGCTGGACAAAGAATTATCCAATTCTGTGCCAGCCTTACCACCTTTGCCAGGAGAACCTCCATACTCTGCCAAAGCACATTTCAGAAGCACAAATCATTTATAAATTTCCATAATCCCCACAAAGCAGCTGCACTAAGAATATTAACAGCCATAAATCTTTTGTTACTAAGCCACTTGGCCCCAATAGACTCAAATGACACCAATGTCCAAACCTATAGCTTCTGAAATGTTCCTCCACATTTGCTTGGCTACTACGCATTCGAAAAATAAATGTTGACAACTTTCTTCCTCTTCACAAAATAAACATCCATTATCCTCTACTTTTTGCCTTATAGCTAGATTATCTCTAGTCAGAACCTTATTCTTAGATAACAACTAGAGGAAGAAATGAACCCTTGGAGGAATTTTCAAATTTCAAATGTTTGTGGTATAGATAGGTGTTATCCCCCTAAAGTTAAGAATTCTATATAACGACTGAGAAGAGTAAACCCCATTCGAATTACAATTCAAAATCATTGCATCTTCTTCCTCAGTAAACGATATGGTTGAGGATAGCTGCACAACCTCTAGCCAAAGGTTCCACAATCTCTCATCCACCGTTCTTCTAAAAGTACATTTTAAAGATAATCTAGCTATATTCACATCTCAAATGAATTTGTTAGTCCATAACCATTGTCATTAATTACCAAAATCTAAATTATGGGCCTAGGTGCTTTCACAAGGGGTCTGCTCTAAGGATTTTGTGGAGATCCTCAAGTGGTGCTCCAGAAAATAACATTTTAAACCTCATCATGAAGTGATGGGATATCTATCCACCATGCCACTGTTTACACAATATGCTCATTTGCAAGGATAAAATTAAAACAATCTGTCTGCCTTCCCATTTCCCCCTCGTGTCACAAATCCACCTGCTACCATCGCCGCATGCTCTTTGTACTACCACCACCTCTGCATGCCCTATTCTCCACAACTCGTAGCTCTTGGTCTTGTTTGCTTGAGTTGTCATTTGCTATCCTAACCGGTGGAATGGATCCTCCCTTAACACCCTCTTAAAGATGATGTCTACATTGAAGGGCATTGGTCGGCCTTCTACACCAAGGCTTCTGCCATGGCCTTATTACCTTCCATATCGTGGCCAACCTTGCCTTGACTACCTCCCACAATGTTCTTGCGATGAAGCAAAATGCTGGACCCTAAAGACAGATTTCCTTTCTTTATAACCTTGATAGCCTCCTCAAGGACTCCTCAGCATCGACGCACTCCTCGTTGCACTCTGCCACTACATGACACTAACACCAACTATTGACACAAATTCTCCGATGACTCATTGATTGCAAACCTATTGCTCTTCCTATTCTTGGAGGTGTCCAAGGGAAGGACTATTCGTCTTTGAGGAGATATTCTAGTCAGATGTTAAATTTAATTCTCTCACAAAACTTTAATTCCAAGCGCTATAACTGCTTGTCATACCTAATGAATTTTGTGTTAGATTTACTATTGTATGGTGGCAGATATTGCAATTCCCCTCTTGTCCTCATTTTTAGTACAATGCATCTTATTTTAGTACAATGCATTCTATATTTCAGCACGATTGGACATGAGGATGGAGACGTTAGCCTTGATGGGCAAGTGGTGGCCAAGAATGATACTTTTCGATATTTAGGATCGATACTACAAAAGGATGTAGATATTGATGAAGATGCTAGGCATAGAATTTCAGCCGGCTGGCTGAAATGGCGTCAAGCTTCTGGTGTCCGTTGTGACAAGAGGGTGCCACAAAACCTAAAAGGTAAGTTCTATAGGACGGAGATTCGCCCGGTGATGCTATACGGTGCTGAATGTTGGTCTACAAAAAGGTGACAGGTCCAACAATTGTGTGTAGCAGAGATGTGTGTGTTACATTGGTCTTGCGGGTACACAAGAAGGGATAGAGTTAGGAACGAAGATATTCGTGATAGGGTCAGCGTAGCGCCAATCGAGGAGAAACCGATGCAACATCGGTTGAGATGGTTTGGACTTGTCCAACGGAGGCCTCCTGAGGCGCCAGTGCGTAGTGGGGTTCTAGAAAGGATAGATAATGTAAAGAGAGGTAGAGGTCTACCTAAACTGACTTGGGACGAGTCGTTCAAGAGACATCTTGGAGAGTGAAATATCTCCAGGGAATTAGCTATAGATATAAGCGCTTGGAGACTAGCAATCAACGTGTCTGAACTGTGATCTTTGTTTCTTATTTTGTTTACCCCTAACCTTTTCTTTGGTCTTGTGCCATTTTATGTCTTTCTTATCCTTGTTTCTTTTGCGTTTCATCTCTAGCCTACCCCAACTTGCTTGGGACAAAAGGCTATGTTGTTGTTGTTGTATTTTTCCTAAGATTAATGGATATTGCTCATTCATACTGTAGATGTGGGAGAAAATAGAAAAATACTCCAATATGCTTAAAGCAAAAATCATAAATAAACTATGGCAAAACATGCCATTCTCATCAAATCCTTCTATCTCTAGAGGTGGAGCAATACAATCAACAAAACAGGTGGACTAGCTCTATGATTTTTTTGGAGCCTCGAGGTGGTGGAGCTCCTCCATAGTAGATGGTGGAGTGGAATGCTGCCAAACATGCTCTTATATGTATATGATGATTAATCCATTTAGATAAAATAAAGTTGCATTAGAGGCAATCATAAAAGTGTATAGTCACAAGAGAATTGAATATATAGTTGGTAATCTGAATTCATGGTTCCGTCTCGAGCATTCCCAGGTGAAATAGTATAGATACTCTTCCCTTACTTCTACCATTCCTTTCAACCTCTTCACCAAGTTTCTCCATTGGGCTTGAACTTTACTTAGGATGAACCTAGCATCACAACCTGTCCTTGGACAGAGCTTAGAGCCTTGTTGATCAGTGGGTGGTTGATGGCGAGGAAATAGGGAAAGTAGAAGTGGATTGCAATATTGGAGCATGGAATCACTAATAGTTGCTCATGTAAATAATATTCCCTTTTTATTTTATTTACTTAAATTCACTAGGAATCTTTTGGCACACAATTTAGACATAAAAAAAGTTCCATCTCCATTCCTAGAGTTAATAAGAGAAAGGAAATATTTGGCAAGGAGAAATCCCAAGGATTTGAGGAGTTGGTGTTTGTTTTATTTGTTAAGCTTAATTGGACTACAAAGGAGTCTGAATATTAGTTTTAGAGGATATTGAAGATCCAACTTAGCTATGCCAAATCATGAGATGATTGGGAAGGTTCTTGCACCTAGTTCCTTCTATTTACAAATAATTATGTTTGCCTATTCTTCCAACTTAGGAAACCCAAGGGGATTGGAGGCAAGAATGGTGGGAGACAACCTTTTCATCTTTGAATTTGATACTGAGCTGGACAAGGATGGAGTTAGCGCGAGATCACCATGGTATAGGGGTCATCAGTTCATGGGACACTTGGTAGTGATTTTACAGAATTCTCACTATGATCCATGTCCAATCGATGTTTGTTTTGATGAAATGGCTATTTGGGTGAACATCTTGACTCTGATTTGGCTTGTGTGCCTGTGTGTGGGGGGGAGGGGGGTGGGTTGAGCTAGTAGGGCAGATTAACAAAAGGGTGTGGCTAAAGGGAGGCCGACCTCCATTTAATCTTAGGGGGAGGCCCTTTACAAAATGAAAACATTCTCATTTATGGGCATTCCATTTTGGGAAACCATCCCCATTTAACCCCCCCCCCTCCCCGCAGCGCCTCCCCCACTCTCTCCCCCACGCGCCACCCCTCCACCATTGCTCCGGCGGCCAGGGGCCGCCTTCGCCGTCGCCGCCGGCCAAACCCTAACCCCACCACTCATCTCTCCCCGCGCGCGCGTCCCCGTAACCCAGATCCGGCGACTCTGCCGCTGGCCAAACCCTAACCCCACCCCCACATCTCTCCCAGCGCGCGTCCCCTCCCTCGGCTCCGGCGGCTCGCGCCGCCTCCGCCGATGCGAATCCAGCGCTGAAGCTCCCTCGCCGGCCGGCGGCTCCTGCCGTCGCCGCCCCACCCGTCACCCTCCTCCAACCCTAATCTGGCGCCTCCTCTCCCCCTCCCCATCTCCAGCAGCTCCCGCCACCTCAGCCACCGTCGACCTCCAAGCCCAAACCCTAACCCGTCCTCGACCGCCGCCGCCTGCTCCGGATCTACCCTGACTCCGACGAGCTCCCCAGCCGCCGCCCACCAACCCGCCCCTCTAGGTCCGCCGGACATGGAAACCCCCTGCAACCCGAACCCCTAAACACCCCCCCCCCCCCCCCCCCGTGGGCCCCGCCACCCGGTGGGCCCACCCACCTAGCATGAAATAATGTCATTTCCTGGTAAAGGAAAACATTAATTGCATAAGAGTTGGCAACGGCTAACCAGAATTGAAAAGTGAAGATCGGAACTAGGACCTGATCAAGACGACTTGCAGGGCCGGTGAAGGGAGGGAAGCCTTCCGATGGAGCTGCAAGATTTCACAAGCAAGTCTGAGTACCACCGCACTCAGCAAGTACTTAACAATCGAAGGTATGAATATGCATTATTAGTTGACAAGTAATTAATAAATCGGTGTTGGGTCCTGGAGGGGCAAGAACCTCCCTACCAGTCCCCCTGGTGATTCTGGCCCGGATCCTTCTGTCGATCCCGCAATCACCTTCATCTCATTATCGTCACTCCTATGGGTTATTCTTGGCTAATCTGTGAGAGCTTTAACCAGACGGGCTCATAACCGAGAGCCACGGCTATCGATAGATTGGGTAACTCTGCAGAGGTTTGTACTCTTGAAACTATACGGTCAGGTGACCCTCCCGTGGCCAACGGCAGGGCCACCCTACGGGACTCGTATCCACTGGCGTCCATCTCTGGACAGCTTCCATCTGGGTCTACCCACGGATGCTACTGGGGTCTAGACAGGGATCGCATAAACGTCCACATAAGGACACTAACCCGGGTATGGATGCATCATATAATTTAGGGCATGCATCGCCCGTGGCCCTACCAACCCTGTCACATGCGACCCGTGCCGACCAGTCCCAGCCCTCTGTCTGGGGCTGTCTCCAGCGTTTTTGTTGCCCACCGTGGCCCCTGGGGTAGCTTTGCCAGAGGTAGCTGGTGGAGTGTGAGTCGAGGCCTCACATTACAGGGCATTCCCGAAGGCTATGTCCTTTTTGACCCGTATAGCCGTACATGGCGTTGGAAAGACTTTCCCAAGAATCGGTCCTTAAGCGACCAAGGTAGGCCTCTGGATAGGAGCTCCTCCGAGACTATCCACCCTACCTCGCATCTTCTTCCCCCTTGGTGCCTCTCGCAACCAGGGTTTCTTGCACTGGGTAGTGTCTTAGTAGTTGGGGGTATCTGAGTGGCTAATTCTCAATGCAACTACAGACATTTAGCTAGGAGTAGAGCATGTTAATGCAATTGATTATCATGAGCAAGGAAATTGCTAAGACTTGCCTGATACGATGGTAGTCTCCGCCGGGGCTACAATCCTGAGTTTTCCTGGCGGAGTATCGACACAAATACCAATACATGACTAATCAATTATCACAGCGAATGAATTGCTGGTGAGGAGAGGGGGTTGGGGAGAATGGCTATAGGAGTGGTTTCTAAGTTAATCGAGGGTTTAGAGTCCGTATTTTGAGAAGGGTTCGGGTCTCCCGGGGTTTTAGGCGGGGTTTAGGAAAAAGTCAGTGGAAGGCAATAAATTACTTCTAGGCTTAAGAAAGGTTTCTTGGGAATCTAATCTGATGAAAAACCTTAGAAAATATTCTAATAATTTTAGGAATTTATTGGCTATATATAGGGTTTTATTTCGGATTGGGCATAAACCGGGGTACACTAGCGGAGGCTTTCTGTAGGCTGAAAAAGAATCCTTTCAAATCCTAATTCTAGAAATGTGTATAATTAATTTGGATGGTACTAAATAGCTTATTATTTTCCCTAGTATTTTTAGGTATTATCTGGGAATTTTTGGGAATTTGCTAAGGTGGAGAAATAACTTCTTGGGTGCACTAAGTCGGGTGTACCTAGCATTTTTCCTGTGTCTGTGCGGCTGACGAATGGGGCCGGCTGACGCCAGCACTGGCGCCAGCCCGCACTCCACTGTGCCGTGGACCGGCAGCGTGGGCGTGTGGACCGCTCGGCCCATGAGCCTGCGGTCCACTAGACCGGGCGCACGCAAGGCGGGGAGGGGGAGGTGGCGGCTGGCGTGGCCGTGTGGGTGGCTGGCAGGCGGGGCCCGCGCTGGCGTGGCTACCACTTGGGCGCCAACGCGGCTGCCGCACTTCACGGCGGCGCGCAGGGGCGGCAGGGGAAGCTCGCCGGAGATCTCGCCGCCGGCCGCGACAGGGCGGCTCTCGCGGCGGCGGAAGCACCTACGAGCTCAGGGGAACACGGCGGACACGTCGAGGATGATCTCGTCGAGATTTAGGGGCTGGTGCGGCGGCGCGGACTCGTCGGAGTTCGGGCGGCGGGCGGTGGAGAGGGGAAACTGGAGCTGGGGGTCTCTGAGCCTCTAGTGGTGGGTGGAGCGCGTCCGCGGGGTAGTGTGGAGCACGCCGGGGTGCAGAGGTGCTAGGGAGGGGTACCAAGGCCGGCCGGCGGCTCGTCGGGGCACGGCGGCGTGCACGGCAGCCGGCCGTGGCTCGGCCAGCATTGGAGGAGGGGAAAGGGAATGGGGAAAGGGCCGTGGTGGTGCTAGTTTGCTCACTGTGGTGTCGCAAAGGTGGGGAACGGCCGGAGCAGCGGCGCGGTCGACTGGCGGCTGTCTCCAGTCGCGGCGGAGCTCGGGCGGCACTCTTCAAGGCGCAAGTGTCCTCTGAGGCATGTCGCCTCACGCCTCGGGCGTCAAGGGGTGCTCCGAGCGGTGCTGCGGCGGCCGGAGGGAGGTCCGAGGGTTTGGCGGCGGCGGGGCTGCCGGAGCAGCGCGGCGGCGCTCTTGCACTCGTGGTGGTGACCGTGGAGCTTGTGCGGTGTGGTGTGGCGGTGTTGAGCTCCATCCGGGACGCACGCAGGGCTATATATAGCCTAGCGGTGCTCTCCCGGGGCTTACCGGGGCGGCGGGGCTACGACGCGTGGCACGGCGAGCTCGCCGGTGTGCGACGCATGCCGCCGCGGTAATTCGTGCGGATGGCTGGGGAGGGGGCGTCGGCGCCGCACTTCATGTGCGGTGGCCTCGCGTGGTGATGACACGCGTCCCGCGCGTCTCTGTCGGGCTTATCCCGGCCGGAGGAGGGGGATCGGGCGGCGACGGCGAGGCACGGCCGCTGCGAGATGGGGGAGCAGGGGGTTCCCGTGCCGGGATGGCCTCCCTGACGCAAGCAGGGAGCAGCAGGGGTGGCGTGGCGTTGGTCTTGGGGCGCCACGCGGGCTGAGAGCGTTGCGGTGGCGGGATGGGCGCGCGGCGGCGCGGCGCCGGACGAATGAGAGAGGGGGAGGAACGGGGAAGAGAGAGAGGAGGAAGAAGGAGGAGGGGAAGTGGGCTGGGCCGAGAGTTGAGGGGCGCGGGATGGACTTCGCGGGGAGGGGCTGAGGGAGAGAAAGGCGCTGGGCTAGGCCGCGCGGAAGTGAGCCAGGGAGGGAGTTGAGGGGCCTGATCCAGACTTTAGGAAGTCTGGGCCGCGGCTGGCCGGCCCACCAAGCATAGAATCCCTTTTCTTATTTTTCTAAAGGGTTTTAAAAGGGTTTTTGAATTCAAATTTGAACTAATTTCTTTAATTTAAACTTAGGGCTTCCGATGCTATTTCAATCCTCATAAAGCACTCAAGTTATAATATCTTATTTTATTTTTCTATTATTTTATATTCTTATTATTCCTGGAAAATCCCTATTCTACCCTATAGTAGTCTAATAAACTTAATAATTAATCTAATAATTAATTAAATAATCCTTATTAATTTTGAGGGTGTCACACCCCCCCCCCCCCAACCGCCTCCCCTGTGGCCGGCGGCACCCCCGCCGTCGTCCGCGGCCGCCCACCCCCCCCCCCCCCCCCCCAATCATGGCAAGTGTCATATATGAATATATCATGAAGGAAATTTAGCACTTTGGGAGAGATAGAAAGTTGAGACAGTAAAAGTGTGCTACAAGAAGCGAAGACGGCAATAGAGATTTAAGAAAGGAAGGAGCTCATGAAGGTTTTGAAGTGACTTTCTAGCTAAAAATCAATATTTAAATAATACTAATAATAATAATATGCCATCATATGATAGAGCTCCGGAGCTTTCTCCACGATGATTAAATTAAAGAAACATCTTACGACACTAAACACCTTTGACATATGTTCCACTTTGGTTGAGTTGTAATAAAAATAACACTTACAGCTTCAGTTGTTCGATTAATTAGATTGTCTGGCTCATGATCATCATAAGGTACTATATCATGTGTGGCAAGTAAACAACTATACATGAGGAAGAAGAGAGAGAAATAGGAGACAAAGAGGATCATTTGGATGGACGCTAATGCCCTCTCAATGGATTTTGACTTGCAGTCAGAAGGCCATATCTGACTCACTAGTTGATGATCTTTTGGGTAAGTTTTCAACACATTCTTGTACTCCATCATATTCCGCACTTACTGGTGTTCATATATAAAAGTTAGCCAATACCTTAAAAGAATAAGTCCATATTTGCTTCAACAACTCTCTAGTTTGCTCGATTTTTACACCATCCAGCTCTAATAACACTCAGTTTGGTACCCAAGCTTTCAATAGTGTCTTCAGAGTGGCTCCAAAAAGCAAGAACTCAGTGTGTTAATGCAAAAGATGACTGTGGATACTTATGGTCATGACTCTTGGACATATATTTTGAATTCCACGATTTCTCCTCAAAGCAAGCCTACACAACTCTTAAAGGTAGTGCTCCAGTTTCCCCTGTCTTCAAATGGATGCAGAAGTCATGTGTGCAAGGCAAGCACAAGTTCTTTTTCTGGCTCCTTCTTTAGGATCGTTTGAACACAAGAAAATCTCCCACAATGAAAGAACATGGTGCTGCAGAATTACTCTTGTGTTTTATGTTTGACAGGGCTTGAAGGAAACCTGATGCGCCTCTTCTTCACGTGTCCCTTCAGTGTGAGTTGCTGGTTTGGAATTAGGCATTACTTGGAATTTGACACTACTCACCTCAAATATGATTATTCAAGCCCGCCAACGTTTTGGGAGTAAGATCTTCAGAGAAGTGGCTGCAGTTTGCTCGTTGGTGTACCTGGGTACATAGAAACTCCGTCATTTTTTTGGTGGCTCACTTCCCTTTGCAAGGTGGCATCATTCATTGAAGGAAGAATTAGCAAGGATCATACACCGTGAAAAACCTTCCCTGCAACAGGAGTTAAAATTTTGATCTCCCTTAAACTTTTCTTTATAGATAGCATCTTTTGTTGGGCCTAGGGACTTGTAAAATGTAAATACCTGTTTTCATATAAAAAATTATCAGTAGGGGTACATAATTGTGAATTATTAGTAGGAGTTAAAAAATAGCTTTCAATAGTGCCTAGTTTTGGCCGTTGAACATAATTGAAAGTTGAGGTACATAAAGTAAACGATGTTGGAGTTTTGGTTGTGGGTGGGGGTTCATAATTAGACAAACTGAAGAGTTGAGTGCCAAATATAAACTTATTTCCATCTAATATATCTTGTACATTGCATGATGTATGAACTAAGAATGTTTAGGATGATATATAGTACTTTTTTTGTGGGGTATTCTAGAGTATGATGAGGAAGCAATGCTGGAGCCTATGTAATAGGCGGTAGGCAAAGAATTTCACCTATCAATATTGATAAGTTAAAGGTGCAGGTGAAGAATGATGCCTATCACTATCGGAAAATTACAAGCTATGGGTAACATTATTATGCATCACTATTTATCTATGGAAGAATGTAACCCAGGTGATTAGTGATGTACATTATTTCTGAAGGGCCACGAGTATCGCCCATCACTTGTATTTGCCAAAAGTGATGATCATTTGCCCCTTACGTTTCATGTGTAACTATTGACATCTTTGTGTGACGGGCTCGATGCATCACTTTTGACGGATGATGCTAGCTCATCACCAATAACCTTTGATCACTGCAATTCAGGTGCTCATAGGTTGATCCAACCTCGAAGAGTCCAGAATTAGTCTACCTCCAAACAATATGTCATCATCTTTTTCACAAGTATTTACCCCATCCCACAAAGTTCCTGATCTTTTACCATTGCTGACTCAAATAGTCAGGTAACCATCTTCTCAAAGTTCCGGATTTTTTGTCAACACAACAAACCCCAGTACTATCATCATCACATAGATCAAATGCAAATGATACTGTACACAAAGAGGAGATCTCCCCACCAAAGATCATTCCAGAACAGGGCATTCTTTTCCACTATCTATTTCAACAATCCTCCAATTCATATATAATCCCTCTATTTTTAATTATATAATGTTCGGTACAAGCAAATTGTTTCTAGATGTCATATTTGAAAATAGAGAGAGCTGAGTATGTGTTTAACTTTCGGGAGATCAGATCAAATTTGCTAATCACCTCTCCTAGCCAGATACCTTTGCATATTCAGTTTCCACACCATCAGTTGCATAGCAGACTCAAAATAATTTTCATTAGGTTTTTAATTCTCAAAGCCTCCTTTAATTCTACTGCTGCATTTCTCAATCGGTCCTGATGATAGGGCTTCCATTAATTTGAAGCCTAGTTGCCAACAAGAACTGACATCATTATGATATGCACATTTTGAACACAACGAATAATGGGAAATTCCAAATTACAAGTGTGTTTATATTATTCTAAGCGTGGACTCTAATGGCCAAGCATAAATTGAAACTATGAACACAGTTAATGGTAATATGCTATTAATAGTTATATAGATCATTTTCACCCAATAATGCAGAAATATAGTTAATATGTAAATATCATAGATCTTTTTCAAGTATTTATCTACTAACTTATACCTGAATATCCTTGTGTTTTTATATATCACTCATGGTAAGTAGCTTTTGTAAACACAAAATGTTTAACTCCTAGCTTGTAAACCAACAACAAAAATGCAAGGTTCAAGATCTTGATTGCATTGTCGTCTTAGTATTGTCCGAGGAGGGTTAACTTAGTAAATGATACCTTTAATTCTCTAGAATTTATTATTGCACCTTGGTTTTCATTGATGAGAAAAGAGAAACAATACAATAAAATGACAACATTATCTTATTATTAATTAAAACTTTTAGAGAGTCATGAATCTTAAATAGAGGTTGTGCTACAGGTGCCTACTATTTCACCCTAGTTTTCGCACTAGACAAGCAACAATATGAAGGAAAGATGAGGTCCAAGGGAGTGTTATAATACGCTGGCATTGAGAGAACGCAAGGTATGGCGTGCATGAGGAGATGTACGGTACTCATGGATCTGCACAACCAGTTCATGACAACATAGGCTTAAGAGAAGTGTTCCAATTGCGCGTGTGGTAAAGCTTCTCCAGATTCTACCCACATGGCCCTAAGAGAGGCGTTGTTATCATCCACATATCCTACAAATGCTCATTTGATGTTGAATTTATGGTTTCGATTATATGCATACTGTTTTTCACCATATTGTCTATGTCCTCTATTTCAATTTTCAAGCACTCATAAACAAGGATGCTATTCAATCGTCCATTTTCTTTTTCTATATGCCTCTCCCAGCATTCTGGTTGCACACTTTTTAGTCAACTGAAGTGAACCCCCTTGTCATTGGCAATCTAACTCATCGCTGGTAGATGTTCCCCTTGCCATTATTGCTTCTGCAATCAGTAGATCTTTATTTCTTACTATTTGCAGGTAAGGTAGGTATGCTAGAAGGAACTATGGAACCCTAAAACTATAATCATGTTTGTTAAACAACTTTAATTTAATACAGCAAACCAAATAACTTATCCATTGATGCCAAAATAATATTAAGCACCAGCACGTTTTGTTTGCAAAGGACTTTGAAAATCCAGGAAACCAAATAACTTATTTGTTAATTCTGACAAATTTCTAGGAAACCACTGATAACAACAAGGTTGAGAAACAGGCATATGACATACAGTTCGAACAACCCCAATACTTAGCATCTGATTGTAAAAGTTACATTAGGGGAAATTGTAACAAACGTACCAATCCATAGTTCGATCAAACAAACGTAACAAATCACGAAAATAAAACAAGATAGGTCGACATGTGGACACAGCATTCAGATGTTCATACATCCAGGTGTCTGCATAATTATATGATTGATCACCGCATATTGCTAGGTGATCGATCTCAGATGCGAAGGGTTAGATCGATGTTCTCCTCATTCTCCACATCAGCATCCAAAGATGTTTCCTTTGTGGTATTTTCAGCTGGTGGAGGTAATAAGGTGAGAGGTTGAATCTCCTCGGAGCGGCGATGCTGGTGACGGCAATCCCTGCGACACAATTGCATTCATAAAATTTATTAGCAAGCTAGGAAACAAGAGCATTGTTCATGCACTCATAAACTCTGGTGAGTAGCACATATACATACAGGGTAAAGCAGCCTCCTTCGTAGGTTCCACGTTCCATGAGCTCATCTCTAATCTGTGGGATCTTTTCGATTGCACCACAGCAGCAACGGAACAAAACAACTGGTGTGGAGTAGTCCTGAGCATTTTCCAGTGGGACTGTAACCAGCTCACTGTTAGTGTCGTCCGGTGCAGGCAATGCCAATAGTGAAACAGCCACGGACAGTTGTTGCTGGCTAGTATTTGGTTGCTGCTGCTGTGGTGGGTTTTGAGCTGAGGCAGCGGCCTGCCGGGAGGCGCGCAGATGGCGGTGAGCCTTCAGATGACCTCCACGGGATCTTCGGGACCTGAACTTTCGCTGGCAGTACTCACACTCAAACACCTGTATGTGATGGAATAAACAAGATATGCCTTCAGTTATATACATGTGCATGGAATCTAAAAAATTACAATATTTTCAAACTGCAAAAATTAAAATAAACGAAAACAAGACAGGAGCACGTATAATTTCCTAGGTTAGTTTGCACAAAAATGTAGATACGAATTGGCACATGTGGTTATGGATGTAGATGGTATGCATATATCCCTGAGCACTAAACAGTATAGATATATATGTATCATCTTTAAACAATATTATAGATGTGTAAAATGAACTGGTATTGATATACTGTATGACCAACAACCCTTGATGGACTCGTCCTGTGTTTTCAATGAATGACCCACAATTTGCACAATAATTTTACACCAAACTACTCAAACTTGACAACCTGCGGCTGTGAGAATTCATCCAAATCTACATATAATCGTGAGAATGTTGGTTTGGAAAGGAATACCAGTATATGGATCCACTTCAAAGAAGAGCTCAGGCAGCACACGGAGAAATGGAGATGCAGTATAAAATTCTTACAAAGGCTGAACAAAAGGTTGGAGGATATATATGTATACCTCATTTCCTGTGGCTCCATCCATAGGTTACCAAGGAGCGAAGCTAACAGTATTGAGATTTGAAACGATTTGTGGAAGTACAGATCTGATTTACTGTGCCCCGTTTATATATAGAGGGGAGGGGGGGCTTGTTACTGTTGCAAAATGTCGGGTATCAATGATTAGTGTGTTCCATATCTCATTTATTTATGCTTTTCCAAAATGCTGACTCATATACAAACCATAGGATGCCATTTGTTTTTATAGAAGTAATTAAGTAACATGCAAAACATTTATTATTTCATCTCTGCAAGATTCTAGATATGATATTTTTTCATATAATCTTCCAAACAAAATATTTTATTATTATATACATAATGGTAAGTTATGCAACGAGGCGCCATCTCAAGATATGCCAACTTGATGATTATTAATAGAAAAAACATGTGAAACACACATCAAAAGGAAGATTTTGCAATTAATGTATTGGCTACCCTGCAAACACAGCAATGATGCATTAGAAATTTATCTTTCACGTAGGTGCAATATATAGTTTTGATCAATTCGAAAGGAAGTATATGTTGGCAAAATAATCAAGAAGTGACTAATAAAAGTTTATCTAAAAGATACTAGTAATTTAGAGCTTAAGTGGTGCAAGTTTAGAGAGTGTTGAATGTTTGCGTGTAACACAGAACAAAAATTGTATAACTAAAATTATTAGCAAGATATACAACACTATATAGTTATTTGGTTGCATAAACTATATGGACGCAATAATGTACACTGTGATAGCCCAGAGCTTAATAGGATTGATAGAATACTCATACCAACAAGTTGCAACTTCTTTTCCGGAAGCTCATCTTGAAAAAACTCCGGAGTTAAGCGTGCTTGGCCCGGAGCAATTTAGGGATGGGTGACCGACCGGGAAGTCATTCCGGGTGCGCATGAGCTAGTGAGGACAAAGTGCACAGAAAAGACATGTGTTAGTCTGTGAGGATAGTCTTTAAGTCCTAGAGAGCTACCAGGGGTAAGCGGGCCCGGCCTCGGGGAGGCGGGACGTTACATACACTATCTGTAGTTAGCTTCAAAATGCAATATCTTTTCAATTGTTCATATATCTATATGATATTTCATTTCATTTATTCATTCTCTTTGGCCATATGTTCGGTAGTCATCCTGCACTTGTTTTCTTCTCAATTTTAACATCATCAATGCTTTTCTATAGTAATAATAATAACAATAACAACAACAACAACAACAACAATAATAATAAGATAGGAATATTGTAGGAGCATCGTACAACAAAGCTCCTTCACTACCCGCACTGCTATGCCACCATTAACACTTGTGCTTCCCACCTCAGTACCCCAGGCCCAAATATCCCATCACTCAAAGAAGGGCACCATTACCTTGATGGATTCTTTTTTGACCGAATACCTTGATGGATTCTTGATGGTGTTATCCTGGAACAGGGGCACCATTACCTATTTCCCATTTAAGGAACATATATGGTCAATTTAACCGTACCTGTTAATAATTTAGCATCTACAAATGTAAGTGCTTTGGTGTTCTAAACTGTGTCCACAAATATAAGGGCTTCTGGCCTAATTTACCAAAATAGGAAGGATTCAATGCTATTATTTATGGCATCGTACCTGAATAGGCAGGATTTAATTGTATTACTGTGATCGGGGTGCTTGATTGAGGGGTATATTCATATGTTCTCTCCCTGCTTAAATTGTCCTAAAAATATCAGTAGTCCTAGCACATTTGTGAATCGAGGGAGTTTGGTTTAGAGTATGTAGTTGATGAATCTAACTACGAGCCACTGTGTAAGAACGCCTCATCAGAGACGCGTCTCAAGGGTCATTGGTGACGCGGAATTTACGCGTCACCCCTTTTTTGTCACCAATGTAACGAAGTTCGGTGACGCGGAATTTTCGCGTCACCGATGGAGTTGATCGGTGACGCGTAAGTTTAAGAAACGCGTCGCCGATGGAGTTGATCGGTGTCGCGTAACCTTAAGAAACGCGTCGCCGATGGAGTCGATCGGTGACGCTTGTACAGAATCCTCGCGCCTTTGATGGAGTCGATCGATGACGCGTCTGCAGAAAAATAGCGTCATCTTGATTGTGTGATCGGTGACAAGGCTCTAGCAAAACGCGTCACCAATATCTTTTGATTTGAAGACGCATTAAACCGAGACGCGTCTGCAATCATGTTGCTGCTGATCATCAAACAATCACAGGCAGTACCAGAATACAATCTAGCTACTGATCATCAAACAATCACAGGCAGTACCAGAATACAATCACATAGCTGCTGATCATCAAACAATCACAGGCAGTACCAGAATACAATCACAGGCAGCCAGAACCATACATTACCATCAACACTAAAATATAGTTGCTGATTCATCAAACATTACATAAACAGAGGTCCAAACATAGCTGCTGATTCAAAACAGATGTCCAAAACATAAATAGAGGTTCAAAACACACGTAAACAGACAAGTGGCAGGTTCACATGCATGGCATCACATTTTCTTTAATTTTCAGGTGGATGCAACCTAACAAAGATCAGGCCCTGGAGTGCTACAATGGATCTCGCCTTTGTCGTCGATGAATGAGGCGATCATTTCTCGGATTCTGCACAGCTCATCTTTGCCAAGGGGCATTGACAGCACTTCAAAATCCTGTATAACATTACAAATTTGTCAAACATAAAAAATCATAATCCTATAAACCATACATGTAGCAGAACCATAGATGTAGCAGCCATACATATTTAACAAAAATTAGCACATACATATACCAGAACCATACCAGAACTATAAACTTTGTAAAAAATGACAAGTTTTGGACATGTACCTTAGGATCATCTAGATCAAGTGTTCGCAAAGCCTCCATCATATGATTCGCTACGTAAAAGCCGCATGCATTGCCAGGAGGTTGCTGGTGGCACTACAAAATATAGTTTCATAATTCAAATTGACATGAAAACACAGCCGTCCATTTATTCCAGTAATAGCAACTTCAAAAACAAACATCAACTTAAAGTACAATTCTAGATATGCCATACTTAATAAAACTTTCATTCAGTTAAAATACCTTATTATCAGGACAAAAAAAGTGTGCAGCAATAAGTGGCTCAAAATCTTTCCCATACTTAAAAAGAACTAGTATTCCAGCTCAACAGCCACACTAATGGAGACAAAATAAGCTTGAGGATATAATCTTAATAATTTTTACAGCACAAAGATCATTTAACTTTGTTGTGAACAGAGAAATATGCATTATTGAAGCAACAAATCCAGCAGCAACTAAACTAAATCACCAGGATGAAGACATAAAGCCAAAAAAAGGACAAATTGCTAGCACTCTATAGCTTTATGAATACAGCACGAGTTCATTAACACTCTGGAGATCCTTCCTGTACCACACCGGGTGTTACAGGGTATACACCACAATACCACAAGCCGCTCCGTTGGATTTTAGTCGGCCCCAATTAAAGACTTATGCACACTCAGCACCCACCATTTGTAAATGCTAGGAAAATAAAGCAAAATACATCAAATGGAGATGCCAGGAACATGATCATACCTCAGCGGTTATTTAAGCTGACCAACATCAAATGACTAAGCTGGCTGTTATGCTAGTTTCCACAACCGCGTCACCGAACACCACATAGACTAGTGACGTGTTCTGTGCAGAAGCGTCACCGATCGAGCGGCCACATTTCGGTGACGTGGGTTCCTTACAACGCGTCACCAATATATCTTCATCGGCGTCGCGTGTTCAGGTACGCAAAAATACGGGTGACGCGTCTGTTAAAAACGCGTCACCGATGTCATATAGGTGACGCGTTTCAAAATCACGTCACTGAGTCGAGTGTCTTCTTTGACACTGTTTTACATAGTGAACTCTGTAGTGCCCACTGCCGAGTGCCGACGATGTCCCATTGCACATGGTGTTAATGCCTGGTCCATAGCAACATTAACACTATATTATGCCCCTGGTTACTATTATTGCTGACTTTTTTCCTGTCCTGCTGTATTCGATGTAGATCATTTTAATGGTTCCTTATTATGCAACTACCAAAACCAGGAAGGGCATCGCTGGTGTTAGAAATGACTTCTACACAAAACCAACCAGGGGCTGTGTATGAAAGAATTCGACATCACTGTTAATTTTGAGTACAATATTTGGTTGCAGTTGAAAATCAAATCTTGATGCAATATAGTTTCATTTATGCATGCAACAATTCTCTAAACCAATTTATTGACAACAATTAAAATTTATCATTTTTCTAATCCAGAGTTCAACATTGGCGTTCATATCTTTTTTCTTTTATTTTTACTACAAATTGATGGTCATGTTAGTGCAGCTAATGGAACTACTGGGTCCTTCATCCCTTGAACCCTTTTACATGCAAATACACTAAACTTAATATCTTAAGCTTCTATAACCTGCATCCTGGAAAAATTCTGTATTAGCTTTGTCAGGGCAAATAAGACATGAGAATAATAGCGCATTATTGCACGATATATAAGACATGAGAAAGAATAAAATTTATATTATGCACATGCATCTTTATCAGGGCATAAATTACTTTGTACTGCTCCAGTATTTGGAACCCCATAACAACAGAGTAATGTCATACACCTCCCACCATCACCTATCTAACTTTATACACTAACATTTTGCATCGCCTTTGGTTCTTTGGAACGGTTTGACATCTCGAACGTCATTGAGACAGGTGACCAACAAGATGAGCCGCTCGATGTCTATGCTGAAGCCTGAATGCTTTACAGTCCCATGCTTGCGGATATTGAAATACCAGTCCAGTTGATCACGTGGGAGCCTTAAGTCATCGATCCTGCAGTTAAGATGCAAGTGACTGTTAGATTGATCGTAGTTTATGACATGGTTGAGATCGAACGAAACAAATGCTTTGCGCTTTCTGTATACCAATCCTCATTTTTAAGAAAAATGTCCACCCGCAAAAAAATGTTATAGATTTCATTTCAATGGATTTACGAGTCTTTTTAGTAGACATAAGATTGACATGGTACATGGAATGATTAACATGTTCAAGCAAACTTTATGAAAATTAGAACCCAAAGAATATGAAAACATTTAATTGTAACTCATTATTAAAAGTCTTATTGGTTATTGAAGCTCATGTACAATAGAAAGTAAACAAACTCAAGAAAAGCCTGGAAAATTTTAAGAAAACTTCGTTAAATGTTATGGCTTGCTAGCTTAGTGCATAAACATTTCTTTTCATTTTCCATGTCCTAATTATCCATCAGCCATTTTTCATCCATGGACAATTGTTGAGACATAGTACCTGGCCGTTAAGTTATCCATCCTTTCCTCCTTTTGAGTTCCGCAAGCTATGATACCAACCTGGAAAGGTGTCCGAACAATATTTACCATTAGATGTGAAAACTTTGATTCCAGAGATGAACTGCAAAGTCGTTTTGTTTTGTTTTTGTCGTTTTAGAACTTTTTGCTTACCTTTGGCACAACTATATCAAACGCAGATACTTTTGTTGCATCTTCCATGAGCCGTGCATAAAATGGTTTCAGTTCCTTGGGATACTCATATATGATCACTGGCTTCTTGTAGCAATCATCAACTAGATAGCTGCCAATGTTTTTGTGGTGAAAAGGACATCTTCAAGAACTTATAAAGTGGCACAAATAATTTCACCAAAAATATAAACTAAGCTAATACCTCATATGTTCAAGTGAAAGTGGCATGCCCAACTCTGCTTTAGCTTCAAATGATTTATCTTTTACCTGATGATAATAAGTAACATATCTGGTCATATTTACATGAGTTATGCCAGTAAAGAATGTAGAATGAGGATGTAACAGTAGCTTGTAGGTATAGCTTCAGTACAGGAAATACCTGGAGAAGGGTATTCACAGCTTCACTGTAGGTAATCCTTTCCCAGGGGCTGGACACCGCAGACTCAATATGGGAAAAAATTCCATTATTTGCCCCATTCGACAGGAACTTGAGTTCATCTGAACAATTCTTTGATACTGTGCTTAAAAGCCACTTCAGGCAATCCTTGGCGCAGGAGATTGCATCCTGAAACGAAAAGTGGCATCAAGTTGTGAACAATATTGGTGTGTTTGAATGTGAAATCTGATCTGTACCTCAAGTTCGGCGAAGGCAAGCTCTGCATCGATGGTCCACATCTCGGCCAAGTGCTTGTGAGGCTCCAAGTTTTCAGCCAGGAACACTGGGCTGAATGTGTAGACGCTGCTTAGCGCGCAAGCATAGGTCTCAAGGTGAAGTGTATGATTAGGTGAAAGATACACTGGATTCTGAAAGAAGTTATCGGACAAGTCTGCATTGAATCCTTGCTGCTCTAACTGTGTTGCAAGCTCGTTAGCCCTCTGAAGGTCCATTTCCGCAGCTTCCAGCGCTTCCTTGTTGCTCTCGCTCCGTTTCAGCGCCTCGATTTGCTTCGTTTTTGCCTTGATGGAAGCTCTGACAACTTCAGGTGTGATGGCCCTGTTATCTGATTTGTTACTCGTAGTCTGCATTACGCGGAACATTTTGCTGCGGCCTCCTGCAACAGTGGTGGCCGTTATAATGGGGGTATTCACATGGAAGAACCCATTGGTTTGGAAAAACGTATGCGCCGCATGGACCATTTCGCTCCGTATACGAGCAACTGAAGCCACCTGCAGGAGGAACAACATGAAATTAAAGCATCAATAATAAAGTTTTTTTTTTCAGAAATAGTAGCCACTTCAATGGTAGTGTGATGATTGACGAAACTGAATTTCAGCTTAATCTCGTACAATTCATCACAAGCAAATCTACCGCATACCGCTGTTGTTCGAGTAGCGAGATGCGGGTAGTTCTTGACAAGTTCAGGAGGAGGTAACTCCACATTTGACAGAGGATAGTTGTCGATGTTGACAGCTCCTACGTGCAGCACCTTTTCCACTCTAAGCTCCACAACATGCTGCTGGCTTCTTCCTTCCGCTACCTCTATCTTGCCTTCGACCAACACACAAGCTCCGGTCGCGGTAACTTGTTCAAGAGGACACAGAGAAGCATCCACTACTATCTGGATATAGAATACAAGAAGCGTCACATGCATTAATCTACACATATCCCTGTAACTGTAACTAATCATTCACCAATCGGAACTGACGAATCTGCAACTGATTACAATGCAAAGACAGAGATTGGATCGATCAAGAACCTGGAGATCGGCCACGCAGGACCCGTCGTTGATGCGCACAAGCGCGGTCCCGGCAGCCACCTTGTAGGAGACTGAAGCAGATGCCCTGTCGACGGCGGCGGCGGCGCCTCCGATCAGCTTGGCGATGCAGCGTATGAGCGGCACCCTTGCCAAGAGCACCTCCGTGCACGTCAGACCTGTCGTCTCCGTCGCTGGCATCCTCTGTGGTGACATGGGACCGGCGAGCTTCGCCTTGACGGCGTCGGAGGACTTCACCCAGCCACCGACCACGGCGTGCTTGCCGGCCAGTCCACGGCCGCCATCGGGGCGGCCGATGACGGAGCGGAGGCTGGCTCGCCTGGAGTACTTCAAGGACTCGATGGCTGAGCCGTCATTGCTGCTCGTTGTGGCTTCTTCAGAGGAAGATGCAGAAGCAAAAGCAGAGGACGAGGGTGAGGACTCCATGAGTGAACAGTGAGGGGCAAATGGTTGCTTAGTTCGATGGGGATCAGGATTTGGGAAAGATGGGGACCAAGGTGCTGGGATAAATAAGAGAGGAGGGAGACGTTGGACATGGCGGGAGATGCAGGGATGCTTTGCTTCTCAGAGGTTTTGGGGGAGACGGCGGGAGAAGAGGTGTTGCTTTTGCTTGTCAGAGGCAAAGGTTGTTTGTAGTAGGGATCTCTACTATACTTTGTTCCTGGGCTGAAGAATAAGGAGTAGTTTTCTTTGTTATTTTTTGTAGATGAACAGGAGCTTCTTATATATATTAATTCAAATGAGATAGTATATTATTTCACTTTAGTTTTTTAGTGTCGAAGCATACTTATGGATCGTTGAAGAACTTCAAGAGATTTTTAAATGTATGTATAAATAAAAGTTGATATAAGCTAAGATTCAAAAAATAAGCAAAAGTATTGTTAGAATTATGAAGTTTTCAATAAGTCAATGTTTTCTGAGTTTAAAGTTAAACATTCATTGATAATTCAATATTTTTAGTAGAAAATATGTCAAAGATGAACTTACAATGCGCTTCCAAAATTTTAACCTTTTTAGGGGTTGTCATATGTGGTAGCTGGCATGCTCTGTTCATTTTCTCTATGTTACCAGAAACGGGAGCTGCTCATTTTTCTATTACCAGCAATGGGAAATCTAGATGCCATCTTGAATTTATAGTGTCCTTGCAATATATTTCTGTTCAAGTGTGCTCTTGTAATTTTATAAGAGCGGGAGGTATAAATTACTAGGCAGAGGGGCACGCTAACGCCGCGTCAATTGGCTTCTCATGTGCAAGAGCGCTCGTCCTTCATGGATTACTGCTCTCAGTGCCCATTTAAATAAGGAAGAAACCTTTTTTCACCGGATGGGCCTGCTGGATGGGTAGGAAGAAACCTGAGACGCGCTCACAATGGAGAAAATCTTAGAGCGATGTCACTACTACTACAAAGGCGAGTGAGAATCTTAGGGGAGGAAGTACGGCCCGACAAACTTGCTTCCCCAAAAAAACGGCAGATGCAGCCTTCACGTGAGGGCGTTGGGCAAAGGGGCACAGCGGCACCTACCGGTGCAATGGCATGACTGTAACCCGAGTAGAGGCTCAAGTGACGGGGTAGAGGAGACGAGCTAACACGACAGATGAGACATTGAGAAGAATGATGATGCGCACAATATTTGTGTGATGTCCTCGATTTTATGGCGAGGCAGAAACCTCTCTCCTGGGTACGTACCGACCTGACTATATATGCGAGAAGACGTGATATAGCAAGTATAACATGATGATTTAAGCAGGCTGCGAGAGCTGCCACATTAGATTTGTGATGAGTTAGAAGAGATAAAGAAGAGAAGTGGACTATTACGGCCAGCTCAGAAACTTTGTGAAATACTAAGGTGGGCTAAATATTAATGATTTAGTCTGTATCAGTTGTATGAGCGGGCTATTAATTGGCTATATATGATGTGATAAAAATATACAGCTCATTGTCGGCTATATTATTAGCCATGCTAGCTTATGCACATGTTTCTCAAAATTTTATGAAAGACTAAGGTAGGCCAAATATTAATGAGTTAGTCAGTATCGATTGTATGAGTGGACTATTAGTTAGCTATATACGATATAGCTAAAATATATAGCACAATGACAGTTGTATTATTAACCATGCTATACGCGAAGCGTCACGATTCTATTTGTGAACAATATGAAACAGTAGGACACATGGCGATCAATGGCAGGCCGGCAACGTGGACGGTGGTGATTGGCCAGCAACATAACGTGGCATGCAGCGAGCGCCGATGGTCTGGATGGCGAGCGATTCTTTCAACGATGTACATGTACTTATTATAAACGAAGCCTTGCTACTTTGCTAGTAGCCACTCACGTGTTAGAGCAGGTATAACGAAGCCACATCGGCGGGCGAACTGCTAGCACACTTCAAACTTTTCATTGCTGACAGTGAGAGAAACGAAGAAAGAGAAAGGAACGAGCGAGTCGTGAGATAGCGAAGCGGGCCACAGCATTGATTGAGTAGAATTCTGGACTCCTATTGGCTCGTGTGCTGCAGAGGGGATTAAATGCTGTGGAGCCCACTGCCACCAACTCAGCACTTTGGATGAGTTGGACCCCGAGACGCCGGCAGGTGAACGGGCTTATCAGGGCAAGTACAACCCTGACAACAGCTTGCTGTCTTTTTACCCAAACAGACAGTTTAAACAGACAGCTTGTACAATGGGCTGTCTGTTTAGCTATCTGCAGGGTGTTTAATTCATCCTTTGACACGTAAATCATGATGATCTAGTGCACATTTGATCTTTGTAGTCACTTTTGTTGCATAGAAGAGACAACGCACAATACACTCATATATACTAATTATATATTTATATATATATATATATGAAATGGTATTAGAAATACATGATGTGATATAATAAAGTCACCAGAGAGCACTCCTGCATCGCCACCAGAATCCGCTGTAACACTGCATGTGTTTAAGGAAGTTAATCATCATGATTATGCACTAATGAAGAGAAATACAATGGATTGAAGGAGGTAATCTTATGATGAGGTGGAGTAGGAAAATAAAAGGAAAAGGAACTTGGTCAAACAAGTCAACCTGAGAGTTGACCAAGTCAACTATAATGAAATAGGTCAAAATGTTTGAAATTGAGAAAAGGTGATCAATTTGAGTTAAAGAAGTTCAAATTTCGGATTGAAACTCAAATTTGAAGCACTTTTCAATAAAGGTCAAATATGCTTAAGTAACCATGTTGGAGGGGCCTAATTTTGAAATGTTTCCTAAACACTTGACTTTGTCCAACATGAAAAAGTACCTATGAGCTATGAAATTTCATCTGGTTATGTTGACCTAGATTGAAAAGTTGATTTGAGTATTTAAATTGGAGCCAAAGGTTTGAATCTGGAGCAGTTTCAGCTGAATTTGTCTGGAAAACAGCATTGAAGGGTCATGTTCAGAGATGGATTTCTCCAAATTTTTCATATGAAGTGTACAACTTGTTCATGCAACATGGAATCTTGGATACTTGGACTTGCACCACACCAAATTTCGGTACAAACAAATGGGTTTTACTATTTATTTGGAGCTTCAACTTTTGGATGGTTTACACCGAAATCTCTGAAAAGATAGATGCAATCAAAAAGAAACCAAATGAAATGAAGAATTTGGATCGAACAAGCATGAACTCATGGGCCAACATGAGATGCTGGGCCGCGTGCATCCACATCCCGTTTGTTGTTGGCTTGCTTTTTCACAAATCTTATATATCTTTCGTAAGGTTTTTTCTCACCTTTCACTATTTGAAATTCATACAAGTGTCACGACGGTTGGATCAGTGCCTCAAACCTTACCTTATGCTCTCGTACGCCCCCTCCTCCTCCTCCTCCCCACACGCCGCTGTCGCCGACCCTGCCATGAGCCTTCACCGGCAACAGACGCGGCCTCGTCGCTCCGCGTGCCTCTGGCCGGCCCTGCCGTTTGTGTTCTTCCTCTGTTCCTCAGGTTGTAGACGCACTCAGGTTGGTGCACGTTACTCGCACGCGTGCGCGAGCTATAGGCGCAAGCTGCCCAGCGAAGCTCTTTCTTTTTGAGAAGCAGACATTAACAGCATGCACGCACACTCATCCTCTATGAACACACGTACGCAAACCTTACCCCTACGAGCACCTTCGAAGGACGGAGCACCCGGCAGATCTAGAGATTCCTGAAGTCATCATTGGCGCCTCGTTATCGACGGGAATACCGCTTACCACTTAACGTATAACGCCGATAAATCCTGAAAACTCTAAGAAAAAGGTGCGAGTGTCAGGATTTAAATTGTGGTGGGTAGCGTCCTACTGCACCGTCTTACGATCGGACTAGAAGCCAGCCAATTTGTGCCCATCGAAGCCTCGTGACACAGTGTCCACGTGCTAGTGGGCCAGCTAAGGTGGCAGCCTGTGGAAGCGTGGGCCCGAGAAATGCACGCGCGGGCGGCCCAGGCGTTTGGCTCAGCAAGCAGAACAGCAACGCGCAGCCTATAGGCTGAGCCAAACGCCTAGCAAGGCCGTCAGCAACGCGCGTTCAGCCGAGCAAGGCGTTGGGCCCGAATGTTGACGAGTGAAGCCCAGCTCGCAAGCAGCAGCAGCACAGCAAAGACAAGTTAAGCCTTCCAGTTCCTTCCCTTCCCCAAGCTACAGCAAGGAGGGGCGAGTTCCAGGCGATTTCTCGATTCCGTGTCTGTTTCTCGCCGATTCCTGTTTCTGAAGGCGTCGCCGACGCCGGAGGAGAAAGGAGTTGGCTTGAGAAACAGGTGGGGCCCTATATAGCTACTAGTTATAGGTTTTAGCTTATTAGATAGCTTGTTTTGCTACTGGTGCTTGTCGCCGGTAGTGAGTTAGATCCTGCTGCTGGTGTTCGCCAGCGGTAGTTTGTCTTCCTGTGTTGCTGCAGCTCTAGTGTGCGACGGCGGAGAAGTGGTGTGGTTGACGTCATGTCGAGCTTCGGCGTGGTTGGATCCACCGACATCTCCGACAGCTTCCCTGACATCTTGAGCGGCGGCAACATCAGGTCCTGCTTCCTCCTTATCTCCGTTGTTGATTGGGGTTTGACTCCGGTGCGAGTGGTGCATGTTGACGGTGTTACATGCGGAGGGTTCAGCACCGGCAATGATTTCAATATGTTTTTATGCGTTGATGCTCGAACACTCTGTGAGCTTCCTTGTGCTGTCCATGCCCATGTTGTCACTGGCGTCGGCCTCGTTGCCATCGACATGGTGGCCGGAGTCTGGAGTTTTCTTGTACCCCTTGAGGGATTGTTGTGCCAACACGAGGAATCGGGTTGGATTTCTGCTACCACCTGCTTAGGTGGTTCAGCTCCCCTTCGGGGTCTTTCGTCGTCTGGCGAGCTGGGGTTCTTGGCGGTGGCGTCAGATTCCTCAGTGCTTGGCGATGCGATTTGGCCAGGTCGTTCAGTGCTCTTAAGGCACGTCGTTGATGTGTTGCTCAAGACGACAACAAAAATCTACTTTCCATTGCCAGGGAGGAGGTCGGCTTCAAGCTTTCAGCTCCGGCCACCGGCGGCAATGAAGACCGAGAGTTTACAGGGACGAGTTTGTATTTTTCTTTTCCATCAAAGGGGTCCTTGTAAAATCTGGGCTGTAACCACCAACTTTTACGTGTGAATACAATCCCGGTTCCTCTAAAAAAAGCAAGACAAGTTAAGCAGGCCGTCAGTGCAAGGTGAGCAGCAGTAAGCAGACCTGGTCAGAAACAGGTTCAGACGTTCAGTTCGTTGAAGCTTTTGTTGTTGTATTGCAACCATCCAGCAGCTTGCAATTCTGATATGTCTCTTTCAAGCAACAGTGGATCATTTGTTTATTTCTGTGAGCTTGTCTTGTTTACGTGAGTGATCCATTTGCAATCATTGCTCTTTGTTTTATTCATTTAGACCCTGTATAAATCCGTTATTTTGCGTAGTTTCTCTCTGGATTATCGTGCATGCTCTCGCAATACACCCTTCCAAGTATAAACTTTTTTCATTATTCGCTCTTTTCTGAAACTAGACAGGCCCTAAGGGTTGCATGCTTGCATTTGGTTTTTGCATCTCGGTATAGAGTGGCTTTTGCTTGCTGCTTGTTACGGCTATCTGATCTTTGCGTTGACAGTAGCATGGTTTCTGCAGCAGCTTGTGTAGCTTAGTTTTGCTCGTTTAAGCTTTCACATGATCAACTAGAGATGTTGGTTTAACCGGTGTTTGGTGAGCAACTCATTTTGTTTCGCTTTTGCATCGTTTTGAGCTTTTCTAACTCGTTTTTAGGGTGAGCTTGTCACGAGTTGGCGCTTGTGTCACCTTCATGGTTAGAAGAGAGGCGCGTCGGATCGCAATCGAGACATAGGCCTTGGTTTCATCGAGATTTTCTTAAAGGCTCTCATTCATCCCCCTCTGGTCGCCCGTTTCGATTGTACAAACATCAACATGAACAATAAAAACACTGGAAGAATTTTTGCAAGTGTAATAGGAGCACTTGACGAAACCCATACGAGAATTAGAACCTAATATTTTTTTGGAAGATCAAAATAACGTTAACATCAGCACGGATCGCAACAATCTGCGTGATTGATGATGATTTGGCGGAGGAACTTCTTAAAGCTTAGTATACTAGAATGATTGAAGCGGGTATTGTTTTTTTTATGCTCTTTTTGATATTTTTTATTTTAACCGGGCCCGTTTTAAGTTCCGTTCCGCGCCATCCGAAACTCCGAAACCTTAGGCCGTGCTAAGAGCGGGACAAAACGCCATGCCTACTAACCTAGCTGCACTGCACGTGCACGTACGTGGACCATGTTAATGATGCGCAGAAATGCTGCGCCCGGCCGGAATCACCATCTGCCCCCGTATACCCCAAGAATCTTCTAGAAAAACCGTTGCGGCGTTGCCATCGCCCTCCGCCACCCGCGCGCCGCGCATCACGTATTCACGCTCACCGCCACCACCAAAGGTGATATGGATGATGACATGCCACGGGAGCGAGGCGGCCCGGCCCTGCCAGGCCACCCGCCGACGAGAGACGTGATCCCGTGGCTCGGATTCTGACCGCTTTCAATGCGCGCGCGCTGCGACTGCGATGCGACCCCCACCTGCCAACAACCTTTGCTTGACCACCCCCCACTGCTAATCGAGGACCCGTGTAAAGGCACGCACTCTCTCTCGCTCGTCGTATAGGCATAGCTCCGTTTTATTTTCCGTGAGCACGGAACAGCGACGCCGCGCGCCGTCGATCGCGTCGTACGTGCTCGATCGTCGCGTGTTCCACGCCCCCCCGCCTATTAAACCACCGCGCAGGCCACAAAGCTAGCCACTGCTTGCTGGTAGCGTACGTATTGCTTTTGCTTGGGCGGTGTGGATCGAGTGGATCGGAACAGCGCCAGCCACCCCGGGCAAAGGTAGGATAGCCATGGCGGCCACGCCGTCGCCGCTGCCGCGGTGGGCGCCCACGCCGAGCCCCTCGCGCCCGCTCTGGCGCTGGGGCGGCGGCACGCCCGACGCTGCTGCTAGTGCTTCCCGGCCCGCCAGCCACGGCGGCGGGTGGCCGCTCGGGAGCGTCTTCACGTGGGCCACGGGCGGCGGCTGGCGGCACCGAGGTGGTGGCACGGCGTCGTCGCACGGAGCGGCGGCGGCGGCAGGAGGAGCGCCACCCGGCGGCGGCGTGTGCGTTCCGGCCGGGTTGGGGTGCGAGCTGGTGCCGGCGCAAGCGCCGGCGTCGCCGACGGCGTCCGCGGGCGCGGACGCGGCGGTGTTCCTGACTTGGGAGGACGTGCGCGTGACGGTGGCGGGAGGCGCGGCGGCGGTGGAGATCCTGGACGGGGTGAGCGGGCACGCGCGGGCCGGGGAGGTGCTGGCCATCATGGGCCCGTCGGGGTGCGGCAAGACCACGCTCCTCGACACGCTCGCAGGTTCGCCGTCGATCTTCTCGTCTACCTCCATGCAACTACTAATTAATTAACCCATACAGCACTATATAATACGAGAGCGAAGAGCGCTGTGTGTCGCGGCTACTACAGTACGTTATTATCCGCATAATTACGAGGAATAGTTGCACTGCAAAAAGATTCGGTCAGTATGCTTCCGGTCGTCAAGGGGACTAGTTCGATCCAACAATCCAACTGTCATGTCTTCTGTCCATATGTGAAGCACTAGTACACTTGATCAGGATATTCACTATTTGTCATCAATCCATCATCATGCACGCTGATACCCTGATGATGTGCCGATTCGCCAAGGATGATTACTCCTATGCGTTTATTTCCCCATGGCTTTGTATGCTTTGAGTGAGGCGGCACGGCGTGCCTCCATCATGTATCTATGCATGCCTGACAGAAGGTAAATCTCTATATTTTCCCCCTTGCACGTGTCAAACACTTATGAAATGAACTCAAAGTTCATTCAGTTTAGGTTACGTCCATTCATAATGTTCAATTACTGGCAAGTACGCATGCAGAGATTGGATCATAAAATTGTTGCGGACACCATAACACGTGCAGAGTAGCAAAATTGGTATCTAGCTACAAATTAATGGATCTAGATGAGATTCGTCCCACTCCGTGCCAATGAACCAACCACTAGAGTGAGAATACCCAAAACTTAAAAATCCCCCTACCACCTCCGTTGTCAAATATATATGACATTTACGATACGTTTATTTTAAACTAGCTGTCATGAAAGACGTATTTAAAAATGGAGGTGCATGTCTTTTGAAAAAGATAAAGGCCGGTGTACGTTTTAGATTATACAGATGAATATCCTAGAGATCGACAGGGCATGGCGCAATACTAAAAAACATGACAATAATGTGTTACAGGTTGCTACATTCAGAATAAAGTTATTCAAATCACTGGTGCTTCTATGACGCCATGCCGTCCAAATTTATGGTTTCATACCAACCCCGCATTGACACCATTAAAACCAGTCGACCTGTATACACACCAATTAGGGACCACGTGGAGCAACTTGAAGTTCTAACAACCTCTCTATTTGGTTAATAAACATAGTCACCCTCTATTCTAGATTTTTCGTTAGTTAAATGTAGAAAAGAGAATAGTTCTCTAGACTGCATGCATGACATAGAAAGACTGTTAAAAAATAGAAAGATATAGAAAACAATTTTTATACAAATGACTCTCTAAATAATGATTCAGAGAACGAGTTTTAGAGTGCACAACAGAAATCTTCTGCACCCATCATTCAGATTCCAGTTCCCTTTCGTACAATTGGACCCATTAACGTTGCCATTCAAGGCACCATCGCACTCCCTTTGCATTAATACGATAACAATATATGTAGGTATATATGTGCCATATCTCTCTCTATATAGCTGGGAGTATCGCTGCTCTCCCAGCGCTTGAGTGTTGGCTTTGCCTTCTTTTTTTTTAAAAAAAAAGAAAAGCGCTTGAGTGTTGGCTTTGCCTTCTTTTTTTTTAATAAAAAACGGACATCTCAACACACCGTCTCTTCTTCCTGAAAAATGGAACACCGTGCCGTGGCCTCCAAGCCTTGCACCACGTGCCCATCAGAATTGGCCAATGCACTGTTTCTACCTAGAGAAAAAAAATAGCTAGATTGGTTGAGTTTCAATATTTATCCAATCAAAATTAAGGCATGCCAAAAATATTGACCATTAATCGGTTCATTGCCAACAAATTGGCACACCAATGTTTGTAGATCAAAATTAAGACATGTCAAAAAATAACTGACCATCAATTGGTTCATTGCTAATAAATAAGCACACCAGTGTTTCTAGCCAAAACTATGATAAACAACTACAAACGTTTTGAAAGACACATGTGGAAAAGATATTGGTTATTCATACTTTGGGGTCAAACCAAATGAATGCCAATTTTTTCCCCTTGTGTTATACCTACTACAAATAATAAAGTCATTTATGCCTTGCAAATCCTATAACTCTTTACTGAATCGACTCATCAGCTCTTTGCCTACATCAATAACTGGTTATTAAACCATTTTTATGGTTATAAACTACAATTTTAAATCTTTCTCAGGTCTGCTTGGACCATAAAGAGCTTTACTCAAATACAGTCATTAAGGTCTAATAATGCCTACACTACCGGCGCGGCGTTAGCGCGCCATCTATCCTAGTACTCATTACCGTGGGGGGAGAGTTAGCATTACATCGTCGTGCACCGGTTTTGTTGTAGCACGTACACCAGAACACGAGAATGTTTGCCACGCAGGAACACGACTTTGCAGTTGTGAGTACTGCAGCATACATGGGTCAGGCCCGTCAAGGCTAATAATTAATAATGCCGTGTTGGTAGCGGTTGTATGTGCTTAATTAGCGGGATCTATTGGAAGTCTGTGTGCGTGTTTGGGGTTGTTAAGATATCTACAAGTTGTAGTACAAAGTCGTTTATCTGAATGCAGCTGTAGGAGTACTGCTAGCTTTACAGCATGTTAGTATACAACAGTTTCACAAATTTCCTGTTGCCATATCTCTCTTGTTATTAGCTGGAACACCCAAATATCACACTAGTTTCAATATAGTTTAGGGAAGAGGCGGCCAAACAGGGAAATTAAGCTGCTTATTAAGCGCAAACTAAATTATAAAAGGAAAAAAGTCCAAATTACTCCTCTGAAGTATAAGAAAAGTCCGGATAACCCCTAAAGTATGTTTTGGTTCAGTTTACCCCCTAAACTATGAAATTTGGTTCAAATTACCCTCTAATACGATTTGTATTTTTTTGTTTCTCCATAGATAAGTGGAATCATGAGTTCAAATTATAGGTTGTGTTTATTTCGGGGACGAGCTGGGTTGGGTTGGCTCCAACCCAGTTTTTAGGGTTGGGTTGAACCCATCTCATGTTTGGATGAGAGGGTTGGAGCCGACCCAGTTTTCTGTTTGATTGGGGGGCTGAGATGGGTGGGTTGGATGTCAGTTTAACACCGCTTGTCAGCTGCAGGCCCCACCTGTCATCCCCTTTTTCACCTTATCTTCTTCTTCCAGCCACCCATGCTGCTCCTCTAGGCGCATAGCCAGAGCCCGTGCTCGCCCGGCAGGGGAGCTCGCGGCCACGGACGCTCACGGCAGCCGGCGGCGCTCCGCCCAACGTCGGCCGCCACCGCTTCCAGGCGCGAACGCCCCGGCTCCTCCGAGCGCTCGGCCATGGCGCCCGCTGCCAGCCCGGCCGTGGCGATTCCCCGCCGGTGAGCGTGCCCCGTCGCGACCGGCGGCGCCTCCCCACCGGCGCGCGGACCCAGTAGTGGCCGGATCTGATATCGACCGGAGCTGGTGGCACGCGGGCCCCGTCGTGACCGGCCGCGCCGGTGGCACGCGGGCCCCGTCGTGACGCCGCCTTTCCACCGGCGCGCGGACCCCGTCGCGGCCGGAGCTGGTGGCGGTCGCCGGAGCTCCACCGAGAGAGCTGCCGCTGGTGGCAGGCCTCCTCCGGCGCGCCATGGAGCTCGAGCTCCGGCACGGTCCCTGCCACCCTCGCGCCGCCCGCTCCCTGCCTCGTCCCTCCCTCACTAGCGGCATAGACGGAAGAAACGGAACCCAGAGGTGGGTCGAGTGCGTCTGCTCGATTTGGAGGGATGCACTCGAGCCCGATCTTGGCAGTATATTCCTCCCGGGTTCGCTCCGACCCACTCCCCCTCTCCATCCAAACGCGGGTCGAAGTGGGTCGGCTCCAACCCAACCCACTTCGACCCGCAAAACAAACATAGCCTTACAGGCCGCATTGAACATCGCAATGTATGTCAGGAAAATATATTTTAAATTTTTTATCATTAATTTTCACACAATTTTATATCTTAATGATTAATTTATTATTAAATATCCTACCGTACGAAAATAACTATAAAAAATTATGATGTATTTTTCTAACATGTGTTAGGATGTCTATATCATCTAGCAAAATTTGAACTCAAATTTCACTTATACATGGAGAAACAAAAAAGAAAAAAAACTGCATTAAGGGATAAATTGAACCAAATGACATAGTTTAGGGGCTAAATTGAACCAAAACAGTATTTTATAGGGTTATCTCGACTTTGTTTATACATGAGGGGAGTAGTTTGTACTTTTTTCACTATAAAATATATAATCTACGGTGCGAAACAAGGCCAAATCAGTTAAAATGGTAGGATCGGCAATACGCCTCCTGACTGTTATGAGGAAGCCAAACTTTGTATATTTCGACTAACACCTAGAGAAAAAACTGAAATATCCATCTGCCTTGCATGAATAACAAGCTCAACAGTTCAAGAAATGGCTAAAAGGAAAAATAAATAAGCTGCCATGTTGATCCTTTCTCCAGCTGCCGTGTATGCCAATTGCCAGCACCGTGTGAACAGTGAAGAAACTTTATACTACAAAATGAAGGAACTAATCAAGCCCTTCTTCCGGTGTGGGCTGTGGCAGTGTACCTTAGCCAACCTGGTCCTCCACTCCTCCTCCATGGATGTCAAATTAATTAAGTTTTTATAGGATATAGCTCAGCACGTTTCTTTCGTATCGGTATCATGATATTAATTAAATATTACTAATGATATATCCAATTAAAATAATTTTAAAGGACCTTTAAGTCCAGCAATTCACTTTACTCTTGTTTTTTTCCCCATACCATGGCGATAGGCCTTGCATATATTTTCTGAAAATTTCGTCACAATGCTTAAATTATCTAATTATGAACTTTGTAATCAAAGCAATGTCAACATAACGAAACTCTAAGATTCATTCCAAAACCAATTGAAAGATTGTATTGGGCATAAGAGACATATATTACGCACACCTGACACCTGAAAAAGCATGGCTAATTTGTCATGTTTTTTTTTTTTTGGTGAGTGGTTGGGACTTGGGACAGATGCAGTTAAAGTGGAATTTCAAGATGGCAAGGAGGCGGAACGTGAACTTTTGTTAAGAGGGGGCCTTTCAGAAATGTTATACCTAAAAAATACTCTAGAAGCAAAGGCAAGCTGAAATTCAGTAAGAAATATGAGAAGATTTATGGATTTTGCAGAACTTGTACACGCACAAACATGTACATATAAGTAAAATGATCTTAATTATGTATTTAAGATTGAGAATTGCTAGTGAAAATTTTGGTGGGAAGGGGGGGCCGGCACCCAGTTTGGTCTTCACGAGGCTCCGCCAGTGGCAAGGAACTACTGTCAGAATAAAATTTTAACATAATTTTGACAATTTGAATTAATATTCCCTCTCTTTTACCATTGGTCAGCTCTTCAGCAGAAAACATTAAAATTTTCCCCTTTTACTGTATGTTTCTTCTGACATTACTGTTTCCCCTCCAGGAAGATTAGGACCAGGCATGAATAAAACAGGGCTGATTTTAATCAACGGCCGGCAAGAGAAGCTTGCCTATGGAACCTCAGTAAGACAAAAATCATCTATTTCGATACACTGCCAGACTGCCTACATTTCCTTCCATAGCATTGCTCACCTTTCACGGTCTCAGACAAACAGTAAATATGATCATAAATTAAACATCACTCTAGACTTCGTTTTGCGCTTCTAAACTCTGAAGGTATTAAGTTCAGTAAAAGAAAAATCCAAACTTACAAGTTTGCCTCTGAACACTAATGCAACCCAACTCCCTGATGAATGAAGGCGTACGTGACCCAAGACAACGTGCTGATGTCGACGCTGTCGGTGCGCGAGGCCGTGTACTACTCGGCGCAGCTGCAGCTGCCGGACACGATGCCGGCGCCGGAGAAGAGGGCGCACGCGGACAGGGTGATCCGTGAGATGGGCCTCGGCGACGCCATGGACACGCGCATCGGCGGGCGGATCACCAAGGGCATCAGCGGCGGGCAGCGGAAGCGGGTGAGCATCTGCATCGAGATGCTCACGCGGCCGCGGCTGCTCTTCCTCGACGAGCCCACCAGCGGGCTCGACAGCGCCGCCTCCTACCACGTCATGAGCCACATCACCAGGATCGCCGCACGCGAGGGGATGACGGTCGTCGCCGCCGTGCACCAGCCCAGCGGCGACGTCTTCGAGCTCTTCCACGGCCTTTGCTTGCTTGCCGCAGGGAAGACGGTGTTCTTCGGGACGGTCTCCGATGCCACTGAGGTGATGGTTTTTTTTTTTTTTTTTTTTTTTTTTTTTTTTTACACCAAAGATTTTGCTGGAAGCTTAACAATTGAACTGTAAATAGTAGGCAGCTGACTTGTATTAATTGTTTGCAGTTCTTTACTCTGAACGGCTTTCCATGTCCACATTTGAGGAGCCCATCCGACCATTTTCTGAGAACAATCAATAAAGACTTTGATGAGGTATACATTCCTACACAAGTTCTAATAATACATTGAGAGTACAACTCCACTTGTCATTTATCTAATATCATCTCATATTTAGGAAATGGTGGAGAGTTCTAAAGCAAACAGAAAAACAGCAGCTGAAGCAATAGACATTCTGACAACTGCATACAAATCCTCCAGTTATTCAGAAAAAACGACGCACCAAATAGTTGAGATGAAGCACATGGTAAGTTGAATTCATGTATACCTGTCAATTGACTGAGCTAAAGATGTTTACATAATCCTTATTTTTGTAATATATATGTGCCATTACAGGATGGAGCTTCATTTAGGAGGAGAGAACAAGCAAGCTTCTCCACAAAGCTCCTTGTGCTCACAAGGAGATCATTCATTAATATGCATAGGGACATAGGTTACTACTGGATGCGTTTGGCCGTTTATTTGGGCATTGGCGTATGTCTTGGCACTATCTTCTACCAAGTCGGCTATAGTTACAGTTCTATCCAGGTAAACTGATTATATGATTAATGTAGGGCTACATAGAACAAAGTGTGTTAAAGTAAACTGATATATAGAGAACTTCCTATTTTGCAGAGTCGATGCGAAGTAATAATGTATACCACTGCACTTTTAACTTTCATGGCTATTGGAGGATTCCCTTCTTTTGTAGAGGATGTAAAGGTTGATTCTTCACCCATTCAAAAGTGGTTTTGCTTGCTAAAGATAATTTATTACCACCATTTCCCACTTGTTCCAGGTATTCAGAAAGGAGCGGCTGAGTGGGCACTACGGCGTGTCAGAATTTGTGATCTCAAACACCCTTTCAGCCACTCCATACCTGTCTGTCATTGCTGTATTACCCGGCGCAATGCTATACTACCTCACTGGACTAACAAAAGGAGTGGATCACTTCACCTATTTCGTCATCGTCCTTTGTATATGCTGCCTGCTGGTTGAGAGCATGATGATGATTATTGCCGCGATTGTCCCGGACTTCCTCATGGGAATCATCATAGGAGCTGGGCTGCAGGGGGTGATGATGCTCAACGGCGGCTTCTTCCGCCTTCCCAGTGAGCTCCCGAAGCCGGTATGGAAGTACCCTTGCTACTACATCTCCTTCCACAAGTACGCGGTGCAAGGATTCTACAAGAACGAGTTCATGGGACTGTCATTTCCAAGTGACCAGCTGGTTGAGTCTAATGTCACCATCAGCGGTATGCTGGTCCTCAAGAGCAAGTTGCAGGTGGAGATGGGGTACTCGAAATGGGTAAACCTTGCCATCCTGTGTGGAATGATGGTGATATACAGGATTATCTTCTTCGTTATCGTCAAGGTTGCTGAGGAAATCAGACCGAAATTGGGAGGCAAACGGGGATGTGTCAGATAGTTGCCTTCTCTGTATATTTCTTTTTTATAATTGTTCAGTCAGACTTCATTTCTGGCTCAATTATATCGACTGCAAACGTTACTTTGGTTATCCCACCATGCCATCTTAAGATAAAAATGGGCATGGTACGGTATCTTTATGAATAACCAATGTAACGTTTGCCATGGGATAACCAGTAAAAAGAACCACGACAAGAAAGAGACGTGTATACTTTATGAATAAACATGGCATTGACAGGGAGAGACACGGTTCCTAAGGTGAGCAGCCCATTCCCGGTTAGATATTCCTTCACTATACATCCAATTTTTAAGTGATTTTTGTTGGTCTAATTACTGGCAAGAAATTGCTTGTTGTAGTTGTATGTATCCACGTCATATAATTTTGAAGTTTTACACCAGTCTGCACAGCTTAATTTTACCATTTTAGTTTTATACGTATTGGTTTTACCACATCCTTTCTAGGGGAAGCAATTTTTTAAAATCATCTCGTTAATTAATTTTTGTTTATTTTTTCAAACACGAAGGGGAATTGCGTATCAATATATATTAAGAAGAAACAAGGTTGAAGCACCCAGTCACCGGTACACAAATTTTTTATAGGGAGAAAAACCTGAAGTATAAACCTCTACCCACACTTTACACTATATTATCCTTTTACAAGACAAAGAGACTTGACCAAGAAAAAAACATCTAACCATTAGGTAGGAGGGCGAGGAGGTAAGCAATTCCTCAAGCCCCCAGGCATATATATCCCACATGTGCAATATGTCCCTAATGGCAGTCATAAGGTCATTTATGTTAGGTTGATGTCCATCAAATACACAGCAATTTCGATGATTCTAGTGCGGCCAAGCTACTAGGATTACAATAGAGTTTAGCCCTGGCCTTGTTTAACCTGATCATCCACCCCGCTGCTCACCTCGATCAATTTCGATGATTCTAGTGCGGCCAAGCTACTAGAATTACAATAGAGTTTAGCCCTTGTTTAACCTGATCATCCACCCCGCTGCTCACCTTTGTCCCACCAATCCTCGACTCACCTTTGTCCCACCAATCCTCGAAGGAGATTTCCTCAATCTCTGGAACAAGCGCTTGCAGGCCGCGCGACGCACGGCCGGCGCGGTGGCAACGGAGACAGGAGGACGCCAGCCATCAAGTGCAGCGGGAAGATGGCCGCGACGCACGACGGCCTGGAAAAGGCCGTGAAGCTCGTGCGAACCACGGCCGCGATACGCGAGCAGGCTGGGATGCCCAGGGAGAACGTCGAATGGGCGCGCGAGGAGGCCAGGGAAAGGGCGCATGGCAGCGCCCTGGACGCACGACTTGCAAAGAGCAAGACTTCACCTGGCCAAAAAAGACATGACGACGACGACGGCGACGACTACGACCACCCGGGCAGGGGACGCGACGTCTCTGCAGGGATCGCTTTCTTCTCGCTGCAAGACGAGGAGCCGGTGCGCCGGGAGCGCACCCGTTCGCCTCGACGTCGCGACGGAGCCTTCTGGCGCCGTCGCCCGATGGAGGACGAACACCCCGCGCTTCGGGGCGGCGGGCGACACCCAGAAGACGAGGACGACCGCTCTGCTCCTGCTGTCCGGCCACGCTGGGCTGCCTTCTTCCCGCGGCTCCCAGACACCGACTAACTCAACGGGAAGAGCAAGGACGAGCTGCGGCACTTGTTTGCCGCACAGGCAAATGCACTCAAGAAAAGCCTAGAGGCCCTCGCGACAAACAAGGTGAGTCCAAATGAGGCGACAAACATGCACATGATTACATCACCAAGGCCTGCCGGTTTGCGGCGAGGCTAGGGCTCGACGGGGAAGCAGCCTGGTTCGTGACGATGTCGCCCGAGATTGAGCCGGAGGTGCCGGTTCAACGCGTCTTCGCTCGGCTCGGTGACACGCTGCGAGCGATGCAGACGCCATCCATTGAGGAAGTGGAAAAGGCTCTTGACGCCGTCCAGATGGCCGCGCTCGATCACACCACGGCCACGCTGCCGAACACCGTCTTCGACATGGAAGCAAACGCCGACAACATGACGCCATCCCCAGCGGCCATTGCTTCGACGATGCCGAAGCCGTCTGACCAGGCCAACCCCGTCGCCGCTACAGACGGCACGGGTGGCCTCGACGCAACGCCTGAAGCGCGCACGGCGATGGCGACAGAAACGGTGAACGACCACCAGATGGGCGGGCTGGACGCCGTGGCCCAATGTGCTCTGCACGCCCAAACGGTAAATGACGGTTCTGCTGCAGCTGTTGATCTCTTTTGCAGTCCTGAGGCACCAGTCGCCGACGCACCACCGCCGCACCGTCCGCGCCAGCGTCACACCTTCGACATGACAGCGGTTCGCCGAAGTGCGCGCCTCGCCAAGAAGCCGCCCATGCCGGCGGCGGAACGGGCCCAGAGGAACCTGTGCCACAAGCTTGGGCTCACGGAGGAGGAGATGACACCGATCGAGGCGGTTCTCAGGGAGTTCATCAGCATGTTCGTGGGGCCACTGCCAGAGCACATCATAGCAGCCATGACTGCTATCTTCAACCTGGACGACGAAGGGGCGGACCTGCTTACGGAGGCGCTACTGGAGCATGCCGGGGAGGGCATCGTCGACCTGCAAGAGGAGGTTGGGCCGCTGGAGGCCTAACTGCTCCTAGTTCCCTGAAGAGTTCCTTCGGTTTCTTCATGTATCGACTACTACAACTCCTAGCACTGCAACGTCCTGCTGGCTGCGACCTTCGGACGATTTCCCTTTGCACCATGACGCACCCTGCTGGCTACGACCTTCGGGCTGCAAAAATAGCTGAACTTGTTGACGGCACCTTCCGAACTGCTACCCCGCGACACATGAGCTTGATGATGCCTCAACGAGGTGCTGCTACCTTGCACTACCGATCAACGTCCTACGCTACTAACCAGCATCAAGTCAAGGAAAACAGAGAGAACATGAAAGTTGATAATGAGTGACACACCAAACATACTATGCTGGAAATGAGTGACACACCAAACATACTATGCTGGAATGTACGAGGCCTAAACATGCCAGCCCGCTGCTTAACTGTTCACGACAGGATGGGTGGAAAGCCACAGGAGGCTGCGAGTATTGGGTTTGCGGTGGGACGGGATTGAAAGGAAGTTGCCAATGTGGGCTTGGACGCGGATGCGCAGCCGCTAGCTCCTTTTGCTTTCTTTCCCACTCGAAGCGTTCCAAGGTTCGCGCCCTCTTTGGACACTTCATCGTGTCGTGATCATCGTTTTCCATATGGAAGGCACAGAAAAACATCTTATCTTGGGGCTTCTGGTCTCTGGGGGCTCCGCCTCTGTGGTTAGGCTTCCGGCCTTTGCCCTGCCGGCCCTGCCCCTGCGGTGCGCTGTATGGGCGGTCCGGGGGTTAGGGCTGAGGGGGTGCAGGAGTTTCCCCCGGCTGGATAGACCCGCGTTTGCTGGTATTGGACGGGTGAGTTATGCTGGAATTGCTGCTTGGGCTGCTCCCAGTGCGGAGGCCCTTTGGATTGACCTCCGCTCGACTGCCTGTCCCTGCTGCGCTCCGCCACCCTCCAGCGGTGGTCGTCATCTAACTTGCAATACTTTTCTAGTTCAGCGTAGAGCTCAGTCAGAGTCTTGGGCTCCTCTCTGCTGAGGTGGCCAGCCGTGGAGCCGGGGTTGAGGCCTGCGATGCACGCTTTGATGGCTTTGTCGTCTGGGATATGCGGTGCCTGTGCTTTGAGCTGCACAAACCTTCTGAAGTAGTCAACCAGAGGCTCTTTGTCTCTTTGCTTGTAGTTTTGCAGGTCCTTTTCTGTGATAGAGGCTCTTTGGAAACCCGAGAAATTTTCAGTGAGCTTGTTTTTTGAGGTTTTCCCAAGTGTAGATGGACAAAGGGGGCAAGAGGGAATACCAATTCAGGGCCGCGCCCTCGCGGGCTATTATCAGTGACTTTGCTAGCACTGTGTCGTCCCCCCCCCCCCCCCCTGGCTGAGGCTATGGCCGCTTCGTAGCTCATGAGGAAATTGCGGGGGTCATAGGATCCATCGTACTTGGGCAAGGGCACCGGCTTGTAGGCCTGGGGCCAGGGCATGGCTTGCAGCCCGCGCGAGAGCGGGGCTGTATCGTCTACGGCTCCTGGTCTTGGGGTCACGTGGACCACGTGGGGCTGTCTCGAGGGTCCAGGCTCGGCGAACGAACGTCCGAGTGAGAGCGTGACCTCCGGACGGGCGACGGTTGTTCGACCCTACCGCTCTGCATGGTGCGGAGCCCCTCCAGCTCCGTTTCCAAGTCCAACAGCTTCTGCTTGGCGTCCGCAAGCATTCTGGCCTTTCTCTCCTTCTCCGCATGCTGATGCGTTTCTAGGCTAATCTTGTCCCTTGTCTCGGAGGCCCTCTTGAGCTTGGTGAGGACTTCAGCCAATTCTCGTGATACGGGGTCCTGATCCTCGGCTGCCTGTGCTGGGAGTACGGTCTCAGGAATCGGAGCCCTCTGGTTCTCGGTTCCCCTAGTTTCTGACCTGGTTCGCGGGTTCCTTGTTTTCCTGGTTCTAGGGTGGACCTCATCATCTGAGCTGTACAAGACGAGCTGGGCTTCTGCGTCCTGCGGAGCCCCTTAGGCTCTGGCTGCTGAGGTTGACGGGGCAGTTGCCCTCTTTTTCTTTGGAGCTGCCATGGTTCTCGAGGGTTTTACTTCGTGCCAAGCACAAACGGTGGGCGCCAAATGGATCTAGGGTTCGGTGGGTCCCCTGAGAGTCCAGACGTAAGGGAGGGCGATAGACAAAACTAGGGAATAAAGATCCTTGTATTCATCCAAAATGCCAACCCTTTTACACGCGGTGGAGAGCGCCTTTTATACCCCTCCGCTCTGCCCTGGAGGGACGGTTATGCCCCTAGTTCACATTACAACTTCATAGGCTCGCAGGCCTACTCTCGTACATTCACCGCCGGGCTCAACTACCCCGGCAAATCCAATTTGCATTCCTATTGTGTTGCCGTGCCCGACCGTCTTTCCTAAGGCGTTTTCCCAAAAAACCGCCTTTGGTGCCGTTCTCCTGACGCCTCCGAGGAAACCGGCTCTGACGGGGCGCTGGGCTTCTCCTCTCGTTTCCCTTGTCGCGGCTCCGCTCCAGGGACCTTGTGCCTCGCGTTTGCGGATCCCTTTCTGGGCGACTCCAGCCTTGGCCGCCTGCCGAGCTCCGTCGGGACCATAGCCGGAGCCCCGCCCTTCGCGTCGTGGCTGACCGGGAGCCTCCTTCTGGTGCCTGCAAGGATCAAACAAGATTAACCACCGCAGAGCCGCCGTTAGTGGCTCCGCGCTCTTTGTTGCGACCAGCTTTAGGCTAGAGCCATCTCTCGGTCGCAGTGGGCTCCGCTGGAGGTGCTCGGGGGAGGCCGTGTTTTGGCGATTCGCAACAAGACGCTTGCCGCCACGCCATGCCACATCGCATGCTTACAAGAAACAAAACTAAGTGCAATCGACCGCTCGCTAGCGCTTTTCCTCGGAGGGTACCGCTTTGATAACTTTGCCTACAAACCTGCACTTGGGACCAGAGGGGGCATCTTACTGCTATGGAACAACGCTGTGATCGACATACAGAATATACAAATCGGACGGTTCTCCCTCACGGTCACTGCCTCCATGTGCGATTCCGGCTCCCCCTTCAATCTAACCATGGTCTATGGCCCTTCGCGACTCTCGGACAAAGACGCCTTCCTGACCCACCTGCGGCAGCTTAAGCCCGACGATGATACAAAATGGCTAATATTGGGTGACTTTAACCTCATCTACCGTGCACGAGATAAGAACAATACGAACCTTAATCTACGCCTGATGAGACGCTTCCATAGCACGCTAAACAACTGCGAACTCAAAGAAATCAGCTTACAAAACAGAAAATACACTTGGAGCAACGAACGTCGCCGACCAACATTAGTAAGGCTTGATATGGTCTTCTGCAACCAAAAATGGGATCTTGAGTTTGCAAATCACACCCTACATGCGCTCACTTCGTCGCACTCCGACCACTGCCCACTGCTACTAAGCGCTCAAACGGGGTCGCGACGACCTACGCCTTTCAGATTTGAGAATATCTGGCCGCGCCTACCACACTTCCACGAGGTGGTAGAATCCGCTTGGAACGCGCCGACATCTCACACTGAGCCTTTTCACCGACTAGGGCACAAACTACACCGCACTGCAAGAGCGCTTAAATCCTGGAGCAATGACTTTATATCCGACGCCAAATTGAAGCTACACATGGCCCAGGAAGTAATCCTGCGACTAGACGAGGCACAAGACTTTAGGGAGCTCACGGAAGCGGAATTCGACATACGAGCAAAGCTTAAAAAGAGGCTACTGGGCTGGGCGGTTTTGGAAAGGGCAAGAAAGAAACAATGCTCCCGGGTCAACAATCTACGTGAAGGCGATGCCAACACCAAGTATTTCCACCTCAAGCCGAATGGATGAAAGCGGAAAAATTTCATCCAAAGGCTAAAGCAAGGCGCCGGTTGGGCAATCTCCCACGAAGACAAACAACAAATAGTACATGACCATTTCTCTGAAATGATGGCCGCCCCACCGCCCCGTACGAAAGACTTCAACTGGGACGCCCTGAACCTTCCGAGCATCGACCTTACGGGACTGGATATCCCATTCACTAAAGAAGAGATACTACGAGCTATCAATCAACTACCGAAGGATAAAGCGCCAGGGCCAGACGGTTACACCGGCATTTTCTTCAAAAGCACCTGGCCTATAATCAAGCACGACATGATCGCCGCGATCAACTCCTTCCACATGCTGCGGTGTGCTGACCTAAACCTCCTCAACAAGGCAAACATTGTCCTCATTCCTAAAAAAGAAGGAGCTGAAAACATTAGAGACTACCGGCTCATCAGCTTGATCCACGCGGTTGCTAAAATAATATCCAAGCTCATGGCACTTCGGCTGGCGCCCTACATGAACTCGCTCATCTCGCAATGCCAAAGCGCCTTTATAAAAGGGAGAAGCATCCACGATAATTATATGTATGTGCGCAACGTGGCCCACCGATTTCACCGAAGGCGAATGCCGGCACTTCTGATGAAATTGGACATCTCCAAGCCTTTCGACACAGTGCGTTGGGACTATCTCCTATCGCTAATGCAGCACCGAGGCTTCCCGACCCGTTGGCGTAACTGGGTGGCAGCATCCCTTACATCTTCGACATCGCGAGTGCTGCTCAATGGGATTCCGTCATCATCGATACCGCATGGACGGGGACTTCGGCAGGGAGACCCGCTCTCCCCCTGCTCTTCATCCTGGCAATTGACCCCCTACACCGCTGTTGGCACTCCTTAGCGTCACGTTTTAGCAACGCTCAAGAGCGCGTAGATATATGTCGTTGTATGCAAAATTAATTCTGCAAGCGCACAGAATATATCTCGTTGTAGCACTTCACCTTGGGAGTTACCCCAGGGTATCGTATTTATATTTCCGCAGGGAAGCAGATGGTTAAAGTGTATTGAAGAATGAAATGATATATCTTGCCAGAAATATCAAGCCACAAACTCAGGGGCACAAACTCTAGGTTTGGGTAGATAATGGTCAAGTTAATGACCGGATAGAAGGTCTGAAAGACCAGTGACACACGGAGCACCTATTTCTAAAGAAAAGGAAAGACGTTGGGAGAGACCGGACCTAGACTTTTTCTAACTCAGAGCAAAAGGCACTCTAGCCTTAGCCCAGACCCTAGCTTAGATACCGGGAACAGAGCTCGCTTCGACGGCTAGAACGGGAGAACCTCAGAACGGGATGAGAGAGGGGGTTCTCCGGGCTCAGCACTACTGTTATGAGTACACCCGAACGTGGTGGACTACGAAGGATGGACAGGGCTGTCACCACCTGCCGCCTACCACTGCAGTTCCGTGGGGTGCAACACACTTCCTAGTTAATCAACAAGCCAGACACCACGTCTGCACTCGATGATTAAGATTTCTCTTGAGGCCTGTCAAGAGAAATCCCCGTCTTCCCTAAGGCGTCTTACGGCCCGGTCAAGGCGAGCAAACCCGCGAGATAAAGCCCGGTAGAGCTAAACCAAACTCTGTACTAAAACTAAAGGGGATAGGACTTTGCTCTAAAGAGAGCAAGATCTTTACTCTAAAAGAAGAGCAAGATAGAAATATAAAAGATAACTTAAGCTCTGAAGTAAGAAAGTAATTATATAAATAAACTCTTCAAAAGAAGGAAAGGATACAAGAGCTTTACCAAAACTCCGAAGATCCGAGCTAAGCTCGACTCGACTCTACTCCCAACTCTAATCCTAATCTAAGAAATGAAAAAGATACTAGAGCTCCCTTCAAGTAGAGACTTGAGTGATGTGGTGTGTGTCTTCCCAAGGTGAATGAGCTGCCTTTTATAGCCTCCAGGGGGTGACTGTCAGCGTCATTAGCACGCCAAGGGCCTGCTTAGTCTTCACGCGAAGGGGGAGACGTGACGGCCACAGAGGGAGGCCGGTCGGCCTGGGCTAGGCCGGTCGGCCTGGCCCTGGTGCCACTTGGCACCGTCCTTTGCATGGATGGTCCTAATGCTCTCCCAAGGTCGGTAACAGTTGCGTTTAGTTGAAGCTTGTCCGAGAATCCTAGGATGTGGGCCCTTCAATCCATGTGCTTTCACCTCTAGGCCTTCCGGGTCCTTGGATCAAACCGACGTTGTTTGCACAGTTCTTGATCATCCTGGGCACTTGGCATGGCTTGTGGATCAGTGACGTGGCTAGACCTGGCCAGGGGAGGCCGGTCGGCCTGGCCTAGGCCGGCCGGCCTGGCCCAGTGCCAGGTTTGGCCCTTGTTTCTCCTAGTTCATCCTGCAAACACAACTCATCCAAAACTTGTGGAATTTATCAGTAAAAATAGTTTTATGCATGGAATATGGTATGATCATCCTCATTTTACCGAAATGTTGACGGTCACTACGAGGTTATAATGGCCGTCAACACGCCCCCAAGCTTAGACTCTTGCTCGTCATCGAGCAAGGCTAGAACTCTAGGTTCGGTAGGTCAGGAGTTGCTTCAATGTGTATACTCTTAAAGTACCTTGTGCTTAAGCCAAAACTCAACGAATCACTAGAATAAGTTGGCATAAAAGAGAACTCATACCATGGTTCCACGTGGGGCTGCAGCGGTTCACGTTTTGGGCTAGTTGAGAGCTTGAACAGTATCTCTAAAGTATATCCTGCAACTTTTCAGGTTCCATCTCGGAGGTATGAATTTTTCAAAAGATGGTTTATTCATTCCCTGATGGTACTCTCGAGTCACTCAAGATGTTTAATCCTTACTCTTGGTCGGGATTGACCAATTTTTCCCTACACTAAGGCTGAAGTGGAGTTGTAGGTAGGGTAAGAGTGGCATACCTTGGTTACTTCTGTTGTCGAGTCGAAGAGTGGTCCGCGAGCGAGGACACTCGTCAAATTCCGGTCTTTGGAATTCGTGGGGTTTCAAATGGAGAGGGAGAAGGTGTGATGCTCAAAGGTCTTGGGACTCCTTTTTCTCTCTCATATTTTTGAGATGTTTCTTTTCTTTCTCTCTCTCTCTTTTTTCAGATGGAGCATTTGTCTCCAATTTTTTTTTCGAATACATCTCTTCTCTTACTTTGGTAACAGAGAGGAATTCAGCTTTGTATGGAGTAATTGAGGACCTTTAGGGTGAGCTTTGTGATGAAGTGAGTGTATGTCATCGACGGTGGACGTCAACCCCGGAGCGGGACTTTGACTAGTCAGACATTTTGAGGCTGAGGTGGATGGGAAGACCGGTAAATGTCAAGTGCCTTCTGCAAGCGGACTTCACCATTCGACAAGACTCAAAGCAACTCAAGATCGCATATGGTAGTTCAACAAATGTATAACTGTTTAGGCTCTGGATAGGACATTTTAAACCATCGAGGAAGATTCACCATGTAACATTTTATAAAAACTTCCGAGAGGTTCCTTACTAAGCATGCAGTTATACCTCAAAACAAACCATATCAAAACTCACAATAACTTAAACAATGAACAAGTGCTCTTACTCCCACAGTTTTATCATGGCGGATCCTTAAATGCCAACGAACTCAAATACTCAAGAGTAAAGGATTAAGCACGAGGCACTTAGAGGGCATAAACAGAGCAACTTTTCATCATTCCAGAGGTTCTCAACCATAATTCCATACATAAAGACATCTTTTGGAGCCTTTATTATTTTATTTATTTATTATATTATTTTTATTTTTTATATATTTTTTAGCGTTTAATTATTTTATTTTATCATAGCAAGGCAAGGCAAGGCAACGCAAGGCAAGGCAAAGGCAAGGGCAAGGCAAGGCAAGGCAACGGCAACGGCTTTCGATCATACCTGAGACTCCCCCAAGCTTCGATAAAGCTCACTGGTAGTACTGGTTGGGGTCGTAGTGCATGTAGTCGAAGAAGCCGTGAATGTCGGTCTGGAGGGATGTGGTCATCCCCCAGTTCTGCTGCGTGAGATCGGTGTTGTGTGCAACTTCATCTCTGAGCTGCTGCTGTTGCAGAGTCATCGTCTCCAACCTGGTATTAAGATCAGCGATCCCCCGGGAGACCGGGTTCTCGTAGTCATACCTGGCGGAGGCGGATGGTCCGACCTGCGGGCCGTATCCTGCCGTTCCTTGATGGTAGTCGAACGCCTCCTCAAAACTCATGTTGGCAGTGGGGTTCTCCGTCGGCTGCTGGTAGTCATACTCGGGCTGTGGTGCGGTAGATGTTCCGGCTTCACTGTCATGCCTGGCTCGCCTGCCACGTGTTGCAAGGCCTGCAACACTGTGGCGAGCGGGTTCCCTCCTTCTAAGCTGCATGGTTAGACTTTTCGCTGATCTCAGCGACAAAGCTGGGCATGGAAGCTCGACTTCGTCGATGAAACCAGGATAACACATGAAAAGAGTATGGCCAGGGCCCTCGCGCATCAAGTGACCCTGGATAAAATGGTCTAAACCAATGCAAGACTGATACTCTTGTGTAGCGGGAAGGAAAGTGACTTGAGCGCCCTGCAAAGCACCAACATGGGTGGCAATGCGGGTGACTAGCGAGGTTATGTCAATTGTGGCTCGGCCAGTGACTAACCTCTGCCAGTCATCAAGCATGCTCATGACCGGTGAGAAACGAATTTTCTTGACCATGGCATAAAGGCACTCTAAATCAGGCAAGAGGCAAAGACGCAAATCAGCGTGTGGGTGGACCACCATAGCGATCCACTTCGCCAGAAAACGAAGAGTGGGGTTTTGGATGGCAGTGATGCTATTTTCTCCCGAGGATGGCTCGCCTGTGATGCTATCCCACCATGCGGCACGGTTGTACCGGTGGTTAGTCACCAACAGGTTGGCATCAATGATGCATCTCTTGTTGAAACCAAGAGCCTCACTGAGTTGCTTCGGGGTTAAGATAAAATCCTCGTTGAAAAACCGAAAGCAAATATTTGTCTCGTTGGGACGAACTTCGATTTTCAAACTCATCAAAACTCCATTGTGAGAAAGTGCGAACCTGTTTCCGGGACGGGGTAGAAGTTTTGCCATCCGGCATTGTTGAAAGCCCGTTCCATGTCTCCTCCGAGACCGGTCTTGATCAGCAGCATGGGGTCGAAGTACTTGGCATGTGTGTAGTAGCGGCCCTGGAGCTGGTCCAGCACCGTTCTCTCTTCTTCGGTCCGAGCAATGATGTGCTCGACCCGAGTCATGATTCGGATGCGGAGCCTGTTCTAGGCACCTTCTCCTCCTGGGACTCTGTGTCTTGTCGAGTTGAGTCGACAGACATAGTGTCCCGAGAACTAGATGATCCCTGAGAGCGGCGGGAGCTCGAAGAGCTGAGCTTGGTCACGACTCCACGTGCCGTATGACGTGCCCTTGTCCACATGATTCCTGCAAAAGGTTAGTCTCACAATACCCGAAGGAAATCAGGGTTAGACAATCAGAGGTTAGGCGTTCTTGTGGGAGATTAATCACCACAACTCGGTTAGTCGTTCTTGTGGGGTAAGAACCACCACAAACGTTCTCATTCAATCGGCAGGGGTTTCTTCTCACAAGAATTCAAGGATCGATTTTAGCAGAATTTTCTTGTGGTTTAAACTCTAACCTTACTTAGAGATTTTCGAAATTCAAGTGAGGGAGAAGGGAAACGCTCAGGATGCATGCATACCTGTGCTTGGGGCGACTTCCTTCTGAGCTGGGCACCGGCTTTTATAGAGGCGCAGCAGGGGGAGGCCGGCCGGCCTGTGGCAGGCCGTTCGGCCTGCACATGGCGCCGGTCGTGCCCATCCTGTGCGTCGGTGGTCACGTTCCTGTGCCTGGTGCTCCGGTAGGTGAGGATGGGACGGCGACGGTGGAGTGAGGCCGGCCGGCCTGCCTGGGGCCGCTCGGCCTGCGGTCGCCCATTTTTCTCCATCCTCTCGTGTCGTGCCCTCCCACATGTGGTTGTTCCTTGCTGCTGTGATCTGGCCATTGGAAATGACAAGTGGGGCCGGCCGGCCTGAAATTTGGCCGATTTTTTTTATATGCTACTCAATGCATAAACGAAATATAAATGCAAGCTTCGAAAATTAAACATGCTTTGCTAAATGAAAATATTGAAATGAAAGGGAAAACCTATTCTATATGCAATGCAATGATACATACCATATACCTTATGGCGAGGGCTCGAGTTTTTCGTCTTGAGCGGAACTCTCCGAATCCTTGTTCGGGACTGCTTTTACCTGCCATTCCTTTCGGACGGGACAGGACTTGGATTCAACCTCCTTATCGCGCTTTGCTTGCTCCTCCAGCGCTTTGGTTCTCGATATCCTTCACCGTGCATGATAGCGATCATGCCTCTTCTTTTCTTTGGCGGCGAAGGCTTCCACCATCTTCATGAGCGTTTCTACGCTCGGCATCTTGGACTTTCGGGGCATGACTCCTTCGACCATATTGACTTGATGGGGGATCTCCTTAGGTCGGAAAGAGAAACTCTCGGTCCCTCCGTTAATCCTAAGTTGAATGGACCCACGTCCCACGTCGATGTTCGCATTCGCAGTACTTAAGAACGGTCTCCCAAGAATGAGAGAGTTCGTTGCTCCGGCTTCCATATCTAGGACGATGAAATCCACTGGGACTGAAGAAATCCCTGATCGTGACCGGAACATTTTCTGCGACTCCATGGGGGTAGCGGATCGATTGATCCGCTAGCTGCAAACACATAGGTGTAGAGACAAGCGATATATGTTTAAGGTGGTCAAAGACTACCTTGGGCATTATGCTGACGCTCGCCCCCAAGTCACATAGGGCGTTGTCGAAGTCATGGCCTCCAATTGAGCATGATATTGTGGGGCAGCCAGGATCTTTCTTCTTGAGGTGGGGCCCGAGTATAGCAGAGCTACATTCCTCGGTCAGTTGTACCATCTCCCTTGTGGGTAAAGTCCGCTTGTTGCTAAGTATATCCTTGATGTACTTGGCATATGTCGGGACCTGCAAAGCATCAAGTAGTGGTATATTGATGTATACCTTCTTGATTACCTCGACGAACTTGTCAAATTGTTCGTCGGCCACGGGTCTTCTCCTCCGTTCTGGGAACGGGAGGAAAGTGGGATCTCGGCTGACGCTTGAGGCTTGTGGTGCCTCGTTCCCCTCCTTTGAGACAGGGGTGGTTTCCTCGTCGTCTTCCTCTTCGGCGGCCGCCTCGGCTTGGCTAGCTTCCTTCTGTCGGGTACCTGCATCTTGTGGATTGTGTGGATCCCGCGTGGACTTGCCAGTCCGCGTGGTCACCGCACTAACATTCTCCTTGAAAGGAACCTCCGGTTGCCCGGGTAACTTTCCCGCATTTGGGTTAGGACAAGATGCAGCCAGCTGAGCCACTTGTGTTTCAATCATTTTATTGAAGCTCAGCTGGTTCTTAACGACAGAATTAAAAGCTTCTATCTGGGAGGCCATCGACTCCATAACTTTATCATTGGCAAGAAATTTCTTGCTAATGCTATCGTTAATTTGTTTTTGGCCATACCAGATGTCCTTTAGCGACGGTTGAAAACCGTTGTTAGAGCCATTACCTTGCTGTTGGCCGAAGGGGAAATTGGGCTTGGAATTCCAACCTTGTTGAGGACGGAAGCCTGAATTGTTGTTATTCCCAATGAAATAGGCTTCTTCTTGTGTCGTCGGGCAAGTGTCGCCCGAGTGTCCTGCTTCTCCACACGTTTCACATGTGATTCTCTCCTCCATGATCTGATTCATCTCCTTGCCAGGAGATTCCATCTTCTTCAAGAGAAGGTCCATCTTAGCGGCCAGCATATCAACTGGAGTCAATTTGATGTACTCCCTTGCGGGGAGCTTGTCTTTCTCCTATCCAGCTCTGGTGAGTGGATATCTTCTCGATTAGCGCCTTTGCTGCGTCTACATCCAACGAGAGGAAAGCTCCTCCGCGGCTGCATCCAACATCTCTTGCGATCGTCGGCTCATGCTGTGGAAGAAGTTCTGGGTAATCAGCCAATCTTCCACACCATGGTGAGGGCAGGCTGCAATATACTCTTGCAGTCGCTCCCAAGCTTCGGGAATTGTCTCTCCGTCTAGCTGCTGAAAGCTAGTGATTTTTCCTCGGAGGGCATTGGTCTTGCCCACCGGGAAGTACTTGGCCAGAAATGCGTCTGCGCAAGTCTGCCAGCGTCCTTCGAATGATGCCTTGTTAGCGTAAAACCACTCCTTTGCTTTCCCAAGCAAGGAGAATGGGAAGAGTTGAAGGCGGATGTTGTTGATCGGTGTGCCATTGGGGTTGATAGTACTGCACACCTCCAGAAAATTTCGAAGGTGAGCGTTCGCATCCTCAATCGCCTTTCCGCAGAAAGGGCTGGCCTGAACCATGTTTACCAGGCCAGTCCTCAGCTCAAATGCACCTTCCTGTGCGTTTGACAGTCCCGGGAAGTTGCTGCTTGACGGGGCTGAGAACTCACGGAGCGTCTTCTTTGCTTGAGCCATAATCTCTGGAGACTCTGGGGCTGAAGAAAACGACGAATCTGAATCTGATTCGGACTCGGAGTCGGATGACGACTCGAGTATATTGCTTGAGCTGAGTGAAATCTGAGGAGGTACGACTCTCTTTCGCACTACTCTTCCAATGCGTTCTGGATTTGGATCAAAGTTTGATGGCAGGTTGAAACCAGTCATGCACTACCCTGCAAAACACATCAAAGATAGACGAATGTTGCAGTGGTGAGGTCACTAAGGTTAGTGGTTTGGTAGATCTGTAAAGATAATCAAATGATTCAACAATAACTTTAGCCAATTGCTTCCCCGGCAACGGCGCCAGAAATGCTTGTTGGCACTCCTTAGCGTCACGTTTTAGCAACGCTCAAGAGCGCGTAGATATATGTCGTTGTATGCAAAATTAATTCTGCAAGCGCACAGAATATATCTCGTTGTAGCACTTCACCTTGGGAGTTACCCCAGGGTATCGTATTTATATTTCCGCAGGGAAGCAGATGGTTAAAGTGTATTGAAGAATGAAATGATATATCTTGCCAGAAATATCAAGCCACAAACCCTAGGGGCACAAACTCTAGGTTTGGGTGGATAATGGTCAAGTTAATGACCGGATAGAAGGTCTGAAAGACCAGCGACACACGGAGCACCTATTTCTAAAGAAAAGGAAAGACGTTGGGAGAGACCGGACCTAGACTCTTTCTAACTCAGAGCAAAAGGCACTCTAGCCTTAGCCTAGACCCTAGCTTAGATACCGGGAACAGAGCTCGCTTCGACGGCTAGAACGGGAGAACCTCAGAACGGGATGAGAGAGGGGGTTCTCCGGGCTCAGCACTACTGTTATGAGTACACCCGAACGTGGTGGACTACGAAGGACGGACAGGGCTGTCACCACCTGCCGCCTACCACTGCAGTTCCGTGGGGTGCAACACACTTCCTAGTTAATCAACAAGCCAGACACCACGTCTGCACTCGATGATTAAGATTTCTCTTGAGGCCTGTCAAGAGAAATCCCCGTCTTCCCTAAGGCGTCTTACGGCCCGGTCAAGGCGAGCAAACCCGCGAGATAAAGCCCGGTAGAGCTAAACCAAACTCTATACTAAAACTAAAGGGGATAGGACTTTGCTCTAAAGAGAGCAAGATCTTTACTCTAAAAGAAGAGCAAGATAGAAATATAAAAGATAACTTAAGCTCTGAAGTAAGAAAGTAATTATATAAATAAACTCTTCAAAAGAAGGAAAGGATACAAGAGCTTTACCAGAACTCCGAAGACTCCGAAGATCCGAGCTAAGCTCGACTCGACTCTACTCCCAACTCTAATCCTAATCTAAGAAATGAAAAAGATACTAGAGCTCCCTTCAAGTAGAGACTTGAGTGATGTGGTGTGTGTCTTCCCAAGGTGAATGAGCTGCCTTTTATAGCCTCCAGGGGGTGGATGTCAGCGTCATTAGCACGCCAAGGGCCTGCTTAGTCTTCACGCGAAGGGGAGACGTGGCGGCCACAGAGGGAGGTCGGTCGGCCTGGGCTAGGCCGGCCGGCCTGGCCCTGGTGCCACTTGGCACCGTCCTTTGCATGGATGGTCCTGATGCTCTCCCAAGGTCGGTAACAGTTGCGTTTAGTTGAAGCTTGTCCGAGAATCCTAGGATGTGGGCCCTTCAATCCATGTGCTTTCACCTCTAGGCCTTCCGGGTGCTTGGATCAAACCGACGTTGTTTGCACAGTTTTGATCATCCTGGGCACTTGGCATGGCTTGTGGATCAGTGGCGTGGCCAGACCTGGCCAGGGGAGGCCGGTCGGCCTGGCCTAGGCCGGCCGGCCTGGCCCTGTGCCAAGTTTGACCCTTGTTTCTCCTGGTTCATCCTGCAACACAACTCATCCAAAACTTGTGGAATTTGTCAGTAAAAATAGTTTTATGCATGGAATATGGTATGATCATCCTCATTTTACCGAAATGTTGACGGTCACTACGAGGTTATAATGGTCGTCAACAACCGCCTACTGGAGGAGGCCACACGCCAGAAGCTCCTCAGCAAACTGGGCGGCCACGTAGCGAGATTTCGAATGTCAATGTATGCAGATGATGCGGCAATCTTCCTAAAGCCAACAAGAAGAGACGTCAACAACATGAAGGCAATCCTCACGCACTTCGGTGAAACAACAGGTCTATGTACTAACTTACAAAAAACAAGCGTGACGCCAATCGCCTGCACTGGCATCGACCTTGACACCATCCTAATGGAGCTCCCAGTAGCAAGGGCAGCCTTCCCAATCAAATATCTAGGCCTCCCATTAACAGTGCACCGATTGCGAAAGATTGATTTCCAACCTCTGATAGATAAAGCGGCAGCAAAAATGACGACTTGGCATGGCAGGAACCTTACACAAGCTGGGCGAGCAAGCCTCACCAAGTCAGTACTTTCCTCACAGCCAGTATACTTGTTAACTGCACAAAAGGCAACGCAAGAGGTTCTCGAAGACCTTGACAAGATAAGGAAACGTTTCCTCTGGGCGGGAGGAACTGCACTCACGGGGGGCAAGTGCAAAGTGAATTGGACAAAATGTTGCATACCAAAGGAATTTGGAGGCCTGGGGTCCTCGACCTGCAGAAGTTTGTGCGGGCCTTGCGCCTAAGATGGCTTTGGCATGAATGGGTGTCGCCGGAAAAAACATGGGTTGGAACGGAACCACCATGCGATGATACTGATCGACTTCTCTTCGCGGCATGCACGACCCTAACCATCGGGAATGGGGGAAAGATTAACTTCTGGAAATCAGCATGGGTGCACGACCAACGGCCAAAGGACATTGCCCCATTACTGTTTAAAAAATCAAAGAAAAAGAACTGCAAATTACAGGATGCCCTGCAAAACAATAATTGGATCTGAGATCTCAATCACAGGAGAGGCTTCACCACAGCGCACTTCCTACAGTTCGCAACTCTATGGAACCACATACGAGGCACACAGCTCCTCCCACAACAGGAAGACACAATCACCTGGAAGTTTACACCAGGCGGCCAATACTCGGCAGCTTCAGCCTACAGGGCACAATTTTCAGGATGTGTGAAGATGCCGCAAGCAAACATCATATAGAAAACCTGGGCTCCGCCGAAATGCAAGTTCTTCGTCTGGCTCATCACGCAAAACCGCATGTGGACATCGGATAGACTGGCGCGCCGAGGATGGGACCATAGCCCAACATGTCCGCTGTGCAGAACGGTGGGTGAAACATCATTACACTTAATGGCAGATTGTCGCTACACGAGGATAATTTGGACCATGGTGGCAAATTGGACTGCACAGCCGGACCTACGGCCCGAAAACTGGAGACCGTACGACGACATAATGGAGTGGTGGAAGGCGGTAACAGCCACGCCGACTACATCGCGGAAGGCGACGAGAGCAATAACCTTGCTCATCATGTGGGAGATCTGGAAAGAACGGAATGCAAGAATTTTTCAGAGAGCCGAGTCTACTGTGCCCACCCTCTTCGCCAAAATTAGAAGTGAGGCAAACGCGTGGGTACAGGCTGGCGCGAAGCCTTTAGCGTCCCTCCTAGCGCGAGAGTAAACAACCAGTCTTGTTTTTGTGGCCATGTCATGGCCTTGTATTTATCACTCTTCTCTATCAATGAAATAGGCACAATCTCGTGCTTGTTCGTTAAAAAAAAATTTCAAACCAAATCTGGTGCGTAAACACATAGTAGCAAGTGGTTTAACTTCAAAAACATAGTAGCAAGTGGTCGATTGTCTCCTCTTGATCACAAACAGGACATTGATTAGGGCGCTCTTGAAAATAGCCACAATACACGGCTGATATACACGCTTCCATTTTTTTTTTACCATGGAGAGCAAACGTCTGTAGCTTTTAACCATTCTGATATGCAACAATGCCCTGGACATCATACCTTTTTGTCATTTCGCTGTTAAGCAGCTATATAATTTATGCCAGGTTTTGCAACTTCAATGGTTTAAGAATTTTTTTTATAAATGTTCAGCTATACCAGCACGTTGTCTTGGAAGTTTCTAATGTGCACGTTAAACTCTACTATAGTACTTTTTTAAAAAAAGGAAAACCATATTACTTTTTTTAAAAAAGAAAAACTATATTTCATCAAGAAGCCCACACGAGAAATATTTTCATCATACACTTTCATCTGATCGTCGAATTATTAATATTCCGACTCCCAGCAGAGGAAAACTATATTTCGTGTATTGGCCAAACAAAACCCTTGTATTTCCTCTACTTAGTGGATGAAATTTCGAGATCTAGAGTATTGTTTGTATTTATGAGTCAGTACTGAATCAGCTAAAATCGGTCAAAATAATCCGTTCTAACTACGGGAGAAAAGGGCCTTCCATCCCACTCTCTTAGTGCCGGCTGGGCGGAGCCGATACTAAAGGGCCTTTAGTACCGGCTCCAGGCAACAGTACCTGCAAAGCCAGCTTAGTATCGGTCGAGGGCACCAGCCGGTACTAACGTGCGTCGTTTAGTACCGGCTGGTGTTATCAGCCGGTACTAAAGTGACACGCCATTTTAGTACCGGCCAATAAAACTAGCCGGTACTAAATAAGGACGGAGGCAGTGAGGGAATAGGTTTGTACCCGTCACAGCCGGTACAAACCTATTCCCTCACTGCCTCTGTCCTTATCTCCACCACGCACTAGCCTGCTGTCTCGCTTCGTCCTTATCTCTTTCTCGTTCTTCTTCCCTATTCTCTCTATGTCTCAGCTCGTTCTCACACCTCTCTTAATTTTCTCCACAGGAGGGCGGCCGACGGGAGCTGACACGGCAGCCTGGAGCTGCTGACGCGGACGCGGGGGAGCAGGAGGAGGCCGCTGGCGCGCGTGGGGCCCAGGCAGAGGCCGCCGGCGGGCGCGGCCGCAGGCCTTCCCCCGCCGCGAGCGCGGGGGCCAAGAAGAGGCGGAGGCGGGCGGCTTCCGCGGCGGGGCGCGGAGGCGCGCGGTGCCAGGCGTGGCGGCGCTCGAGGCCACGCACGGTGGGGCGCAGCGACGCGCGTGCGGCCTCCGCGTGCGGTGGGACGCAGCGGGGCATGGCGGCGCCCGCCTAGAGGCGCGGCGGGGGCCGTCCCTTGGCCGTGGGAGGAGGGGTCCGCGCCGCCGGCGCGCGACGGCCGCATCTCCGTCGGGCGGAGGCCTCGGCGTGGGTGGCGGCCGGCGCTGGCCCGGGCGCGCGGCGCTACAATCAATTTGGAGAAGCTCGTTTTTTTGTAAGTGTAGGGTTAGTAGATAACTTGTGTTCTTGTTCTTGTGGAGACTGTAGTACATGGGGAATTTGTAGATAAATATCTTGTGTGGAGATTGTATCCCGTGACTCGTTAAGATATGAAATTTGTTGGTGAAATTCTTGACAAGCTGGAAGAAAGAGGACATCGAGAGCACGAAATTTTTTTGATTGTGATGACCGGCATGTGAAGAAAATGAGAAAAGTAAAAGGAAAAGAAAATGAAAAAAACGAAAATGAAAAAGGGGACGGGAAAAACTGTTTGGACCCAAATCATTTAGTACCGGTTGGTGAAATCCACCGGTACTAAACAGACCGGCTTTAGTACCGGCTGGCTGTGACCGGTACTAACGTGCGGCACGTTAGTACCTGACCTTTAGTACCGGCCACAGCGACCGGTACTAACCCGTCCTGTGACCGGTACTAAAGGCCAATTTTCCTATAGTGTCAACAGCCAAAAAGACCCTATATATCGGAGAGTGGAGGAGCTAGATGTTGGATCCTGTGTTACAATCACATTAAATGAGTCAGAATCAGTCCATTCTACGAGCAAAAAAGACCATATATATTGAGATTGAAGGAACCAGATGTTCGACCCTGTGTTGCAATCACACGGGCACGCCGTATGTGAAAAGAAAAACAATAAGATGATGTAAAATGTAGGGAGGACGAGGATTCCATCGGCCTCGCAAATCTTACGCATATCTTTTTTTAAAAAAAAAGCTTACCTATATCTTGCCCAAAATCGCCTATATCGCCCTCATGGGCCATTTTCATTTGGGCTAGCTAAAGAAACAGGAAACCAAAGAAAGCCCAATGGATTGCGGAGGCAGCCGAACGATGATTTCTCTAGTTGCCACGTCGGCGGACTTACTCGCTCCAAAGCAAAATATCCGTGCCTATCAACATCCCACTGAGCCGTGGACCCACGTTAGGACCCACCGTCAGCGAGACCCACCGCCCAGCTTGCTGCCCGCACCCGTCACCGATCCTTTCCCCCCTCCTCTCATCCATCGTTGATGCGCACGCGCCGACCTCCCCCTCTGCCCATTCCCTCAACAAACCGACCTCCCCCTCGCCGGCGACCGCCGTTGATCCGCCGATCGGGCGGCCGGAACACCCACCCCTGTCTCCCCAAATAGCCAGCTGAGGCCCACCCTCCTGGCCCCGCCGCCGCCGCCGCAGTAGCAAGCACCGGCCGCCTGCCCCCCTCCCCCGACCTCGATATCCCCCGGTCCCGGACCCCGCCGGCGGGAGCTCCCCCGGCGTCTTCTATCCTCCCTGCCTCTCGCTTCCGGAGATCCGCCGGTCCGCGCGGTGCACCGTTCGTCGTCTTGGTAAGCATCGGCTCGTCTCGCTCCCCAACCTTAATCTGATGAGTATCCACCTAATTTACCGCTGTGATGCGCGCAAGGAGATCTTCCCGCCCCCTCGTGTCCTTGGCGCGAGGCGGGGCGTGGTTGTTCTGTTTAGGTTTAGGTGCGTGCTCTCGCGCTGGATGATGATGTATTGTGTGCCATCAGCTTTAGGCGTGATTTGTTGTAGATATGGCTGCAATTGAATCTTTGATGTGATGTCTTTGAGAAATTGGTCATGGGCTGACCTTTCAATGGTATAAAAATCCCCCCAAAACATTAAGAGCTGTATAGATCATATTATCCCCTTGTTAATTGTTCTTTTCTCGCCATGTGTTGGGTTGGTTTTTGGTGCTGTTATAGGCTCTTTAGCACCCCCTGGATCCAAATGGTGCGAAAGTAAATTTGGAGTATGGTGTATCAAGCCTTGGGGTTTTATGTTGGTGAATTAATGCTTGCGCTTATTTCTTCAAGGAAGCAAAATTAGTATGTCATTTAATGAAAGTTTTTAGACCAGCACTAGGCTACTGCCATTACTTGTTGTTAGCCGAGTTACTTTCTGTTTACAATTTTTGCTATTGTGCCTGTCTTATTAAATTGATCCCAAATTATGACTGATTCTTTTCTACTGACCAAGTTCAGCTCTTTTGAAATTTTGCGCAAGTAGTGCAAATGTCTGTCTACTTTCTTGTCATTGCAAAAGCACTTCTTGGCACTATCTTAGTTCAAATGAGCAAATGCATCCTATTAATTAATTGCAGATAGATTTCCTCAAGAACTAGATGATCCATTGAGTTGTTTTTTATACTTCCCTGTTTTGTCCTCTCTGATTGGCATATAAGAGATAATGTCATTTTTTTAACTTGTGTCCTTTAAGATTTTTGTTGTTTTGCTCCCTCCTCTCAGTACCAGCAAAGTTAACACAAGTGATTTTGGATTAATATATTTTAGGAGACAACTCAAATGAAGAATGTTTTGCTGTAAATGTCACATTGTCACTAACCACATTAGGCATTGTTATTGTTTCTAGGACATCTAGTTGATGTTATGTGACCATGCATGGGATATTATATGTTCTGTACCTGTCTAGAGGCTTGGATGTGTTGAGTTATTCATAACATCACTATTTGTTCAACTTCTGAGAATCTCTTTGACATGGATTACCCATATTTGGAAAGTACACTGATTTTTTTTATAAAAAAGTAAAGAAATTCAATTGCCTAGAAAATTGGTAATACCTTTCAACATTCCTTCCATTGGAAAAAACTATTACCAAGATTGTAGTTTGGAATTTACCGTGGTGGTAAAGGAAATAACTTTGTATTGCGTTATCCATATTGCTGTATTATTGTCCCAATGTCCCCTCGATGACACAGAGCATACCCAACTAGTTAGTGTGTGCAATCGCGAACTGTCATTATTCATGGCATAGTTTCTGTAGTGGTGGATTTTGTTGCTGTTGATTGACGTTTTTAACATTTTATGATAGCATGGAACCTATCAACACATCAGCTCCTGTTATCAGACATGTGTGCCTTTCTGCAATTAGTGTATCAACATTTTTTGTACTCATGTCGTACTCCGATTGAGCTCTATTCAACCATAAGAGAACAAAGACATTCTCTTGTCCACGTAAACCTTCTCCAAAATTATCTGTTTCTTTTTTGGTTGAAAGAGGCTAAAAGTGGTTGTCCATAATGTACCTAGTGATGAGATGATATCTTTTGCTAGCGATGGGACGTGGGAGTGAAAAACTGGATGCATTAGCGCATCAACTAGAAATGTTGATGCTGCCTGGTTAGATTCCACTATAGCAGAGCGCCAATGAATTTTATCTAAATTTTGGCTGATAAGATTTGACTATCTTATCTTAAAGAAGAACCCCAAGCTGATTTGAAGGAAGATGGCTGTGTGTGTTTATTCCATTAGTGGGTGGGTGGGTGGGGGTGGGGGGGGGGGGGGGTCCAAATATTACAGGAGAAAATTCCCTATTTGACACCGAAAGATAGTCCAATTCCTTATTTGACACTTTAAACTTCAATGTTCCTTATTTGACACCAAATGGAATTTTTCGTGCCCTTTGTAACACTACCGTTAGATTCTCCACTTGACACCGTTAAATCCGACGGGAAAAGACGAAATTGCCTCCAGTTATATCAACGTGAGGTTTAAATCCTGCAGAGGCATTTTGTACATAGCATTGGCAGTAGTGTTGCTAAGCTCGAGCCCTGCTGCCTGCATGCGCCCGCCGCCCGCAGCCTGTGCGCTTGTAGCCCGCCCGCACGCGTCCGCCGCTATGCAGTCTGCGCGCCGCCTGCCAACGCACACATGCCAGCACTTGCGGCAGCAGCGCGCTTCGCGTGCCCGCCCTCACGCATCAGCGCCCCCCGGCCTGTGTGCGCGCCCGCTGCATGCGCCGCCTTCATGCCCGGTACCCGCACGCACCGGCCACCGGCGGCCTGCACGCTGCGTGTGCCTCCGCGCGCACTCACACGGCTGCCTCCGGCCAGCAGCCTTCGCACGCGCTGCTGTATGCCGTTGCATGCCCGCTCGCCGCCAGCCTGCGGCCTGCCTAGTTGAATACACAGACTTATCAGGCAAGGGCATTTTGGTCTATGCACATGGGTGAAAAATGATCCAAGCTAACAGAACCAACGGCAGTGTCATGGAGGGCACGAAAAATTCCGATCGAGTGTCAAATAAGGAACATTAAATTTTGGGGTGTCAAATAGGGAATTGGTCTATCTTTCGGTGTCAAATAGGGAATTTTCTCATATTACAAATGGGTCCTTGGACTCCTGATCCAGGCCTCTTTTACATACAAAGGAGGTTCCTAGCCTATGGTGCACCCCCAACAATGTTGTTGGTTACTTCTGTATAATGTTACCAGGTGTTTACATTCCTGTTGCATAATATTTCATATCAATGTCATTGCATGCTTCATGCTTTCCTACATTTGCTTACTTCGAGGCAGTAAAATCTACCGGCTTTACGTTCTCTGAACCTTTTGTTTCTGTTTTGTTATGCTTATGCAGATAGCATAATGTCTTTTGAAGACAAAGCAATTGCTAGTCGTGTCACTTCACCCTCACCAAAATCCATGGTCTCAGACTCAGATCCCAGCAGGATGATTATGGTTAGTTCAAATGGGGACCATTCTCAAACAAATGGGCAGGCAAATACTGTCCTTGGTCCAGTGGCTATCTTTTGGGACATTGAGAACTGCCCTGTTCCAAGTGATGTACGGCCAGAAGACGTTGCTGGCAATGTCCGAATGGCTTTACGCATGCATCCTGTTGTTAAGGGTGCTGTGACTATGCTCTCTGCATATGGAGATTTCAATGCCTTCCCAAGGAGACTCAGGGAGGGATGCCAGAGGACTGGAGTCAAACTAGTTGATGTTCCTAATGGACGGAAAGATGCTGCTGATAAGGCTATACTGGTTGATATGTTCCTCTTTGCACTTGACAATCACCCACCATCATCCATTATGCTCATATCTGGTGATGTCGACTTTGCCCCTGCATTGCATATACTTGGCCAGCGCGGATACACTATTGTCCTTGCTATTCCATCTTCGGTTACCGTCTCATCAGCTTTGAGCAGTGCTGGGAGTTTCGTGTGGGACTGGCCTAGTCTTGCCCGTGGTGAAGGTATTGTGGCCCCTAGGTCTTTAGGGCGCCGTCTGGCAGATCCTCCATGCTATGTCAACAGTGGGAATGTGGGGCACTTCCCTGACAATCAGAATGAAGAAGAGGCCATTGTATATACTGGAACTTCGAGGAATGAATATGGTGGCGGACCAACCATCAATCAGATGTATTGCTATAACACTTTCCAGACAACTAGAGAACCAAGCAAAGCTTTTTATACTGTTACAGATGGTAACTGTGGTACATCATCAAGGGCTCATAATTTATCATGCAGTCTGAGTGAAAGTCCTGAGACAGACCAAGGTATGACAGATGAAAGGTCATGGTGGGTTCGTCCTGGTGATCTTCAAGGCTTGAAGGGTCAACTAATACGCTTGTTTGAATTATCTGGTGGATGTGTCCCACTTGTTCGTATTCCTTCAGAGTATCTAAAACTCTTTGGAAGGCACCTCTATGTATCAGAATATGGAGCTGTTAAACTTGTTCAGCTTTTCGAGAAGCTGGCTGATTCTTTTGTTGTCATAGGGAAGGGTCACAGGAAGATGATTTGCCTCCGTAATTCTGGTGATAGGAACCTAAAGAATTGTCCAAGTACGCCAATCATTTTGAAGAAGGAAAAGAGAGGAAGTTGTGCTCTTGAAGAAAGCACTATTGGAGCATGTCAGCAGTTGGGCAGCTCATCAGATGATTTGTCAGAGGATGAACGAAATATCAACCCGGATATAGATGGAGCATATCTGTTTGATGACCATCTAGACAGTTTCAGAAGGGAGATTCAGGAGCTTCTTGTTTGCTACTCTTGCCCTGTTCCGCTTGGTAATTTCGAGAACCTATATGAGCAACGGTACAAGAAGACCATTGACTATGAGAGCTTTGGAGTTGCTGGTCTGGAGGAGCTAGTTGAGAAGTTTAAAGATGTTGTGGGTTTGCACGAGGACCATGCCAGCGAAAGCAAGTTCCTTATTGCAAACTAAGCCACTGGTTAGGATCTCTGTTGTCTTGATGTTGTAGTTCAGCTCCTTCAGTACTTTAGGTTGAATTTCCTTGGCGTGTTTCAAACACGGGGCCGGCATCTACTTTTTTATCATGTCGGTACGATAAGTGTGGGTGGCATAGCAAGTATAGCTTCCTGTTCATGTAATCTGTGCATACAGAGAGTTGCTTTTTCTGTGCAAAAGGAGGCTTATGAAACAACATAACCATTTCTTAGTTATATGGCAAATACATCTAATTGCAGTTTAGTCAAGGTGTGCTTCCATGTTGCTTCAGAGATTATAAACCGATGCTATGAATGCTGCCTTTGTTAAAATGGCCAAAATACTGCATTCTTAGGATCATCACCATCATTTTGGTGTTACTGTGATACTGTCGCCTACTAGGAGTTTCTTTACACCCCTTGGGCTCCATTTTTTTTCTTCTGTGAGTCGTTATTCTGGATCATTGGCTTGAAATTCTCTGTAGACTTCATTCTATGGAACTCTAATTTCAGCAGAAGTTGTTCAATTACTCTGCAAAAAGATCCAAATCCCTCCAAATGTGGTTCAGGTGGAGGTATCCTTATATGTGATCAATGGAGATGTCCTTAGTTCAGATGTGGTGGATACATGTTAGTGTGAGGTGATGGATATGTGAGGTGATGGATACATGTTAGTGTAACTGCGTGCTTCTGAGCGCATGGTTTCTCCATTTTGGTTGCTGCATCGCCTAAATCATCAGTAGCTACAAGGCAACAATGGTTGTAGCCTCAGGTGTAAGAAGAAACTATCCAGTGTCCACTTAAAGGCAGAACAGCTTTGTCAAGGTCACACCGGGAGATGGAATGTTATTGTAGGTGCATGGAGGTTTGATTCGGACTGTTCTGTATGGATCATATAAGGGTGACGTGCGCATAGGAGAGCTTTGGGAATTTCGGCACGCGCTATTTTCACTTTGTTTCTGCTATTTGAATTTGGGTTGCTGAGGAACATACTACGCAGGTATGCAGCTGCTTGTTTCTTGGAGCCTATCTATGAACGTATAGTATCGAAATGTTGGTCTGATAATTTTAAATGGCCTGCAAGGCAAAACCGCAAGAAACGGCTGTGACAGTACTTGTAAATGTTGAGGCAAGTGTCTTGCCTGCATGACGGCCTGGAAAGTAGCTGGATGCCTGGATCATACTATGATACTAAACAAGGATGCAATGGCATGCTTACGATAGTTGCCTTGAGCATGAGTTCAGTGAAATTCAAGCATAATTCGATATTCCATTGTCTGCTTTTTTCCATCAAATAGAAAAGTAATGTCTTCTCAGAACTAGACAAATATCCAGATAATCTGATGCGATGCGATTAGAGTCTAATGATGACGAGACACTGAGAAATACGAAGAGCAGCTAGCGGTAGAAGGGTACCCCCTCCATTAAAAAAATCATTCTAGGATTCAAAAATTGTCCTACAAAATATAGTTCAATATCTTATTTTTTTTCATATAAAACCATTTCTCGGCGCCATTTTTAGATAGTGTTACAGGACAACACTCCGGTGGTGGGATAGAACAGTGGGGTGGTTCAAATTTCTTCAGGTCTACGCATGTTATCTTGATATTACATACGTCGCGTATGATGGAATGTCATATACGGCATTTGTTGTAAAAATTTACAATATTTGTAAGTTTCTTGGTGTGTGGTGGTAAAAGTTTGAACGTGGTACTAGAAGCGGTGGCGATGTGAATGGGATAATACTCCACAAGAGTTTGTTTTTAACTTTTTTTTAATCAAGGTTGGCACATTCATTAACATAAGCATTTAGACATTACAAGTTTACAACATCCTAGATACAACTAGAATTACACTGAAAGATTAAGAAAGCAAAACACTCACTCCCTCTAACCAGCAAATGAGCCACCTCATTAACACTGCGGCTTACATGAACATACGAAAAAGAAACAAAGTTGGTCGCTAAGTTTTTGATATCAGCAATGATAGGATGCCGTGGAAGAGCGATCTTTATTGGGAGCATTTATTTTTTTGCACCAGTGATAAGCAATCAGATTTTAAGATCACTTTGTGCAAGCTCTTATTCCAAAAAAAAAAACTTTGTGCAAGCTTCATCGAGTGCGAGAAAAAACTAAAAATGGTAAAAAGAAATGTGACTAGCCCCAAATGCCGTCCGGCCCGCCGTCCCCTCTCCGGCTCTCCCTCTCGCGCGCGGCGACAGCCGACAGGGGGGCCTGCGGCCTGCCCAATGCCCGAAACGGCCTCCGGGCCCGTTCTGCTTCCCCGCAAATCCGCAATCGCTCGTCGCCTCGCCGCCGAGGCCGGGCACTCCGGCGCAGTGTATGTGTATCTCCCGCCGCTGGCACTCCTCTTTCGATCGGCACCATCGCCGGCATCGGTATATCGAGGATGAGCCGGGGGTTCGTTCGTCGTCCCGCTGATCCCGGGGGAAGGCCCGAAGGGGCGCGCGGGCGGGCTCCCGGAAGTGAACGGGACGACGTCTCCCTTCTCCCCCCTCGGCGGCGACAGGGGGCGAACTGGATTTTTCTATCGGTGAGGTGATATGGTTTTTTAGGTTATAATGTGGTTTCTGTTAAAAATTCATCAGGAACCTTTTGTGATAAAAATGGAATATACTGAGTTGGTAAATCCTGGTGCTGTTTGAATCAACATATATCCTTTGAATCCGTATGGCTCGGGATGAAAAATAGGCTATTTTTTCATTCAATTCCTCCCAGTACATATGGATTCAAAAGGGATTCTTTGGTCCCCAAACGAGGCCTAAGGGAACTTCTAAAGGATGCACATAAAGCTTTGGTGGTTGCAGGTTTGGCTCTGGGATGAGTTGTAGGTGAATCAATGGCCCCATTAAGCGTGGCAGCAGAAATGCGTGGGGCTTGTGCACCTGTGACGGGTGTTAAGGTTTGTTTCTATCTTTGAATGGTAAAGATTTCATTCTGCCTTTGTTTTAGCTTAACATATAGCACTTTTAGTAGAGCTCGTCTGGTAGTGATTTTTTTTGTGAGACATGACATTTGAGGGGAAATTTTATGACTATGACAGTAGTAAATAACAACGACAACAGTGTTGACGTAATGACAGAGGCCAACAACAATGATGATGGTAGCTACGATGATGGTCCGATTTAAAAACTAAAGATGGGTGGAAACTGCAAAAACGATTTAAAAGGTAAAGATGGGTGAAAACCGCAAAAACCACCGTAGAGCTACTGATTCCAAAGTCTCGCGCTTGACCAAGAAAGAATGCAAGGCAACAAAGACAATAATGGGGTAGACCATGGCAGTAAAGTGTGGTATCAAATCCTGAATAAGTAGCACCACAAGTACAAGGTTCTCAAAAATTTCAAATCTGTCAAAAAGAATCCTTACTCGAAATTATTCCCAAAAATTGACTTGGAGGAGACAAATCCTAAACTGTTAGTATGGAAGGGGTGACCAACGATTTCTAATAATGCATTTTTGATGATTTGTCCACACATCTTAGCTTAGAGGTTGGAATACAAATCGGCAAAACTCTTAGGAGTACCAATGATGTGACATATACCTAGACGACATAAGAACGCTTCAACAGACAGGAGGTTGAATACATCCTACTAAGAACGGATAATTTCTAGATTCATGAGCTCATCCAATTTGCCTAATCAAAGCTTCCAGTTTTGACATGGTTATTGTTGAAAGACTCTTCATACCATTTGTCACGAGTACTCAGCAAACACATGTCGCTTAACCTTTAGGATGCAATTGGGCATGCCTCCATGTAGCCTGCAGGTCGCCGCAACGACTGCCAGCATAATTTATTCAACATGCAAGAGCCTCGCCTCTTCTGTTTGCATCTTTGTCTTGCACGGCCTTGCAGGATCAAGCTAGCAAGTGCGCAGGAGCATGCAAACGCAACACATCGAAGAAAGGAAGACAAGAATTGTTGCATCGCGAGCTTATGCGTTGTTGGTGTTTCGTGCAACATCATGAAGAGTGGAGATGGGAGAGGTCTCTCCTCCTCGTGCGAGGAGAGACGAGAGGTGGAGGAGCCGTCAAGCATCTGTGGCACGCTTGTCAGAACAGAGAAGACAGAGAGAGGGGAGGCGAAGTAGGTGAAGTAGCACCAGCAGCGATGGTGGTGGCTTCTCGGAGGCAACCGTGCAACACGATGCATGGCTCCCTGCCGCACGATGCCGATGCGACTGCAACAAGTGCGCGGGGGGCTGACAGGTGTGGTAGGATGGATGCGGCAGTTGCAGACTGTCCTGCTAAGCCTGCAAGGCTGTGCAGGCAGGAACACGTGTTTAGATTAAGCAAAAGCGTCCTCTTTTCACGAAAAGTTATCCACCTAGAGAACTGTGTCAGTTCATTTCTATCTCTATGCACGCTTAGAAACAGTACTTTTTCGTACTTTCCACTCCTTTTCCACAATCTAAACACACCCTAAAGCCCATTCCGCAAATGCAAGAGCCTGCAACCCTCGACGTTGATTTGCAGGACAGACCTAGCAGGTTACAGGTCAACCTGTGCCTGCTTTCATCCTTAACTAACCTAATTGGGCATGCAAGCTAGACTAGCTAGCTTTAGCGGCCACTCTACTCAAACAAGGAGCGTAGGAAACTTTAGTCTAAGCATAGCACACACATTGAAAGAATTGTCTGTAGAACCATGGTTTGTGGTGTGCTTTATCAACAACAGAGCCTTGGAATGATGGCAACAAAAAGTGCTCAAAATGTCCATGGAGGCACATGTAGCTCTTATGTTCCGTTACACTTTCTAATTCGACAAGTGTTCCATCGAGGATTGAGGGACAATCATGGAAGTATTGCTTGCAATGATTAAGGGACAATAGTTGGTCCCGTTTGCTGTTGTACTCGGATATATCTAGCTTATGCATGTGGCGACCAGTGTAGTTGTGATCATCAACCAAGTTATATTCATCGCAGTGGTGATGTAGTTAGCCTGTGCCATAGCCACCAAACCAAGTGTCTTCAAGCTAGTTGATGGTAAGGTGGTGGTGAACACACTACTGTGGAGTGTGGATCGATATCATGAGGTGAACCTTCATGAGCTTGACACAATCAAGTTTTCTAGAGAGTAGCGTTCATGATTGATGTTAATGTCATTATCATCGTTAGCTTAATTGCTCACCACATTTGCAACTAGGGGTGCCTCGTTTTTCTCAAAATTTGGTTATAAAAATTAGGAACCGATTTGTTACTTGAAAATATCAAGACCGAGAAAGTTTGGTCTTGGGTTGTTTGGTTCGTTTCGGTAGAGTTAGCACAATAAGAAAACAATGTTAAATCACTAATTTAGTGGCATACTGAATATGAATCAGCATGGATGAAGCAATAGAATAGATCAAGCATAAATCATGTGGATCAAGCACAACAACAACAATAACAACATAGCCTTTTGTCCCAAGCAAGTTGGGGTAGGCTAGAGATGAAACCCAAAAGAAACAAGGATAAGAAAGACATAAAACGGCACAAGACCAAAGATAAGGTTAGGGGTAAACAAGAGAAGAAACAAAAGATCACGGTTCAGGCACGTTAATTGCTAGTCTCCAAGCGCATCTATCTATAGCTATTCCTTGGAGATATTCCACTCTCTAAGATCCCTCTTGACCGACTCGTCCCAAGTCAGTTTAGGTCGACCTCTACCTCTCTTTACATTATCTACCCTTTCTAGAACCCCACTATGCACTGGCGCCTCAGGAGGCCTCCGTTGGACATGTCCAAACCATCTCAACCGATGTTGCGTCAGTTTCTCCTCGATTGGTGCTACGCCGACCCTATCCCGAATAACTTCGTTCCGTACTCTATCCCTTCTTGTGTGCCCACAAGACCAGCGTAACATACGCATCTCTGCTACACTCAATTGTTGGACATGTCGCCTTTTTGTAGGCCAACATTCCGCACCGTATAGCATCGCCGGGCGAATCGCCGTCCTATAGAACTTACCTTTTAGCTTTTGTGGTCAACTCAAATCAAAACAGATTGGTTGCATTGTGGTCATGTAACTTGGAGGAGCTCTTATGATCCATCTAGCTCGCACGAAGCTTTCCTCATGACCTCACCAAAGGTTTCCCTGTCGTGCCATGGAGTAGCTTCGCGAGTTGAGCAACCTGCTCGTTGCCCATGATGCTTCGGGAGGACTTGTACCAAGAGCACGCATCGTCGCGCTTGGCGCTGCTTGGGGAGGTAGCGGAGCAAGTGCTAGTGCCGCTTGGGATGGGGAAGCAATAGGCTCGCAAATAGGAAGGGAAGAGAGTGGCATGGGAGTGGAGCTTCAAGTGGTGGAAGTTAAATGGATTTGGGGTTAGAATATAGCTAGGGTTTTGCTCGTGCTGGAGTTGTGTTGGGCTGCATGCATTCGGTTATTTGGTTAACCAAGGGTAAATACCGAGTTAACCAAGTTTAATTTGGAAGTTAAATGGATTTGGGGTTAGAATATAGCTAGGGTTTTGCTCGTGCTGGAATTGTGTTGGGCTGCATGCATTCGGTTATTTGGTTAACCAAGGGTAAATACCGAGTTAACCAAGTTTAATTTGGTTAGTTACTTCTTGAAACTGAATTTTTGGTGATTGTTTTGTTTTCCACTTTTGATTTTGCTCTGAGGAGGAAGGCTAGAGGAAGGCTTAGATCTGATACCAAATGGAATGATCTATAGCGAAAGATTGGAGGCACAAGAATTGACAGAAAGACATTGATTAATACCGAATTATTGTTCAAATAGGTTTGGAAAATTATTGGATTATGTATTCAAGTCGAGTAAAGTATGTAATGCATGAATCACAAGGATTACTCCAATCTATAGCTAAAATGAAAAGAAAGATGGAAAAATAAACTTGGGCCTTGTGCCTCGTGTTGTTGGGCTGCATTTGGCTATAAGCACCGCTATGGCTAATATCAGATGGAAGATATAGGAGCGCCCTCTTTCTTCCATCCCATCTTTCTTTCCCTTTCCTCACTCGCCCTCCCTCCCTTCCCTCCTCTCTCCCTCCGTCTCTCCCACCCTCCCTTCTCCCTCTCGCTCGCACCCTATATCCCTCGCGCCCTACTCATCGCCATCTGGGAATTTCCAAAATCAAGGTAAACCTTCACTACATCTTTTGTTATGCCTGTGTAGGTTCGCATGCAATCGTTCACTCAGTACTTTCCGGATCTGCTTGTTTGATTGTTTGATTTCCATTAAAAGATTCATTTTAGTACTTTCTCTTTCTAGTTCTATGGGCATGGAACCACGAGAGGGGATTGGAGGGAGAGGGAAATGGAGGGAAAAGAGGTGGTGGCTGAACTAGGGCTGATACCCTAGGAAGGAAGGGGAAGGGGAATGGGAGGAGGTAGCGGGGGATAGAGTATTTCGTTCCTGGTATCTGATACAAGTAATCGAGGTAGAATTCAAGAGGAACTATATAGGGAATACTATGGATTAGGGGGTACAGGAATTAATGTAGTAATCAGGAGAAAGAATTAGACCTGTTATGATCTGTTTGATGGGCTGATGTTGTAGTTGTTGCTGCTTGTTCCCCTTTTTTATGCTTCTACTTCCCAAGTGCTAGCCCCACGTCATGCATAGTAGACTGGCTAATACACGATAGAGAGGCATGTGAGAGATAGAGCTAGAGATAGGGGTGCATGATAGAGAGGGAGGGAGGGAGAGTAAAATACCGATCAACTCAATGGAAAAGTAAACCTATGCGTGGACCAGTGTAGTTGGGCCATGGGCTAGATTTGAGCTCATAACAGTTACCCCCAATTTGCAAGCAGCTTGCCCTGAAGATGGCCCATACAAAATGAATGGGCCGAACTCCTGGGTCCCATAAGATTGTCATCAATTTGATTAGTTGTTAATTTGATCCTCTTGTAGATCATGCATGCCAAAGTTTCGGTATCCTTTCCTAATGATGTTCTGCACATGTGCTTCTTGGAAATAGTTTCTTGTCCCAAATGTATTACCAGGAATATCGTGCTCCATATGTAACCATGGAAATGGTTGACAGGCATTGAAGAGAAGCAGTGGACACTCTAAAAGAATGAACTAATTGGTGGCCAAAGAATTGTTTCCCTGGGATAATACCCTTCATGAATTCATCTAGTGTCTGTTGGGACCGTGTTGGTAAAGAATATAATTAACTTTGCGGTTGATGTGGCTTGACAAGGCCATCCCTAGAATTCCAGTTATGCAGGCGATTAAATTAGAGACACCATCATCATCAGTATAAATCCATGCAGCAGATATGTAGCATATGTTTAATGCATCCTTTACAGTTAGCCATAACCTACAAGTTTTGATTTTCCTATTTGTGAAATTATCCTTTGTTAAGCCTGTGAACACTACATTCATATTTCATGATCATTGCAGAGAACTTCAGAAGAATATTTTTGATGAGCACGGGAGGACATGTACATGAAACTAGTTAACATCTTGTATTTCATCAGAACATCTGAAGAAAGGTTCAAATGGATAGATATGTTTGCAAAGAGTGGCCCAGGTCTGATGCAATTGAAGGATCTCCAGAAAGTCCTTGGAACCAGTCCCACAGGTATAGTTGAACAAAATAAAATTGCTCTCTTTAACCATGCAAGCGTTAGCACTGGAATTTTGGATCTTGTGTTCATGAATTTACTTGTACAATTAAACCAAATCCAAAATTGTATGTGTGCATTCATAGATGGGCATTCATGTTTTCCATTGGCAAGTCCAAGTTCCATTACTAATTTCTTAGTGGCTCAAGCTAATGACCAAACCTGACCCATACTTATGAGCCATTGTTCCATCCCAATACCCAAGATCCTACTAACTTCTGTGTCTGGCTTCCTGGGACCGTTCAGTAACAATCCTTACTTTGAGCTTCCTGGTTTCCAAATCCTTGTTGTGCTTATATACCCAATGAACATCATCTGCTTTCTCCACCAATAAATTTACCATACTGTTCCCCTGCTCTTCTCCAAGATATGCATGTTTTTCTTGTTAAACCAGTCTTCCTCTTCATCTTGAAAAAGAAATAAGAAATCTTTTTCGACAAATAATTATTTGATGAAAATAATATAGGCATATTGAGAGGCCTCTACCTGCCTTTTCATTTCGAAGGGATCCTACTTTCCCCTCAAGCCTAATCTGAGAAGACATTTTAGGCAGGCCATGTCTACATGTCTCTTTTCCTTAATCCTGTTAGGGTTGACTTTCCTGTCTACTCAATCCTAGCATCGAGAGCACCCGAGAAGCAAGCCTCTATCATGTTGCATGCCTAGTAAAATGGATTGCCTAAATCTGATTGCAAATTCTTTTCGTGAGCACTCCAACAGATTGAACAGGGATGCAATGAGATTCAATCCGACTACTCGCTAAAGAACGTCTGAAATAATATGTCCTATCGTGCCAAAAGTTAGCATCATAAGCATTGCGGCAGGTGCCAGGTGACACCATCCTGTCTAGCTTGGTTACCTAGCTGGCTAGCCCTGCATAATCGATGATTAGGTTGAGGCACTAGTCTGCTACGATAAAAAAGTGGGAAGGCATAGGCAAATTGCTTTTTCTTCAGATCTGCTACTAGGATGGCCTATTCAGGATACTCATACATAAAAAACTAGGTAACATTTTATCAGTGACCTGATAACCAAGACTCCATCAGCTGAGATTCCTGTTGTATGAGTGCAAATTTAAACATTCAAGTGTTATGCATGGTTGTGTGCTTGTATTTAACTACACTGCCTGATTTGCGTGCACACACTCTTATTTGACGAAAACATGGCACAACTCATGGCATACAGGAATTAAGAGCTACAAACAAGTACCAAATTTCATCCTTGATTATGTTTTTATGTTTGCACTATGGAGAGCCTATTATTTTGGACAATGTATCTATTTTAGAGATCCTCATAGCTTTTACAGTGATCCAAAGGAAATAGAACATTCAATTGAGAAGTGTTTCATTTACAGGGATGCCTTTCGCTTAAGAAGCAGAAGTCCTGAGAGGAGATGGAGAGGCATGACATCTGGAGATCTTGATTTTGCAGCTGATAGATGGGTAAGAGGTGCAGTACCCATACCACAAAGAGATTACCACTTTACTTTGCAAGGACGTGATTTTGGGGAAGGAATATTGAACGGGGGTGCCAGCTGGCCATATTCTCATGTTTATTCTGCTTCTAATGGTGTGCATGTTGATGAAATCAGAGAATGCTTTGGTGCTAGAGGTCGTCTGGATTCATCCAATGGTAGAAGGGGGAAACAAGGAAAGACAAAAAAAATTCCATGTAAATTCTATGCACAAGGTCACTGTCGTCATGGTTCAAATTGCAGATATCTCCATGACAGTGCTCTGGAAACTAAAATGAAACTTCGTGTACCTATTGGTATTTCTGTGAATACAAATGGTCATAGCTGGCATCCTCATCACAATGCTTCCAATAATCAGATGGAACCAACCACACCTGTTGCTGTACATACAAGTACTCATGTTTTATCTGGTTATGACATGGGGAACCTAAAGTCTGAGGGTATATTCGGAACAGATACAAGTGCTCATGGTTTGCAGTTAAATTCTGCTCAAAGAAGTCAAAACATCGTGCTTCCTTCAGAAGATTTTGGTTCACAACTGCCACTGCTCTTTATTCCTAGCCGAACAAGTGAAAATGGCATCAACAATGACAAGGGCCAGAGTTCACATGTTTTGGGTGTACAAAATGGGATGCATGCTGCTAATGTTGCTACTGGGAACAACCAAATGCGTCAAAATAACTTTTTGGTGCATCCAAAACGGCTAGGTGAGTTTTTTGTTCCTCAGGCAGGTGTCAACGTTCCGGCTCTTAGCATGCAGGGCCAGTCATCTTCTCAAACCTTGCAAGAGGCATCTGTTGCGCCATACTCATCTGCTGATAGGGTTGCAGCTTCGATTTATCATGATGCAGTAGCAAGTGAAAAAAACCATATTATCGATCCATATCCACTACCGTTAGATGGAAAGGCTCTTTTCACTGCTGCTCCTGTTGGAAAGCAATTTTCCCAGCGTAATCGGGATCCAAGGTTGCTGACAAATTCATCTGCTGTGCGGCCTGTGCCTCCATCTGTTCCACCCATTCAGCAAGAAGCAACAGCAATCTCTATCCCATCTGGTGCACCTCCATCAGTTCCACCCATTCAGCAAGAAGCAACAGCAATCTCTGTCCCATCTGCTGCATCTCCATCCGTTCCACCCATTCAGCAAGAAACGATAAACATGGATGATAATAACCACCCTATAGATTTATCCCACTCAGTTGAAGTGACTGGTCAAGCTGCAGTGCCGAGGAGGTTTAAAATTGCATTAACCAAATTTGTGAAGAAACAGCTTACAAAAACATGGGACAGTGGTGACTTGACAAAAGAGCTCTATAAAGTCATTGTGCAGAAGGTTGTTGAGAAGGTTGTGATCTCAAGAAAAAGCATTCCCGACACAAGTCAAATGAATAGAGAGTACTTGCGTCGTTTCAAGGGGAAAATCAACAAACTTCTAAAGGTCCCCCCTGATCCTCCCTACTTCATTTCTCTTTTCTCCTAACGTTACCGACAAAGTCACTAACCTAAATTTTACAAAATTTGCTGTGCTTACACTGGACTCTGTTGCATGCAGGAGTACTTGGAGATGCACGATGTGAGATTTCTTCAGTGACATGGAGATGTGTGCGTGTGTTCTTCCTGGGTCAAAAATATTGAACAGCTGAAGTATATGACACCGTTCTTTAGTGATGACTGTGCTAATGTCCCTTGGGGCCGAAGTATAGGATGTTGTAACTTGGGCGCTTGACTTAGATTTGAACCAGACTTGAGTCTGATGTATTTGTCCTTCTCTGAGTCGAAGAGATTTAGTGCGCCTGACTGCTTGTTTATTGTTGTTGCCAGACAGCTGATGTAATGCTGCCATTAGCAGTGATAGCAGGTGCCGGCATGTAATGTTAACTTGGTGTATCTTTTGCAGACTATGCCCTGTTGGAACATTGGGCTTTTTTTTTTTTTTGGTTAGATTATGCAAGTACTGCATGGTCTTTATGAGCAGAAACAATGTTTTGGTACAATGGTTATAAGTTCTATGGGTGTTTTATTTTCCTTCTGGTGCCTCGTTGCTGTGTGAATGAGCAAAAAACAAAGAATGTTCATAATTCGTGCAAGTCTATTGGTAAAGGTTGCAAGGTGGTTAGTGTTTACAGCTCTTTGTCAATGAGATGTCCTTTGGTTCGGCTTAAGGCAAGGCAAGGTGAAAGCACCTCTTGCTCTTTGGCTGAGCAGTCTATAACTTAGCTTCTCGCTTTTTTCCTTTGAGTTTAAAACTTAGTAATTCCTTGGTTGGACGTTGGATGAGAGAAAAAAGGAATATTTTTTAAGAGACATTTTCACGCGGGTTACCCTTGCCTGTTCAAATTAGGTTAAACCAAATGAGCCATTGCTTAGAAATTCAATGTCTAAGAAAAGCACATCCTCCAATCTCCATGCCGTTCAAATGGCATTATCCATTATATAATCTCTTTCAAAAATATATGCATCTAGATAAAAGTTATATCTAGATTGATATCATCTATAAATCTAAAAAAGCCAAAACGACCTATAATTTGAGGAAATAATAAACAATTTTTAAATATAGTTACGCTCCGTTGGAAGACACACCTGCTTGTAGGCAAGTTTTTGTGTGTTTAAAGGAAGTTCAAGCTAGTACCGTTCGGTTCTGAACGATAGAACATACCATAGCCGCAAGTTGAAAATTACATTATGTAGTAACCTATTGTCGTGGATTCTATGACTTGCCCGAAAAATAATGTAGCATGATACACGAATACGTTACAATGCAAAATAATATATTTCCTATTTTTATTAAAGTGCTTAAAGTTATTTTACTTTTCACCCAAACTCACTTTTTAAAATTCATTTTGGTGACTTGTCGGAAGCCCACAAGAAAACAAAATGAAAATAAAAGGAAATCAGTTCAAGATAAAACAAAACAAAAGGCGAGGGTTTCTCCTCATACGTCGCTACCAGCGCGGGAATCTGATAGAGATAAAACAAAACACGAAACCCTTTTGATTAAAAAAAAAAGAAAAAATATACTGTATCTAGAAAGAATCCTTCGGGCATGTTTCGCGAAATTTTTTTCGAACATGTACCCTCACATGCATGGTATATTAAATATAGTCGAAAAAAATAACCCATTATATGGATGGAGTGTAGTTCGCGAGACGAATCTAATGAGCCTAGTTAGGTCGTGATTAGACAATAAATTGCTACAGTAAACATGTGCTAATGACGGATTAATTAGACTCATTAGGTTCGTCTTGCGATTTACTGACAGAATCTGTAATTAGTTTTATAATTAGTCTATATTTAATATTTCAAATGTGTGCCCGACGTACTCGAAAAAAATTTCGCGACACGGCCTTCGATACCCGCGCTCACACAGCCGCCGGAATCGGCGGGTGCCCAAAAGCGAGCGGCGCACGAGCGGCCGCGACACCCCCACCCGCGTCGCGTTATATAAAGCCGGGAACCCGCGGCGCCGCGGCCCAGCCCATCCGGCCCATTCACACCCGTCACTCCTTTTTCCCCTTCCGCGCCGCAGCGCCGCCATCCGCGGCGGCATTCCCCCGAACACCTCGCGCGCGCGCATGGCCGCCGCCATGGCCCCGCACCACCTCTCCCACCCCGCCGCCGCCGCGGCCGCTGCATCCGGCGCCGTCTCCGGTTCTCTCACCAGGCACGGCGCCTTCTCGTCCTCCTTCTGCTCCCCTCTCCGCCTCCCGCTCCGCCGCGCCGCCGCCGCCGCCACCCGGCCAGCGCGCCTCTCCTCTTTATCCGCCGCCGCGGCTGTCTCCACCGCAACCCCCACCGCGGCGGCCGCGATGGACCCCGTGGCGGCTTGGGGCCTGACCTCGCTCGCCGAGGCCGACCCGGAGGTGTACGACCTCATCGAGCGCGAGAAGCGGCGGCAGCGCTCGGGCATCGAGCTCATCGCCTCCGAGAACTTCACCTCGCTCGCCGTCATGGAGGCTCTGGGCTCCCCGCTCACCAACAAGTACTCGGAGGGCATGCCGGGGGCGCGCTACTACGGCGGCAACGAGATCATCGACGAGGTCGAGGAGCTCTGCCGCGCCCGCGCGCTCGCCGCGTTCCACCTCGACCCGGCCAGCTGGGGCGTCAACGTCCAGCCCTACTCGGGGTCGCCGGCCAACTTCGCCGCCTACACGGGGCTGCTCCAGCCCCACGAGAGGATCATGGGGCTCGACCTGCCGTCGGGCGGCCATCTCACCCACGGCTACTACACGGCGGGGGGCAAGAAGATCTCCGCCACCTCCATCTACTTCGAGAGCCTGCCGTATAAGGTGAGCTCAGACACCGGGTATGTCGACTATGACAGGCTGGAGGAGAAGGCCATGGATTTCCGCCCCAAGCTCATTATCTGCGGCGGGAGCGCCTACCCGCGGGAGTGGGATTACGCCAAGCTCAGGGCTATTGCCGACAAGTGCGGCGCCATGTTGCTCTGCGACATGGCTCATATCAGTGGCCTCGTCGCCGCACAGGTACCAACTTGTCCATTTCACTAGGCATTTAAGTTATCGATTGCATTTGCTGCGCAACATATGTTTATCAATCTAAACGTTTAGTTCTGCTGTGATTACCTGGGTAATTGATACCAAGCTTGCGGTGGGTCACATAGCTTGTAGCCGTTCATACATATGACTTGTTCTAAATTGGGGAGGAACTCATCGGGCTTGCACCGTCAGCTGTCAATACTTGCCTTTAGCTAGTTAGTTGACGCAAAGTCTTAATTCTTATTTATGTTCTGTTCTGTATAGGGGGTGCCAAACTGACACCGTTTAGTTCAACTAATAGTACTATTTTTCCAAAATGTGCCACATTTTGAAAACCTAATTAATTGAATTAAAGAGGGTCAATGGTCATCTTAAGGGGTACCAATCGACACTCAACTCTGTATTTGGGTCAGTGTTACTTTCTGATTTGCTGGTTTCAAAGTTTCTTTCCCACTACAAGACATGGTTTGTTGGTTTATTTCCTGAAAAGTATATTGGGAGCTGCCAATTTCTTCCATGGGGTTTACATGAAAAGGTTTAGGAGCAAAGGTAACCTCAAGGGAGCAAATAGACTTGTCTGAAAGAAAAATTCTACAATCTGTTTAGGTGTGGTTGGCGGGCACAGGTTTTGCTAAATCTGTTGACAATTCTAAATTCCTATGAGCTCTGAATATCTCAAGAGTATTGATGTACATAAATATTTTGCAGTTATTGCACCTTACTAATCATTGGCATATAAACATACAAACAGATTAGCAAGTGCATGAACAAGAGACCATATTGATTCTTTTCATCAGGGGAATTTTGGAATGCAAAAATTTCAAAAGGATTTTTGCAATAATTTCACAGTTTCCATAGAATTGGTGCAGAACTTTTATATTCCATATTAATAATCCATTCACTGTTCTGTACCATAGTGATTCCTTTCATCAGGGGAATTTTGGAATGCAAAATTTCCAAAAGGAATTTTGCAAGAATTTCACAGCTTCCATAGAATAGCTGCAGAAATCTTATATCCCATATATTAATTAATCCCTTCACTGTTCTGTAGGAAGCTTCGAATCCTTTTGAGTACTCTGATGTGGTTACCACTACCACCCACAAAAGTCTTCGAGGGCCAAGGTCTGGTATGATCTTCTACAGGAAGGGCCCTAAGCCTCCGAAAAAAGGCCAGCCTGAGGGTGCTCTGTATGACTATGAGGACAAGATCAACTTTGCAGTATTCCCTTCGCTCCAGGGGGGTCCTCACAATCACCAGATTGGTGCGCTGGCTGTAGCCTTGAAGCAAGCCATGTCACCTGGATTCAAGGCCTATATCCAGCAGGTCAAGGCAAATGCAGTTGCCCTTGGAAACCATTTGATGAGTAAGGGCTACAAGTTGGTTACTGATGGAACAGAGAACCACCTTGTTCTCTGGGATCTCCGTCCTCTTGGTTTGACTGGTACGCACTGCATGATTTGTTGGCATCTTTTGGTGGCTTTCCCTTAGCAGGTTGTACAAACTTGTTCTAAGATTGTTTTATTGAAACTGTAGGTAATAAAGTTGAGCTGCTCTGTGACCTATCCAGTATTACACTGAACAAAAATGCTGTCTTCGGCGACAGCAGTGCATTATCACCTGGCGGCGTGCGCATTGGTTAGTATCTCTTTCTAGGCAACAGATTTACAGCATAACACTGCTTATCGTGTGGTGTGGTGCGGTGTGCATAAATATGGCACCACAGTTTTTGTGACCACATGTTTCAGAATTTGTTAGTGGTTATTGGGAAGGAAAGAGGTTATGAGTATGTGAGCTGTGAGATGGGCGAACACAAAAATTACAGGATTTTCATGTAGGCTATTTGCATCTGGTCCCATTCAATGATGTTTCCTGTTGTCATTAATAAAGGGCTTTTTAAGTCTGAATGAGTTTAATCCTAGTTAGGTATGGTCCAAACGGAACAATTTAGTTCATTTCTTCTTTTTCTGCTAGACCAATGAGTACTTTTAATCATAAAAAGTCTGAAACTTGTTACAATTTACTAGTAATGAAACTACATATTCTTTTTTTTCCAATTTATTATGAAGGGCCATAATATAGCAGTGAAAAGTCTAACCTTGCACATGGAAGGAATACTTATCATGTTTTAGTATCCCTCCAAAGGCTTAAAGTTTGTAATTTGTCACTTTTCAAGAAAACAGCTCATGCGATCACTATGGCTTATGAAGATGCTACAGTAAATGTGTTGGTTTTGCAATTTGGTTTACATTTTTATGTCAGCTTTTAATGTTTTCTTAATGTTCAGAATGTCTCTTGCATGTTAAACATCCAGCTGTTTAGGCAGTTCTGTATCTGCATCATTGAGCTATTAAACAAGAAAAAAAATTAACACGCTAAACTCCTATTGAAGCTTTTTGTAAAGAAAGATTTAGGGTACTACATCTATTTGACCATATCCAAAGCCATAATAGGAAATATTTCTCTTTCTAATTGTGGGCTTTTAAACTGTTATTTGTTGACATTCCAAGAGCTTAGCCGCAAGTTGATTATCTTTTTTTTTTCCCTGAACACTTGTTCCAGGTACACCTGCAATGACCTCGAGGGGTTTGGTTGAGAAGGACTTTGTGCAGATTGCCGAGTACCTTCACCAGGCTGTGACAATCTGCTTAAAGGTCCAGGAGGAGCATGGCAAGGTTCTCAGGGACTTCAAGAAGGGCTTGGTGAACAACCAGGACATCGAAGACCTAAGGGCAGAGGTTGAGAAATTTGCCACTTCCTTTGAGATGCCTGGCTTCAGGGTGTCGGACATGAAGTACAAGGATTAGATCACGGCATCGCTGCAAACCCTTTGGCATAACTAGAGCTAGTAACTGCTCTACCTAGCGCCCCGCGCCATTGTATTGGTGTGCTACTCGATCGGTCCATTTTGTTGGAACTGTTAAGTGTATGATTAGAGAATAATAATGCTGGAGAGCATGCATGGCAAGGGAGACAATCGCTCGCTCTGGTCATCCAAGAGTTCAGTGAAAGCTTCGCTTGTGTTAGTTGGTTTGACAGGCCTTGTGTTAAGAATTTTGGTGCAGGAGTAAAAGGACCAAGCTGAATCAAAGCAGTGGCTAAATATGGTTAATGATATTTTCGCCAGCTCTTTCTGTTCATAAATTTTGAATATATGTTTATTACTGTTTGTGCAAATCACAAATTATAGTTACCTCGTCGGAACCACTACCGTTCCAGGCGTTTCTTCTCCACCTCTCTAACCTTATTCGCTCGCCTGCATGCGTCCACCACTTCCGCCAACCCCATCGCCTTACAGACGGTGCTCCGCCGCCTCTCTACCGCCACCTTTTACTAATAAACTAATTTAAGCTTGCCAGCTCTCCTCTCGGCAATTGGAATTCTAAATAGCTCATTGGAGCTCGCCAGAGGTAGAGAAGAAGAAAAGGAGATGAGAAGATTAAAAGCTATATCCCTCCGGCCTCCTCTCTGAACTTGGAATACTAAAATCTCATTGGAGTTCACCAGATCTCTCATCAGGACCTGGTATCCTAAAAGCTCATTGGAGCTCTCGAGAGGTAGAGAAGACGGGAAAAATATGGGAGGATCAAAATTTAGGTGTGAGAACACATCAGGTGTAATATATAACATTTCAATAAAAAAAGAAAATTGGTTCTCCACCCGGAATAAAATTGGTTCTCCACCTCTTGACTAGTGGATTGATTCCTGGTCTCTTGTGTCCCTATCATGAGTAAATTGGTTCTCCACCCAGAATAAATCTCGATCTCTCATTGTAACTATCATAAAGTTTATACTATATTGATCTCAATCCAGGTGGAACTATTATACCAAAACCGAATGAGCCCTTATCCATGTAAACCAAGAACCAAAGATCCATTTTTAGGTTCTCATCATAAGTAAAATGACCTGTGACCAAGCACCCATCCAATTGGGATAGGGAGAGGTCCTTAATACTCACGCCCTTGTCATCAGAGAGGCTACCCCGGAGCTTTACTCGCCTCCACTCCTCCGTTGCCAGGTCGAACGAGGCTATGTCACCCACCTTGGCATTGGCATTGCACCAACTAGCCATGAAGTAGATGACTCCATCCATAACCGCCCTATAGAAAATGCCTAGAGCTATATGGTAGGGCGCGGCCCTTCCCCCACCTCGGCTCGCTGTTGCTGTTGTCTTCGAGCGTCGCGACATCGCACATCTGGTAGGAACGTTTGGTTGGGGTGATTGCTGACATACCCGTGGATGCGGAGCACCTTGTACTCTCCGGTGGAGGGCACCTGGCCCGAGCACCGAAACGGACAAGTACGGGCGACCCACGGTGTCGTGTGTGACGGCCTTGTCTTCGGGCAGCACGGCGGCGACGACGGTGACTAGGTTGAGCACAATAGCTTTCCCGGCGCCCCTCGAGGTGCAGATCAGGTTGGGATGTGGTTAGGTTATATGTAACACCCTAAATTTCAGCTTTTGCAATTATTAAAAATTTTTAGAATTTATTTGAGCTCGTTTAAGGTCTTAAGGATTTTCTAGAATTTTATTTAATTTATTTAAGTGTGGAAAATGTTTTCTTGATTTAATATTGAGTTTAGGATTGCATTGGTACATTCATGCCGTTGCATATTTATTTTGAGTTGTTTGAATTAAGTTTGGTTGAATTCAAATTTAGTTTGAATGTTGTTTTGGTTCAGTTTCAAAAAGTCTAGCTTTGCCCCTTGATCTTTGTTGGCACTCCTTAGCGTCACTTTTTAGCAACGCTCGAGAGCGCTTGATTATCGTGTAGCTTAGTAATATTATTCCGCAAGCGCACAGAATAGATCCATGTAGCATTTCACCTTGGAGTAAACCAATGTATCGTATTTATGTTTCCGCAGGAAGCATCATGGTTAAAGAAGATTGATCCTTAGTGTTAGGATTTCCCTTAGGCCTTTCAGAAGAAATCCCCGTCCTTCCAGAGGGGTCTTACGGCCCTAGTCGAGGCGAGAAAACCCGCGAGGTGGATCCGGACAGAGCTAAACTAAACTCTAAACTAAAGCTAAGCGAAAACTTTCGTCTCACTAAAGAGGCGGAGAAGGCGAATACTTAAACTCTGAAAGTAAAGAAGTAAATATATTAAATATACTCTAAAAGATACAAGAGCTTTACCAGAACTCCGAAGACTCCGGACTTCCGAGCAAAGCTCGACTCTACTCAATCTACTCCCAACTCTAATCCTAATTTAAGAAATGGAAAAGTGGAAGAGCTGCTTCAAGTGCTTCACTTGAGCTTGTTGTGTTGTGTGTCTTGGAGTGAACGGGGAGGGGGGGGGGGGGGGGGGGGGGCTTTCATAGCCTTCCAAGGTCGGTAGCCGGTGTAACTACCACGGTACTGACTTGAGTAACCACCACGCGAAGGACCATTGCATGAGAAGGAAGCACAGGGCTGGCCGGCCTAGGGGAGGCCGATCAGCCTCCACCTTGCACGTCTCGCGACCGCCTTTGCAGTGGACGTCTCTGATCTTCTCCTGAGGTCGGTAGTGGTTGGATCCGTGGCGGTTATGGCCGTTAGGGGCCGGCCGGCCAAAGGTAGGCCAGTCGGCCTGCCTCTGGCTCTTGTCGCCCCTCCGTTGCACCGACGTACTCCTTGGACGGTTGGATGATTGTCCAGCTTGGAGTTCACACGGATCATGCCCGAGATTTGTATGCATGTGGGCCCTTTGATCCATGGTGAGGCATGTTAAGCCTTTCAGTTCCTCTGATCGAACCGTCTTTGGATTCAGCGTGCACGGTCATGTTCTCTGGTTCAGCTGTGCTCTAAAGAAGTGGCTCGACCATCTGGGACATCCCCAGGCTGGCCGGCCTAGGCTAGGCCGATCAGCCAGGGTTTGTGCCCAATTTGGCCGCCTTTTCACTTGTTTTCACCTGCAAGCAGAACTCATCCAAAATTTATGGAATTCGTGAGAAATAAACATTTTATGCATAGAACTTGGTGTGGTCTTCTATTTATGACTGAAGAGTTGACGGTCACCAAGCGGTTCTAATGACCGTCAACAATCTTTTCATCTCGCTCACCTTTGCCCCATTGCTCTTTTCGCTCGCAGCGCTGCAGCAGCCGTTGCGGCCCGACTCGTCCCGTCCACGGCCCAGCCGGCCCAGCCAGCCCCGACCCCCATCCGGCTGCCACTGCAGTGTCGAAGGCGCCTTTGTGCGTTTTCACTTCCCCCTCGCGTTTGTGTTCGCGCTCGCCATTCTCGTACCGCTGGCGGGTGGGACCTGCTTGTCATCCCTGCCACCACGCCCGTCTCTAACCCGGACTCGAGTCTGAGCTCGAGTCTAGCACCGCGCCGCGCTTCGCGTGCCTTGGCCTGCACGTTGAGGCCACACTCGGCCTTTATAAGCCGCGCCGCCATTTCCTCACGCGCTCCTTTCCTCCAAACCCTAGCCCGAGCCGCCGGATATCGACTCAGGTGCTTCCGAGTCGGATGTTGACTCAGGAAATGTGTTCGAACTGAGTGAAATCTGAGGAGGAACGTATCTTCTCCTCACAACCCTTCCAATGCGTTCTGGATTGGGATCGAAGTTTGATGGTAAGTTGAAACCAGTCATGCACTACCCAGCAAAACACATCAAAAACAGACGAAGGTTGCAGTGGTAGGCTCACTAAGGTTAGTGGTGATAACTCTGCAAAGATTATCAGATTATTCAACAATTATCTTTAGACAATTGCTTCCCCGGCAACGGCACCAGAAATGCTTGTTGGCACTCCTTAGCGTTACTTTTTAGCAACGCTCGAGAGCACTCTGATTATCGTGTAGCTTAGTAGAATATTATTCCGCAAGCGCACAGAATAAATCCATGTAGCATTTCACCTTGGAGTAAACCAGGGTATCGTATTTATATTTCCACAGGGAAGCAGCATGGTTAAAGAAGATTGATTAATGAAACGATAAACCTTGTCAGAAATATCAAGCCGCTAATCTTAGGCAAAATACACCTGAGTGTAGGGATAATGGTCAAATGAATGACCCGATAAAAGGTCTAAAAGACCTGTGACACAGGACCCTCAAATCAATAGAAAAGGAAAGACGTTGGGAGAGAACGGTCTTGGGACACTTCTATTCAGAGAAAGCCGCTGTAACCTTAACCTAGACTCTAGCTTAGATACCGGGGCAGAGCTTGCTTCGACGGCTAGAACGGGAGAACCACAGAACAGGGGGAGAAATGGGGGGTATTCTCCGGGCTCAGCACTACAGTTATGAATACACCCGAACATGGTGGAGTACAAAGAACGGACAGGACTGTCACCACCTGCCGCCTACCACGACTATTCCGTGGGGTGCAACACACTTCCTAGCTAACACCAAGCCAGACACCACGTCTGTACCTGAGTGTTAGGATTTCCCCTTAGGCCTTTCAGAAGAAATCCCCGTCCTTCCAGAGGGGTCTTACGGCCCTAGTCGAGGCGAGAAAACCCGCGAGGTGGATCCGGACAGAGCTAAACTAAACTCTAAACTAAAGCTAAGCGAAAACTTTCGTCTCACTAAAGAGGCGGAGAAGGCGAATACTTAAACTCTGAAAGTAAAGAAGTAAATATATTAAATATACACTAAAAGATACAAGAGCTTTACCAGAACTCCGAAGACTCCGGACTTCCGAGCAAAGCTCGACTCTACTCAAACTTACTCCCAACTCTAATCCTAACCTAATAAATGGAAAAGTGGAAGAGCTCCTTCAAGTGCTTCACTTGAGCTTATTGTGTTGTGTGTCATGGAGTGAACGGGGGGGGAGGGGGGGGCTTTCATGCCCACCAAGGTCGGTAGCCGGCATAACTACCATGCTACCGACCTGAGTAACCGCCACACGAAGGCCCGTTGCGTGAGGAGGCAGCATAGGGCCGGCCGGCCAAGGGTGGCCGATCAGCCTCCACCTGGCGCCTCTCGCCACCGCCTTTGCAGTGGACATCTCTGATCTTCTCCCGAGGTCGGTAGTGGTTGGATCCATGGCGGTTATGGCCGTTAGGGGCCGGCCTGCCTCTAGCTCCTGTCGCCCCTCCGTTGCACAGAAGAGTTGACGGTCACCAAGCGGTTCTAATGACCATCAACAATCTTTTCATCTCGCTCAGCTTTGCCCCCTTGCCCTTTTCGCTCGCAGCCCTACAGCAGCCGTCGCGGCCCGACTCATCCCGTCCATGGCCCAGCCAGCTGCGGCCTGCGTCCGCCTGCCACTGCAGCGTCAAAGGCGCCTTTGTGCGTTCCCGCTTCCCCTTCGTGTTTGTGTTCGCGCTCGCCGTTCTTGTACCGCTGGTGAGTGGGACCCGCGTGTCATCCCCGCCGCCACGCCTGCCTCTGACCCGGACTCGAGTTCGAGCTTGAGTCTAGAACCGCGCTGCGCTTCGCGTGCCTTGGCCTGCACGTCGTGGCCACACCCGGCCTTTATAAGCTGCGCCGCCATTCCCTCGCGCGCTCCTTTCCTCCAAACCCTAGCCTGAGCCGCCGTTGTCGTTGCGGTTCCTTCAGTCACCGTTGCCCACAATCATCACCGCCAACGCCTTCATGGTGAGCTATGTCGTCTTCTAGTGTGCTCCGCTCACTTTTCCATGGTCCGCAGCGCCGGATCTGCTCGCGTCGCTACCGCCGGCCATGGCGCCGCCGCTTATCGCCATTCGCCGCCGCCGTTTTGCGTCGGAACAGCCTCCCGGCATCCGATCCAGCGCCAGCGGCCCAAATCAGAGTTGGGAATACCCCTCCGCTACCGGTCCACTGTGGACCTGTGGACCGAGTCCATGGTGTGGTCCCCGTCACCATCAGTCGCCCACGTTGACGGCGTCAGTATGGCATCAGCCGCCGTCAAGCCTCCCCGATGCCGTCAACATCATTTGCAGAAACCCCCCTAAGATTTCCTCTATTTACTGATCGATCCAGCGCGGTTTAGAGTTCTTTCAGTTGAAGTCCTTTTATTCATGTTTAGGCCCCTGGGAGTTTCTAATCTTTGCCAACAAGTCCTTAATCTTGTTTATATCATATCTTTTCCATCTTATATCTGTTTTGCACGTTCTATATATCGTTAGAATCGTTATAATGTGTAGAATATATTTGTGTGACAATTGTGTTGGTTTCTTGTTCATGATGTACTGTTTCTTGTTTATTTTATTTGTTTGCTTGCATGTGTTCTCGTCTAGACGACCCGCGCTTTGGAGACTTTCCGGGAGAGGAGTACGAGGAGTTTGAGCAGCCACATGTGTTCGCTGAAGGCAAGTCACCTTGGTCACGCTTAATCTATTTAATAAGGACTTACTTTTACACACAATTTGATCTTAGTTGCATTCAAGTTATTAATGTTGATGGGAATCCTATTTAAGGTCATGCCTAGCCACCCCTTACCCAAATATTGTGCCTCCACCGTAGGTTTAATTGATTTGTTGTAGTTCTTGCTTAGTTGCTCAACCGTTTAATTATACCAATTTTAATCTTGATTTTATTATGCTATGCCTCTATTAAACAAGATCATGTTGTAATCGGAAACATGGAGAACCATCCAGAACATACCGTACAACCGCAGTGCTAATGGGCTCTGGCCTTGACTTAATAACTAGCAACTCTAATTTGTGACATCTTTACCTGGACTGGGCAAGAGGGGAGGCGTTGACGGTGTATAGCCCGGCCCTGTTGAGAGGATGCCTTTGCTAAGGTGCGCTCATCAGAGAGGGTTATGCCTGCTTCGACCTGAATCCTTAGCGGGCTGTCACTTGTTAGGGAAGCTTCGTAACGGTCTTGTAGTGGATCCCTAGCCATTCACCAAAGGAAGTGTCTCATGGGCTTTGCAAACCCCGGCCCTAAGGGTGACGTTTCTGTTGGTAAAGTTGTACACTCTTGCAAGGTTAAAACTATTATAACAGCCGTGATCATGGTTACGAGCGACCTGAACCTTACATATCTAATTCTATCGGAACTTGATCTAAATTGATTTACTTATGTTGAGGCTCATGTTCATATCTATGCTATTCATTTTAATCATTACTTATGGGTGGTATAAACTTACATTATGCTTGCTTAATAAAACTTGACCAACTAAATGCTAATTGCTGAACCTTAAAGCCTTTTCCTTGGTTTAGCCTTTGCATGTCATCGTTATCTTTCCCTTGTTGTGTACGACATGTGCTCATGCTTGTTTATTTATTTTTTTGCAACGACCTACCCAGATTTGTTCAGACGGGGAGAACCTTGAGGAGTTTCCTGACGACTTCGAGGAGTTCTAGGCTATGCGTCTGCCAGGCGACCATGAGGTCCTAGTGGAGTTTATCAGAGCGTCGATAAAAGATTTTATTTATTCCTTTTGAGACAAGTTTCGTATTGTAATAATGCTATTTAATACTCTCTTTACATTCTTGCATCATTGTGATATTTATTTTTGTCTATTATATGCGAGTTCTCTTGGTTTATAGTTTCCATATAAGATGGCTCGTTTCCTTTGGAAACGGGTGTGACATTGTGCCAATATGGTATCGTCTTCTCCGTGGAGATCCGCTTGATGATGTTGCATAGGAGGTCTACCAACTGGACATCGGGGTAAATAATGAGATTAACCGCGGCGACAAGCGGATGCCTGGACGAGTGCGCCGCGGCGAAGTGCGGGTCGGAGGTGAGCCCCCGCTATGCCCAGCAGACGAGGCGAGGCAGCATAGTTCCTTGGCCGGGAGGCGGAGCAGCACCTCAGATAGCAGTTCGGTGGGCAGCACACCGTCGTTGGCGGCGGCGCACGGCTCGGGAGTCGCGAGCTTGGCTTTCTTGTTCCGTGCAAGCGCGGACGCCATGACAGGGTTTTATAGCAAGGGCCAAGTTAAGTAGATGCGTCGCCTTTCAATTGGTGCGCGTTGGGCAAACGGACTTCATCGCGCCTCCGCTGCAATCTTCGCCCTCCGATCAATTGACGTCATCGCAACCCTACGATCTCCACCCAAACCACGGGGCTCGTCGCGCTGCGAACGGACGAGCAGAGCCCTCTATTTCTAATCCTCGCCCCAACATCGATTGGATCCCATTCTCACCCCATCGCTCCTTGTCGGTGTCCTCGCCCCCTCTCCACCGATTGGATCTTGCCACGTCCCCGCCCACCTGGACCCCTCGTACGCCGAGAGGGCATAGCAGCCGCCGCAGACGCCTCACGCCACTGCCAATATGCTTCGATCCATCATCGTCGCGAATGTACAGAGGTGGGTACACGGGGGTCGAGGCAGCCGCATGGTGCAGGTTGACTCGTGCGTCGCCATGATGGCTACGGCAGCAGGTTTCTTCGACGAGCACAACCATAACACCCTCCGCCGCGGCGCAACTTCACCGTGGAGGAGTTCCGGTGCCGTCGCCAGCGTGCTCGCCGCCGGCCGGCCGACTCCCCGTGGTGTCCGGTGGGTCCCGAAGACCTACGTCGTGGAGGCCCCGGTGCAAGGCGGTCGGCGCACGACCTATTCGTCTGGGTCGATGCCAATAAGCAGGAGATGCTCGAGCATATATCGATGGGATGCTGGTGGTGCGCAGGCTCTGGTCGGCGAGGTTCGCACGGTGTTCGTTGTCGCTGACGCCGACTACGCCATGTGGCGGGTGCGCCGTGCCATCAGGCTGCCGGAGATGCACACGTATCTGGCCAGCGGAGCATGAGGGCGCTGACTGCGAGGCCAAGCTTGCCGGCCATGCTGGAGGCTGACCTCTTGCGGAGGCAGCGAGCGAGCCAGCGACGGGCGTGCTCCTTCACGGCCATGGTGGGTGTCTGGTCCTCGACGCCTCCTTCTATGCCAATAAAAGGTGAGTCTTCTGTGAATTCGTACCTTAGGGCATGTACAACCCGTCGATATGTACGAGGCGTCAGTGTCATGGCGAATTTGCAAAATCCCCTGCCGACGCCCAGAGATGGGGTTCCCGTCGCCTCCCCAAGCGACGAGTTGGTCCCGTGCTCCCAGGCCGAGTCAACGGCCCGCAACGCGCTGTACAGCCCCGTCGCCCCAAGTCGACGAAGCGGCGGATCCGTCGGGCCGCGGTCTCCTATCCTTTCGCGCTTTACTCTCCCGCGCTCCCCCGCATGCCACCATTTCCAGGGGCGGGTCATGGCATGGCACGCCCCTGAAAATGATTTCCAGGGGCGGGTCATGGCATGGCACTGCCCCTGGAAATGATTCCACACAAAAAAAATTCATAATTTTTTCATACGACATCGGATGAAAGATAAGTTTTATACAAAATTGTAGAGCTCGACGAGATCTAAAACTTTATAGTTGATAAGTTTTTCATTTGAGAATGTTAAGTTCTCTAAAATATTATTATAAACCCTCTATCCTTGAAATATAGTACTTTGTAGCAAAAACTTGTTGGGTAGGCCCATATATGGTTGGAGGAGTGAGCTATAAGCGTAGTTGGGCTTTATAAATGGCCCAGAAGAACAAAAAAATATAAATTAACAAAATATGATCTCGAATAAAAATAAAGTTTATTTGCAAAACATGTGCACTATTTGCATGCACCGTTTTGTCCTCTCCCTTTTCTTGTAAGTGAGAGGATAAAACAATGCTCTATTATTTGCATACACGGTTTTATTCTCTCTTTTTCTTATAAGGGAGAGGATAAAACAATGCTCTGTTATTTGCATACACAGTTTTATCCTCTCTTTTTTCTTGTAAGTGAGAGGAAAGAACGACGCTCTATTATTTGCATACACGGTTTTATCCTCTCTTTTTTCTTGTAAGTGAGAGGATAAAATAGTGCACCTCTCATTTTTTATAAGTGATAGGATAAAACAGTGTTATGTTTTTGTATGCACAGGATGATTTCTCATTCATATGGTCACCATATTTTTGTATGCACCGGATGATTGATCATTTATCCTGTCACCACTTTTCAACACACTTCGTATTTTGACCATATCTTTCTACTTTGGAGTCCGATTTTGATGATTTTATATATGTGTGTGTGTGTGTGAGAGATATGTGAATGCATTAGAATACATATTTATGGCAATAAGAATACTACACACTAATTTTCACCAAAATACTACTAATATGTGTGAGTATATGTGAATGTAGGAGTATATGTGTGATTGTATGTGAGAGAGCTAGTGGAAGTATTTTTTCAATACAATTTTTTATTTGATGTCATATTAAAAAACTTTATATCAAAGTTGTACAGCTCAACGAAATATAAAACTTTGTAGTTGAGAACTTTTATATTTGAATTTGTTTAATATTTTAAAATATCGTTATAAGTTACTTAATTTGAAATCTTGAACTTTAAAACTTTCAAATGATCTCTTACATAAATAAGTTATATAGCCAAAGTTGTAGATCTCAATGAGATATGAAACTTTGTAGTTTACAAATTTTTCATTTGAGCTCATCTAGGTATCCAAAAACTCATTATAAGACAGCCATGAAAAACACAATGCACAGGATGATCCTCTCCTTTTTGTTGTGAGTGGGAGGATAAAACAGTGCTCTGTAAAATGTAGAGCACCGTTTTATCCTCTCCTTCTTTTTATGGGTGAGAGGATAAAACGGTGCTATATTTTTTAATGCACTGTTTTATCCTCTCATTCTCGTGGGTGAGAGGATAAACGGTGCTCTATTTTTTGTATGCACTCGTATACGTATTATATATCTCGACTTCGATATTTTGATGATCTTCTAATGAGTGAGTATTATATATGTGAGTATATAAACATATATGGATGTATTAGAAAACATATTTACACCAATAAAAACATTACACATTAAAATTTATAAAAATACTAATAGTGTGTGTGATGTAGTAGTACTATGTGTCATTGTATGCATGTGAAAGGTGGTGGATGTATTTTTAAAATAGAAACTTTTTTATATGATCTCATATGAAAAAAAACTTTACACCAAAGTCGAACATCTTGACAAAAGATAAAACTTTGTAATTTACAAATTTTGCATTTGAGATTGTTTAATGGTTCAAAATATTATTATACATTATCTAATTTGAAAGGTCTAAATTTTAAAAATTCAAATGATCTCGTATATAAATATGTTGTATACCAATTTGGAGAGCTCGATGAGATGTACAACTTGCAAGTTGATAACTTTGTTATTTGAGATTGCTTAACATTTTAAAATACTATTATGAGCTATCAAATTTGAAAATGTGAATTTTTAAAACGTTCAAATGACTTCGTATGTCAATATGTTGTATACCAAAGTTGTAGATCTCGACACCTAAAATATTGTAGTTGCACACTTTTTCATTTAAAGTCATTTAGGTACCTAAACATTCGTTTTAAGTTCACAGAGAAAACACAATTTGCCACGTCATCAATCCAACACCTTCAAATGAAGCCCTCCTATTGGTCCTCCTCATCTCTCTTGATCCAGCCCTATCTTCTTATCCTCTCCCTGCTCTCTCTCCCCTCCCTCACCTCTCTCTCCCCCGGATGACATCAGCGGCGGCGACACGGCATGCTCAGCGGCAACGGCGGCGGCTCGGGCAGCAGGCGGCGCACGGAGGCGGCGTCGCTGGCGGCACGGCCGCGCAGGGAAGCGCGGGAGGCGGGCTGCTGGCCGGCAGCGCCTGCGGCGCGGAGCTGCGCGGGTCCGACGGACGGCGGCGGCAGCAGCTTTGGCCTGCACGGCAGCGGGGCGGGGCCGTCCCCGCAGGCCGGCGCTAGGGGTCGGCGGCGGCAGCGCTCGGCCGGCGCGGCGCCCGGCGCTGGGGTTGCGTCGGGGAACCCGACCAGCACGAGCGGCAGCCGCGGAGCCGACGCGGCGCGGGGTCGGCGGCGGTGGCGCCCGGCCGACGCGGCGCGGGGCCGCCTGCGGCGCGCCCGGCCGGGACCGATGCGGGTGGCGGCCTCACCTTTTTTCTTTTTTAATTCAATTTTCTTTTAATTTTTATTAGTTAAATTTAATTTTAATGCTTAACAGAATCAAGTATTAATTACTTTTTTGATTAACTAATCTGTAGCTAATCACGTTTCGATTATTCTTTTCTTTTTTTTAAATTTTAAAATTCATTTCTAGGAGCAGGTGATGGCATGACCCGTCCCTGAAAATGACATTTGCAGGGGCGGGTGATGGCATGACCCGCCCTTGGAAATGGCATTTGTAGGGGCGGGTGATGGTATTATCCGCCCTGCAAACCATTTTCAGGGGCGGGCTACTGACCCGCCCCTGCAAATGACCATTTTTAGCAGCCAAAAGCAGGGGCGGATTTTTGAGCCGCCCCTGAAAACGTCCGCTAACCCGCCCCTAGAAATGTTTTTTAGTAGTGTCAAGGCAAATTGGGCCATTTCAATGGATGCATGTTTAAGGCCCAACAGTCCATTAGGGGTAGGAATTAGATGTTAATCACAGAAAGGGGCGACGCCAGGTTATGTTTCCATGGTGCACAGGCACCAGGGTGAATCAAAATTTTGTTAGTGACCTGTCTAACACAATATAACTAGAGTGAATTTCGTATGTTGCATGAGTTGGGCACCACCCTCATTTCGATGATAGCTTCGCCTGACAACTTTTGTGTAGGCTAATGCACACACACAAAAGGAAACTGCAGACTACTGGGTGTGGGTGTGGCTTCTTGACTTCTGTATTCCTTCTTCCTTCCCCAAATTCGCATCTCCTGTTCATCATCACAATCCGATGGTGAAATCCTAGGACGACGTCTTTGCCCGGGATCGAGGTTTTACTGTTTGTGCCGCCGTTTCTTTTGGTTGCCCCCCTCCCCGAGGAGAACATCAGCCCGTGCATGATCAGGAGATGGATCGAAGGAGATCATCCGCCTGTGCATGGTCAGGTGATGGATCTTCCCTAACGATGGATTCGGATCGAATACGAATGGATTCGGATCGAATACGAATGGGTTCGAATTCGGATACCACTATGTACCACATTTTAATTCGAATTCGGATACGAATACGAACCTTATCGAATACGAATACAAAACGGATAGTTCGAATTCGGATTCGAATTCGGATGTTTGGTTGATTTTGACAGAAAATGTCTTAGTGTGTATTAATTTACTTTATGGATTGTTTTAAGGGTAAATTATGTGTATATATCTCATGTATGTTATATATATTTAAATAATTAAATATACAAATATAAATATAAATAATTTTCATAATATATAAATATTTTAATAAGAAAATAGTACATTAGTAAGTAAAATATAATTTATTAATTAGATAAATAAATTAATGTAGTTAAAATTGATATGATTGTCCATCTTAAAGTTAATTAAAATTTATTTTATATACCATTAGTAATATTATAATCAATATAATTAGTAATTATGATAATTTTTAAATTGATTAAACATTTTATATCATTTATAATTAATAGTTAGTTAAAAAGAGAAGTTAATTTATGTCGAATGTTTCGAATTTTTCTCGAATACGAATGTGGAATCGGATAGAGAAAATTGTTGGAAATCGAATTCGGATACGTCCATTTGACATCCATATTAAAATCGAATACGAATACGAATATCCATATTTACGTTTTTATCGAATACGAATACGGATGTTTCGGATGTCCAAACATCCATCTCCATCCTTAATCTTCCCTATCCTGGAGGAGACAACCAGGAGACATTGCATGATCGTCTGAGGACGGGTGATGCTTCTAGAGGAGAAGCAGGATCTTCAAAGCAGACGAGGCGTACCGGTCATTTTGTCGTTAGGAATCAAGTCAGATGCTAGATTTATAAGGATACTAAAATAATCATTGATCTCATATCTATCAATTAATTTCTGTGCTGATCTCAATGTGGTAGTTAGTTCATAACTTCATATCAGTGATCATGTTAGTTCATTAATCCCCAGAGTTTTTATTGCCAAATAATCATATCAGCGATAAATAATCATATCATGTATTGTGGCATACCTGTGGACTATGCAATATTCAAATGTACCGATGTTAATTCCTATCATGTATTGTGGCATATACTATAATTGCATAATCATGTGTTTCCATTCCATTAAACTTACTTGTAAGAATTATCCACACAATTTTGTTAATCGTTAGGAACTTTGCACTCTCAATGATTGTGTTAATATCAGGAACTTCAGTTTTTTAATTAAATGTTACTTTAATGTTGGTAATTAATTTCACATTATTGTTATCTTATCACACGATCTATGTATTTTTAATATAAAATTTTTACTTTCCTGTAGCAATGCACGAGCACGCTATCTAGTTAAATGCAAATGAAGGGCATCTTAAATAGAGAACGACTTTACATAGGAGAAAGAACTAAGACTCAATGCAAAAATAAAATTTTACCATGGCCAAATCAGCCCACGTGCATGATTTTGGATCGTATAGTCTTAGAACTTGTTCCCGTTGTATCCAATGGAAATGACATACATTCGTTAAGCTTTCTATCAGGCGATGAGCACTGCACTGAGTATCATTTGATCCAAAGCCCTATTGAACTTTTATAATCTAAACTAGCAGAAGGGCACGTGCCGTGGGCACGTATTTTAGGAAAAAAATACTAATTTAGATGTGTGATTTACAGGACTCTTTAGATTAATCTGACGGTGTAGGCTCAAAAGTGAGATGTAGTCAATATGAACTCTTTAGATTAATTTAGAGCGTTGGATCATCATAAAATCCGACGGTGTAGGCTCAAAGGTGAGATGTGGTCAATATGAACTCTTTAGAATAATCTAGAGAGTTGGATCATCATAAAATCTGACGGTGTGGGATATAGATGACGACGGACAAAACGAAAATTTCGTCGTACTTTATAGATAAACAACTCCTGGTGAATAACAATTAATATACGACACCTATACGGTATGAAGCTGGCAGAAAGTTAAAGACCTGAGCACAAAAGACTCCTTTCGAGCATCCCAACGTCAGAATAATCTTTCAACACAGCCAACTCTGTCCAAGTGCTTGTTTTTGGATGAAAAGCCCGTAGTGCTTGCTTGTTTTTAATTAAATGTTACTTTAATATATGTTGGTAATTAATTTCACAGTATTGTTATCTTATCACACGATCTATGTATTTTTAATATAAAATTTTTACTTTCCTGTAGCAATGCACGAGCACGCTATCTAGTTAAATGCAAATGAAGGGCATCTTAAATAGAGAACGACTTTACATAGGAGAAAGAACTAAGACTCAATGCAAAAATAAAATTTTACCATGGCCAAATCAGCCCACGTGCATGATTTTGGATCGTATAGTCTTAGAACTTGTTCCCGTTGTATCCAGTGGAAATGACATACATTCGTTAAGCTTTCTATCAGGCGATGAGCACTGCACTGAGTATCATTTGATCCAAAGCCCCATTGAACTTTTATAATCTAAACTAGCAGAAGGGCACGTGCCGTGGCAATTAATATACGACACCTATACGGTATGAAGCTGGCAGAAAGTTAAAGACCTGAGCACAAAAGACTCCCTTCGAGCATCCCAACGTCAGAATAATCTTTCAACACAGCCAACTCTGTCCAAGTGCTTGTTTTTGGATGAAAAGCCCGTAGTGCTTGCTCGGATCTCTCCCAAAGAATTATCCTTCCATCAAGAATATCAAGTGGAGGATATGAATTGTATCTGCTCCATCCGCATGCCGTCGAGCGTCTCATGGAGTATCGTTTGGTCCAAAGGTTCTTATCCATGTCTTCTAGGAACCAGAGATCCATTGAGGAATTTTTAGAGTTGAGATGGACAATGACCAAAGAACCATTGAGCTCGGCAAAATGAAGACTATTCCAATAAAATCCTTTTCCATCAAAGATAGCAGAGAGGCTTCCTATTGATCTCCGAAGTATCACCGGCCTCCAGTCCTCTGTCTCTAGATCAAAGGACGCTATGCCTGGAGTCCCGTTGTCGTCGGTGAAGCACGAATTTACGAAGAAGTAGGCAACTCCACCGATGACTGGAGGGGAATCCCACACAATGCGTGTCGGAGGACCTGGCCTTGACCTCCATTTGTGATCCCTACTGCCCAGTGTCGTAACATTGCACTTCTGGCGTTCGTCGTTGCTCCTGTTCCTGGTGTCCTGGTAGATGTGGAGCACCTTGTGCTCTCCGGTGGCAGGAATCCGCCCAACCACAAACTTGGTAAAGACTCCATTCACCTTGGACAATCTGTTGGTGTCCAAGACGGTGACATCGCCGGTCGCCGGGTTGAGCACACAGGCTTTTCTGCAGCACCACGCGATGCAGACGCCGGGCGGTATGCCCCTCAGCAGCATGTCCCCTTCGTCCCGCTCGTCTGTGATGCGGAGCCGCTTGACCACATCACCGGACAGGTCCAGGACCTGGAGCTCTTTCCTTTCAGAGGCGAGGATCAGCCCGGCGAGCAGCGGGTGGCGTGGCGTGTGCGCCCTGGCGAAGCACGGGTCGGAGGTGAGAGCCCGCCATGCCCGGCAGACGACACGGAGGCGGCAGAGTTGCTTGGCTGGGAGGCGGAGGAGGATGTCGTGGAGCACGTCAGTGGGCAGCACGCCGTCGTTGGCGCCGCCGCCCGCCGGGGACGCAGGGGGAATTGAGAGCCGGGATCTCTTTTTCGGCGCCATTGTAACTGACGTGCATATTCTCACACCGATGATTGGATCCGTAAATGTGTTCACGCGTGTCTACATTAGGAGAATAGGAGATACAGCCCCGGTCTTGTTGATTCTTTTCATCGCCTTATAATTTCCTTCCCTGTATAATGGAATTCCCATCCCTTGTTGTTACTGCTTGTGGCTATAGTACGACGGCCCATACTGTTTACAACTTTATATATTCTTTACCTAAAGCAAACAATGTCTCTGCTCCAAAATTGGTCCGTCAATCCCAAACCACGTGCAAGGGTAAAAAAACCGGAGGTAAACCAGAATAGGGAAAATCAAACTGCTATTGCTAATGAGGAAAGATTCCGAACCACTTGGGCTAAGTTATGTTTGTTTAAATAAACACTAAACATAGTAGTTTTATTCTTTTCGTTTTCCTCTTCCCTCTACACAACCTACTTCATTTTTTCCTTTTTCTCCCCGTTTTCCCTTGCACCCAAAGACAATTACTTAACTCAGATTGTGTGTGACACATGTTTAAAATTATCATCATCATCCATAACGGCCCAATGTGGTCTCCTAGTGTTGGTGTTCTAACGTCGATCCTACCGAGGGATATCTCGAGGTAGTAGAGTTCAGGTGGGGTTTCGCCGAGATCAGGAACGTAAAGGCCAAGAAACTCAGGATTTTAGACAGGCTCGGGCCGCCGAGATAGCGTAATACCCTACGTCCTGTATGGTGGTAACCCGAGTAGCAATCAAGAAAGCAAAGCAAAGCGCAGCCAGCAGTAGAGTCGATAACCTGGTCGATGCGCGGGAGCCCAAAAGGGTCCTTGGGGCGGTGCTTGTTCAGGTCGGTGTAGTCGACGCACATCCGCCACTCGTTGTTGTTCTTCTTCCTCACCAAGACTGGATTTGCTAGCCAATCAGGGTGAAAGACTTCCTTGATGAATCCCGCATCGAGTAGTTTCGTCAGCTCTTTCTTGATTGCGTCGCGTTTGTCGGACGCGAATCGTCGCAATCGCTGCTTCTTTGGAGTTGCTTTTGGGTCAACATTCAGGCTGTGCTCGATCAGGTCCCTTGGCACCCCTAACATATCCGCGGGTTTTCACGCGAAGATGTCGCGGTTAGCCTGCAGGAACCTGACGAGCGCATCTTCCTATTTGGGGGTCAGGCCAGCCCCAATCTTGGTGGTCTTGGACCGGTCGCCTTCCATCAGCTCTACGTCCTTCATTGCCACGTCGTCGGGGGTGGTCGCCTTGAGTGGCCCTGACTCCTTTGTAGGAATCTCGAGTTCTGTCTTCCAGAGCTTTTGAGCAGCCGTGAAGATTTGAGCCATAGAGTTCGGCACCTGAGTGGTGGCTGCGAACTCTACGGCTTCTCTGTCGCAGTCGTACGATCGCCTCAAGTCGCCACGGAGGGAGATAACGCCCTTGGGTCCTGGCATCTTGAGGACGAGGTAGACGTAGTGGAGGATGGCCATGAACTTGGCCAATGCAGGACGTCCGAGGATGGCTTGATATGAAGTTTCAAAGTCCGCCACCTCGAACTTGACGTACTCTGTCCTGAAATTCTCTGGAGTGCCAAACGTTACTGGTAACGTGACTTGGCCAAGTGGGAGACTACCATTACCAGGAACGATGCCATAAAACGGGGAGTCTGTGGGCGTCAGCAGATTCTCGATGTTGAGGCCCATCCTCTTTAGGGTGCCGGAGAATAACACGTTCAGCCCGACACCGCCGTCGATGAGTACCTTGGTGAGCTTTTACCCCGCCACCGTGGGATCCAGGACGAGTGGTAATTGTCCTGGTTCGTCGTAGCTGTTCCACTGGTCCTTTCTTGAGAAAGTGATCGGGACCTCCGAGTACTTTAAGTACTGTGGGACAGCTGGCTCGACCGCCATGATGTGACGCATGGCGAGCTTATGGTTCCTCCGAGTTGGGAAACCGTAGTCCCCTCCAATGATGACCATGAGAACTTTCTCCGCCTTTTGGAATCTGTTCGTCTCGTCGTCTTCATCTTCCTCGTCATCCGCCTTCTCCTTGTTCTTGGCGGCAGGATCGAGTGGTTCCCTTGCTGGCTTCTTCTTGCCTTTTTCTTCACGCGGCTACTGAGTATACGCGTGTTGGAGATCATAGCATTGGCCCATGGTGTGTTTATGCTTTGGGTGCATTGGGCATGGCTTGTCCATGATCTTCTCCACGTCGCTCTTGCCAGGATAATTCTTCTTCTGGCTTCTCATGCCGCAGTCCAGCGTCGCGATTGTGTCATCGGGCTTGCGCTTGTTGTGCTGATAATTCTAGGCTTTAGAGTTGTTTCCCTTGTCATGCCTCTCCTTGCCCTTGGGAAGACCGTACTTCTCAAGGTCGCGGTCCTCTTGGTCGGCCCACGCTTCGACCTGGCTGCGTAGAGCTTCCAGAGTCTTTGGGTGATGCAGGCCAAACTGCCTGTCAAAGTATTTGTTTGTGATGCCGTTCTGAAACAAGTCGATGCAGTCGCGATCAGATATGTCCACCACCAGGGTCTTGATTTCCATAGAGCGGCGCATGTACTCGCGGAGATTTTCATTATGCTGCTGCTTGCACATGGTCAGGTCATGTCGAGTCTTGGGTCGATTGTAGGTGCCCTGGAAGTTCACCACAAATAGCTTCTTGAGTCGTTCCCATGAGTCGATGGATCGTCGTGGCAGGTTCTCGAACCATGTGAGCGGGGCGGGCTCGAGTGCTAGTGGGAAGTATCGGCACTTGATTGCATTGTTACCGCCCGCACATTCTATGGATGTAGAGTAGATGCACCGCCGTGACTCAGGGGAGGTCTTGCCATCATACTTCTCAAAGCCTGCTAGCTTGAAAGGTTACGGATACGACGCCATCCGGATGTCTCTAGAGAACATCGGGTACTCGTCGTCCTCTTTCTTGTAGCCTCGCTCTTCATCGCGCCTTCTAGAGTCAATGATGGATCATGCCTCGAGGTTGGCGTTGATGGTTCTTCTAAGGTCGTCGTTGTCTGCCGGCCGGTGTGAGGATGCATCTCGGCCTCCGTCGTTGCGACTGGCATTAGGCCGTGGTTGGTCTCGTCCAGTCACGCGGTTATTTTCTGGGCGATTTGGGACTGCGCCTCCTCCGTGTTTTGTGCCTCCCAGGTGACTTGAAGCCAATGAATGTGGTTGTCTATCTCGTGAGCGGTGACGGGCGCTGCTGTTGACTTCTTCACTGGCAGCTGGTCGTTCACTACGTGTCAATGAGGTGGCGAGTGCTTTATCGAGAGTGCGGATCATGGCGTTGATCCGATCGAGTGCAGATTCAGACTCGGGGGTTCTTGGTAAGCTTCGAATATGGTAGGCGATCTCCATGGTATTGGCCATGGGGGAGTCGTAGCGCGCGACCCTCGCGAATTCATGCGCGAGGTTGCGCCCGGCGAGACGGCGATCGCGGGCGTCAAGGCGTCGTAGAGCCCTCTTGTTGTTTCGGGTCTCACTTGCCGCTGCTTGCTCTCCTGTTTCTCCGTCGGGTACGAGTTCGTGTTCGGAGATGTCAGCCTCCAGCTCGAACGCCGAATGTGGGTCGTCTTCCTCCTCGAACACCTCAGCGTCGGCGTCAGCATCAGCTGCGGCTGCTCCTCCAGCGTCGGCCATGAACACCGGTCGACTGGGCTCGACAGAGTCGGTGGTGGTTGGGGTGAGGAGTTCTGTGATGCTCTCCTCGTCTTCTAGAGGTGTGCCGTGTTGGAACGATAGGTCTTCAGTGATGTCGAACCCAAAGAGTACAAAGACTTGGCAGGACTCATAGATTTCCCGCGGTGTCTTGTCTCTTGGGAACATGACTCTTCCTTCCGGCATGGCGTGGATCACCAGGTCATGTCCGCCTTCTTCTTGTAGGACTTCCATGTCCGAGTCTGAGTTGTACACAGGGGTTCACCTCCATGTGGGAGTTAGCGTGACCTGCCCTGACTCGGACTGGTACGTCCCGCTCCGAGTCCGAGGCGGACTCGGTCTGGCTCTGCAACGCCTCGCAATAGACGCGGGTCGAATTGCGGAGTCCAAACGGGAATTGGGGTGAGAGGGTTGCCGCAGTCGTGATCGACTCGGACTCATGCCCGCGAACGATGTCCGCGAGCGTGATCTCGCTGAGTTGTTCGGCCAGATCTTCCATGATGGGCGCTGGTTCTTCCTTCCTCTCTAGGGGCGTCTCGAGGTAGCTGTAGAAGCCACCCGAGCCGTCTGCGACGTAGACCCAGGAACCGAAGTTGAACCTCGTGCCTTCCTGAGGCGCTTCAGATTGGATGTAGGTCACCATTGCGTTCTCCACGGGATCTTCGAGGAAAACCCCTACCTGGCGCGCCATATGTTGGTGTTCTACCGTCGATCCTACCGAGGGGTATCCCGAGGTAGTAGAGTTCGGGTGGGGTTTCTTCGAGATCAGGAACGCAAAGGCCAAGAGACTCAGGATTTTAGACAGGTTCAGGCCGCCGAGATAGCGTAATACCCTACATCCTGTATGGTGGTTTGTATTCAATGATACATGTTCTTTAGAGGGGTCCCTGCCCAGCCTTATATACACGGAGGGCAGGGTTCCAAGGTCGGTTCCGAGTAGAATCCTAACCTAATACAACTCGTAGAGTACTTTACAAGTCAATCCGAGTAGTTTACAAGTCATACGACTGATTTCTATAACGAGGAGAGTCCTTGTAGTACTCTACTCGTAGTTTTCACGCTTGGTACGACTCCTTTAGAGATTATCCATGTGTCCTTGTAGGCCCATGGTCGTACCTCCAACACCTTACCTCCAACACCTAGGATTGACAAGACTAACCGAAACTATTCATAAATTATTGTAAACAAAATTATTAAAGTGTGAGAAATAATTATATTTGCTATTGCATAGACATTCTTATATATATAGGATGATAGATTGATCTAAGAAATTACACTAGCAAACATGAAGAGATGTATATAGTTCCCTATACACTACGGTAGGAGTGGATCAATATGAGAACACTACACTAGAAAATATGTAGAAAGTAAGTAACCTCATGTGCGCTAGCGCAAGCACGCCCCGCTCCGGCAATATTGGTGCTTGCTAAGCTCCACCACGTGTGTGGCGATTTCTCGCCAACTAGAAACAAAACAAAGGTAATAATTAGAAATGAGATTGTGTTCTATGGTAGGATAATGCTTGCAACTACTTTTGTCTTTATGAATTCTCTTACTAAATAAAATACAGAAAAGTGTTGGGAAACACGTCGTCAACGGTCGGATCTTCTCCCTCTCACGCCTCTCAAGACAAGCACACAAGAACAAGTATAAAGTAGACAAGAGACAATATAGTGGAGCTTCTCTTTATTCCTCAAATCGATCTATTACAATGGGTGTGCTCCTCCGATTATATAGTCCGAACTAAGCCTAGGCTTTTGGTAAGAGCCCACAAGCAACCGGACAAGGACTAGGACTTCTAGTCCTCCTTTCCTTCTTGGAAAGCCCGGTTGTTTTACGACACTCCCCCTTGGGTGATTACCGCGAATGAATATGTCTCATTAAAAACTCCATCCGAAAACTCAGTGGGAAAAACGGTTCTTCGAGAAAAGGGTACATATCAACCGCAATTGTATTGCACATGTTGTCTCATTAAAAACCTTATGTGAGAAACCTTCAAGTAAAAACTCACAAAAGGAAAAGAGTACAACATTAAACCTTCTTGGTTATACACAATTCTATATTTACTATTCTTTGTGAATAGTGATGAATCTTTAAGATTTATGCATGAACTTCATGATTCTTGTACTAATAATCTTCATGATCTTAAATAATCAAGTGGTATACCCTCATGGTAAATTCAAAAAATTATCATCAAGTTGATTCCTTCTAAGTAACAACATGAAAAAAAATATGCTCCCCCTCGTGACAACATCCTTTGAACTTCAGTGTTCAAAAATGCTTTAGTTACATTCTACAAAACTGTATGTGAGTACAATAGTTAATCCTTCAAAGACTTAACTATGATAAAGAGCAATACTTCAAGCATTAATAACCACTTATTTAATTGTGCAACACAAAATAAACTTTATCCTTTCAGAGGAATATGGGGCTAATGAGTTTCAGTTTGCATATCTTCTAGATATTTGATTTCAAACTTCAATATTTGAATTTGAGATAATAGCAACTCTTTCTAAGTGGATTCTATGTTATAACCAATGATCTGTTCAGTAGATCTTCAATGGTTGCTTTATTCCACAATAGATAAATCGGTCTTCAGTTTGCATTTTAGGGGATAACTCAAATTGCTAATCACCAATATACCTACTTGGGTATGTGAGAATATTTGCTATTAATATTAGATAGCTACATATGCATTTGCAGGACCACATAATTCCTCATTACTTGGGTCTTTATGAATTTTTATTCATATCTTTGAGATTATTGGTGTTCATTCAGGAACTGACTGATAAGTCAGTCATTGACTATATTCTTCAAGGATTTTGTATTTCTTCAAGAATAGTTTTTCTCTTATGTGAGAAATCCTCTCATGCAAGAGAGAAGTGATTTATATGATTCTTTTATCTTGAGTTCTTCAATGAACTATTTTAAAAAGTGTTATTCACAATAAGTCATTCTGTGACTTTATTTCCTTTTAGGATTTAGCTCTTCATGAGATTTTAATATCCATTCAGGAATATTATTCACCTTAGACATTTTAATAGTTGGTATGAGATTTAACTTTTATTCCTTCGAGGAATGATGACTCCTTCAAGGATCACTTCTTATAGATCATTTATTTTTCATTTGCCAGATAAGCAGCAGAATATTCATTTATACATAATGGGAGCTTTTCAGTCTTTTAAAAGACCTATGAATCATTGCATTTCACCATATCATTATTTCATAATGACTTATCTAATTTGAACTTTCAGATTCAAATGTTTTCTTCATGGTTTAACCTCAATTGCATTCTTTTATTGACCCGATATGAGTGCTTCATGCGACTCTGCCATGGACTTTATTTGTGGATCCTTATTCTCGTTAGAGAAACATTGCAATGATAGAGGTCATATTGTCGACATTCATTCTATTTCTCCCATATCTTTAGGATACGACTATTACATAGTCAATTATTATCTGCTATCCCAACACAAAAATATTGCGCGCGCTTATAGTGTTAGGAATTCATCTTCATGATGATCAATTTAAAGTTTGTGAGGTATTTGACCTTGATGGTCTTCTTTCTGGAGGATATTTTATCGAGATTATTTGACCAATTCATTTGATTTTAAATTAATGATCAATCATTTGCTATGGTGAGTACACTATTAAATACCCGGGATATACCACACATAACATCATGTTTACTACAAGTAAACTTAACTTCCGGTTAATAACTTCAGGTTGTTTCTCCTAATTTCTGGTTTCCCATTTGTGAGTATTCATTATGTGCACATTCTCACTGGGATAAAATCCTTCAAAAAGTTTCACTTCAAGTGTGTTTCCACATCAGGTGGTGCCCTTCATGGGCTTCCTCACATTTAAATATTCTGGCATTATACTCAGCTTCATGCGAGTATGATTTAGTGCGTGTTCTTGTTCGTGCTTCAAGCTTCCAAGAGTATTTTATGACGATCATTATTTCATTCAATACAAGGCATTCATATAAGGTTTCTCTCCCCCTAACGCCGGTATTACATCTTCATAAATAATAGCATACTTCTAATAATATCCCCATGAGCTTCTCTTTATTTCTCAAACCGATCTATTACAATGGGTGTGCTCCTCCGATTATATAGTCCGAACTAAGCCTAGACTTTTGGTAAGAGCCCACAAGCAACCGGACAAGGATTAGGACTTCTAGTCCTCCTTTCCTTCTTGAAAAGTCCGGTTGTTTTACAACAAAAAGATGTCAAATAAATACTTGATAGATGGAATGTTATTATGTAAAAAAATTATGAGTCTATAAGTAGACATATGCAGAGACTCACTGAGTACAATGAAAAAATTTGATGCCATATAAAGCAAATAATGCAATTAGTATTTTTATTGTAGATATCATGAGAGAAGGACACTGAGAACGTATGGATAAAATTGGACGTTGGCGTGTTAGACGGTAGGCCGGCAAATAAGATCTCTTGCTTAAGACCTATGTCTGGGGCTCTAGCTTACGACGTGCACTATCGTCAGGCTTCAACTTATGTGAGGTTTGCTGGTGAGCATCACATAGCACGTGCGGAACCTTGGGGAAGAGTGGTGAGGATGATGAGCAGCTTTGCTCCTGTACGATGGTGCAAGAAAAGAGAAGTATTCATATACGCAAAGTGTGGGACGAAGAGGAAGTGGGGGTGCAGGATGCTAGAGCATGTACTGAACACAGATTTTGTTTAACCGACATGCATAGACTATTATTATAACTATTTCTTTAAAAATACATATGATATTTAAGGTATTTGCCCGTAGCAACGCACAGGCACATTTGCTAGTGTGAAAGGCTATGTTGGTGGTGGTGGTGGATCGTATCCAATGTTTTAAATAGCTGGCTAAACCTACGGCTATAGCCGGATATAGCCGTTCCAAAAGCATTGCAGCTAAGATATCACACTTTTAGCCACATCCTTAGCTTTAGGGCTAATAGCCGCTATTAGCCGGCTATATCCGCTAAAAGGGCCTCCTTTTAGCCGCGGCTAAATCAATCCGCGAGCCAAAATCAAACGTGGTCTCTCCGAATTCCATGTTCTAGTAACTTTGTGTCTTGGACTAGAGCCATGTTCTAATAACTTTGTGTCTTGTAGGCTGAGATGTATTCTTGTGTATTGTGTTGTTGTTGGTGGTGGTCAAATGAACTGTGTTGTTGTGCCTTGATGGTGGTCTAATGAAGTAATGATCTGTTATTTTATAAATTTACAGCGTATCATTCTTAGCTGCGGCTAAATGGCTTAGCCGCGGCTATAGCTGTCCTTAGCTTTTTTAGATAGCAACAGCTAAGAGGCTTAGCCATCTATTTAAAACATTAATCGTATCTCAAGTAATTCTACTTATCAACAATTAGAAAAGGCATAAATAGTAACGATTTCAAGGCTATGTTATTGAAGCACTAATCTAAAATCTAAATTAAGTTCAGAAGCAATAGTCTGGCAGAGGGAGAAGGGTAAGCGTCAACCTTATAGACCAGAGCATAAAAGAGTTCCTTGGAGCATCCCCACATCAGGACAACCTTTCAACACCGCCAACTCCTCCCACGTGCTTGTTCTTGGATCATAAGCTCGTAGAACCCCTCCCGATCGTTCCCAAAGAAGTATCCTTCCATCATCAAGAACAATCAGTGGATATGAGTGGTACTCGTACCACCCCCATTCTGGTGAGCATCTCAAGGAGTAACGTTTAGTCCAGAGCTCCTTATTCATGTCTTCTAGGAACCAGAGATCCATTGTGGAATTTTGGTAGTTGAGATGGAACATGACCATGTAACCTTCCAACTCAGTTAGATGAAGATCCCTCCAATAATCAATTTTTTCATCAGCACTTGCGGAGAGGTTTCTCAATGGCCCCCTAAGTTCCATAGGCCTCCACTCCTCTGTCGCTAGGTCAAACGAGGCTATGTCCTTAGGCCTTTCGTTACCGGAGCACGGATACAACAAGAAGTAGGCGACTCCATCGATGACCACCCGAGACTCGGGAATCCACAGAACGCGCACCGGAGGGCATGGCCTCGACCTCCATCTTTGATCCTTGCTGCCCAGTGTCATGACATTACACTTTTGGTCGCCGCTGCCGCTGCTGCCGCCCCTCCTGGTGTTCCGCTGGTAGATATGGAGCACCTTGTGCTCTCTGGTGCTGGGGATCCATCCAAACACAAACGTGGTACTGCCTGCATCCAACATGGCAAAGTCGGTGTGCAGGACTGCGACGGCGCCGGTGGCTGGGTTAAGCACACAGGCGTGCCTCCAGGCCTTCGAGATGCAAACTCCGGGCGACATGCCCGTCAGTTTGTCGCCTGCGTACCGTATGTCTCTGATGCACCTCGCCGGACAGGTTCATGACCTGGAGCTCGTTTCTTGAGATGTAAACTCCGGCCAACAGTGGGTTGCGTGAAGAGAACGCCCTGACGAAGCACGGGTCGGTGGCGAGCGCCCGCCACGCCCGGCAGACGACGCGGAGGCGGCAGACTTCCTCGGCCGGGAGGCGGAGCAGCACCTCGGAGAGCACGTCCCTGGGAAGCACGCCGTCGTTGCCGCCGGGGACGGCAGGAGGAATTTCGAGCCGGGCTCCCATGTTCTGCATTGTATGCACGACTGCGCGCAATTGCAAACTATATATTGATTTTGTAGATGTAGTAATCGCTGATTGGTTGCAAAAGGAGAAGGGCAATTCCTTATTTGACACTGAAAGATAACTCAATTCCTTTCTTGACACTGAAAAATTTTTCATTCCCAATATGACCGCCGCCTCACTACGCAACAAACGGTTTGTAGGCGCGGGCGTAAGAGGGTTTCTAGGCAAGGGCCTTCCGCCCGTTGCTGCTTTTTACCGTCACAAATAGGGCATTAGTTGCTAGAAACAAGTTAACGGGATCGGACGATGGCATCGTCTGCTGCTAGATAAGAATTTGTAAGGTCGAATGGTGGCATGGCCCGTTGCTTACAAAACAATTTGCAAGGTCGGACGACGCGGAGGCTCATCCTGAAAATCGCTTTTTCGGCAACGGCCCTTGCTACCGCCCGTACATGCAAATGAATTAAAAAAATAAAGAAATGAAAATTTGGGTGCGTCAGTCGCCGCCGCTCGCTGGCCGCTGCAGCGCCAGCCAGCCACAGGGGTGCAGCTACTCGCCGGCCTGCCGGGCGCGCTGCTGCCGCCGCAGCGCGCCAGCCGCAGGGGCGCCACCACTGTCAGGCTGCGCCAGCCTCGGGGATGACCGCCGCCGCCGTCTGAGCTCCAGCGGAGCCGCGGCCGCCGCCGCAGCCCGAGCTCTAGCTGCCAGCCGCCAGCCTGCACTACGAATAGTCGTAACGAACTCGTCATCTGTATCTGACCAAACTGCACTACGAAGTCCTTTTTGGTCTCTGTTAGACCCTGCCCGTGTCCAGGCCAGGAGTCAAGTGAGACCACAAAAGGAGTACGCCGTTACGATTCCGGGGGCACTTGGGCAGATAGGTCATGTTGAAAACAAGTTCGAATATTGGAGCCCCTTACGACTACCATACGCACCTAATCAGCAATGCATCGACAAACAACGGGAGACGGCATGCAATTCATCCTGCCGTCGGCGGCGACAACGCTAACGTGTTTCCTGCCGACGTGCTGTACGAGATCCTCCTCCGCCTCTCAGCCGCGAATGTTGTCCACAGTCCGACAAATGGTCTGTAGGCGCGGCCGCCCCACCTTGGCCGCCGGCGCCGCTCGAACTTCAGTGCCGACAGCCCAGGAAAGAGCAGGAAAGGATAATGAGAGAGAGAAGAAGAGAGGGAGAAACAAGTGGAGAGCGATTAGGAAGAAACAGAGAGAGATACGTGTGAGCTTTAGTCAGCCAATGGGAGGCCACCGTTTTGAAGATCTGGATCGCCGGCAAGTGGTGCTTCTTCTATGAGCGTGTAATGTATTTTTGGGTACTTAAATGGTCTCAGACAAAAAAGTTGTAAACTACAAAGTTTTAGACCTCGTCGAGATCTATAACTTGACATAAAACTTATTTACATTTGAGATCATTTCAAAATTTTAAAAAATAAGAATTCAAATTAGATAACATATAATGATAGTTTGAAGTATTACACAATCTCAAACAAAAAAAATTGTCAACTACAAAGTTTTAAATCTTATCAAGTTGTACAACTTTGCATTGAAATTTATCTTCATACAAGATAGTATTGAGCTATACAATTTTGACATAATGTTTATCTTCTTTTAAAATAAAATTTTGAGGACTTAAATGATCTCAAGTCCAAAAACTATCAACTACAAAGTTTCTTATCTCATTGAGTTGTACAACTTTGGTGTAAAGCTTATATACATCCGAGATTATATGAAAAAAATTGTATTAAATAATTACATCGCTTGCACTAGTTCATGTAAGACTTAGGGCATAACTTAAAAATTTTGTACACATTTTATCATTGCACTTACAGAAATATTCTAACCACATTTTCTATGCATAATATACTTGAATACAAGTTAAAGTGTACAAGTTTAAAGTATTTTGAATGTGTTTTACTATTTCTTTGAGTTAAAATAACACTAGTTTTCAAAGTTAGAGGGTTTATAATGATATTTTAGAATAATAAATCATCTCAAATGAAAAACTTTTGAACTACAAAATTTTAGGTTTTGCCGAGATCTACAAGCTTCATATTAATTTTATATTCATCTGTGATTATATTTAATTAATATTTATTTTTTTCTTTCTCGTGGCCTATCTATAGGGGCCCAAAGCCCAACAACATCATTCGGCCTATTTCTCAAAAAAAAAAAAAAAAAAAAAAAAAAAAAAAACAGCCCCCACAACGTTTATGGCGTAGTGCCTCCTGTAAAGCTCCGGCGAGGTGGAAGGGCTTCAATGGAGGAGAAGGCTATGGGGCTCCATGAGATGCTTGCCTAATGGGGGTGACGCTAATACAATGCGCATATCCTCTTATTGTTCTTAATGATGGAAGGATAATCCTCTGGGAGTTATTGGGACGGGTTCTAAAGTTGTTCTTATGATCCAAGAACAAGCACTTGGGAAGAGTTGCCTGCGTTGAAATATTATTATGACGTTGGGATGCTCCAAGGAAGCCTATTTTATGCTCATCTCTATAATAATTAAGGATAAGGATGAGCCCTAAACTTCTCCTTTTGCCAGTATTATTGCTTCTTAACCTGTGTATACAACAGGTGTCGTTCATCATAGTTTAGATTAATCCTCCAACAGGGACTTCCTTGTAAATATCCGTTGTTTGGTGATAGGATGAACTCGTTTAGTAGCCAGTGGTAAGAGTAGTTCCCCCGCCGGTGACTTGACGGCCTTTGCGGCGAAAAAAAAGGCGACCAAGAGAGGCTCCCCCGCCGGTGACCACCCGGTCCCGGCGTCCACCACCAAGCCGCCGGTGACCACCCGGTCCCGGCGTCCACCCGCAGCCCCACCGCCGGTGACCACCTTGGTCCCGGCGGGCGCCGTCCGCTCCCGCTTTCGCTCTCGCATTCCCCGCCTCGTCCCATGGCCAGATCTGGTAACGAAGATGAGGGGGAGCGGCAGTCTCCTCGCCTTCCCCCTCTTGCAGCTGCCGCCGTCGCCGCCTCTACGGGCGCAGCGGCGTCCTCCTCCAGGGTCCCGTCTCCTCCGTCGCCATCTTTGCCGCTCAACGCATCGGCTTCACCTTACTACCGTCGCAGGGAGGGGTCGCCATCGGGCGGAACTCTAGATTGGCTCAGGTACACTGCCTCTTCGGACTCGGAGGGGCCTGGTTCCGCCTCCCCTTGGTCGCCGGCGCCTCCTGTGCGCCGTGAGGGGAAGGAGCCCGCTCGGGAGTCGCAGCAAGATCCACCTTCTCGAGCTGTCGTTCAACCTGATGCCGGGCCTTCAGGCTTCATGGCTGATGCTCGGCGTACAGGGCCAGGTCGCGCTGCCCGTTTTCCGACCGGGCACCAGCTTGCATCTGAGGTCGCTGCGGCAGCTCAGGCCCAAGAGGATGAGGGATGGGAACAAGTCAGAAGTCGGCATCAACGCCGCCAACGCAACTTCGACAGGCCGGCCCCTCCACCATCTCGCCCGGTCCCGGCAGATCTAGTGGGGCGCTGCTTTAACTGCTTTGCTACGGACCATGTCGCGGCGGTCTGCAAGTTCCCTTCTCGTTGCCTCCGTTGCAGGCAAGAGGGGCACAAGGTCGCGGCAGTGCCACAGGGGCAAGAGAGGGCGCTCCCCACCACGCCGTGCACATCCACAGCCCTCGGCACCTCGCTGTGTTGCTGCCTTCGGTGCCGCTGCCGCCAGAGGGCGGCCGGCGCCCATGTCCATCTCGTCAGACGCGACAACCTCTGCGCGCTCCCCGTCGACTGGTCGCTCCTACTCACCGCCGGCTGTCTGCGCACCGTCGCCTGTTCGCCCTCGACCGATGTCCGATGGAGATGTCTCCATGCAATCTCCACCACCGTCTCCCCGACTGGCCGGAGATCCCTCTGGGCGCCCTGATAAGGAAATCTGCGCCATTCCTCGATCGGCTGATGTCGATGCTGCGGAAGCTCGTCTGTCCATGAATGCCTTGGTTGCAATGGTGGGTGGCACAAGGCCTAGTGTTTCTCCAGCTCAAGTTGGCCGCATCTTGGAGGAATTCTATGTACTCTTGCCGGACGAATTCTCGGTGTACCGATATGATCCAGAAGATTTCCTGGTTCAATTCACCACTGCAGCTGCTGCTGACCGGGTGCTCCACTCATCTCCTCCGCCGGATGCACCAGTTCAGCTGATATGGAAGCGATGGAGGCGACAGTCCATGGCCAACCTGGCTCCTCTTCTCTACAAGGTATTAGTGGAACTCAAAGGGATCCCCTCACATGCCAGGAACATCAACACGATGCAAATCATTTTAGCACCAGCTTGTTCCAACCTTCTGCAAGCTCCAGAAGTACCTGGTGCCAATCACAAGCTGTTGTATGTTGCTGCTTGGTGCGTACACCCGGATCTGATCCCGAATCAGAAATTGATTTTCATCCCAGAACCACCTGGCGATCACACGGGGGGGGGGGGGGGGGGGGGGGGGGCACTTATTTCTCAAGGAGCATGAGATTATCCATTCAAAGCAACAAGCATTGTGGTACAAAGTTGATGTGCGTCTCATCGAGTACCAGGACTGGCAGGATGATTCATCTAGTGACAGTTCTGAAGATGAACATTACCCAGGTTTCAGGCACAGATACCGCCACCATCCTTGGCCGAAGACCTACAGGCTCAACGAGAACGAACGTTTAACTCAGGCGCATGGTGCAGGCGGCAACGGTTACGGGGTTCCTTCTCTGGGTCCTGGCTGGGGATCTCCATTTGCGACAGCGGCCGTCGGAGTATCAGATCAGACATGGAGCTTGAGCGCTCCATTGCGCTTTGGTGGCAGCGCAAGGTCAGATGCGGCAAGGTGGATAGCAGCTGGGAACTCTGGTTGTCAAGCTAAGCGTCGTGCCTCTCCGTGTACGCCTCCGGCGACGCAGGCGCCGGCGTTGCATCCGGCGACGCAAAAGGTGGCGGCAGCCTCTGCCACGGAGGCCGAGGTGGTGCACATGCCAAGGACCCACACGGTTGACGAAATGGACATCCTAACACAGCTCGTGGTTGCGAGCCCGGACGTGTCGTGCAGGGAGCGGAGGGGGGACCCCATGGTCGATGAGGCCGGTTGTGTTCCTGACTGGCCGATGCGTCCCCCATCCCCAGGACGAACGCTACAAGACAAGGATGCGGCCTCGTCTCTGGTTGACAAATCTCCAATCGAGTCTCGAGGAGGCACTCCCTGGTCCCTGACCCCATGCTGCTCGAACTGGGGTTGCCGACCGTTATGGGACCGTCCTCTACGCCAGACAACGGCTCGATGGTGCCTCCTTCTTCACCAAGCCACAGGTCGTCAAGATCACAAGACTCCCCATGTACTCCTCTTCGACCGGCCCAGGATGACACTCAGCACGGTGCATCGTGTCAGGCCGATGTCAGGCCGATGCTAGAGCTCGACACCATGGTCGCAAACCTCGAAGCGGTACGTTTTACCGATGTACCAACGCAAACCATACCACCGTCGCCTAATAATTTTGTGACCACAACTAGAGGATCTCATCTGCCACTTCCATTGCACATCCCCACGGAAGTGGAAACGCCAATAAAGGCTAATGTCGCTCGCTTTGCATCGGAATTTTGCAGGCCGGTCTCACCGGCGGCACTCACTCAGACCCCGCCGCGACGTGTGGCCAAGAGGCCTCCAGCCCTGTCCACGCCAATGATCAGGCAAAGCGAACGACTCGCCAAGAAGTCACGGGTGCGAGCAACCAAACCGGCGCTACAGGCACAGAACGTGCTAATGAAGAAACTGGGCATCTCCTCAAGATCAGGACCACCGGATGCGGCGGCCTTCCAACGCTTCCTAGAGGTCTTCACTTCCACTGTAACGATCTCGCAGTGTGAAGCGATGGACGCTTTGCTGCCTGAGGGTCCTTCCTTCGTGGCAGCCATGTCGGAAATTGAGCCTTGAGCTATGTTGCTTTGGCCGGTCGTTGTATATGTCGTAAACTGTTCATTCATGAATTCTGAAAACATCCTTGTTTGGAATGTTCGCGGGCTCAATGCAAGAGCCAAGCGAAACATGGTACGAGAAGTGGTCGCTCAGGAATGTATTTCCTTAATTACGTTGCAGGAGACTAAGTTGGATGCTTGTGATGATGCACTCATTATTGAATTGCTGGGCCCGGGATTTGATTACTTTGCTTTACCGGCTTCTAATACTGTCTGGTGGAATCCTTCTCGCTTGGAAGCGTGACCTATGGTCGGTCACGAACCCTCTGTATCGCGACTATTCTATCACAGCCCAGGTCACGATGTTGTCAAACTCTTTAACTTGGTGGATGACGTGCGTGTACGGACCCCAAACTGATGCTGAGAAGACACAGTTCATTCAGGAACTGAGTGATTTGCGCGCCGGTCGATCTAGGACATTGGATGGTATGTGGAGATTTTAATCTTATTTACAAAGCTGAAGATAAAAACAATGCAAGGCTCAATCGTCGGATGATGAATAAGTTCCGGCATTTTCTAGAGGAATCTGAACTCCTAGAGCTGCATCTTCATGGCCGGTTATATACGTGGAGTAATGAACGAGAGAACCAAACTCTTGAGCGCATTGATCGCGTATTCGTGACCGATGAATGGGCTTCTCTGTTCCCAGATCATAACCTGACTGCACTATCATCTGAGAGTTCTGACCACTCGCCTCTACTCCTGAAAACAAGCTGTGTGATACACTCTTTTAAGAGGTTCAAATTTGAAAACATATGGCCAAGGTATGATGGATATTTGGAAACGATTGCCAGTGCTTGGACCTGTCCCTGGCCGCAGGCTGATGCTTTCAGAGTACTGGATTATAAACTAAGGAACATAGCAATCGCCTTAAAAGTTGGAGTGCGAAACATGTCGGTAATGTTAGATTACAGCTGGCCATTGCAAAGGAGCTTGTTCTTTCGCTTTGATCAGGCACAGGATCACAGAACCTTGGCATCTCATGAGCGAGCGCTACGGAGCAAGGCCAAACTAAAATGTTTGGGCCTTGCGTCGCTGCTTCGGACAATCACAAGACAAAGATCACGGGCTACCTTTTTGGCAGAGGGGGATGCGAACACACGTTTTTTCCACTTGCATGCCTGTCATCGGAGTAGAAAAAACCATATCCACTCACTCCGAGTGAATGACATGGTAGTAATTGATGATGAGGCAAAAGCTCAGGCAGTCTTTCAGCACTTTGATGAGGTGTTGGGCACAGCAGAAAGGGCAAGTGTATCCCTGAACTTCCAGCAGGTTGGGCCTACCCACCTCAGAACTATTCATTGATTATTGCTTCTCCGAACAGGAAGTCTGGCAAGCAATCCAAGACATGCCGGCTGACAAAGCACCTGGACCAGATGGGTTCACCGGTTTGTTTTACCGCACTGCATGGCCAATCATTAAAGATGATATCATGAGAGCTTTTCAAGCTCTTTGGTCGCTGGACGGCAGGAGTTTATACCTAGTCAACCAAGCTTACATGATACTCCTTCGGAAGAAACCGGATGCTATAAATATTTCGGATTACAAGCCAATTAGCCTTATTCACAGCTTCGCAAAATTATTCACCAAGGTCCTTGCCAGACGGCTTGCTCCAAAATTGCACCAATTGGTCAGACGTAATCAGAGTGCCTTCATTCAAGGTCGCTTCATACACGAAAACTTCAAGGCGGTGCAATTATCTGCAAAGCTGCTGCATCGCACAAAAACTCCAAGTGCATTGATGAAAATTGACATTGCAAAAGCATTTGATACAGTCAACTGAACTTATCTCCTTGCAGTACTGCGACATATGGGGTTTTCCCGTCGGTGGATAAATTGGATCAGCATGCTCCTCTCAACATCTAGCACCAAAGTCATTGTGAATGGTTCGCCTGGGAGGCGAATTTGTCACGCTCGAGGGCTGCGCCAGGGAGACCCACTCTCTCCAATGCTTTTTGTTCTGGCAATGGAAGCTCTGAATGCTTTGATACATAAAGCAGATCAACACGGACTGCTTACTCACATCGGCCAAGGAAAAATGGTTGAGCGTGCATTCTTTTATGCTGATGATGTTGTCCTGTTTTTATCCCCAAAACCACAGGATCTGATCACAGCAACAGTGATTCTGGACATGTTTGGGCGTGCTGCAGGACTTGGAATAAACTCAAACAAGTGTGCAATCTCCCTGATCTAGTGCAATCTTGAGGACTCTGTCACGTTATTGCGCTACTTCCATGGTCACTTGGAGTCCTTCCCATGCAAATATTTGGGAATCCCATTATCTCTAGGAAGGCTCAAGAAAGAGCACCTGATACCTTTGATCGACAGAGTTTCTCAGGGTTTACCCACTTGGCAGGCAAAGCTCATGAGCAGAGCTGGGCGAGCAGTCCTTGTCAGGGTCAAAATGTCGGCCATTCCCACGCACACAGCTATTGCCATCACAGTCTCACCTTGGGCGATCGCATGTATTGATAAAAGAAGGAGGGCGTTCTTATGGCGTGGAACGGAATCAGTATCAGGGGGGCAATGCATGCTAGCTTGGACTAAAGTCTGTCGACCACCGGATTTGGGAGGGCTAGGATTCATTAACCTCAAACTTTTCGGATACGCGCTGCGTATGAGATGGCTATGGTTTAAGAAGACAGATGCTGACGCACCTTGGGCACGGTTACCTGATGCCGTCGAACATTCAGTGGACACTCTTTTTCACTACTCCACTACTTCAGTCATCGGCGACGGTCGCAAGACTCTGTTTTGGTCGGACAGATGGATCAATGGCCGCTCCATAGCTGAACTGGCACCCTGCCTTCTTCAGGCTGTTAGGCCGCGTATCCAAAAAAGAAGAACTGTCTTCGAGGGGCTGCAACAGCTACGTTGGGTTCAAAGACATCACGGGCGCTCTTACGGTTCAAGTGATCCTGGATTACTTATACATCTGGGAAATCATCAGAGGGATACAGCTTGATCCAACAACATCAGATACCATCAGCTGGCGCTGGACGGCTGATGGTCAGTTCTCGACGGCATCGGCATATCGAGCATTTTTCATTGGTCAGACAGCCATACCAGGTGCCAGTATACTGCATAAAACAAGAGCTCCAGGAAAATGCAAGTTTTTCCTCTGGCTAGCCTTACATGACCGTTGCTGGACTGCACATCGAAGAAAGAAGCATCATTTGCAGGATGATGAGGATTGCATTCTCTGCGGTCAGGAGCCAGAAACAATTACACACCTTCTTCTTGGATGCTCTTATACTCGTGTGGTCTGGTACACTATACTAGACAATGCGGATGGCAGCAGCTCATGCCGACAGCAACAGAATACTCCCTCGCCGGATGGTGGTCTAAAGCACGAAAATTGCTACAGAAAGTCGATCGTCGTGGCTTTGATTCCCTGGTGGTGCTAGTCACCTGGATGATCTGGTTACAGAGGAATGCCCAAACCTTTAATCGACAGCAACGAAATACAACTCAATTGGTAGAAGAGATCAAAAGGGAGTTAGGATTATGGGTACAGGCTAGATATTCCTCTTTGGATAACATTGCTTCTGCTGTTGGCATTCAGTCGGGTCGCCAAATAGAACCTGTGTAATAGAATTGTACAAAAAAAAACTTGTACTCGCGTTTCGTCATCACTTGCGATGACTACGCGCTTGTAGGTTGTAACTTGCTTTTCCTCTTAATGAAAAACGTGCTAAGGCACGGTCGCGAAAAAAAAAACACTCACGCATGCAGGCATGCTTACTTTCTCTTCCTTCCTGTCCTCTTCCTTGCTTGTACACAGTTCGCACGACACAGCACCGCATACATGCAGGCTACCTCTGTTTCTACTTTTTTTTTTTCAGCTTCAGCAATGCATACAGAAGGCAGCCGGTCCCTCTCCATGCATAGCAGTATAGCACGCACGCACGCACAGACAGCAGCTCGCGCACCCGCGTAGAGTGCAAGCTATCCATGCCCGGACCCCCCCCCACCCCCCACCTTGCGCTGCTCGCTCGCGTAGCAGCAAACATGCGCGACAGCGCGGCCCCGCGCACGACCGCTTGCTGCCGCCTGACACCGCGCCGTGCCGCCCCTCGCCGTGCCCCCAATTTGCACACACCGCTGCATCTGAGCACGCCAGCCCGGCTGCCTCGCCTCGCGCGCGTCGTCAACGCCGCCGTCGCCTCAGCGCCACCGCCGCAGCAAGCCGACGCCCGCTGAACCACTGCCGCAGGCACGCACGACGCCGTGCTCCATCCACTCCTCTCCCACGCCGCTAAGCGCCACCGTCCACCTCTGCCGCGCCATAACTCCACCTGCACGCACCGTCGACTCAGCTGCGAGACGACGCTCGCAAGCCGACGACCCGCCTGCAGTACCGCCATTGAAGGCGAGGTGCCGAGCTCGCCGGCCAACCACCCAGCCTCCGGCCTATAAAAGGGCGACGCCGAGCAGCACTCCTCCGCCATCCCCATCTTGCCGAGCCGCCCAGCTCCGCTAGCCATCCCCGCTCCAACCTCCCTCCCGGCTCCTCCACACACGAGCTGAGCCCCTTCGCCGATCTCCTTTGTCCGCCTATCCCCGCCCGAGGTGAGCCCATGATGAGCTTCCTCTCGTCTTCCTCTCCCTACCATGCCCTTGGATTAGAGAACGGTGGCCCGGAGTGCCGTTCCGGCGAAGCTCCAGCCGCTGTCGGGACTGGTCGTCTCCCTCTGTTCTTTTTCTCCGTGAGAAGCTAATGCCAGCTCCTTGGGCTCTAATGCCCTTTACAGCACCATCACGCTACTACAAGCAAACAATAGCCCATGCTATCCGAAAAAGCCCAAAAACCCATTCACACCAATCACGATGCAAGCAAGCCCACCCGTGATGCTAATTCATTTCCATAGTTTAATTAGCATCCCATTTTTTTTACACAGCCACACCTCAAACATCCGACTTCCAATTCCAATAATTCTTTTTCCTAAATTCCTCTAAAATCATACCCTATTTATTCCTTCTATCCCCGTCTCCAACTGAGCCCATTTTATTTTGTGTGCTTGTTTGATTGTTGTGTGCGCCGTCGTTGCCGTAGATCATGGAGTGACCGAGGAGCAGCCCGCCGAGGAGTTTGGAGGCCAGCCGGAGTACGCGGGAGAGTACCGCGAGCCGGAGACCCCGAAGGCTTTGAAGACGGCAAGTCCAACTCCATCTTTTGATGCATATTTATCCTATGATTTTGAAACACAACCTATTGGCTTGTTTATAAAATTGCATTGTTTTATTGCAAGACCTGGTTGGATAGCTACCCCTTGATTGCTATGATTATTCCTTGATTACCAAGGTTATCATTAAATTTGACTTGTTCTATTTGGATGATAGCCATTGCTAGATACGCTTAGGACTTGATACTCTTACTTCAATAATAATAATGATGCTCATGTGTTTTAAAGCAAATAAAGTTAAGCGTGAGTGTTTAAAAGCAAAGGGTGGGTTTTCGGTGAAAATAAAAGAAGTGAAAACCCGATGGGACGGATGGTATTTCTTGTGTGAAATACCTTATTGGTGAGCTCGTACCTTAATGGTTGAGCAGATTGTGGAGATATCCGTCTTGTCATTGATCAAGTACCGAGTTGATTGTCATCTTGCCTGTACCAGTTTAGTGCTACCGCCTGACCGTTGTATGTTGCAACGGCTTAGTATAAATCCCACTAGCTGGTTGGTTAGCCAATGGATGACCTGTGAGCAATGGGAGAGTAAGGAGCAGGAGTAAGATCTTAGTGAGTTACGTCCCGGTTATGGCCTTGTTGGTAGGTCATGAACCCCTTGGTTGCTTCCATATTGGCTAGTCCGGCTTAGCTAAGGTGTGGTAGTGGCTTTGACAGGACCGCACCGGCATTTCGGTGTTCGTGTTGCGGAAACCGTTTGGGTGGGTTAAGTGTACAACCTCTGCAGAGTTAAAACCTATTCGAATAGTTGTATTCACGGTATTGGATGAGTCATGACTTGGGCCTGAAACTAGCTTTGGGAATGGATGGTTTTATGGTGTGAGTTGGTTTTGGAAGTGTCCGGTAGTTGTGCTGTGAGCTACGACGGGCGGGGAGTCCGGTAGCATAAATGTGAACCATTTGTGTAGGATCAACCCCACTTGTTGTCAAAATTGTTTTTATAAACTTCTTTTAAAATGAGCCATTGCATGTGTTAAAATCTAGCTTTGCCGCAAATTAAACCTTAGCCATATCCTTGATTCACCTTGTGCATATTCTTTATATCCCCCTCCGTGGATTGTTTTGGACTTGTTGAATACTTTTGTATTCACACCTATTTTCGTTGCTACAGAGGGGGGTCCGGACTTTGTTGCTGAGGAGTTCGAGTAGAGGTCGTGTCCACACCCGACGCTGCCTGTGGTGTGGCCCTTTCGAGAAGCTTCTGCTGCCGAGTGGTTCCGAGTACGGCCAAGAGCCAGTCTGGGTCGTGCTATGGACCATTACCGTTACCGTGTTGCGTTTCATTTTGGCGTGGCTTAAACGCCCACTCCCACGGGAGTTGTACGACGACCGAACTATCTGTTGAATAAATGTCTATCAGCCTCATAGGACTGATGATTATATCACATTTAGTCTCTGTTTATGTGATAACGCTTCACCTGGGGAGGAGAAGATTCCGAGGGTGAAGGCGTGGAGCCCTCCGCCTCAGACCGCGGAACAATTATGGCCAGCGCTCAGGAGGCGGCGACGGTGGATGGACGTCTAGCAGCCCCACCCTCCCACACTGCAGGCCGCGCCTCCCAGGACCGGCACAGCCAGCGACCGTCGCTGTTGGCGTGACATGGCATGCGACCGGGGCTGCCTAGAGGACATGCAAACACTGGCATGTCCCCGATCGGTGCCCCACCTGGAGGCACCTGAAGCACCTAGCAATGCTGGGGCAACGACCGAATCCACTGGCACCGGACGCTGCTGTGCTGAGGAGGTGATCGCTGTAGCCCGTGTTTAGTTGATGAAAAGTTTTTGGTGAAAAGATTTCAGGTATTGATTTTACCAATTTAAGAGTAGTAAATGTTGACGAAAAAGGTGGAAAGTTATATGGATAGGTTGGAAATCTCGAGACGAATCTAACGATGGTAATTAGAGGGTAATTAATCCATAATTAGCAGATGGTTACTGTAGCATTACTATTGCAAATCATGGATTAAGTAGGCTCATTAGATTCGTCTCGCGATTTACAGCCCATTCATATAACTTTTCACCTTTTTCGTCTACATTTAATACTTCATGCATCTAAGATTCTCCTTTGATATGATGGATGAAAAGATTTCGGGTGGGAACTAAACAAGGGCGTAAGTGAGGAGGTGACTGTGCTGCCCTATGCTTGCGAGGGCCCAGTGTCTCCCAGCCCTCATTGTCCTCTAATATAGCAGCCGCTGGCACGGCTCAGGGCGGACCCCTGCACCTCACGGTCCTGAAACAGATGAAACGCGAATTTTTTTTCCGAGTATGTCGGGTACACATTTGAAGTATTAAATATAGACTAATTATAAAACTAATTACAGATTATGTCAGTAAATCGCAAGACGAACCTAATGAGTCTAATTAATCCATCATTAGCACATGTTTACTGTAGCAATTTATTGTCTAATCACGACCTAACTAGGCTCATTAGATTCGTCTCGCGAAGTACACTCCATCCATATAATGGGTTATTTTTTTACTACATTTAATATGCCATGTATGTGAGGGAACATACTCGAAAAAAATTTCACGAAACATCTAAACATGGCCCACGTCCGCCTAGAGGCCTGCCGCCAGAGGTGGTAGCAGCGGCAGGGCCTCGACTGGTAAGAGGATAGGGTGGGTGCCCACCCTGAAAGCCACCGACTTGGCCCCAGGGGCGCCTTCCCATGGCCTCGGGCCAGCCATCGGAGGGGGCGACGGCAGGGAGGACGCAATGGCAGGTCTAGCGGGGGCAGCGCCCGAGGTCCCCACGGTAGCAGTCTCTCAGGCCGCAAGTTGCAGCCTTTGGGTGTTGGGCGGCCGACAGCAGGGGGCCGGCGACGGTGCAGCCGGCAGCGGGGTGAAGGCATCCGCGTCGGGACGTGCACCCAGGAGCTGCGGAGGACGTCGCTGTAGGCTGGTGAATACGTTCGCCTAGAGCTACCCGACCGCAGCAGCGACGGCGATGTTGAGGCGGACCCCGAAGCAGAGGATCCTGAAGCAGCGAATGCCCAGAGGTCTCGGATGGACGGGATGGAAGGGCCGACCTCGGAGGAGCCCGGTTCCGACGACTGCCGCAGCTCGCCGGTGGTGGAGGTGGCGCAGTCCTAGGCCTCTGGATCTAGATCCAGCACCATGGGCTCAGCCATGGCGGGGAGAGAGGAACCAGGATGGCTGGGGAGGATGAGGTGGGGGTGGCGTGGTGGTGGCCGCCGGCGAGGGCTCTAGACGCCGGGACAGGAGCGGTTACCGCCTCACCGGCAGTAGGCGGCGGCGGGGTAGCCTGCTCGCTAGGCCATGGCGCAGGACGGGGAGAGTGAGGGGGCGGGCGGCTGAGGGCAAGGAGAGGGGAGGGGCGAGGTGAGGTGAGCGCAGTGGCCAGCGGCCGGCGACGGCGGTGCGGGGAGAGAGGGATGCGCGAAGAAACCATTCACTTGACCTCCAAGTATCAAATGTTACAAATTATTAAACCATTCCCAGTTCTCCGTGCGGTCTTTGTGATGCTAGCTCTCTGATTTGGTTATCTTTGTTAAATGGCAAACTGCTGTTGCCCTGGCCTGGATCCTAATGTCCTGTGAATGGTATTGTGACTGTTAAGGGGAATCCTGGTCTCTATTTATGGCCACGCATGATCTCGTGCTGAAGTTTTGCTCCTTACAGATTGCTTTGTGTATCCCTGTGCCAAATGGGAGTGAAATTCGTGGCGTGATATGTCATCGTGACTGTTTTTGATTTTTTTTTTTTGGCTTAGTTTGTGTTTTGGAGGATTTTAACTGTTGTGCTTGCATCTTCCAAATGGGGCTGGCATTGCTCTGGTGGGTTATTCAGAGCGTATGTCATGATGCTCACCTTTCTTAAGTACTACTGATCGTTGTTGCATGATTCTACTTGCATGTGCACAGTAGTAGCTGTTTTATTTACCTGTGTAGGTGTAGGGTGAGAAAAAAAATAAATGGCAATGACCAACGATATCTCATGGGGAATTTCCCTTGGGAAAATTGATGCAGACTTCCTGTCATCTTTAGTCCTTCATAATCATCATATATTGCATAATACTTTGTGTGCATCATCTTGATTTAATCATAACATTATCGTGTATAAGACCATATTTTGTGGTCATTTTATTTATGCTGGCTCCTTAATAATTTTGGCAGACACAACATACTGTTCCTCTACAGTACAACAATTGCTCCTGTCCGCACAGCTGTCCTGTGCTTTGCTAGAGTCTATAGACACAGTACAGCACGTACGGGGCCCGTAGGCCGTAGCCTCTCGCGGTCTCGACCGTCGGCCCTCTCGAAACATCCCGCCAACAGCAAGCAATCACATCGGGGGAAAAGCTTTACGAGTACCTCTGTTCATCCATGGCGCGTTGGCGCCGTGCGACTTGCGAGGCGTACGCGTCAAGCGGATAATAATAAAAAAAGGGGGGAAATGACAGAAGCTTGGTAACATCCTCTTTGTGCTTATCTGCTCATGCCCCTTTCTAGTTTCTACTTTTACTACGATCTCTAACCCCAGCAAGCGCGAGACCAGACTGAACCCGCGCCCTCCCATCATCCCATACCTAGCATCTGTGCTTCTGTTGTGTTGTGTTGTCCAGGCGCACCATGGCTGAGATTCTGGCCACCATGGTGGTCGGGCCACTGGTGTCCATGGTGAAGGACAAGGCCTCCAGCTACCTTCTGGACCAGTACCAGGTGATGGAGGGCATGGAGGAGCAGCACGAGGTCCTCAAGCGCAAGCTGCCAGCCATCCTGGACGTCATCGGCGATGCCGAGGAGCAGGCGGCGAAGCATAGAGAGGGGGCGAAAGCTTGGCTTGAGGCGGTCCGGAAGGTGGCCTACAAGGCGAATGATGTCCTCGACGAGTTCAAGTACGAGGCGCTGCGCCGCAAAGCCAAGGCGGAGGGCCACTACAAGGCGCTCGGCATGGATGTAATAAAGCTCTTCCCTTCTCACAACCGTGTTGTGTTCCGTTACAAGATGGCAAACAAGCTCCGCATGATCGTGCAAGAAATTGATGTCCTCATCGCAGAGATGAATGCATTCAGGTTCAAATTCAAGCCACAGTCAGCAATGTCCATGGAATGGAGGCAGACAGATGCTTGCATCCCCACGGATTCGCTGGAGACTGCTAGCAAATCAAGAGCCCAAGAGAAGAAGGATCTTGTTGGTAGATTGCTTGCTCAAGCCAGCAGTGTGAAACTCACGGTCCTTCCCATTGTCGGAATGGGGGGGCTGGGCAAGACCACCTTAGCCCAGCTCGTCTATAATGACCCTCAAATCCAAAAGCATTTCGAGTTGCGGCTCTGGGTGTGTGTCTCTGATGACTTTGATGTGGATTCCCTGGCTGCTAGAATAGTGAAAGAGAATGGTGCTGAAGCAAGTGGAAGTTCAGCACTGGAGAAGCTTCAAAATGCAGTGAGTGGGAAGAGGTACCTCCTTGTTTTGGATGATGTCTGGAACCGTGATGAGCCTAGCAAGTGGGAAAAGCTGAAGTCCTACCTTCAGCATGGTGGCAGTGGTAGCTCAGTGGTGACAACAACTCGCGATGAAGCAGTTGCTAAACTAATGATGGGTACACCTGAAGGAGCCTATAAACTTGGAAGCTTGGATGAAGAATGCATAGGGAAAATTATCAAGAGAAGAGCATTCGGTTCAAAACAAGAAACGGAATGGCCTGATGAACTAGTTAAAATGGTTGGTGAAGTTGCCAAGAAATGTGCTGGTTCTCCTTTAGCTGCTACAGCATTGGGCTCTTTACTGGGTACCAAGACCAGCAAGCAAGAATGGGACGCTGTACTGAATAGAAGCACGATTTGTGATGAGGACAATGGAATTTTACCAGTACTCAAGCTCAGTTACAATGGCTTGCCATCACATATGAGGCAATGCTTTGCATTCTGTGCTATGTTTCCAAAGGATTATGAGATTAATGTGGAAATGCTGATCCAATTGTGGATGGCCAATGGTTTTATCCCTGAGAAAAAAGGAGAACATCCTGAAATTATTGGTAAACATATTTTTGTTGACTTGGCATCAAGATCATTTTTTCAGGATGTGAAGGGAAGCCCATTTATGTTCGGAAATACAGCGGTCTCCAAAGTTTCTTGTAAGATCCATGACCTTATGCATGACGTTGCAATGGATTCTATGGGAAATGAATGCGCTACTGTAGCTACAGAACAGAGTAAAACTGAGGATGATCTTCATTCAGCTCGTCATTTGTATTTGTCAGTTGACCAACCAGAAACTATTCTGAATGCTTCCCTAGAGAAAGGATCTCCAACTTCTCAAACATTGATATGTGGTGGGCATGTAAAAGAAGATATGAAGATTTTATCAAAATACAACTGTATCAGAGCTTTAAAGATCAGTAGTGGTTCATTCGTAATAAGGCCGAAATATCTTCATCACCTGAGGTATCTTGATCTCTCAGGAAGTTATATTAAAGTACTTCCTGAAGACATTAGCATCCTATATCATCTGCAAACACTGAACCTTTCTTACTGCGGTAGTCTTAAAAGACTTCCAAAAGGACTGAAGTATTTGACTGCCCTCCATCATCTCTACACTCACGGATGTGGAAATTTGGAAAGCATGCCAGCAGAGCTCGGACACCTCACTTCCCTACAGACGCTTACATACTTTGTGGCAGGTACCGATTCCGGTTGCAGTAATTTGGGAGAGCTGCAGAATTTGGACCTTGGTGGTAAACTGGAGCTAAGCCGGCTCGGAAATGTGACAGGAGCAGATGCACAAGCAGCGGGTCTTGGAAACAAGAAAAAACTGACCGAAGTGGAGTTAAGATGGACTGGTAGTGCCCGGGAGGCACAGAATAATAATCATAAAGAGGTGGTGGAACGTCTGAAACCTCATGATGGGTTGAAGCTGCTGAGGATATATTTCTGTGGGAGCAATACCTTTCCAACGTGGATGAATACGTTGAGAGGCATGGTGGAGCTTGAGTTAATTGGTTGCAAAAAGCTCGGGAACCTTCCTGCACTCTGGGAATTACCAGCTCTGCAAATTCTTTGCCTGCGGGATTTGATGAGATTACATTGTTTGTGCAGCGGTGGTACTACACCTGTCACATTTCCGAAACTGAAGGTGCTTCGCCTGTTGTCGATGCCAAGTTTTAAGGTATGGTGGGACACAGATGAGTTACAAGGAGAAGCGCCGATATTTCCAAAGGTTGAGAAGCTGTACATTGGTAACTGTGTAAGGCTGACTGCATTACCAAAAGCAGCGTCAGTGATTACGGAATCATCTGGCGGAGTCGACACTAAGTGCCGCTCCGCATTTCCAACATTGAGGGAAATGACGCTAAGTGATTTGACTAAGTTTGACAGATGGGAGGCAGTCGAAGGAACTCTTGGAGAAGGGGTAACATTTCCTCAGCTCAAGGAACTGTCAATCTGGTATTGTACAAGCTTGAGTGCACTACCAAAAGGGTCATTATTGGTTAATCAATCATTTGATGGAGCTGAAACTGTGCGCCACCTCTCTGCATTTCCAGCACTGAGGAAACTACACTTATCTGGTTTGTCAGCCCTTGAGAGGTGGGGGGCAGTCGAAGGAACTCCTGGATTATCAGCGGCTGCAGCTGCAGCTGCACAGTCCAGCCGCTCGGCTGCAGGCCCCCAAGCAGCTGCAGCTGCACCCCATCCGCTCGGGCTGTGCAGCTCCCGTTTCGGCAGCTGGCTGCAGCTTCTGTACCGGCAGCTGGCTGGCTGCTCCTGCTGTAGTGGCTTTACAGCCGCAGCCGCAGCCGCAGCCGCAGTAGCATTTCCTCTGCTGGAGGACTTGATGATTCATGGCTGCCCAAGGTTGATTGATCTGCCAGAGGCACCGAAGCTAAGTAAATTAGTCCTAGGAGGCAATGATCAGCAAATATCCCTACAGGCAGCTAGCAGATGCATTCCTTCGTTGTCCATGCTGATTCTTGATGCGGCAGGTACCATGCGCCGCACATGGGATCGTAAACCCTCCCTGCCAGCTATGTGGTTGATTGGTTGCAACCATCTGTTCTCCCACTCACGTGCACGGGCGCTCTGGAGGAGATGTTTTGCGCAGCTAGTAGATTTGGAGATTCGTCAATGCGATGCCCTTGACTACTGGCCAGAAAATGTGTTCCAGGTCCTGGTATGCCTGAGGAACCTATCTATTGTCGGATGCAGCAAACTGACAGGACGCACACAAGCATCTGATGAGCAATCTACTCCAGCTCCAGAACGGGGTGAACTCCTGCCACGTCTGGAGTCTCTGTTGATAGCTGGATGCGAATCTTTGGTAGAGGTCCCCAACCTGCCGACATCTCTCAAGACATTACGGATTGGCTGCTGCAGTAATAATATCAAGTCCATCGTATTCGGTCAGCAGGAGGATACGAGCTTGGTGGGTGGAGAGCGTGTTGTACGGCCGGATACGTCATCATCAATTCCAGGGTCCGGCAGCAGTGAGGCCACAGCGTCTACAGCTGTACTAAAGCTGTCATCAGCAGCCAACCATGGCTTCTTTCCGTGCCTAAAATCTCTAGAAGTATGGGAATGCCGTGGTCTGTCAGGGGTTGCCAATCTTCCTCCGTCTATCAAGACCTTGGACATTATGCGCTGCCGCAAACTTCAATCCCTATCAGGACAGCTAGATGCCGTCCAAATATTTAGTATTTTCTCGTGCAGTAGGTTGGAATCATTGGAATCTTGCTTAGGAGATCTCCGGTCGCTGGAAGAACTCAAGCTTTGTTTTTGCAAAAGCCTTGTATCCTTACCGGATGGGCCTCAAGCGTACTCATCTCTTAGAGTTCTTCGGATTAAATATTGTGATGGTATAAAGTTGCTTCCGCCGAGCCTACAGAGCCGTTTGGGTTACCTAGAGGAGAAAGATCTAGATGCCCATCTCGAAGGTAATCTCCAGTTTCTTTGTTTATTTTATCAAAATGATCAGGAGTTCAATTGGTGTTGCCTAAAACGCGATTCTCTGCTCTTAACGTTTCTGTTAGTTCTATCAAGATGTGATAGGACTTAGTGATAAAATTTAACGAGGACCTTGTGTTTGGAACCTCTCTATCCAACCATATGCTATATAAATTGAGTACAATGCGCCACTAATACCTGATTTATGTGAACTTGTGTCACTTAAAATCCTTAAACTTTCCAATGTTGTGCATTCAGGGTATCTAAACACGTACAGCTGTATCAATAAGTTTAGGCACCAATATACTGCATTTTACTATAGTTATCCTTTTATAGATCTCTTTTTTTGTCCCTACAAAGGAATTTAACTATTATATTATCTTTGCCATTCACTTTTGTTACCATGATTGTAATTTGCTAGTTTGAATCATGTAGAATTAATCAATCATCCTTTAATCATATTTTAAAGCGTGGCATCATGGAATTATTGTGGCTAAATTGTGTTAACTTTTATGCAAATGGCTTGGCGAAACTTTTCCACCAGACCTTTGAACTGATACTATATGCTTGTGCACTACTATGTGCCTGGCACGGGTGCGGCCCTATGGGGTGAAGCCGGGGTCCGGGGTTTGGTTGAGATTTCTTTTTTATTGTAATGCCGCCTGCCGGTTGAGTTTTTTTTTACACTACTCTATGATTATTTTCCCTTTTATAGTCTGATATGTGTCGGCTTACATTTAGAGAACCAATTAAAGCGGTAGTTGTTCTAATGTTTCTCTGCAAATTCGCTAGCTCCATTGGATGTTGTTCGAGTGTACCTATTGTAATTTTTTTACATGGCTTATGTCTTTTTACATAAACTATAATTTTCCTTTAAAACTTTTAGGACTATTGGACGCCATAGTCTATTTGGTATTGATTTACATATTTCATGTTGACTTGCATATATACATAAATTCTAACAAGATCTATGATCATGGCCTTATCTGCCAGAACCAAAGACTCTGACACGTGCAATGAGGAGGCTGGTCGACAACGCAGCAACCAGATTGTTCCCGTGTTTACGAGACAATGAGAGTGACAGTGATTGAAATAACAGATCAAAGAGCTTTGATGAAAGTTATCACCAAGGTTTGTAATATTAATCTTCTTGATGATTGGTTTCAAATGATGCTAGCTCCTAATGCTGACTCCTTATAAGGTGTGACTTCCTTGTAGGATCGTTATTGCCGGACATGCAAATGATGGATAATTGTGACCGTGTGGTAGAATGTATTATCTACGCTTTATGAAGATGATCTCAGGTGAAGTCAAGCCGAAGTCCATGATTTTGAGCAGAAAACAAGTCCCAGATTGCAAGCTGAAGAATTTAACACATAGAGTTCCATGCTCCAGTTTTCATCCTTAGTTTTTGTTTCGAACGACTACTATGACGTGTTGGAGTTCGTGTCTGCTCCTGCATAAGCGAAACACAGCTAGCAATTTCAAGTCATGATGTGTAGAAAAACACAGCTAGCAATTTCAAGTCATGATGTGTTTTTCTATGTGACCTCAGAAGATACTTGCCATTACAATAGATCAACAGTCCCAACATACTCATGTTGTTGTTCAACAAGCTGTCCAAGCTGCTGCTTGATATGAACTGAAAGTGCTTAAGTTTCCCCCTTGTGTGTACTATGTATCAAATACTGAATGGTATGCAGGGTGATCCTGCAAGTCTTTGGATAGCACGGTCTTGTGCATCTTGCAGCAACATTTTCTCCTGGTGATTGCAATGAACCACAAGAAATTATAGTGTTGTCATATAGTCAGTATGGGCTGGGACGCAAGACATAATGGATGCACATGACCAAGGAAGAAGCTCTGAACGCAGGGGATGGAACAGAACTGAGACACGAACTCTTCCTTCCTCCGAGCGCAGCTCCTCTGTATTGGCGGTGAAGGACGTAACAGTTGGTTCTCAGAGACAAATCGAGAGCCACGGACGAGGAGGGCAAGATTTCTTTCCCGGCCCTCGATGTCTCTTGTAACAGCCCAGTTTTGGCCTAAGGGCGGACGGTCCGCGAGCGTCGGTGGACGCCCTTTGGCCCGAGCTGAGCACACCCAAGCTCTATCTCCCTCGTCCATTCACTCCACCAACTCCTTCGATTTTCTTTTTTAGCTCTTTTCGCAAAAGATTTTCACGAATAGACCTTTGGCGAAAAGATTTTTAAAAATGGACCCTCACCTCGGCGTCAAAGGTCATGGCGCCGAGGTTACCCATCTCGGCGCCACAAGCACTTGGCGCCGAGACGTGTAACCTCAGCGCCATGATGGTTAGCGCCGAGCTAGGGTCCATTTCCGAAAATCTTTCCATCAAGAGCCTATTCGAGAAAATCTTTCCTGAAAAGGGCTAAAAATAAAAAAAGTCGGCCAACTCCTCTCTCTTTTCCTTTCTCTCCCTCTCTTCCACCCAAGCCATGGAGGAGAATAACTCCTCTCCCTGCCAAGTCCACCACCATATCTTGCCGGAGATGGCCGGAGAAGTGTCCAAAGACGACACTGGCGAGCTCCACCACCTCGCCATCATCTCCTCCCTTAGAGTTGGAGCTCCCCCATAGTCTCCTTCTCCCATCCCCTTCATCTTCCCCAAGCACAAGGTCAAGACCAAGCCCGAGCTCCCTCAACCCGTGCTTTACTTCAACTTGTGGCACCTCACCGGAGTTCTAATCGTCACCGGTGAGCTATCTCCCTTCCAGAGCCGCCATCTCTTCTTTAGGATTTGAGTTTTAGGTTTTCTTTAGGGTTTTCTCACCATTAATGACCTCAAGCTCCAAATATCCTATGCATGCCAAATCCATCACTTGGGATGGACTCTAGACACTTCCAGGAGCCCATAGGAACAAACCCTGCCCAAAACTGTGGCCGGAGTCGCCACCGGCGAGCTCGCCTCCCAATCAGTCTTTCTATTTTAATACATAAGCATATCTCATCTTGTATAATTCATATAAAATTGTATATAGCTTAGATTAATGTGAAACAAATTTTGTTGATTTTATAATGATGTTTAGAATCCATTAAAATTGTGTTTAACCCCAAGGTAATTATATTTATTTCCAGATTAATTAATTATGTGAATAATTAACTTGGCATCTTCTATCTTTGTTATGCATGTGTGCCATGATCTCAGCCTTGTTCCACTTGCTTCATGACCTTCAACCATGCTAGTCCCATAAGCATTTTCATTCGTGAGCATTCTTTCTAATCTATGCATTCATATCTTTTCTAGAGAACGATGTCCCAGAGTGACGCGGTTGTGGGGCATCGATTTTAGGCAGGCACCTATGTATCTCACTTTATTTTTTAGAATGTGAATTGCTATGGTTTATTAATGTTTGTGCATGGGCTTAGCTCTATCTAGATATGTGTAATGAGTAGAACCTACTAGACATACCAACCTTTGGTCTTAGCTCAATTTATTTAGTAAAAATATGAATGCTAGATATCCTGATTTAATTGCTTAGATATGATTAGCTTCGGTAGAAGTCGAGAGGTGGCAAGGTCACTCCCACTCGCGAGCTATAGGCTTGTTTGCTTAATCCCTACTTGAGTAGCTAGGGAAGTAAAAGTTGACCAATTTGAAAGATGATTCGGACTTGAGCATGAATGGTAGGACCTTGTTGAGATTGGAGCTCACTTGGTTAGTCATGCTTGGGTTAGTTAAGGCCCGACGCTTCATCGCTTTGATACTTGAGCACCATTGCGTACAAACCACATACCTAATATGAGCATGGCAAACCAAGTACCATAAGTCACACTTTGCCTTGACCGGATTCGGGATGGAGATTGTGTGACACCCTCAAAATTTAAAAAGAAATTATTTAGTTAATTATTAGATTAATTATTGAATTTATTAAAGCCACTATAGGCTTAAATAGGAATTATCATGATTAATAGAATATAAAATAATTATAAGAAAATAAAATGAAGTTCTATAACTTGAGTGCTCCATAAGGACTAAACTAGCACCAAAACCCTAGGATCAAACCAAACTTGAAGTTTGGTTCAAATTTGAGTTCGAAAACCCTTTAAAAATCCCTTAAAAGAAATTGAAAAAGGATCCTATGCTTAATGGGCTGTCAGCTCGCGGCCCAAAACCCACGAAGTCTGTTTTCGCCCGCTCACCCCACAGCGGCCCAGCCCGGCCCACTCTCCCCTCTCTCCTTCCTCTCTTCCTCCTCCGGTTCCTCCCCTCTCTCATTCCTCCGGCGCCGCCGCCGCCGCGCGCCCATCCCGCCACCGCATCGTCCCCAGCCCTCGTGGCACCCCCAAACCAACGCCACGCCACCACCTCTATCCCCTGCTCGCGCCAGAAGCTCCACACCGGCACGGGAACCCCCTCCCCTGCCATACCGCGGCGTCCGTGCCCCGTCGCCGTCGCCCGATCTCCTTCCTCCGGCCGAGATAGACTCGACAACGGCGCACAGGACACATGTCGTCACCATGCAAAGCCACCACACATGAAGTGTGGCGCCGACACCCCTTCCCTCGCCCGTCTGCACGATAAATCGTGGCCACGCGTGTCGCACGCCGGCGAGGTCACCACGCCACGCATCGGGGCCACGCTGCTCCGTCAAGCCCCCGGGGAGCTCCGCCGGGCTATAAATAGACCCGCGCGCGCCCCGGATGGAGCTCACCCCCACCACACCACACCACACGGGCACAACTGCCACCACCGTGAGCGCGGGAACGCCGCCGCCCCGCTCTGGCACTCCCACCGCCGCCAAGCCCCTGGGATCCCCTCTGGCCGCCGCGACACTGCTCGGAGCGCCCCTAGCCGCTTAAGGCGTAAAGCGAAGCAACCCAAAGGGGGCGCCTATGTGACACCCTCAAAATTAAGTAGAATTAATTAGGATTTATGAAAATAATCACTATATTTATTAGAATAATTATAGGTGTAAACGGAATAAATAGGGATAATAAACTATAAATAACTAATGGGAAAATAAAAGGGATGCTCCACAACTTGAGTGCTAAAGTATGTCTCTAAAACCCTCGAATCAAACTAGAGGAGATTTGGTTTGAACTTGAATCCAAAATCTCTTTAAAAACCCTTTTAAATAAATAGAAAGGTGTTTAAATATTAATTGGGCTAAGGCCCCAATTTCAGCCCATCACACCCGCCAGCCCAATAGCAAATTCTGGTTTCTCCCCCAGAACTCTCGACCCACTCGCGCTTTCCCTCCCTCGGCCGGCCGACCGCGGCCCAGCTCGCCTCCGCCGGCCCAGCCTCCCGCAGCGGCCCGCGTCCTTCTTCCGGCCCGCGCGCACGCTCAGCCCACTACGCCCCGCGGCCGAGCTCGCCTACCACCCAGGCCGCGCGACCGCATGGCCCACGCGGTCCGCTCGCTCCCCTCGCCTCCGCCCGCACGTGCCAAGCACGTGCTACCCTACGCCGCCACCGCCGGGGGAAATTTCCCCCAGCGCCGCCGTTCGCCGGCGCCCTCTCCCGCACTGCCACCAGAAGCCTCCCCGCCTTTCCGAATTGCGCAGCACGCTGCAGTTGCACGCGTGATGCCAGTCGCCCGGGCTCGATCCCGCGTGCCGCCGGCGAGCCTCTGCTCCGCCGTGTGCCACCACGCACCGCCGCACCCGGTCGCATGCACGCACGCCACCGCTGCCTGTTTCCGCCACCGCTACCAGGTACTGCCGCCACGTCAACCGCCACCGCCGCCACCATGCTAGCCACAGCTGGCCGCCACGGTGGCCTTGCGTCATTAATGGCGCTAGAGCGCCCAACCACCCCGCTGCCCATACCGTCATGACGGCTGCGCGCGGCGCTGCTCCGCCCTCCGTGATCCGCCGCCGCCCGATGCGCACGGAGCGGCCATGATGAGGCGCCCCGCCGCATGTCGCCACCACTCGCTTCCACCGCATCCGAGATGCGGCGCCGACCACCTCTCCGGCCGCCGCCCCGACGCCACGCGTCGAGCTCCTCCCGGCCTCCCTCCTCCGCCATGCGCGACGTGGCGAGTCCTCGGCGCACCCGTCTGCCTATAAAAGGAGACGCCCTCCCCCTCACCGGAGCACAACGAGCCGCGCTGAGCTCGAGCTCCTCTCCCCTCCACAGCCGCATCACCCCTCCTGTCATTCCCTTTCCAACCGAGCAACTCCTCCTCCTCCTCTCTCTTTCCGTGGCCTCCGCCCCAGCACAGGTGGCCGGAGCTTGGAGATCGGGGATCCACCCGAGCTCCCCTGTTCCCCGCCATGGCACCACAGCGCCCGGAGGAAGATGACTCTCTCTGGAGTCTTTCTTCCCCCTCGCCTGGGCGGCTGACGAGCGGGCCCGGCTTATTCCCCGGCCACGTGAACCCGATCCACATGGACAACAGACACACGACGCCTTGGTCCACAGGCCGGCTCACGGCGCAGGGGCTGCCCCGCCCGGCCGTGCACTAGGTGGACTCGGTTCACCAAGACCGCCGGCGGGGAAGCGCTCGGTCCACCGCGCCGGTGGGTACGAGTCCCGTAGGGTGACCCTGCCGTTGGCCACGGGAGGGCCACCTGACCGTATAGTCATAGAGTACAAACCTCTGCAGAGTTATGCAATCTATCTGATAGCCGTGGCTCTCGGTCAAGAGCCCGTCTGGTTAAAGCTCCCATTGATTAGCCAGCAATAACCCATAGTAAAGATGGAAAAAGGGGGTGATTGCAGGATCGACAGGATCACTGCTAGAATCACCGGGGGCTGGTAGGGAGGTTCTTGCCCCTCCAGGACCCAAAACTGCTAAGCTTAAACAACCTGCCAACCGCAATAATGCATATACTTTCCTCTAATTGCTAAGTACTTGCTGAGTGTGGTGGTACTCAGACTTGCGTGTGAAACCGTGCAGCTCCATCGGAAGGCCGCCCTCTCCTCACCGGTGCTGCAGGCCGTCTCAATGCCTCGATCAGGTCTAAGTACCACTCTTCACTCTTCTAATCCATTTAGCCGTTTACCAACTCTATTGCAATTAATGTTTTCCTTCCTCTTATCTAGGGAATGACATTAATTTGTGCTAAGGGGGAACGCCTGGAGGGCGGTCCCCACATGGTTGGTATCAGAGCCGTAGGTTTATACCCTTAACCCCTACCTTAGATATTCAGAGGGCTAGAACGCACGTAGAAGCGGAAACAATCCCTTTCTTACCCGAATATGATTCTCTCTTGTCTTACTCTATATCTAACCCAGAAAGGAAAAGAAAAACTCTCTAATCTTCCTTTCTGACAAACTACAGGTAGATGGCAGAGGATCGACGTTGGGACAGCTGGGACAGCTGGGTGGATGAGGAAGGTTGGACGCACAGGCATTACATCATGAAGCATGGATTTCCTCGAATTTTGTGGGATACCCTACAAAGATTGGGGTATGCCCAATACCCAGAGTATTCGGAAAAAGAGACCAAAAGAAATGGAGTAAGAAGATGCGAAATGTACCTCCGAATGCCCGGCATACAAGCCCATCCGGAATGGATACCCTGGGTGGAGCAAGTCGATGGAACAGAATTCTCCGATACCCTTCAAACAATAGCCCTTCAAGCTCTCACCAAAATTCTCTCCAGACACGTAGCAGAAACTGAAAATACTCCAGCCAAATATCTCCCCGTGCTAGATCAAACTGACCACTGTTGGCTACAGCGAGTTGAGCACTTACAGCTTATCCAACCCAAAGAACTTCACCATATTTTGGCCATCACAACCCAGTATGCTACGACCTCCCTGTATAACCTCCATACCCAGAAAGAATTAGATGCCCAAACCTACCGCAGGGAAGCAGAGGAAGCACGTCATCGGGAAAGGAGTGCCCGATTTCGACTTATGAAAACTAAAGACCAAGCTGCCCTGTCGGAGTACCAGGCTGAGACAGCAATGAGAATCATGACCACCACTATAGATGAGCTTTAGCTCACCGTCGATAACCTTGCCTACGACTTAGCTCAACGACAGGAGGAGATTGAAACACTCACCGAAGCACTAAACCAGGCCCAGCATGACGCACAAAACCAGCAAAACCTGATAGAAGAAGAAGTGGAAATACTCAACAGCAGTGATGAAGAATCCTCTGAGGAAGAACCTACAGAAGAGGAAGTATCTGGATTAGACTCTACCTCTACCCTACCCTCCTCTCATACCCCATTACATTTTGAATCCGCAGGAGAATACTCTGCCAACCGATCCCCCGAACCCGACACACCCGACGAAGCCATTACCTCCAAACCTCACCCAAATCCTGGGAAAACTTATATAGTGGTAGGACCACAGGATAAGATGTTAGAAGTTCTCCATCGACACGAGATGACTAAAGAAGACGTGGGCCCCGTGCAACTGGGATCACTCTCCCCGGCATGACCCCAGAAACTCTACTCAAGATGCGTGTGTAGATCTTCAATGTGGTCATAAGGACACAGAATAAAGGAAGCTGAGTGGAAAAAAATGTACTCTTGTACAAAGATAAGAGTTGTAAAATAACTGCTTGTAGCAAGAGTTGTTTCCATCATGCAGTATATCTAAATAAAGGAATACCTATGCAGGAAAGATGGATCGCTGGAACGAGGTTCGATGCTGCGGTGACCACCACCAGGGATTCCCGACTCTGTTGCGCCATTGTCTTCAGGATCTTAGATTTGATTCGCAGCATACCCAGTTCCATGGCAGTATATTTGGACTAAACCACGAACAGGGAACTGCTATGCTCACCCTTACCGTGCCCGCGGCACCTGAAAACCCAGACCGTCACCCCACCAATGTAACCGTGGTTGAAAACTCACTTGACCTAGCCGTACAGTCAGCAGCTCAGAAAATGCTATGTCAACTGCACACCGAGAATTCTGACCGTTTTGCAGATTCTCCGTACAGACTATTACCAAGAATGTTGCAGGGACAAGGATCTAGAGGTATATCACAAATAGCCGAAGAAATGGAGGAAACTCTCATTAACGAAAATGACCCTTGCCGAAGGAATACGGGACAGTATGTCGTTGCCCAACACAAGTATATAATAGCCCTGGAAGGATAGCGAAGAAGTTACAACCTACAACTTGAGACAAGCGCCCGAGTCCTAAAAGAACTAAGAGAGGACAATGGAAAAGGGGAATTTAAACAAATGATTCTGAAAGGCCAAGCCGAGACCTATGAAAAGATGCTCGAACATCAAGGAGAACGATGTCATCGCTATCAATATGAGCGAAACACTCTAAGAGAAAAACTACAAGCGTTGCAAGGAGAGTATAAGCAGCAACAAAATTCTTTCCATGAGCATATCAGTGCGTTGCAAAGCAGGGCAGATTTGTAAGCGGTGCCGATGTTGGAGCTCAAGCTAAAAGGAATTAGGAGTTAAGATATCGCCTGGGTCGACAACATAGCCATCTGGCTGACAACCAGATCCACTTGACCACTCTAACCCAGAAGGTAATATATCTTCTAGATAGAGTGAAAAGAATGAAGATAGGATGGCAAGAGTCGGACACTGAAAGACTTCAGGAAATAGAACAAATGCTCTATCAAGTACCTATGAAATTCAGGAAAGGAATCAAGCCGACCACTTACAAAGTTCCTAGCACCACCCTGAACCTCGGGGCATGTGACGACGAAATTCACCCTGCACCTCCCCTCACGATGGAAGCACAAACTGCGGCCACTATCGCCATCCGAATGATTCCACGACACAAAACTCCCGCCAAAAATAGTCAGATAATCCAGGAAGTCTACCGTGACCCCGCTGAGGAAGAATATATGGAAGAAAATGCTGAGCCTCCAGAAGATGAAGACCAGCTGCCAGATGAGGATGTCTTCTATTCTGTCTAGGTGAAAAAAAAGAAAAGAAGAAGAAAAACCTCTGTGTACTGTACATAAGAAAGTACGGGCTCGAAGAACGCTGGAATAATGCATAGGCCTGGGCACCTCCCGGATGTACATATCGCCGAAATAGCGGCTTGTGTGGAAGGAAACTGTCTGTAGTGCAAATACTTCCTTCAATAAAAATTGCATGATGCTTGAACTATAGGCTTAAATAGGAATTATCATGATTAATAGAATATAAAATAATTATAAGAAAATAAAATGAAGTTCTATAACTTGAGTGCTCCATAAGGACTAAACTAGCACCACAACCCTAGGATCAAACCAAAACAAGTTTGTTCAAATTTGAGTTCGAAAACCCTTTTAAAAATCCCTTAAAAGAAATAGAAAACTTATCCTATGATTAATGGGCTGTCAGCTCGTGGCCCAAAACCCACGAAGTCTGTTTTCGCCCCCTCACCCCGCAGAGGCCCAGCCCGGCCCACTCTCCCCTCTCTCCTTCCTCTCTTCCTCCTCCGGTTCCTCCCCCCTCTCTCATTCCTCCGGCGCCGCCGCCGCCGCGCGCCCATCCCGCCACCGCATCGTCCCCAGCCCTCGTGGCACCCCCAAACCAATGCCACGCCACCACCTCTATCCCCTGCTCGCGTCAAAAGCTCCGCTCCGGCACGGGAACCCCCACCTCCGCCATACCGTGGTGTCCGTGCCCCGCCGCCTCCGCCTGATCTCCTTCCTCCGGCCGAGATAGACTCGACAACGGCGCACAGGACACGTGTCTTCACCACGCGAAGCTACCGCACATGAAGTGCGGCGCCGACACCCCTTTCCTCGCGCATCTGCACGATAAACCGCGGCCACGCGTGTCGCACGCCGGCGAGGTCACCACGCCACGCGTCGGGGCCACGCTGCTCCGGCATGCCCCCGGGGAGCTCCGTCGGGCTATAAATATACCCGTGCGCGCCCCGGATGGAGCTCACCCCCACCACACCACACCACACGGGCACCACTGCCACCACCGCGAGCGCGGGAACGCCGCCGCCCCGCTCCGGGACTCCCTCCGCCGCCAAGCCCCTGGGCTCCCCTCTGGCCGCCGCGGCGCTGCTCGGAGCGCCCCTAGCCGCTTAAGGCGTAAAGCGAAGCAACACAAAGGGGCGCCTACGCACTGGAGGAGCGCCACCCGAGCTCCGCCGTGATCAAAGGTCGCCGCCGCCCGTCCACGCTGCCGCTCTGGCCGCGTTCTAACCTTGCCACCCCGCGGTAAGCACGCCTCGCCCGTCACCCTCTCCTCTGCTCTCAATTCCCATCCCCCGACGCCCGGCCGAGCCACGGCCGGCTGTCACGAGCGCCGCCGTACCCCGGCGAGCCGCCGGGCAGCTTCGGCGCACCTTCCTCGCGCCTTTGCGCGCCGGCATACCCCACGCCACCCAGAGAGTACACGCCGACCCCGGCTAACACCCAAGAAACCCCCTACCCCGTTTCCCCCTTTCGCACTGGCCCGCTGCCAAACTCCAACGAGCTTCCGCCGCCGTGCCAAACCCACCCCTCGACGAGATCATCCCCATCACGCCCGCCATGACTTCCTGAACCCGTAGAAACCTCCCCCGCCGTGAGAGACGCCCCAGCGTCGCCGGCGGCGAGAACTCCGGCGAGCCTCCCCTGCTCGGCCGCCCCTCCGCCGCCTAAGTGCGGCAGCCGCGTTGGCGCCCACGTGGCAGCCACGCCAGCGCGGGCCCCGTCTGCCAGCCACCCGCACGCCCACGCCAGCCGCCACCTCACCCTCCCTGCTCCGCGTACACCCGGTCTAGTGGACCATAGACTCCAGGCCCAGCCGGTCCACGCGCCCTCGAACCCGGCCCACGGCACAGTAAACCGTGGGCTGACGCCAGCGCTGGCATCAGCCGACCCTACCCGCCAGCCTCACAGACACAGGGAAAATGCTAGGTACACTAGGCTTAGTGCACCCAAGAAGTTATTTCTCCACCTTAGAACTTTCCAAAAATTCCCAAAAAATACTCAAAAATACTAGGGAAAATAATAAGCTAGTTAATGCCATCCTCGCTATTTATACACATCTCTAGAACCTAGAATTAGATAGATTCCAAAATACTAGGATATATTCTAAGGTTTTCCATAAGATTGGATTCCATGAAAACCTTCCCTAAACCTGAAATCGATTTATTGCCTTCCACCGACAATTCCTAAACCCCGCTAAACCCCGCCAAACTCCGCTAAACTCCGCTAAACCTCAGGAAAATCCCGAAACCCCCAAACACCGGCCCCAAACCCTCGGTTAACCTAGAAAACCCGCCCCTACGACCACTCATCCCAGCTCCCTCCTTTCTAAGTAATCCACCCGATGTGATGATTGACTCAGTCATATATCTATGCTTGTGTAGACGCTCCGCCAGAAACTCCAGGATTTTAGCATCCGGGGGAAACCACCGTGATACCAGGCAAGTCTTAACAATCTCCTTGTTCATATTAATCAACTGCATGAATATGTTCTTATTCTCCCCCAACGTCTGTAGATTGCATTAAGATTAGCCACCAAAATAACCTTAATGCGCCGCTAAAACACTACCCACATCCAGAAACCCTTGTTGCGAGAGGCATCAAGGGGATTGAAGATGCGAGGTAGGGTGGATAGCCTTGGAAACGCACATATCCAGAGGCCTGCCTTGGTCGCTTAAGGACCGGTTCTTGGGAAAGTCTTTCCAACGCCCTGTACGGCTATACGGGCCAAAAAGGACATAGCCTTCAGGAATGCCCTGTAATGTGAGGCCTCGACTCACACCCCACCAACTACCTCTGATTAAGCTACCCTAGGGGCCACGGTTGGGCAACGGATATGCTGGAGACAGCCCCAGACAGAGGGCTGGGACTGGCCGGCACGGGTCGCATGTGACAGGGCTAGTAGGGCCCATGGGTGATGCATACCCATTTATATGATGCATCCATACCCGGGTTTTGATGTCCTTTTGTGTACGGATATGTGATCCCTGCTTAGGTCCCAGTAGCATCCGTGGGTAGACCCAGAAGGAAGCTGTCCAGTAATGGACGCCAGTGGGTACCAGTCCCGTAGGGTGACCCTGCCGTTGGCCACGAGAGGGCCACCTGACCGTATAGTCATAGAGTACAAACCTCTGCAGAGTTATCCAATCTATCTGATAGCCGTGGCTCTCGGTCAAGAGCATGTCTGGTTAAAGCTCCCATTGATTAGCCAGCAATAACCCATAGGAAAGATGGAAAGAAGGGGTGATTGCAGGATCGACAGGATCACTGCCAGAATCACCGGGGACTGGTAGGGAGGTTCTTGCCCCTCCAGGACCCAAAACTGCTAAGCTTAAACAACCTACCAACCACAATAATGCATATACTTTCCTCTGATTGCTAAGTACTTGCTGAGTGCGGTGGTACTCAGACTTGCGTGTGAAACCGTGCAGCTCCATCGGAAGGCCACCCTCTCCTCACCGGGGCTGCAGGCCGTCTCAACACCTCGATCAGGTCTAAGTACCGCTCTTCACTCTTCTAATCCATTTAGCCGTTTACCAACTCTATTGCAATTAATGTTTTCCTTCCTCTTACCCAGGGAATGACATTAATTTGTGCTAAGGGGGAACGCCTGGAGGGCGGTCCCCACAGATTGGGTGAGGTGTGATTGGCTTGCATCCGGTGCATCTAATAATCTCTGGTCGTTCGTTCATAGCCGAGTATGGGTATGCGAAAGGCCGAGGGCATGATTCAACTCTTATCCTAGGCCAAGGGTATGAACGTTGGGCTCGCACCTCATGCAGAAAAAGTTGTACACCCTGCAGAGTTTAATCTATTGCAATAGCCGGACTTCATGGTTATGGAGCATGCTGTTGTAACTTCGACTTTGGATGTAGGGTTACCGATTGGAGTTCATGGAAGATTGAGCTCATGATACATGATCACTTTACTTATATAATTGTATTGTTGTTTGATTTAGAAATATACATGATCACTTTACTTATGTAATTGTATTGTTGTTTGGTTTAGAAATAGATGCTATGTCTTTTGCTTATTCACTTGATAAATGCTCGCATTTTCAAGTTAAATGTAAAACTTGAATAGCCTTATGCATCCACCAATTATATTATTATTGGATAAGCCCTGCTAGTACACAACGTACTAACGGTGCTGTCATTAAGTTGTTTTGCAGGTTGCCTTCTTAGGAGTGACCACAGCTATCCCATTGAAGTTGACAAAGTGGATGAGTGGGGGAAGTTGCTCAACGGTTTAAAATTTGCTCTTCCATGTTTTCCTGTGTCGGCGTTTCGGTCACGGACTAGTAAATTTCTTGGTTTGCACGGGGGGTCCGGATGGCTTTTGCGAGACAGACACAAGGAAACATACTGGTTCAGACAACGTGTCCTACGTCCAGTTCGAGCTGTTCGTGTTGCTCACAAGGTGTTCATTGTAGGGGTTACAAATGGGTGAGAGAGGAAGGGCTACTTCCAGATCTCTGTGGGTGTGCGTGTGAGAGAGGCGAGGATAGAGAGTTGGGAGTTGAACTCAGTGAGATGAACCCTAGCTTGTCTAATGTTCGTGAGTGCAACCCTTGCTAAGGAGTCCCACCTTTCCTTTTATCGTTCCAAGGAAAGGATGGGGTTTACAAGAGAGAGGGAGAGAGAGAGTACGAGGCGGAGAACGAGAAGAGGGATGTTAGTCTGACCCTCCAAAATGCGCCACGAGCCGCCTGCTTGCTGTCATCGGTGTCAGGAATCGAGTATGACCTGGTTACACTGTTGCGGCGCTGTGGCTACAGGAGCTTGGGGGAGAAGCGGACACGCGGTCGTAGCGAAGGGGTGTCATTTGTAGAGTGTATATCATATTTACGGGCGGTGCCCCTAGACGGGAGCTGGCTTGGCGTGCTATGGACACCTGGTCTGTACATAGCCTCTCATGGTGCCACCTGGAATAGCTTGGCCAGGTGGTGTCGTGGTGGTCAAGACCTACGGCGTAGGCGTATGTAGCATGTGTGGCATGGGTTTGTGACTTCCCGCACCGCTGGTCTGCTCCTGGCCCGTCGTGTAGGCCCGTGTGAAGCAGAGAGACAGTGCGATCCACACGTCCAAAGCCTGACCCTAGAGGGGTCGGGCTAGGCGGAGGGAGCGCGTGGGTTGCACGCTCTGCCCCGACCCCTTCGGAGGGTCGGGCGAGGCGGAGTCGATATGGGGTGCGTGGCATGTTTATGACCCCTCGTTGGGTCAGGCGAGGCGGGAAACGTTCCGTCAGTCTTTTAGGCTGCCTCCCAAGGTCGAGCGAGTAGGATATTGACAACTTTAAGTTATATTGATGTCATTGTTTAGTGTCATAATGTTCTTTTATCCTCTAACCTCGGGGCCCTACTATTGGCCCCCGACAGTATCCCTCGAGCCTCTGAATGAATTCTTGAATTCATACGGAGGCTTCCCGGTGTCGGTCAGCAGTCTAGCTAATTCGTCAAGTATGACAGGTGCGTGCAAGCGCACCCGTTGGGTCTTGCCCCCGAGCCTTTGAAGGAGTTTGTTGACTCGTTCAAAGGGTTTACAACATGATGAAGTAGCAATCATTTTCGCCTTTTGTTTTTGCAAACGCGATCCCTAGGGACTCCACGCATAGTGGTGACTCGGCTAAGGGTCAGTTGTCTTGTACTCATGATTTCCCCTCACGCACTTCTGTCGGGGAAGTGAAGGGTAACAGCAGGCCGCGTGTTTTTTCCT